>JALMGA010000019.1:4322500-4922500 GCA_023333525.1 Aspidoscelis tigris stejnegeri | reverse complement strand
GCGACTCTTAGCTAGAAAATATTAGCCATCCCATCTGAAAGAAAATGTCATTCAAAAAAGAAAATAATAATAAACTTTGCATTTAGTGTTCCAGACAGTGAAACTGCAAATTTTCAGTTTAGTGGGCCACCGTATTCGCCGGTTCCTATTAATCACCGCTGCTGATTAAAAGACTTGGCTGATAATTTTAAACATATCTTCAGTCTCAACAAAGGAGGATTTTTTTTTTAATTTCTCCTTTCCAAAGCTCGACCGTGGAGGGCCGTTGTTATTCGGAGTGGGGAACAGGCATCTACCATGGACAGCCCTCCCACTGACGTCATTCGCCGCGTCCCAGGGCGAAGGGTCCTTTTGCGCTACCCGTTCGTGCGGCGCCTTTTCTGGAAGCTTCGCGTCGGTTAGGGTTGAGGAGCGGGAACCGGGCGGCCGCCATCCGTTTCCATCGGGGTCTTCGGAAGGGCAGCGCGCCGCGGCGATGCCGGAAAACTCGGGCCCGAAAAGCGCCCTGATGGTGGCGGGCGCCGGCAGCCGAAACTCGGCCGGCAGCCGCGGCTCCTACCAGGACAGAGACAAGCCCTCCCAGATCCGCTTCAGCAACATCTCCGCCGGCAAAGGTAACGGCGGCGGCGCTGCTCTGGGACGGCCGGCGGAGGCGTTGGGGGCTCGGAGGGCGAAGCCCACGCTGGCCCGAGGCCGCGTTTGCGGGAGGAGGAGGGAGGGAGGGGCGCCGCCGCCGCCGCCATTGTCCCCGCGAGGAGCGAGCAAGCGGCCGCTTTTGTCGCTGCCCGCGGGGCGCTCGTGAGGACTAAGTGTGGCGAATGCGCCCTCGCTTTCTCCTCCGGGGAAGTGACTCTCCTCTGCAGAGAGAGCACTCGTTTTAGCCTGGGGCAAAAGAGGACAGATTCCTCTAACAATTACTATTTATTTATTTACATTCATACACACACGCGCGCACATATATGTATATGTATGCACATGTACGTATGTATGTGTATATATATAGATATATGTGTGTATATACATACACATGTATACGTGCATGTTTACATATATACACATGTATGTATACATGCATGTATGCATATATATATACATGTACATGCATGTGTGTATGTAGATGCATGTGTGTATATATACATGTTTGCGTGTATATATACACATGTATGTGTGTGCGTATTTTTATTTATTTCCATTTCTGTCCTGCCCCATACCCAAAGGTCTCTGGGCGGGTGACAACAGATCAGACAACATATTAAATACATATTAAAAACACGATACAAATTAAAACAAGGTACATAGTTAAAAGCTCCGATTTAAGCCGTGCACTCAATAGTGTATTAATAATAACTGTAACTGAGGGGAGAATGAATCAACCTTGGCCAAAGGCTGAGGCAAAAAGATATGCCTTTACAGCCTTCCTACGTCCAAGCCACGTAGGGCTTTATCAGTTAGTGTCAACACCTTAAATTGGGCTGGGTAGCGAAAAGGTAACCAGTGTGGATCCTTTAAGACCGGTGTGATGTGAGTTCAGCCAGAGACTTATCAGTCAAGCTGCTGCATTCTCCACCAGTTGTCGTTTCGGAACAGTTTTGAAGGCTAGCCCCACGTAGAGCACATTGTAGTAGACTAATCTGGAGGTTCTCTTTTGTCAGTGCTTGTGAGCTCCCTATAAGGACAAAATGTGACAGCTGCGCTCTCTCTTCCTCTTTAGCCTGAAATATTCTTGTAACAATCACATACCACATCCTGTAAAAATAACTTCTGTGATTTATGTTTGAAACGATTCATGCAGGCATAGATGAAGTTGGCTTTTCTACCCCACTTTTCTTACTCAAAGTGGATGATAAAGCTTTCTACTCTCCACAATAGACACTCTGTGAGATAGGTGGGGCTGTGAGAGCTCAGAACAGAGCTGTGACTAGCCCAAGGTCACACAGCTCACTTCATGCAGTAGTGCAGAATCAGACCCGGTATTCCCAGATAAAAGTCCGGCTCCTTAACCACTAGACCAAACTGGATCTTAGGATGAATATCTTGTTATTCCACTCAGCACACATTATGTGCAATAACATTTCATATTATTCAAGGCAGCAAAGTCATCAGCTCATGTCTTTTGGCTGCATTCACACATAAAAACAAATGCTCAAAAATTACTTGGAGGTGATAGTGTGTAGCCACTCATTTTCTCATCCCACCACCAATCCACATTTTCTAGACTAAAACGCTCATGAGGTGGGGAAGGACAAATTGGTGTGTGAACGATCCCACCTTTGTACCCCTTTACAGATACTGTTACTGTTTTAATACATGTCTGATTTTAAATGTTACCTGCCCTGAGACCTTCAGATGTAGGGTAGGATAGAAATACAGATAATAAAATAAATAAATAAATAAAATTGTGTTAAACACAGGATTCTGCGGTAGGAAGGGCGAAAGGAACTTGATGCTCTTGCATCGTAAAATGAAACAGGCCTGAGGCATCATTGTTTTCCTTGTAGCAAGATAAGAATCAGTGATAATACTTCTAATGCAGGGGTTCCCAACCATTTTTTTTTTGCTTGCATACACTTTGGCAGCCTGTTTCCACAAATTGCATTCTTCGTGTTTGTAACATGTTATATTCTAGATGTATATGTTGCAACTTTAAGTGCACTTTCTTACTATTCAGGTTTTTTTCATATAGTCATAAATGTTCTGGTTTGTACACCTGGGAGTACATGTACCTCACGTTGGGAATCATGCTGCTGCTTCTCAGATGTCCGTGGCTAGTTGGAATCAAGGATTAAAGTGTTTTCAGATATTGGGTTGCCAGGGAAAAAATATTATTTTCCACTGCTTTTAACAGTGTTCAGCCCCAAGCTTTAAAAGGTTTTATTTTAATAGTCTTGGGCTGCATGTGTGTGTAGTAAGGGCAGTGGAAAACCAATTGTTAAATCTAAATTCTTGGGCTGCTATAAGTCATTAGAAAGCTTCAGTTTTGAGCCTTGGGAGGAATGACATTTACCTTTTTATGCCATAATCAAAATGTTTAGCATGTAGCAGTTGCTGATCTTAAAAATAAGCCCGTAACCACAGCTGGAGATTCTGGAGGGATTTTTTCTTCACCACCCATGGCATAGTTTACCTAGACTAAAATGCAATACGCCTTTGAGGTGATACAGGCTCTGCTGTGGTCCTGTGTTCCAAATGAATGTTTTGGAATGTCCAAAATCTGTTTGAATGTCTAAATTCGAATGTTATTAAATCTGATTCGAATTTGAGTGTTAACGTTCATCAGATTCGAATCGGATTTTTGAATATTTGAATATTTGTGCATATCCCTACTGTGTAAGAGTAAGATTTAGATTTTTGTTTAATAAGCACTGTACTTATGTTTTTCATTTCCATTTTAGCTGTTGCAGATGCAGTCAGGACAAGCCTTGGACCAAAAGGAATGGATAAAATGGTAAGTATGGAGATCTGTATGGAAATCTGGGGGTGTATTGTAGTTGTGCGGGTAAATAGAACGTGATTTCTTGAGCCATTAGCTAAAGTACTTTTACTGTATGCATTTAGAGGTTTGGTGAAGATGCCCCCCTTTACCCAGTCCTTTAATTAATGAGTATTGCATTATTCCTCCCCCCCACTAAAAAAAGCACTGTAACTTAATCTTATTATCTTTTTTCCTGTGGCTTCAGTCAGTTGTTTTGTTTTTGACTATTACCTTATAGTCTAGGAGAAAATATAAATAAGCAAATTTACGTCTCTTACATTTCACTTGTGAGGAGGGAAAACTGTGTAATGTGTTATAGTGGATGTGCCATGTCAGAAGGGAAGAAATAATTATTTTGATTAGCAGTGTTGTGTATGAAAATAATGAATGGTTGCTTGGCGATAAGAGGATAAGTCCTATAGTTAAAAGCAGAGGGAACATTAAGCCTGTTCACACCTTCACCTGACATGGAGGCTGGTTCGCTCTTAGGATGCCTTAGGATGCCTCGCTCTTAGGATGACCCCTAGTGCATCTGAAACTTATCTAATATTAAGTTTGGTCTAGTGGTCAGGGAGCCGGACTCTTATCTGGGAATACTGGGTTTGGTTCCGCCTTCCCCCATGAAGCCAGTTGGGTGACCTTGGGCTACTCATAACTCTCTTCTGAGCTCTCACAGCCCCACGTACCTCACAGGGTGACTGTTAGGGGGAGAAGAACAGAAGGTTTGTCAGCCACTTTGAGTTCCCTTAAATGGGTGAAAAAGGCGGGATAGAAAAACCAACTCTTCTTCTTCCGTTTACCTGAAAGAGGTGCAAATGCAGTGTGCGGGGCTTTACTAGCCACATGGCTTGTATAGCTGTAGAGTGCTTTTTAGTGCTTTGCAAGCTATATTCCTGAGGGATGCTTCAGCATGCATGGAGTCACTTCTGGGATAGTATTTATGCTCCAAGTGGGAGTAGCCTCTTGCTGTCCGGCTGGGGCAAGTGCAGAAGGACCCCTCCTTTGGTGAGAAAAAGGTGGACGAATGAGGCAGAGGTCTCTGAAGGGACTGGGGGTGGAGCTTTATTTTCGACCTCACTGTGAAAGAGACCACATTTGCGGCTGCTATAGATAAATTGTTTTAACCTTCATTCATATGTGGGAAGACTGGTTACCTGATTGGAGCTTTTAAGCTGGGTGAATGCCAGCATTGAAGAGCATTCTGTATTTCTTTTTTTGTGGGAAACTAGTCATCCTTGCAGATAGAACGTACTCTAAAAACCTAAAACTGTCTTGTGTTACATTAGAATGAAAGTGGAGACTAGGAACTTACTGAGGCGCACCTGAACAGGTGCAAAGCTTGGATTCTGATTTCTTTTAAGGAATATCCTTGGCTGTGGCTTCCAGTAACTATGTAGCTTAAAGCTGTATTTAATTTATGGGTTTTAAAAAAACAATTGGAAAAACATCTACCTTTTCTCAGATCCAAGATGGCAAAGGAGACGTGACAATCACAAATGATGGTGCAACAATTCTGAAGCAGATGCAGGTTCTTCACCCTGCAGCCAAAATGGTGAGTAATACATAAATTCCAAACATCACTGATATGTGTGTGCATGCAAATATATTTCACGTCTACTAAAATATGTAATACGCTTGAGCTTAACTAGTAATGATTTTTGAAGTCCAAACAAAACAGTAAAACTTTAATTCTGTCACTAGAAGCGTCTGTTTTGAGTGGGAAACATATAGACTTCTCAACTGCTTTAGCCGTGTCTTGCTGCTCCTGTTTTGCCAGCCATGTCTGCATTCTCAGATACCAAGAATAATGTTCCGACTTTTAAAAAATGCGTTTGGAATAATAAGCCATGATGGCTTTTCTTGGCTTCCTCTTCTCCAAGGTTTGGTCCAGATGGGTTATGCGGCATTTCCGATATGAGAATAGTTACAGAATGTTGGCCTTCTCTTTTGTATGTTTTCCCTTTGAACTAGTAAAACTATGTATTTAATGTTTGTTGATACACAGCTGGTGGAGCTGTCAAAAGCTCAAGATATTGAAGCAGGGGATGGCACTACGTCTGTTGTGGTCATTGCAGGTGCTCTCTTGGATGCGTGTTCGAGGCTTCTTCAAAAAGGTTGGTATATATGCTTGCGTGAATATATCTGTCTTAAGTAACTTGGATACCTGGTCCATTTCTGCAATAAGCCTTGCAGTATTTTGGATCATATCTCAGAATAGAATCTGCCATCTGCATGATATTGTAGACTATGGCACTTCCTGGGCAGAGCCTGCTCCAGGATGTGAATAGCAAGTCCCTGTTCTGGAATATAATCTGGAATAAGGCCCAGTGCAGAAAGGGCCTTATTCCATGCAAGTTAAAGCAAAACAAGTGAATGTGCGTCTCTTCTAAAGAGATTTTAATGGATTTTGATGACCAAGTTTGATGTATGTGTAAACAGTTTATAAATTATTGATCTTCCTATAAATTATTATTCTCTTGTGAGTGGTCATTGTGCAGCTGTGTGCTGTAGTTGCTGTTGTAATCTTTGTTGGGTTCTATTTGATTGTAAGAAAACTGGTAGCGGTGAGGGTGACAATGATATAAATTTACTTTATAGCTAATAAAGCAGAAAAGCATTTAATGCTATATAATTTAAAAGATACGTATGGACCATGCTTTGAACAAGTTTCATATTCATTTCCTGGCTAGGTATTCACCCAACAATAATCTCAGAGTCATTCCAGAAGGCATTGGAAAAAGGTGTTGATATCTTGAACAGCATGAGCCAGCCTGTTGACCTGAGCGATAGAGAAACTCTTCTTAACAGTGCAACTACTGCACTGAATTCAAAGGTAGGCACAGCAGAGTGTATTTGGGGAGTGTGCAGTCATTTGACATCCAATTTGTGTTTCAAACAGGCAATGGAAAAATATTTTATATATGAACTAAATGCAATGCAAGCTATTAATTAGTGAAATTGTGGCCTTCCTAATTTTTGTTGTATTATTTTCATTTTCCTTGGGATGTTTGCTCCATGAAAAAGGATTAAGAATTGCTACTTCATTGTCATTTTTAACAGTGGGTATCTGTCTACCTACCTACCTATTTCTATCTATCATCTATCTATCCTGCCCTATACCTGAAGGTTTCAGGGCAGGTAACAACATTTAAAATCAGACATATATTACAACAGTAGTATATATTAAAATGGTAATATTGTCTTTGAGTGGGAAGAGACAGTATAAGTATTAAAGTAGAACAGAGAAACAACACAGTGCAAAATTGGATGGTTCATATAAACACATGCTGATTTCAGATGGAAGGGTACACGAGATGTATTAAGAGAAATAATTGCTAAATCAGTGTTAATTCCTAAAAGCCACAACTGCTTACTAAATGTAGTTTGACTCATGCAGTTCAGCATGAGGCTTTATATTTAACACTATGTTTACTCAGCAGTAAACACTATGTTTACTGTCAGCAGACAGACTAGTCAGCGGAAGAAAGGGAAGACATACTTGGATTTGCAGTGCAGGTAAACATGGTGTGCTGTACTTGGGCACATTTTAGTTGTAAGCAGGAAATTTGTATTTTTGTCTGTTCTCTTTATGTTTCGTAGCCACATTGCCCTGGCTGTAGCTAGGTGGCAGTATAATCTGTCAGACATTGTATCCTTCTGCAAGCAGCACCTGTCAGAATTCTATTTTGTACAGCTTGTTTACATGTAGAAACTTCTTGGACTGATAGCTTTACTAGATTGAGAAACAGCGAATTTGCCATATCTTTCACAGTGTAGTTTTTACCTGTTTGTGGTCCTAAGGAAGAATGAGGCAGTGGATCTTCCTATTGAACAATTTCACTTTTTACCGCATTTTCTGGCGTATAAGGCGACCCCCAATTTTTCCACTTAAAATGAAGATTTTGCAAAACTGGGATGCACAGCCTAAACAGAGCCTCGGATTTCCAGGTGCTTTGGGGACTTGGGAGGAGACGGCAGCCTTACCTGCTAATCCCAAGAGTGTGGCTTCTAGCTTTGCTTCTGGCACCGACGCGAGGGAAAAAGCTTGCTCCAGTAAATGGCCAGCAAAGGACCTGGGCTGCAATCCAGCCTTGGAGGCTGCCGCTCTAGCTTAATTAGTCTATGACCCCATATGGGAGGGGGTGTGCCACCCAGCGAAATACGAAGAACCGCTGCCGTTGAAAGAAGGAAAAACCAGCCATTTTCTCTTCTAAAGCAGAGTGGTTGGAGTGTTGGATTCTTATCTGGTAGTCTCCTGGTTTATTTTGCACTCCTCCACAAAGCCAGCTGGGTGACCTTGGGCTAGTCACAGCTCTTTCTGAGCTTTCACAGCCCCACCTACCTCCCAGGGTGTCTGTTGTGGGGAAAGGAACGGGAAACTTTCTCAGCTGCTTTGAGTTCCCTTTAGGGTGAGAAAAGCAGGATATAAAAGCCAGCTTTTTCTTCTAAAATAAGTCAGAGGAGATTGTGATTAAAACATAGAGGGACCCCTAAGAGTTGAAAGCAGAGGCACCAAGAACTGAGTGCTTGTTTGTTGGAAAATCTCTCTGTAAGCTTTGCTAAGAGTGGGGAGTATGCTTTACCCAGTGCATTTTTCTTAACAGGCATTGTGTGAAGCAACCCTGGAGATTTTCACATAACTAACTGCAGTGAATTTCATTTAGATGAAGACTGCAAATTAACTGTGGCGTACTAAAAAAGTGTGATGTAAAATATGGATCTTCCTTAAATTTCTGCAGGTGGTATCACAGTATTCTAGTTTGCTTTCGCCGATGAGCGTGGAAGCTGTGATGAAGGTGATAGATCCAAGTACAGCTAACAGTGTGGATCTTAGGGACATTAAAATTGTTAAAAAGCTTGGGTAAGCAGCGATCTTTCAAAATTATCAGTTGTGTATATTAAAAAGTACTGTTGTGTTAATTTGTTCAATATTTATTTTTTAGAGGAACAATTGATGACTGTGAATTGGTTGAAGGGCTTGTCCTCACTCAGAAGCTAGCCAATTCTGGTGTAACTAGAGTGGAAAAAGCTAAGATAGGTCTCATTCAGTTTTGCTTATCGGCTCCAAAAACAGATGTAAGTTGGATTGCTTATTTTGTTATTTTTATGCCATTTAAGTTCTAATTGATATACTAAAGTATAATGTTCTGTTGACCTGAGGAATACAATAGTATATTATACGTTCATTTTCAAACAGACGTGAGCTGACTTTAGTTTTAATGTGCTGCATTGCACTTTAAGCAACCTTTTTTTGGTTTAAAGTATAGTAAATGTAAAAACCCAAGTGTGCTCAAGGTGTGTTTTTCCACTGTCACTAAAAGTACCCATTAAGTACCCATTAATGGGTACGTAATGGCATTTTTGTACCCATTAATGGGTACTTAATGGGTACTTCTAGTGACAGTGGAAAAACACTCAAGGTGTTCTTTCATCTAATAAAGAAGTAGAACATAAAAGGTCCATTTTAGGATAAGGTTGGTCTTCTTTTGGAAGAATTCCTGCAGTGGTGTGAGCTTATTCACTTAGGGCTGGACTGAAAACAGATTTTGGCATGGAAGAAATGCGTCAGACTTTCACTTATTGCAGTTTTTGAGTTGCTATGCAGTATTCCATACTGCTTTGAACCTCAGCTTTTGGATATATGTCTGTGACATCTAACTTCGGACAATCTGACAGCTAGAAGATTCAGATGTTACTAAGAACCATGTGACAAATAAGATGAAAAGTGGCCTTGGAAGTCTCCGTCATTCTATATGAGAATATATGCATTTTTATATATACCACTGAATCTTGCTGCATATTTTGGGTCTTGACAATGAATGTTACACAGCTATGCTTGTTAGAATCCATTCTGGTGCCTTTCAGATCTTGTTGATCTCCAGTTTTCAAAGGTCCCTGCCAGGATGGGCTGTGGTCAGTAGTATTGGCCAATAGTTTTGGAAGACGCAGTGCTTGCTGTTTAGATTCTTAGTTGAACTTTTCATCCCTCACTCAGATGGATAACCAGATTGTTGTTTCCGACTACACCCAAATGGACAGAGTCTTGCGTGAGGAGAGAGCCTACATTCTCAATCTAGTTAAGCAGATTAAAAAGACAGGATGCAATGTGCTGCTCATTCAGAAATCTATCCTACGGTAAGTTTATTCCAATTTTTTTTATCAGCGTTGGTAATGAACAGTGGATTCTATTCAGAAGTGATGTTGTGAAGTTGAACAGCAAGACTTTAGACTTGCAGTTTTTTTGGTGGTTGATGTGATTTTACTGCAAAAGAGATCTTCTTTGAAAGGTTAACATCTAATAATATCGATTTTTCTATTTCCAAATTATATTATGATGACTTTTGGCTATCGGCAGAAAAGGTTGTTCTACTGCTTAAAGAAAATCATAGTTTGTGAAAAGTTCCTCAAACAGGAAATAAACATTAGGCTTTCAGAAGTTTATCTTTGTGTCTGATTAAATTGCATGTATGAACAACTTTTCAATTATGCCTGCTTAATTGTCTCCAAAGCATCCATCCCTTATACTTACCGTTAATGACAGTGAAAGGGAGACATTTGTCCGCTTTTGTGCAACAGTGAGGTTTGGGTTCTGAGAACCAAAACCTTACAGTGCTGTTTTAGTTTTAGGAAAACCATTGTTTATCAGGTCCTGAGTGTGGGAGGAGAAACGCCTATTTTGTCATTAATGCAGGAAATCAAATAAGATGGTAGGAAGTTTATTGGAAAGATTTGTGACAAACATGAAACCCATAATGTTACTGTTCACGACATCCATTTTGGCTTAGAATAAATTGAGCTGTCCTCTATGTTTTTGGGAGAATTGACTTTAGTGGTTCGCCTAGCATTCCTAATTGCTGTGTTGTTTTTCACTTGTTTGACTTGGTTAATTTCAGGGATGCTCTAAGTGATCTTGCCCTCCACTTTTTGAACAAAATGAAGATCATGGTGGTTAAAGATATTGAAAGGGAAGACATTGAGTTTATCTGTAAGGTATGAAGATTTATTAATTCATGGCATGTAATAGTCGTGCTTGTCACCAAAATTGATTTTATCTCAATTTATATCAAATTGTGTTGCAGGATATAGTAGGAAGTGATGCGTGAAAGAAATAGGTGCTGTTCCTAGCCTCTCAAGCAATATTTATTTGTAAAATCTGTGTCATTTAGAGTTTCCAGGCTGGGCCACAGCGTATAATAAAACACCGAAATTTATCTATATCTGTATATCTACGGATAGATAAATACAATGCAGCATATTGTCTAAGAATGGGATATTAGTAAAACAGAATGGGAATTATGGATGTCTCTTTAGAAGTGTTGAGACCTGTTTGTAAGTTACAGGGTATGCAGCATTGGTATTTGTGTAGAGTTGAGTTTACTGATCTATATTATGTTTCCCTTAATTTATGGTCTCTCTCTCTGGTTTATTTCTTAAAAGACTATTGGCACTAAGCCAGTTGCTCATATTGATCAGTTCACTGGTGAGATGTTGGGGTCTGCTGAACTGGCAGAAGAAGTCAGTTTAGGTGGCTCTGGAAAGCTAGTAAAGGTAAGGATAGTTTTTGTATCATTAAATGAATTTACTCTTTATGAATCAAGGTATAAGTAACGCAGGCAAAAGTGTTTAGACCAAAACCTCCTATAATATGACAGTTCTATTTTGGGAAAAGGGGCACTTAATATGGAGATAGGTTATGGGAGAAATAGAAGCAGAACACTTCAGTAGCAGTCACTTAGTGTTAGGGGAGCTGGAGCAGAAACCTGTGTGGTCTTACACTGAATCTTGCATTGCCAGGCATTTCCAGGGGGAGGGATTTCTTAATTTTAAGACAGCAGTTGAAATATGTTTTCATAGATGTTTTACTGTTCAGCCTTGGATATTAGTAATAATCCATTCTTCTTGCATCAAGATAATTTTTCAGGACATGGGGACAGCAGCAGTCTTTGGTAGGGATGTGCATGGATATTTGAAAATCTTATTTGAATTCAAATCGGATTTTCAAAAATCTGAATTTAAACATTTGTTCACATTTTTGAAAATCTGATATGGATTTTTGAATATTTCAACTGAATGTTTATTTGTGCTTAACACGGGGTGAAGATAGGATGCAGGCGGGATGCATGGAAATTCAAAAATCGAATGCAAATGTTGTTGACATTTGTATTTTCAGATTCAAATTGGATTTTTGAATGTACAATTTGGGACAATCCGGATTTGAATCAGATTTTCAAAAATCCAGATTTTTCAAATTCTGTTTGAATATTCAAATCGACTCGAATTCAAATGCAAAAAAATGCATTTGTGCACACCCCTAGTCTTTGGCTTTCAATAGTCAAAACTGATGATAAAGGCCAGCTTCTGCCGTTATGCCTGGAAGAGATCCAAACAGCAATTTAGCCACTGATGCAACCCCTAGAGCAGCGGTTCTCAACCTGTGGGTCACGACCCTTTGGGGGTTTGAACTACCCTTTCAGAGGGATCGCGCCGAGTATCCTGCTGCCCCTCCCCTGTGGTTAGGAGTCTCCACAACATGAGGAACTGCGTTAAGGGGTTGCGGCATTAGGAAGGTTGAGAACCGCTGCCCTAGAGGCTACTGTTGTCAGTAGTGACTGAAACTTCCTAGTCTAACTGGGTTAACCAACAGTGTTTATTGATGTTTATACTGAGCCAGGATGTGATAAGTAGTAAATTAAAAGTATTTTGTCTAGTTGTCAAATTTGAGGATATGCTTTTCTGGAGGTTCTTCCCCCATCTTATGTATGTTTGCCCTGTTTATAACACCTGTTTAGGAAACATGTAGCTTTTGGGTGAAAGGCAGATCCCTGAAAATAAATAATGCAAAGTTGTGAGCTGTTGATACAGTTTCAATGGGGTATTTAATGTTTGTATATTTATTATTTACTGTTAGCTGCCCAGAGATCTTAGGACAGGGGTCCTCAAACTTTTTAAACAGGGGGCCAGTTCACTGTCCCTCAGACCATTGGAGGGCCGGAATATAGTTGGAGGCGGGTCAGGGGGTGGGGCCTCTGATGTCAGGGGGTGGAGCCACTGGGGTCAGGGGGTGGGGCTGCTGAATGATCCACAGTGAAAACAATACTTACAGGAGGATTCACAAAGTTCCTGCAAATGTGACAGGACTTCTCAATTCATCTGCAGCACATGAGATTTACAAGCAATGGTACAGAAGAAGTGAGAAGGTAACACTGACATCTAAGTTGCAAGTCTCATAAAAGTGTGTCAGGGTACACACATGACTTGCCATCCATACAGAGGCAGAGAGATGAGGGAAATCAACTTCTTCAAAGAACCCCATAATCATGTGTAGTTTACCAAGTTCAATTTTAGAAGATGGGTCTGGAAAAAGATTTTTTTACATTTTGCAATATGGAAATAATAGCACTTTTATTTGATGGGCATTAAAATACTTTTTTCACATTCCTATAACAACCAGGGGAACAAAGATTTAACATTTTAATGTCAAGGCTAACTTTATAACTTTACTAATCCAACCTGACTGGATAATAATCAAACACAAAATCAAGGCAACTCCAGAATTATGCCTGCTACAAAAATAAATAAATAAATAAATAAATAAATAAATAAATAAATAAATAAATAAATAAATAAATAAATAAATAAATAAATAAATAAATAAATAAATAAATAAATAAATAAAAAAATCAACAATATGCGTAAAAAGCCAATGTCTCGGTTTTGCACCTTTTAGGCACCATCTTGCACCACATAAACAGCTAACAGTAAGGTAACAAGACACAAATTATAATTCCATGTGCAGGGCATCTTCTGTGCCACCCGTTGCAGCAGCACCGCTATCATGAGAACATATGAACGGCCAGCAATACTCAGCCAAAGCATAAGGAAACTTGATCTGAGCTGCAGCCACAGATGCTTGGAAATAAGCTTGTCATCTTCCCATCCAAGAGCAAAAAGACCCTTTTCCTCCTGCTCTACACCTATATTACGGCAGGCAGCCCTTTCAGTTTCCTGTTCCCTGGCAGAAAAAGCCAAGCCAAAGAGCATCTGAGCATCCTTGGGCACTTTTGCCATTGACCTTCCCCCTTCTGGTCACCAGTGCCACCACAAAGATACAAATGAAGAAGAGAACCTGCAGTGCTAGATTCAGATAAACAACAAGGAACAAAAATAACAGAGACAGCTTATTATAAATACAGCAACGCCCCCCCCCCCCAACTGCCCAAAGTGACTTATAGGCCCCTGCCCCCCAAAGTCACACAAAACCAAAGCACAAGAATACATTCCTCATTCAGAACAGGAACAGCTTTTTTAAAACTTCTATTCCACAAAAATGAAGCAAGAGAAACAACAATACAGTATTAGAACAAGAAGAATTTAAAACTAAAATGAACCTCCCTTGAGTACCCCCGCCCCTCTCCTCTTTTACTCCCTCCAGAAGCACAGCCCTCAAACAAGTACCGTATTTTCCGGTGTATAAGACGACTGGGTGTATAAGACGACCCCCAACTTTCCATTTAAAATCTAGAGTTTGGGATATACTCACCATAGAAGAAGATGACGCCTGGCGTATAAGACGACCCCTGACTTTTGAGAAGATTTTCCTGGGTTAAAAAGTAGTCTTATACGCCAGAAAATACAGTAATTATTTAACCCACAAAAATCACGCAAATAAGCAGTATTGTTCACCAAATTAAAATATATAAGCAATTTACAATAGCAAATTCAAACAAGCAAGCAACTATTTGCAAGCCAGAAAGACAAACAGCTTGAGCAAGGGAAGAGTCTGAACGAAACAGTGAAAGCAAAAGCGTGACCCAGCAGCAACCCTCCTTTCATACAGCCCAGCCATCTCCCCTGAGCTACCACAGCCCCACCTGCCTCACGGGGTGTCTGTTGAGGGGAGAAGAACAGAAGCTTTGCCAGCTGCCTTGAGTCCCCCTAAATGGGTGAGAAAGGTGGGGGAGAAAAGTTGGTTCTTCTTCTTCCTGCTCCTCCAGGCACTTTGCAGAGGCACTTTGCAGACCCTCTCGGCACCCCAGTTTTCCCCTCATCTTGATGGGAAGGAGAGGCATTTCTCTCTCACTGTCACCATGAGGGGGAATAAAGCCTCTGTGGGCTTGTTGGGGAGGCCGGGTGTGTGTGTGTGTGACTGGCACCCTTTCTAGAGGGGGTGGCTAGGGGTGGCTGGGGGGGGAGTTTCCTGAATGTAACTTACCTTCTGCCCTGACCAGCAGCCAGCATTAATGGCTGGCGCCATAGCTTGCCTGTTAAGTTTGGGGGAGGGAGCATGGGTTCAAAGGGGCCTGGAGGTTGCTGGGATTTGCGGTTTGGGAGGAGGATTATAGAGTCCCAGGGGGCGGGGTTTGGGGCTCCAAACGCTTTTCCTGCCGAGCTGAAGAAGGCGAGGTGAAGAGGGCTTCTTCCATGGGTGGGAGAGGGAGGGGGCAGCGAGGGACTCTGCGGACCGGATAAATGTCTTTGGCGGGCCGCATGTGGCCCGCGGGCCGTAGTTTGAGGATCCCTGTCTTAGGATATGGGGCAGGAATAAATATTTTAAATAAATATTGCACCTCGTTGCTCCTTGGTACTTCTTTGCCTAAAGGATATTAATGATCTTTAGTTGCATCGGAGTCAACTGAGTCACCCATAAGTGGTTTTTTTGTTGGAGGAAACAGTCAGTTACTGCTTTTGGTAATTACTCTGTTCTCACAGTACTGATTTGTTATAGTTGCTTACACTGCTCTTTCCTCTGACAGTGAAACATCTTTTGTAGTCATTCTGTAGTAATGGCAGTCCTGCTAATTCTAGATACTGTAACAATATTGTTTTTCTGCTGCAGATCACAGGTTGCGCTAGTCCTGGAAAAACTGTAACAATTGTGGTGCGTGGATCTAACAAACTAGTGATGGAAGAAGCTGAACGTTCAATTCATGATGCTTTATGTGTTATCCGCTGTTTGGTAAAGAAAAGGTACTCTTTCATCAGCTTCATAAATCAATAAAATCATCTTTCAGTCTTAAGGAATGCGTCTTAACAGGCTGAAAACATTTAATTTCAGGGCACTGATCGCTGGTGGGGGAGCACCAGAAATAGAATTGGCACTACGCTTGAATGAATACTCTCGCATCCTGAGTGGCATGGAGTCTTACTGTGTACGTGCTTATGGAGAAGCACTGGAAATCATTCCTTCAACTCTGGCTGAAAATGCAGGTCTTAATCCTATTTCTACTGTAACAGAGCTGAGAAATCGACATGCACAGGGGGAGAGAACTGCAGGAATTAATGTCAGAAAGGTAATATGCGAAGAGGAAAAATAAAACAAATACAGCTGTTAAACATGGAATTGAACCTTGTAAACTTTTAGAGGGTTGAAGACAGAATGGAATGCTAGAGCAATATATTATTTTGTGCTGAATGCTGCAATGTGGTCTTTATTTTCCAAAAATCAAGACAGTGGGGTTTCAGGCCTATCCATTTTTGCAATAAAGTGTTCTTGACTAATTCGATCATACCTGGACAAGTGATCGATAATAAAAGGTGATCCAGTTGTATAAGAAAGCAGAAATAAAATAAAATGCTACAAGATGTAATAACTTAGGAAAGAGATGCTTTGTTTGCATATGGACAAAATTTGGTATTAACTACAAAACCATGTAGTATATTCTGAAAGAAGAAGAGTTGGCTTTTCTACCCCGCTTTTCTTAACCATGGGGGGTGGGGTGGAATCAAACCTGGTATTCCCAGATAAGAGTCCGGCTCCTTAACCACTAGATCAAACTGACCAGTTTATTCCGGTTTTGCTGAAGATAGAAGGATCGTTAATATGCTTCTGCCAGCATAGTTTGTGTTGTATGTTCTCCTTTTCTGAAGTTACAACAAAAATATTTTAACTGTGATAGTTGACATCAAAATCTGGAATTGAAAGGAAGGAATTAGACTAGAGAACTGCAAATCTTCTGATCAGTCTTTTATTAAATTATTATCAATGAATCAGTGGATCTAGAAGTGCTGAGAAACTCTGTTTACTAATAAGATTTTTCCTAGAATTTTTTAGAAACTTTGTGGTTTTTTACTTTTGTAGGGTGGTATTTCCAATATCCTGGAAGAGTTGGTGGTCCAGCCTTTATTGGTGTCCATAAGTGCTCTGACTCTAGCAACAGAAACTGTTCGCAGTATTCTTAAGATTGATGATGTGGTAAGCTACATATGAATGCCAACATCTCTAAAATGTTTATTTTACTCCTGTCATCAAAATCATATTTTATTGTCTTATACAAAAGTAATGAGTCTCATAATAATTAGGTTGAGTTTAAATGCTTCAGTTTAAAGAGGCAAATGGAATTATTGGTGGAATTGTTGAGATCTCCCAAATTATAGTTAAAGGGACATTTTGTAAAATAACATTGCAGTTATGTACATTAATTTGATGCCATGTCTGTTTCCTTTTTATAGGTCAATACCCGATGAGGTGACTAAAAGAAAAGGCCAGTGCACTTCAGCAAAATGTCAGAAATCTAGAATATGAACCATCATAGAAGCAAGCTCATGTGATGGCCATCTACTCCACGTTACATTTCATGTCCTTTGGTCAATTTAAATTAATAAAACCTCAAAATCTAATGGCATGTTTTGTTTGGATTATGGTAAATATCTACCTCATGTGCTGCTGAACAACATTCTGCGTTGGACTGTGCAGGGGATATGGGTTCCCTTGAAAATACCACAGGGTAGTTGGTCCTCGGGTTGCCAGCAAAACCAAGACCAGCATGAAGGCTTTTAAAAACAAATCATTGTCAAGTGTTTCTTACAGGTGTTAGATGGCACCGTGCTAGTTACTGTGGCCTTTTTTGCACTGCCTCTTATTCTGATACAAATTCTGGCGTAATGGGTGCCGAGCCAATTCATCTGCATTGATAGAAGCATGGACTGGCCCATGCCACCGAAAAAGACACCCTAGCCTTGTATAGGTAAGGACCTCTTTAAAGAGGTCCATAACCAGCCCAGTGCCATTCATTTCTGGCCTTCAGAGCTCTGCTGCCGCCTCTGAGGACTCTCGAAAGGCAGCAGTGAGGGCCAGAGTGGGATGGACTGTCTGAATGTGGACAGTGCTGTCGTGCTCCAGGTTGCTTGTTCCAGGACGAGACAGAACACTGCATCTAAGTGCGGAAAGGTCCCACGGGAACCATTTTCAGGTCTTGAACTGCCTTAAGTCCTGAACTGGATTATAATTCACAGAGGCCGCTTTTTAATACTATTTAGCACTAGGAAGAGACACTTTCTGGTGCTTTTAGTTTTAGAAAGCCTCCTGTGTTCGTTGCACTTTTGCAAGGCTCCTTTAGTAATAGGAGGCCGACTGACTTACAGTAGGGATGTGCACGAAGGTTCTAAACATTTGAAATTTGATCGAATTTGATCAAATGTGGACATACAAATTGGAATAGAATTTCTTCACATTCAAATTTAAACATTTGAATAAATTTCAGATGTTCCAAAATATTCAAAATATTGAAACATTCAAATGTACAGATACAATGTATTGCATACGCATCTGTACGAATATATGTATCTGTATGCATTTGCATTTATAATACAGAACGAAAACGGGATGCATACGGGATAAAACGGGATGCATACAAAATGCATACAGATATGTATAACACATACGAATGCTGTCGACATTTGTATCTTCAAATTTGTATCTAACATTTGAAAGGATAGTTTTGAATGTATCGGATTTGAACTGGGTTTTGTTGCATTCGGATTTTAAACATTTGAATTGAACGAAATGCTAGTGCACACCCAACCCCACTCCACTTGTCCAGACACCTAAACGCGGACGTGTGCTCTGGGCACCGGCATCTGGCCTGCGGACGTGTGCTCTGGGCACCGGCATCTGGTCTGCGGACGTGTGGTCAGGGCGCCGGTCGCGATGCTAGTGTCACTGCGTGTGCACTGTCACTGGGATGACACTGACGTGCCATGCATGCGCCACTGTGTGCCGCACTGTCAGCACATCATGTGACAGCAGTGTGCTTGTGCAGTACATCACACGCCCACCTGTGCACTATAGAGGTGCACATGTGGAGCATGAAATCCTGCTCCACATATAGTTGGGAGCACATTGGGAACACACTGGAAGCAGACTAGGCCCCTCAGGGCAGAAGGGCCCTGGGTCTGATCTTATTTATTTGCATCTTTATTCTGCCCTATACCCAAGGGTCTCAGAGCGGGTTACAACATATAAAATGAACACATTGAGACCAAAAACATGACAGTGTCTGAATGTGGGGAGGGAAAGCCTGTTCCTTTACTTAGCCAAAGGCCAGGGTAGAGAGGTGCATCTTCACAGCTCCTCTAAACGCACAGTAAATGTGCCTGAAGTACCTCAGGAGGGACATTATTCCACAGTCTGGAAGCCACCACCGAAAAGGCCCTATCCCAGGTGCCCACTCTTGGGGCAGGCTTGATGTGGCGATGGTGTATAGATACCGTTTCCTAGTTGGGTGGGATGGATCTCTTCCCATTCCTCCTGTCACCTGGAGATCGCATGACTCAAATACACCCTCCCATGTAAAAAGAACAACAGTCGGTCTATACTGATAAGGGTGAGCGGGGCCTGAAATAAGTCCAAAAAGAAGAAGGGAGCTCCTCGCGTAGGAAAGATTTCGCGTCGGTCGCTTTGCGTCCCCACCTGCTTTGATCTGCTTTCGTTCCACTTTCAGAGCGGGAGGACACATCAGCAAAGTGTCAAGCCGTTTCCTTTCAGCATTATCTGACTCAGAAAACCCACCCTCGGGTTAGATACAGCGGAAAGGAAACGGCCAGTCACTTGGCTGATGAGTCCTGTGGCTCTGAAAGCGGACCGAGGCTGGAGTAAATTCTCAGGTGGGAATCGGCAGCTTGCTTTTGAAGAGCAGCGAAGCGGGAGGAATTATGTCCCCTCGGAGGCGCCGTAGAACCTTCCGCCCGAGGCGCCTTAGCAACCAGGTGACGAGGCCGGCCGCCGTCGCCATGGACGCCGCTCACCGGGCCGCTCTACTCGCCGCCTCCTGTCTCCACACGCCGGTGGATCCGCGGACCAGGGCGCCGGCCGCGCTCTACGAAAGGGAAGCGGCGAAGCTGTCGGGGGGCGAATGGCAGGTGGGGCGGCGCTGGGCCTTGCTCGCTGCTGGCCTCGGGGGCGGGGGGACGCGGGCGCCTGCAGAAGGACGGGCTCGCTCGAACGCCTGAACGCGCGCACAGCCGCGTGTATGCAAAGCAGCCACGCCGCGTGCTGGAAGAAGGAGAGTGGGCTTTCCTACCCCGCTTTTCTCACCCATTTAAGGGGACTCAAAGTGGCTTACAGACTTTCTGTTCTTCTCCCCAGAAAAGACATCCTCTTAGGTGGGTGGGACTGTGAGAGCTCAGAAGAGAACTGTGACTAATCCAAGGTCACCCAGCTGGCTTCATGGAGGAGGCGAAGGAGGCGGAAGAATTGGCTATTTTACCCTGGTTTTCTCACCCATTTCAGGGGACTCAAAAGTGGCTGACAAAGATTTCTATTCTCCCCACAACAGAACGCCCTGTGAGGTGGCTGTGAAAACTCAGAACAGAGCTGTGACTAGTCCAAGGTCACTCAGAAGGCTTCATGGAGGAAGAAGAGTTGTCTTTTCTACCCCACTTTTCTTACCCATCTAAAGGGGCTGAGAGCGGCTGACAAACATTCTGTTCTCCCCCCCCCCCCCCGCCAAGCAGGCACCCTCTGAGGCTGGTGGGGCTGTGAGAGCTCAGAAGAGAGCTGTGACTAGCCCAAGGTCACCCAGCTGGCTTTGTGGAGGAAGGAGAGTTGGCTTTCCTACCCTGCTTTTCTAACCCATTCAAGGGGCCTCAAAGTGGCTGACAGACTTTCTGTTCTCCCCACTACAGACACCCTGTGAGGTGTGTGGGGCTGTGCAGAAGAGAGCTGTGACTAGCCCAAGGTCACCCAGCTGGCTTCATGTGGGAGGAGAAGGAGGAAGAGTTGGCTTTTCTACCCTGCTTTTCTTACCCATTTAAGGGGACTCAAAGTGACTGACAAAGCTTTCTATTCTCTCCACAACAGAAGGCAGATTGGGCCTTCCTCCCTCAGATGTACCTCTCCCTCACCTGAAATGGTGAGAGGACAAGCATGGAACAGAAGTACTGTATTTTCTGGCGTATAAGACTACTTTTTAACCCACGAAAATCTTTTCAAAAGTCGGGGGTCGTCTTATATGCCGGGTGTTGTCTTCTTATATGGCAAGTATATCCCAAACTCTATATTTTAACTGGAAAGTTCGGGGTCGTCTTATACGCCCAGTCGTCTTATACGCCGGAAAATACGGGGTATATAAAATTATGCACGGTATAGAAAAGGTGGATAGAGAAAAATTTCTTTTCTCTATTGCACAACACTAGAACCAGGGGGCATCTATGAAGCTGATGGGTAGGAGAGTAAGGTCTGACAGGGGGAAGTATTTCTTCACCCAGAGGGTCATTGGCTTATGGAATGTGCTGCCGGAAGAGGTAGTGACTGCTACCAGTCTGGATGGCTTTAAGGAAGGGTTAGACAAATTATGGATGACAGATGTATCAGTGGCTACTAGAACAAATGCCTAGATGCATCTTTCAGGCTGGGGGTGGGGAGGAACTGGGGCGCTTCTAAGGCCATCTGCTAGGACTCAAGAGCAGGAGAAGGTTTGTCCTTGTCTCTGCTTGAGATGCCCATGAGCATTTGGTGGGCCACTGTGTGCGACAGGATGCTGGACTAGATGGGCTGTGGCCTGATCCAGGAAGGCTTCTCTTATGTTCTTATGTTCAGACAAGACTGTGATCTGACCCCCCTCTGCTCTTAAATCTCTCTTGTTATGGAGATAGAAATGCAGTTGTAACACATTTTGGCTGTTTTGCATGTACCTCCATTAATCTGCATTTAGAAGATCCAGATTTGTGATATCTGGCCCTCGTTGAATCCGGTCCTTGAAGATCTGCATTGTGGCGAGGGCCCCATGTGTCTGGTCAAGCTGTCTAGCATCTGATGGCAGTGGGTGCTAAACAGGGCCACCCCGCGGACACCATAGCACCCATCCCATGGCTCTGATTAGGCCCAAGCAGAAAGGTCTGCCAGTGGCACAGTGTGATTGGCCCACTTAGACGTCAATCTGGGGTCACTTCCAGTTACAGTGGACGTGACAGAGAGACATGGCTTTGTAGCCACCTGTGTAGCCGCTACGAAGCTTGTGCTCAGCTTCATAGACTGCTGTGAAGGATGTGCGTGCCTATGTAGTGTGTATTGAGAGGCAGAGCCGGAGCCATCCTGCTGCAAATGAGTCAGTTTGGTCTAGTGGTTAGGGAGCTGGACTCTTATCTGGTGATATCAGGTTCAGTTCCACCCTCCCCCGTGAAGCCTGCTGGGTGACCTTGGGCTAGTCACAGCTCTCTTCTGAGCTCTCACAGCCCCACCCACCTCACAGGGTGTCTGTAGTGGGGGGAAGAACAGAAAGACTGACAGCCACTTTGAGGCCCCCTTGAATGTGTGAGAAAAGTGGGGTAGAAAAGCCCACTCTTCTTCCTCCTCCATGAAGCCAGCTGGGTGACCTTGGACTAGTCACAGCTCTCTTCTGAGCTCTCACAGCCCCACCCACCTCACAGGGTGTTCTGTTGTGGGGAGGAGAACAGAAGGTTTGTCAGATGCTTTGAGTCCCCTTAAATGGGTGAGAAAAGCGGGGTAGAAAAGCCAACTCTTCTTCTTCTTCAGTATGCATTTAGAAGTGCAGCCTCTGATCCAGTTTTCATGGCAGATGACCGGATTTAAGACACAATTAAAGGGGTCTACAGTTAATCTGGATTTAAAGGCCCAAAGACCCCATTGAATCCAGATTTCACTGGCACAGCACATTCAGAATGGGGTCCCAATGGCGTCCTTAAGGGTTCTTGTGTGTGGATGGTAGGTAACAGATCTGTACCAATCAAGTACCTATCAGGTTCCTGATGGGGTCTTTGTTGCTAGTGCAAAAAACTTGGGCCCTTGCTGTTTAATAAGTGGTGTTCTGTCACTGCAAAATAGAAGACGTATTCTTTAAAGCCTGTCATTTATGAAAGCTTTGAAATATTTCAGCATTTTATTGGCAAACAAAAGCTTTCATAATTAGACCATAGGGTAGTTAGATGGTATTTATTGAAAACAGATGGCATTTGTATACTAAGCCTACTTAACTCTTTTAATGAGCTTTATACCGAAGAAGATGAAGTGCGTTTATACGTTGTAGAGCTGGAAAATGCAGTGTTCTGGTATATCCATTCTTGAAATGGCGTTATTCTTTTAGTATGAAAAAGGGGCCACGGATGCCAAGTACTAAATTGCTAAACACTATGTTGTAGTATGAGTGTATAACCTCATTCCATGTTTTGGAGTACTGTTCATAGAGTTTAAGACTTGGGGCATTTTTAAATCTATTTCATAGAAGCTTTTCTGAAAACTGAACTGTTCTCTGTAAATAATTTTTATTCTTGAGCTCTGTGCGTAGTATAAGGTGATCAGGATGATCCCACAACACCATCCTTTGCTTGTATTCAGTGTGTACTTAGCAGGCAGCAGGTCTTTAGGTCACTGCAAACCTTCTCCAACATGTATTGATTGACTACAGGCGTAAAGGAACTTCTCTGTGTTTACTGTCCAAGGAGTCAGTATTTATGTTGAATTGTATCCAGCATTGCAGAAGTCAAGCTCTGTTTGTGCAGTAAGGTTTTGCTTCCTCTACTTCCTCTGAAGTTACCTGGTCTCCTTACTCTAAAGCTGCATTTACACACAGTTAAAAAAAAAAGGATTGAGAGAGGCTTAGAGGTAATGCCTCTTAAGCAACAAAGGTCAGAACATGCATTTTTAAAGACCCTTATTTTAAAGCCAGTTTGGTCTAGTGCAGTGATGGCCAACCTATCACAGGTGACACGCCAAGCCCTTTTGGGTGACACACCTGGTCACCCTGGCACCTGTGCGTGTAGTGCTTGCTTGTGCTTGAAGTGTACAGAATACCAACTTTCAATTGAAGATTTAGCAAATGTAAAGAATTATTTGTTTTTGCTTTTAATAAAATACATATATCCAAAACATAACTTTTTTACTAGAGCTACAAATATCACAAAATTATTGATATTTCTAGATGTGACACAGCACCTGAGTTAAGCTAGGTTTTCTTGCGAATTTTGACACACCAAGCTCAAAAGGTTCACCATCACTGGTCTAGTGGTTAGGGAGCCGAACTCTTATCTGGGAATACCGGGTTTGATTCCACACTCCCCCATGAAAGCCAGCTGGGTGACCTTGGGCTAGTCACAGCTCTTGTCTGAGCTCTGACAGCCCCATCTTCCTCACAGGGTGTCTCTTGTGGGGAGAACAGAAAGCTTTGTCAGCCGCATTGAGTCCCTTTAAATGGGTGAGAAAAGCAGCATAGAAAAGCCAACATTTATTATTATTATTATTATTATTATTATTATTATTATTATTATTATTATTATTATTATTATTATTATTATTATTATTATTATTATTATTATTATTATTATTATTATTATTATTATTATTATTGTGATGATGTAAAACAGCAGTTACACACAGCAAACGAGATGACTATGCTGGATTTCGTATTATATCACTAGTCGGGCACTTCTCAAGCACCTAGGACTGCGTGATGTATCAGCGAATTATGCGAGCAGACCCCAGTAAAGTGGCTTTTTTTTAGTTGGCAGATGGATAGTTTGTCAGTGCCAATGGTTTTTAGGTGCCCGCTGAGATCTTTTGGCACCGCGCCCAGTGTGCCGAGTATGACTGGGACCACTTTCACTGGTTTTCGCCAGAGTCGCTGTAGTTCAATTCTCAGGTCTTCGTATCTGGTGAGCTTCTCCAACTGTTTCTCCTCAATTCTGCTGTCACCTGGAATAGCAACGTCGATGATCCACACCTTCTCTTTCTCAACAATTGTAATGTCAGGGGTGTTATTCTTCAGTTTTCTGTCAGTCTGAAGCCTGAAGTCCCAAAGTAGTTTTGCCTGTTCATTTTCAACAACTTTTCCTGGCTTGTGATCCCACCAGTTCTTTGCCACAGGCAGATGATACTTTTGGCACAAGTTCCAGTGGATCATTTGTGCTACAGCATTGTGTCTCTGCTTGTAATCAGTTTGTGCGATCTTCTTGCAGCAGCTGAGTATATGGTCGATTGTTTCATCCACTTCTTTGCAGAGTCGGCACTTTGGATCTTCTCCTGATTTTTCAATTCTGGCTTTGATGGCATTTGTTTTTATTGCTTGTTCTTGTGCAGCAAGAATCAGTCCTTCTGTTTCCTTTTTCAGTGTTCCATTCGTAAGCCAAGCCCAGGTCTTTTCCGTGTCCACTTTGCCTTCGATCTTCTCCAGGAACTGTCCATACAGTGTTTTATTGTGCTAGCTGTCAGTTCTGCGTTGAACTGCAGTTTTCCGGTACTGGTTCTTGGTTTGCTGCACTTTGAGAAGCTTCTGGTTGTTGACTTCAATCAAAGCTGATTCTTTGCTTTCTGTTATGTAATCTGCTAATGTATGCTTCTCTTCTTCCACTGTTTGCTTCACTTGCAAAAGTCCTCTACTGCCTGCTTTCATGGGCAAGTACAGCCTGTCGACATCACTACGAGGATGTAGTGCATGGTTGGATCGTCATCAGTTTTCTGGTTTTTCTGTCTAAGTTGTCCAACTCCTGCTGAGTCCAGTTCACAATTCCTGCAGTGTATCTAATGACTGGTATGGCCCAGGTGTTTATGGCCTTAACGGTGTTACCGCCATTCAGTTTACTTTTCAAGATTTTTCTAGTCCTTTGGATGTACTCTTTACTGACCACAGATTTCACATGGCCATGCTTAATGTTATCCAGTTGCAAGATGCCCAGGTATTTGTAGGCTTCCGACTGGTGGGACCTGATGACTTGACCATTTGGCATTTCAATGCCTTCACTTTCAGTAATCTTCCCCTTCTTCAGTGCCACTGTGGCACATTTGTCCAGGCCAAACTCCATACTGATGTCGCTGCTGAATATTCGCACTCTGTTGGTCAATGACTGGATCTCGATTTCAGATTTTCCATAAAGCTTCAAGTCATCCATGTACAGTAGATGTGAAATTTTCTGTGAATTCCTGGCAGTTTGATAGCCCAGGTTTGCTTTCTGTAGGATGAGTGACAGTGGGATCATAGCGATGATGAAAAGCAGTGGGGACAATGAGTCCCCCTGGAAGATGCCCCTTTTGATGTTGATCAGTCCGTAACTTTCGTTTCCAACAAAAAGCTCAGTCTTCCAGCATTTCATCGCACTTTCTATAAATTTTGTGATGTTCTGACTGATCCCGATGGTTTCCAGGCACTTTGTGATCCAACCATGTGGCAGTGAATCAAAAGCTTTTTTATAGTCGATCCAAGTCATATGCAAGTTTGTTTTTCGGCTTTTGCAGTTCTCCAGAATCATTTTGTCAATCAGTAGCTGGTCTTTCGTGCCCCTGCTTCTCCGTTTGTTTCCTTTTTGCTCTACTGGCATGATGTTGTTGTCTTCGAGGTAGTCTTGAATCCTGTCTGCTATTATGCCTGTCAGCAGCTTGAGCATAGTAGGTAGACAAGTTATCGGCCTATAGTTTCCTGGCGTGGCTCCCTTTGCTGCATCTTTCTGTATTAAGTATGTTTTGCCAGTTATTAGCTATTCACTGATGTTTCCTGTTTGCAGCATTTCATTAAACAGTTCCGCCATTTTTGCATGCAAGCTGGTCAGGTATTTGAGCCAGAAGCCATGCAACTGATCAGTGCCAGGGGATGTCCAGTTCTTCACTTTCTTCACTTTACTCCCAGAGATCTTTCCAGAAGTTGGTTGTTGCTTCTTTCTTTGGCTTTTCCATTTTCTTGTCTACTTGCTCATGCAGGCTCTGGTAGAACTGCCTCTGATTAGACTGGAACATTTGGTTCTGCCTGTACTGGATGATTCTTGCTTCATATCTTTTGATTTTCCTGGCTGTAGCTGTTATCTGCTGTTTCACGATTTCCAAAGCTTCATCAATTTTCCTTGCATTCAGCCAGTATTTTTTGATCAGATGTTCTTTAGTCTTCTCATTGTTCAGTTTCTGCTCCTTCATATTTTTTAGGTTGCTGGCATCTGATCTCAGGCTTTTTATTTTCAGTTCCAGTTGAACTTTCCACTTTGGCTTTCCAGTTGATTTTCTAGTTGCTTTTGGCTGCAGTAACCCTAGTTCTTCTGTTACTATCACAGCTGTACTGTAGGCAAGCTGGTTCAGTTCTTCGATTGTTGCTACCTGAACAGTTACAAGGGCAGAGTTGATGTCATTCATCAGTGGAACACATCGTTTTCTGCCTATAGTTTTTAGGGTTGGCAGTCGCTTTCGCTCTGTACTTGATGCTGTATGAGCCATTATTCTGTCCTTCAGTTCCTGCTGTCTTTGAGACAATGTGCCAGGTGTTTCATCCATGACTTCATGCTGCTGTTCTTCCTCTTCTTGCAGAATTTCCAGATTTTCATCAGGTTCTAGTTGATCAGTGACTCCTGGTCTTGTTGGAGCTTCTGTTGCTGCCACAATAGGCTGCGGTGCTTCAGTTTCATCAGTTTTTCGTATCTCTTCGAGTTCAACTTCACTGAACACTTTATTCCCGCTTATGAATCTTCTCTGATCAGTTAGCCGCAGTTCTGTTATCTTCGAATCTGGGTATTCTTGTTTCCATAGCTGGTGCATCCGTTTTTGATAGCCTCGTTTTCCAGGTTCTGATTTGTAGTAACACTTCATGACTACACGATTCTCTGACCTTGAGAATTTCTGCCACTTCCTTGTTTGTGGATTTTGTTCCTGTAGCCCACTTGTCAATGATTGCCCAGGTTCCTCAGCAACCGCCACGGTCCTTTTTATCCTGGGCGACGACCGAGCCAGTATAGACTTCTTTTTTGTTTGTGTCTCCATTGTGATAAATGGGTTGGGTGCACTTAGTCTGGCTCCTCTGCTTCGACCACTCCGGCATGGTTGAACCTGCCAGTAGTTTGCATTACCACCGGCCCAGCTCTCATCTTCATTGGAGCACTCAAGCCCCACCGCCACGACAAGGCCACACCCATCGGGGGGATCATCATCATCATCATCATCATCATCATCATCATCATCATCATCAATTAGAGGTGAAATGGGAACACTAGTGTCAGCAGTGCTTTCATTTCTAAACTGCTTTCAGACCACTCACTATTTGTAATGTATGTGGATGCAGATCATTCTGCTCAAGGATGGTTTTTCAACTTTCTGGAGAATAACTTTGGAGAAGGAATGAACAATTAGCCAAAGATTACAGATATATATTAATGGAAGAAGCAAGGAAAGAGGGTATGTTTAGATTCCCCTGCCCTTTTTTCCTACACTAAGCAAAAGCCAACATGCAGGTAAACAGGTTTGCCTGACACGAACCCCAAAATATATCACAGTGTTTGAAATTGCTCTCACTTGGAGAAAAGATGCTTCATGATATCAGCCAAAGACTTGAAATACTTCACTTACCGCTTATTAATGGGGTAATTATTTCAACAGTTGACACCCAACAATGACAAGGACTAATGCTGAACGGATTTCCCATTCTTGAGGTTAGTTCAGGGAATCGTCTGCAATTTTCTATATTGCTGCATGTTTGGCTCAGTGTTCTTGCGGACTGCGCATTGCTAAAAGCGTGCACGTGTGTTGTTTGGGCATACAGTTTGGGGCATTGTCCCCTGGTGTGGACCAAAGAGTTTTAGAGCAAGTCAGAAACCTCACTACGGGCCTGTTTGCACTTGGCCATATTCTGGAATCTATCTCAGGACAGGGGTCTGTGGTCAGCATGCTATTGCAGACTCTGGCAGGCCTCACTTGGGGGCCTGCTGTAGCTTGCACTAGCGTGCAGACAACAGGCTGCTATTCTGGGATATGTTCCAGAATAAATCCAAGTGCGAACAGGCCCCATGTCTTTAAAAGGTATGGGTGTGCTGCTTTTTGAGAAGATATATCCTAAATGTATGTTATGGTCCAAAGAACGGAAAACTCCAGCTAAGAAGAAGTAATGCTAACAGAACACGATCCTATCAATTTATGCCTGTTTGGGATCTGAGGATGAAAGGAAGGCTGGTTCTCTGGTCCTTTCCGTGCTTAGTCTTACTCTGGAATATACCTTGGGATTGGGATCTGTTGTCCACATGCAAATATGGGGGCCTATCTTCACCTGACTTTATTCTAGTATATATCCCAGGATAGGTACCTGCTATCTGCATGCTTGTGCAGACTGTGGAAGGCCCAAGTGAGCCTGACTCCTATCCTGAGATATATTGCAGCATAAGTTCAAGTGCAGAAAGGCCCTTTGAATCTACAGAGGATAAATGAGGAAGTTATATTCAATAGGAGATCTGCTAAAGAGACCTTGTTCTTCTCTACTTTACTCACCCCTCAAGAATCCTGGAAGGCCTGGTTTTTTAAAACGTGCCACTGTCACGATGCATCTTAAAAAAACAAAAAACATTATTCAGTTTCTTTGTTTTCTAGCTTCTAAAATGGAGTGAACTACTTCTTGCAGGATGACCCAGAACTTTAGGTGAATACAGTTCTTAGGGCTTTTGTTTCTTTTTGTATTTCTTTCCCTTTTCTATTCTTTTTAGATTTTTAAATTACAATGGACTTGTAGGTGTGCTAAGCATTGTGAGTTTACTGTAAAAGCTATAGTCTGGTCAGTATTTCTGTTTTGTCTTTCAGTTTCTAAATGTCAGCAAAAGAAAAGCACTGAACTTTAAAACTGAGATATATGCATGAAAATTCTCTTTCCGATTTATTTCTTCTGAGACAATGGCCCCAAACAGCTTTCTAGTTGCCAAGATTATTTGCTGCTAATTGAAAACTGCCATGGATAAGTGATACATGGGTTTTTATTATTTTAGTTAGGTGATGACGTAATCGGCTTTTTAAAGAGGAATTGGAGTTAAAAAGTCCTTTCCTTAATAAATCATCCCTTGTACTCTTACAGGTCACATCAAATACTAAAACACATGTACTTAGAAGTTGACTTGCTGCTAATTCTGACCATTAATCAACACATTGCAGTTCCCACATTAATGGGTACTTAATGGGTACTTCTAGTGAAAGTGGAAAAACACCCAATAGCATTTGTTTGAGACTTGACAACTAAATTTGTAATATCTTCTGTCTAAGCAAGCTGGTAGCATTTTATTAAATATATATTTTTCAAAGGGAAATAAGTATTAATATTTTTTCATTTTAGGATAGTTTCGGTCCTGAGAGACAGCAGAATTCCACTGCGTGTGCTGATTGCACTGGTTGGGTAAACCTGTCTAAAATGTATTTGTCAAATCAAGAATATTACTTAAAACTGGAAGAACTAAAAAATGCTCATCTGGAAACTATGGCAAAGTTGGAAAAAATGTATCAGAATAAACTGTATCTAAAAAATGTCCAACCTTTAACAGATACAAATGTGACCCACAGTGTGAGTGACAGGTATGGCTTATTAAAAATATTTGTAGTATAATTTATTTATTTGTAGTATAATTTATTTGTTAACTATCCTGTGTATGCTGTCATTGTATAACAGGGAAAGATGATCACACACAGAAAGATCTTTCTGAACACCAGAAAGCTAGCGGGGGACTATGTCTGCGCTTTCCCCTGAAAACATTTTTTAAAACACATTAGCTTGATTTTTCCTAGTGATGAAGAAACCTTAGTATTATTTCTTCTCTCTCTTAAGGTGGCTCTTTCATTTTTCACTTTAATCACCAGAACATCTTTGTTGTTCCTCAACGTTTTTATCACCAAATTTAGTTTTATAAACCTCACATATTTACCCTCTTCTTCAAAATGAAAGCGCGCAAATGTATTTTGCACTTCTCTGAATGTGCTACATTGCACTATATACTTTGCAACCCATACAAAGCGTCTACTTTAAAATGCTGCATTTCATTCATAACTTGTGACAAAAAAATTGAAGTGAGATTATTGTGTTCCATTTCAGTATCTGGGTACTGGCCTGTAATTATTGTTTAAGGTTTTAGAGCATTGAGCAAATATTGTTTGTGGTAACTACTTTGATTACTGCTCACCTAAACTATCATTAGAACCAGTATTTTTGCTTTTGTTCTGTGCCTTCTAAGAAATGTGGAGCAAATTCTTAATATTTCTAAAGGAAATTCTCCCTTTGCTTCTGTTTCACTGAGTCCCTTTAAAATGAATGTAAGTGGAGCTAAAAGTGAAATGATTCCATCCCCGCTCTGCATCCCATGTCTTCATATACTTGTCTTCATTGTGCTCTTTGGCATCCATTGGCAACATTCATATCTTACTGTGAAAGCAGAAGTTCTTTGGGGCTGTTGCTCAGGCTGCCAGAAAATGTCAGACTATTATGAAATGCATTATGGCTCATGTGCACATGCTGAATGCGGGCAGAATGTTGCTGTGAATCTATGATACTGATGGCACAGCAATATGTATATTTGGCCTGGGTCTTAAGTTAGCAGAACTTTGTTGATGATCACTTTGTCAGGCCTTTAAATCTTGTTTTAAACATATGTTTACTCAAGAACTTAAATAGTAGCCAACCTGAGGAGATTCTTATGATATTCTATATTTATATTTCTTGGTCCCTACAAAATAAGTGTATTACTGCACACCTGAATGTTTATGGTAGAGGCGGTTGTCCACTTTGGCACTTCTGGTGTTCCTGACTTGCATATTCTGCTTCCTGAAACTTGTATATGAAGTAGTAGCCCTAATGACCTTTAATTTCCCAGTGGCAATTAGGTTGTGCTGAGAGTAAGGACTGCTCAAAGGTGGGTGACTGGCCTTATTCTCAACTCAGCTGACTTGGCACCAGCAAAATTATACACACTCCAGGGGAGTTTCAGGTAATTTCAGGTAATCCCCTCAACCAAACTTTTGGGCTACACTACATAAATTCTTCTGCTCTAGCTGCTCTCAGAAGTATACTGTGAGTATCTTATGCATTTCATATCTTATAGCAGCTACATGGAATTTGTATCTTACAGCTAGGTGCTCAGTTGCCAGGTCACAGCTGTATAAATTTCTCATGTGTGAAATAGTGAACCCCCCCCTTTTTTTTTTTTTTTGGTAATTTACTATCAGTTCAGTACACAATTTATTCATTTGTTTTGCGTGGGTTGGGGAAGGCTACTTAGTGAAGATTTTAAAAAAACGTAGTGATAACTTCATTATTTTTTAAAGATTTGGCAAGGTTGTACATTTGGAGGAAACTGCTTCTCAGGCTTTTAGTGATGAAGGAGACGAGCTGGAACAGGCAGAAGAAAATCTGTCACACTGGTAGAATAATAGAAACCTAAATAAATATCTGTGGATGTGACTTTATTTATTATTTATTTCTTCTGCTATGCATGTTTGTTGCATTTAGATCAACATGGGAAACATCTGTATCAAGCACTCAGAATATGCACAAGTCATTCTCTGAGCCTGATTTGAACAGTTCTTTCCATTCGTATTTGTCCGATGGCTCCGATGACAAATTAGAATTGGAAGAAAATAATAGTGAAGATGAATGGCTGATGTTTAGCAAGCAACAAACTAAAAATGAATATGATGGGTATTCCCTCGGTGATTATCCCCACTTTACCAAAATTTCATCCAATGTACACATTTCAAAGAAAATCAAGAGAAAAAGAAAAAAGTGGTCTCCAAAAATCACAGTCCCTGAGCCTTTCCAGATGACTGTTAGGGAAGCTAAAAAACAGCAACAAAACATCAAACCAAAATCAGTAATTGAACTGGAGAATACTTTGCTGAAAAAACAGTTAGAAGAGGAAGCAGAATGTCAAAAGAAATTCAGAGCCAATCCAGTCCCTGCTTATGTTTTCTTTCCTCTATATCATGAAATAATGCAGCAGAATGAAGAACGTAGAAAGTCTCTTAGAGAAAGTAGGAGAAACCTCCTCCTAGCTATGCAAAAGCCATTTCAATTTCTTGAAAGAGAAGCACAAAAAAGTGAAATGAAAAAATTGCAGTTGAAGGAGCTCTCCTCACCAAAAACGAACAGAAAGCTTTTCAAAGTGAGGCCCGTTCCTAAATTTATTTACAGTTCAAAAATCAATGAAAAGTTGAAGGAAAAAGAACTCTGCAGAGATATTAGAATTCAGATAAGATCAGAAGAACTACTGCGTAATTCTTCTCTTCCTAATAGTAGGCTCGGAAGCAGAGGAGTCAGTAAGCCCAGTCAACAAAACTGCCTTGAACAGAGTAAAGAACCAGAACACAAACGAAGGACCACAGTAATGGTCCCAGATTTTGAATCCTTGCATCAAAAATTTGAGAAGCAACTTCAGAGACAGAAGAAAGTGAAACACATCACAGTCTGTGAACCCTTCGATCTGTGTACAGAAAATATTCCATCCAACAAAGAAAAAATTCTTGAAGACATCCAGATGGATGAAGAGAAGCTGAAGGAAACACGTTGGCCTTATGCTTCTTCAAGATGCAGGCCTCAAACGAGGTCTCTGAATGCAAGCTCTTCTCCTTCAGGTTATAATAAATCTGCATCCCCAAGAATTACAGAATCTACAAGACGACGTTTACAAGCCATAAGGTGAGCTGTTCATTGCCATGATCTGTGGCCATAATAATTCAGATTTAGTTGTGGAGAGTTGATGTGATATGTTGGTAGAAAAGCATACCAAATACTTATGTTAACTGGAGATGTACATGAACAGCTTCATGTGCTACTTCATAGCACATGGACCTCCCATAAAGGGTTAAGATCTTGCGAATCTTCATCCTGGAAATCCAGCTCTTTACAAAAGTGAGGGAAAGATGTGGACAAGGTGGGGGGCAGATGAATGTAATCATCTCATATAATGATTATGTATAACGATAGGTCTTATACTTTTTAACTGGCAGCTTGGAGGGAGTGTAGCTGTGTGGACTTGCAGCTATGTCACTGCATAGGCCAGAACGATCTTACTGTTCTTTGCCCTTCCTTGGTCTCTTCCAAGACTACATCCTGTTCAGGCTTGGCAGGGGGCAGGGAAAAGAGTAAGTCCATTGCCTCACTGTGGCCTGGACAGAGGCATCATTGCAAAGCGCATGTGGCCCTGTCCTCTCCAGTCTCTAAAGGCATCTGTGGGAGAAGGATGGGGAGTCAGGATAATGGCAGGTAAGTTCTAGGAATGTGCATGAATATTCAAAGACAATTCAAAATTCCATCAAATTTGTCTGAATTTCGACATCTGAATTCAGATCAAATGTCCATAAATTCAAATTTAAACACGTGAATGAATTTCAAATTTTAAATCTATTCAAAATTTGTACACAGTGTGTACTTGCACGTACGCATCTTTCCTGCATCCATACACATTTGTATGAATCCATACAAGGCAAAACCAGGTTGCATACAGGATAATTACAGGGTGCATATGGATGTGTACAGATGTGTACAGGGTGCGTAACGATGCATATGGGCACATATGAATGTCGACATTTGTAAGTGCAAATTTGAATCGAAAATTTGAACAAATAGATTCAAATTTGATTCATTTGAATTGAAATTTGGGTAAATTCAAATTTTAAAGATTCAAATTGAATCAAATATCTGAAAATGCAAATCAAATCAAATCAAATTCCAAAACTTGCATTCGTGCCCACCCCTAGTGAGATCTGCTGCTAATCCCTGTGGCACTAACTTATCCCATATCTTCCTCTCACTGCCACAGAAGGCCTGACCCTCTTTCACAGGTTTGAATGCTATGAACAGGCGTACGATCTTGTTAGTGCACATCCCTAAGGTTAATTATGAATATTTTCTTTTAATCAAACAAAACCGTTATGTGATTCACAGTCTCTTACATGGTTTGCGTAAGAGATCAGATAGCTCAAGTCTGTAACATAGCAGACTGAAAGTTGAGTAGGATGGAGAAAAAGACAACAAAGTGGTTGGTTATTTGTGCATTTTATTCTACAAGTGACAGGTTGCATGGAAATTCATCTCTGCTGCTATACCAAACCTAGGAGAACCAGAGATTTCTCTTCTCCATTGTAGAGGTTCAGTTTAAATATCCCGTTTGAGATGACTCTGCAGCCGCTGAGGAATTAACATTGTCCCTAAGTCAGGGAACATTCCCTCTTAGCTTATTTAGTCCTCTTTTGGACCCTTTTTTTAATTCCAAAGGACTATTTTTAATCTGCATAGAGCCCCTGCAGATTAATCTGAATATAGATGTTCCCACTCACAAAGAGAAGATCCAAATATAGCCATTCCCAGGACTTTTAAATCTCCACCCCTACCCAGTGCACTGCTTCTGTTCAAAGCAGCCTTCACTTTAGCTGAAGCTGGAGAGTTAAAAAAATTTTTTTAAAACACTGTCTCTGATTTCTCAGGCCTACGATTTCTCTCCTTTTCACACTGTCTCCATGCACTCAAGCGGACCAGCGAAGGACTTTTAAAATCCCTCCCCCTGCCTCCTGTAAAAAAAAAAAAAAAGCAGCATGCCAAATGTGCACACAAGCAGATTAGTGGTTTGTGCAGGGAAGGGTTCACCTTTAAAATTTTATTTTTTATATTTACATTTATATGCATATAAATGGTGTGGTGTGGCGGCTGTGCGGGGGGGGGGGGGATTGCCAATGGAGGAGCACAGCGGTTAGGGTTAGGGACTGCCTTGGAGCCAAGCAGAGGAGGCGGAGGTGGGGGAGCAGGGGCAACGCAGCCACCACCTGCATGAAGTCCTGATGGAGGGAGGGAAAGAGAGAAGGAAGGGGACAGGCGAAAAAAAAGAAGAAGAATGAGCGAATGGATGTAAATGTGGTGAACTGGGCAGCAGGTGGTGGCGGCGAGGAGGGATGGACTGACTGAGTGAGTGTGGTTCTCTCCCTCTTGCTTGCTCACTCATGGGCTGAGTTTCCTGTTCGTTTTGAAGTTCCACCCTGTACCAACACTTCAAAAGCAGCAGGACAACGCAGGCACAAAACCTGGTGAGCTGTGAGACCCCACCCGCATGTGGCTGGCATTGGGCAAGAGGATGCAGACACACCTCCAAAAGCCCAGAAGTGTTCCCATCAAGAAAAAAAAAGTGGGTTTGGCTAGGGAATTGCAAGGAAAGTCCTGTTTTCCCCAGGGTCTCCCCACCCCCCCACCCCGGATTTTTGCAGGATAGTGCTCAGAAAATCCAGGGATAAGAAGTGGAATGGAACGCTGCTTGCCGAGTTCAGATTACTTGCCTAGGTAATGGGAACCCTCAATGCTGAGTTTGATTCCAGTCCGAATTTTATTGCCTATGGGAACACATCCTCAGTCTTGAGTGGACTGGATAGTTTTCCTAATCAGAGTAATTTTATTCCAGTAGAGAACCCACACTGATATGGAAGACATCACAGCAAAATCAGTGGCAAGTTTCTCCAAATATACTAATCTTAAATTCTTTTCCTAATTTGCAAAGATATATCTTTGAAATTTTTACAAAAGCTTTTCTTGATTTATTTTTAGTTTCCTTTAGTTTATTTTCTCATTCAGGGAGTCAGCTGAGGAAAAAAGGAAAGTGGAAGAAGAGCAAAAAAAGAGTCAAGTGAAGCAGAAGCAAAGAGCAAGAATGCTGCAGAGATATATAAAGACCCGGGCTGAGGCGCACGATCCACATCAGAGCTTAGCTCAGATGTACAAATCAAAGTTAAAAACATTCAGGTATCCTGTAATGTGTGTCCCCGACCTGCCTCCCTAGCGGTAAGATTATTAGTGCACGAGCTGATGGGCAGTGCGCTCCATAGCTTAGTTGTGCTTCTTTCCTTTTTGTTTTGCTAGAAAATGTTCACAAATTCCATGCCATTTTCTTGTTATGGTGTATTTAAAAACAGGAAACATGAAAAACAGAGAATGAAAGAATATCTGCAGGAGCTGGAAGAAATGGAAGAGAGGCTGAAAAAGAGGCCACTCTTGTTGGAACAAACAGCGCAGGTTACTAACATTTCTCATCTGTTTCCTAAGGGGATCCTTATCCATTAGGGTTCTAGCTTTCTTTTTTAATTGCTGCTGAAGAATCATTTTTCAGATGATGCAAGTTATGCCATCTTTCTAGTCATTGGACAATCATTGTATAAATCCTGCTTTTCTCATGTCTTTTTATGCATTTTCTGCAAGAATTGAAGGCTGTTTGTCTAATTATACTTTTGTACAAAAAACATTCCAGTAAAGGCTTATTTTCTGCTTCTGTTCTGATCTCTTAAGTATGGAGGACAGAGGGAAGCCATTTCAATAAACTTTAGTTCATTTTACATTTGTGTATGTCTGTACAGCACGTGTGTAATTTTTTCATTCTTTTTAATCCAGAAAGATATTGGTTAAGCTAATACAGTAACAATGGGCTCTTTTTGCCTGTTCTGGGAAAATGGCATTGCGCTGCAACAATATAGGGCTCGTCCCCATGGGCTCTGTTTATTGTGGTGTTGAATGGGGTCATCCCCAATGTGCATTGTAGTTTGAATTACCATGACCCCATGTGATTGAGGAGAGCGCAGGTTCAAGCTGAATCCGCCTGTCCCCATGAAAACTATGGTAAACCCCTGCATCAAGGAACTGCATCCTTTGTTCTCCACCCCTCCCCCTGATAGGAAGCCCGGCTGATGTCACCATGCCCTGTCCTGCCTGCTGCAGTGATGACAGGGGAAACCCCTACCGGTTGCACCTCCAAACACACCACACACAGCTTAGATAAGATAGAAAATGATAAAAGGGGGGCATAATAGGAAGGGAAAGCGACGCATTGCTTGAAGCCGTGGTTCAGGGCTTCAGTCACTTTAGCGGAGGTGCGCACCTTCGCTTGACAGCAGGCATACCTCTGCCTGACAGCAGCTTTTTCTGATCCTTTCACCTGAGTGCAGAGAAGTCACGGGCGCTTTGCAAATTCTCATGTGCTAAATCAAGCCCTTTACCGACACGTGCCTTGTCAATTGGGCAGTCAGGGAAAGGGGGGTGCCATGCTTGTAGCCAGAGAGACACTTGGAGAGCCATTTGATACCCTCATCCCTTCTCTTTCAGCCTAATTTCTTTGAAGAAATCCCCCAAGCAGTTGTGATTGCAGCGTGCACAGCAGGGACAGCAAGCACAGGCAAAACCTTGCATGCTAATGCTGCAATCACCAATCTCTGCCTCCAGTAACCCGGGAGCATCCCCATGCCCCAGTGTAATGTGTGATTGAACAATTGGAAAGGGGGGGGGTTTGCCGCGGATTTGTGTGATTTGTCCCACATGTAGCCCAGATTAGAGGCTTTCCTTGGGACGGTCTGAGGCGAACTCAGGTTGGGGATGAGCCCATAGTCTTTTTTCTCCATAGGGCTACATGGCCTTACTCTGTCTATAGGCATACACCAAGGAACATGGTGCAGCTGCTGGAAAATTCAAACCTAAGCATGTAATATGTTGGCCAGGCAGGGTTGTGAGTGCTACATTTAAGCTACTGCATCTTCATGCTTCAATATTATTATTTTCCCTTTTCTACATAGAAAAATGCACGGGTATCAGCAGAGAAGCATTACTCTGAGATTCTTCGAGAGCTGGGACTTTGTGAAGAGTTTGTTTCCAAGAAAGGAGAAACAGCTACAGAAATGTGTTTGCAAGACAATTCAAGCAATGGCATTGAAAGAACAGCAGCAGGCAAAGGAAGGTAGATATTGCCAGTGTTTTAAGCATGAAAATGAAAATTTGCACTTGGGGGTTTACTTCTAGGACTTTTCCAGGTGGGATAACAATTGTGGGTTTTCTCTTTCCCTGGGTCAATATATATAACATGGCTGCCTCTGAAGCATCAGTTCTTTGGACTTGAGATTTGCCAGATGGCCTGAGCTAGCCAGAGCTGTCGTTCTCCATGGAAAGTGAGACCTAGATACATGAATTTGAGCTCCCCTACCTCTGTGGTTCACACTGTGGAATGGTACTTCAAGAACAGTTATCTGTTGTCTAATGTAGGAAACTGGCTATTTGGGTATATGCTTCAGATGTTGGTCCTAAATTCAAAAAATACAGAGAAAGAATGATCTTGTTAGTTTGTTAATATAACAAATGCCAGTTTCAGATTGTTTAGAATAACAATAGCAGGTGTCCAGCAAGGTATTTAGTAGCACTTGGAGACTAACAGGAGAAGGGTTGGTGGCATGAGCTTTTGTAGACATGTCTACTTCTTCAGATGCTAGGGGGACCATTTGAGTCCCCTAGCATCTGAAGAAGTAGACGTGCCCATTGGACCCCCTAGCATCTGAAGAAGTGGACATGCCCATTGGGCCCCCTGGCATCTGAAGAAGTAGACGTGCCCATTGGACCCCCTAGCATCTGAAGAAGTAGACGTGCCCATTGGACCCTCTAGCATCTGAAGAAGTAGACGTGCCCATTGGACCCCCTAGCATCTGAAGAAGTAAACGTGTCCATTGGGCCCCCTAGCATCTGAAGAAGTAGATGTGCCCATTGGATCCCTTAGCATCTGAAGAAGTAGACGTGCCCATTGGGCCCCCTAGCATCTGAAGTAGATGTGTCTGCAAAAACTCATGCCACGAACCCTTCTCCTGTTAAGTCTCTTAAGTGCTACTAACTACTTTGCTGGACTTTTTGAATTAGACTAACATGACTATTTCTCTGATATTGAATAGCAGATGTTCCAAGGATTGCCTGCTTCTTCTGGCCCACTTGTTTCAGAGTTCTGTGCCACTCCAGTATCAAAATGTACACAATGAAAACACATTCAGGGCAGAAAGGTGGATGCTCATGTGTCCTGTGGTGAAGCAGATAATTCCCTTCGGGGCAGTGAGCAGGGAACTCCCTACTCAAGTATAAAATAAGACAATAAAGTTAAGTATATTAGTTTGATCTCACTCTTGTTTATGAGCATTGCCTGTCAGCAACATAGTGTGTTTTATTTTAGCTCTTTTAAGTTAATTTCAGAAGTACTGGGATTTTTGTCTTATTTATTTATTTATTTATTTATTTATTTATTTATTTATTTATTTATTTATTTATTTATTTATTTATTTATTTATTTATTTATTTATTTATTTATTTATTTATTTATTTATTTATTTATTTATTTATTTATTTATTTATTTATTTATTTATTTGTTTGTATTTCTCTCCCGCTCTATACCTGAAGGTCTCAGGGCAGGTTACAATATAATATTAATCTTAGACAGATCCCTGCCCTCAGGCTTACAGTCTAAAGCAGCAGTTTTCAACCTTCCTAATGCCGCGACCACTTAATGGAGTTCCTCATGTTGTGGGGACCCCCAACCACGGGGGAGGAGCAGCTGGGAGGTGGGAGGGAAGGGTGGCGGGAGGCTCATCGTGACCCCTCTGAAAGGGTAATTCGACCCCCAAAGGGGTCCCGACCCCCAGGTTGAGAACCACTGGTCTAAAGAGACAAGAGACAAAAGGAAAATGGTGTGGGAGGGAACAGGGAACAGCAAAAAGCAGCACTTGAGGTCTTCTGTTCCAGTTCTTCTATGCGATTCTTATAACCTTTGAAGAAGAATAAAAATAAATGTTTGGATATAGAAGTGTGCAAAGCAGTCTTGTAATGTGTCCTTACTTGGGTGCATCTATGTCAGAGACAGTTTGGTCTAGTGGTTAGGGAGCCGTACTGTTATCTGGGAATACTGTGAAGCCAGCTGGGTGACCATGGGCTAGACACAGTACTCTTCTGAGCTCTCACAGCCCCATTCACCTCACAGGGTGTCTGGTGTGGGAGAAGAACAGAAGCTTTGTTAGCTGCTCTGAGTCCTCTTAAATGGGTGAGAAAAGTAGGGTAGAAAAGCCAACTCTTCTTCTTCCCTGATACTATGGGGCCTTTAGGGGTTTAATGAAACTCTCTTACATCAAGCTGCAGTGCATTCATTTGTGCTTGTCAGAGTTTCTCCTGGCCATGCCAGCCCCCAAAGCATGAATAATATCTCAGATGCACCCAAGTAAAAGCCTCCCTCCCCCAGATTGGTAAAAGTGCAATAACACACCCACACACGCTCATTCAGGGAGCTGTGGGGCTGTTTTGGACCTCCATGTTTGGATGCAGACTTTGCCTTGTGTGATAGTAAAACCCAATGAAAAGGGGTGTATTAATAAAGACTGGCTGAAGTCTCATTGATTTGTGTGGTTCTCCTTTCAGATATAATAATAAAGAAGCAATGCTTTGAATGGCAAAAGGTATTCTTTGTCTGCTAAACCCAATACATTGCAGTAGGAATTTGGCAGCATCCCTAAATGCACCAGTGGCATAATACTAAATTGTGTTGGTTAATGAGTTTAAAAATAGCCCTTCATGACTGGAAGGTATTTCTGGGATCTGGATCACAGCATGGAACATTCTTTTTCTTTTCTTTTTTTTGCAGTAAAAATGAAAATAAAATAGATGATCCCAAATCTCCAGAAGTGGTGGAGGAGTCACAGTTCCAGCCATATGAAGAAGTACTAGCAGCAGAAGAAGATGAAGATGTAGATGCTCTGTCACATTGTGATGCTCCTGAATATGACAGTGAAAAAGATACAGATGTTCTGTCAGATAATTATGCTCTGGAGTATGAAAGTTCTGATCTGTCAGAACACGACGACAAAGATCTTCCTGAATATGAAAGTGAAAAGTCTGAAGAAAGCCCACAAGAAAAATCCAGTGATGAGGAAGGCTAAATGACTCTGATTTCCATGTTGCATTAATTTCAAAGCTTCAAGGCCATTCTGTTGTTCCTGTGAGAGATAAAATTCTGGGTGCTAATGCTGATACAGTTCTGAAATTATTTTTACATGTGCATCTGCTTTTCAGTTTTTAACTGACTTATTATTTATTTTATGTATAATTAGATGGTTAAAATTTAGGAAAATCCTGGGAAATTAATCCTGGGAATATTTCAGATAAATTCACAAATATTGTATTACATGGATTTACTTACTTACTTACTTACTTACTTACTTACTTACTTACTTACTTACTTACTTACTTACTTACTTACTTACTTACTTACTTACTTACTTACTTACTTACTTACTTACTTACTTACTTACTTACTTATTTATTTATTTATAAACATATTAGAACCTAAGCTTAAAACAGAATAGATGGCCTCCTAATTTACAAATATAAGTGGCATTATATCTTAAAGTATCATTCCATGTGTCTGTATAATATTTACATGCATAAACACATCTGTATAATACAGCAGTTACACTTTTTGAGGGAATTAAATATTCCTCAACTTGTGGAATAAAATCTAAAAGCTTTGTTCAGCTATGCTCAAAATGAAGTTTAGTACTATGGAGACTTTAGAGGCTCTAACCCTAACTCTAACCCAGTTGTTGATGCAAGGTGGGATGCTGAAGAAGCCATAGAGGAAGAAAAAGAGGCAGAGGTCTCCCTCCTCTTCCCTCCCTTCCTCCTCCTCCAATTCCTTGTAGTCATTTTAAGAACCTAAGAACCTAAGAGGAGCCCTGCTGGATCAGGCCACAGCCCATCTAGTATAGCATCCAGCCTCACACAGTGGCCCACCAATTGCCCATGGGCATCTCAAGCGCAGATGAGGGCAAACCTTCTCCTGTTCTCAAATCCCAGCAAACGGCCTTAGAAGCATCATGCTTGTCCCCACAGCCTGAAAGGTGTATTTAGGCATCCATTTTAGTAGCCATTTGTCTAACCCAGGGATGTTGGGCTGTATGAATACGGACCGCGGCCGCCGCCCGCCGCCGCCACCGCCGCCATCCTCCTTGGGCGCGAAGGAGGTGAGGCGAGCGAGCGCGCGGCGGGACCCTCCACTGCCCGAGTGTGCGGGCGCCGCCATGGACAGCCAGGCCCTCCTCTGTGCCCTAGCCATGCCACGCCCATGCCCCCAGCCCGTCCTCTGTGCCCTGGCCACGCCCCCAGTCACGCCCCCGGTCACGCCCCCTGGCCCTGACAGTACTTTTTTTTTTAAATCCGGCCCTCGGCAAAATTGGGTTTGACACCTCTGGTCTAACCCTTCCTTAAAGCCATCTAGGCTGGTTGCCACCTCTTCTGGCAACAAATTCCATAGACTGATAACCCTCTGGGTGAAGAAATACTTCCTATTCCTGACATGCCAGGAAAGTAGCCAAAACGGCTGCAGAAGCAACAGAGGGCTGTGTATGAACCTAAGCTGAACCTAATGAGTGCAGGATAGAAATACTATCACAAAAAGCATCATTCCATCTATATCTTAATCTGAATATAATATAGTTACCTTATATATCATCCATATACAGTACTGCTTCTCAAAATTTTCAGCTTTGTTACTAGCAATATGTATAAAATGTTAGGGATTATGCAGTATACTAAGGTATAAATAGGTGTGTTTATTATATATTGTAAATATTAATATATTACGTATCTTATAGATATATTTAGCTATCCTCACACATATACACACACAAACATATATGGTATATATGAGTATGTATATATTACTCTTTGTTTTGCTTTATTTTATTTTTATTCTACATATAGTGTTATTTAATGCTTATAATGAAAAAATCCCATTGTAATTCAAATAAAAGCCACATATATTTCTATATTCATTAATATTATCTAAATATGTCCTTTTACTGATTTATTAGGACTATTTAAAAGTTCAGCATAAAAATATATGATTTTTTTTCTTCAAGGTAGACAAAACCCCATAGTTCCAATTCTAAAAGCAGAAGACAGAGAAAAAGTTAAGTTCATTCATGTACTTGATAATGAAAAAAAAAAAGGTGAGAAATCTCAATCCTCTGAACCGCCTCTTCCCATCTCGGCTGACAGAAAGAGGCTTGGATTTACTGCCAAAGTGATCCTGTAACAGCTTGCCTGGGAAACTCTATCGTATACAAATGTGCATGAATCCACCCCCAGCGTGTGTTAGGGTGAACGGCATGGGGATGCCCGAGATTCTGCACCTGGTCCCATGCAAGCCCAATCGGCGCCCAAACAGCGCCAAATGGCTTGTATGGGGACACAGCCTTTGTCTTTTTATAGGGGCCACAAGATACATTTGCCTTTATTTGGTCCCAAAGCCAAACATAGCTTATAGAAACTGGCAGTTTTTGGATGTTAGGAAAGCACTTAAAGACAGCAGGAAACCGACGTCAGTGTTTATTAGCTTTCACTCCAGGTTGTAGTGGAATGAAAGCATCACCTGGGGTTATAGTCTTGTGGATTAAAGGTTACATTGCTCTTTCCTGTAAAATCAGGATGACCGCTCCCCCAGCAGAGTTCTGCAGAAGGTGGCTTCAAGGTCTGGTAGGAAAAGCTGGGATGTTCTTACTCCTGTTTCTGGTACATTCCTACAGTGGAGTTCATGTGAGAATTTTCCTAAAATGGAATGTTTTTACATGAGTTTGTTCCAGATGAGTTCCCTGTTAATGTTTTCCATTTAGGCTTTGCATGTGTCTGGCATTCACTGGACTCACTACTCTACGGATTTGAAAGTGAATGGATGTGGTTAGTATACAAGTTTCGAGTGCCATCTAGCAGTTACTGGGGAAAGGGAAGGAGGGATTAACCCTACAGTGCAATTCATCTTCAAAAAGCAAATTTGTGATGTGTTCCAAACGTATATTATGCCTGCATTTTTATATTCACATATACATACATGTAAGACATAAGAAGAATTGACTTTTCTACCCTGCTTTTTTCACCCATTTAAGCGGCTTCTTAGCTTCTTCTTAGCTTCTTCTGAAGTTTGCCAGCTAAAAAGCTAACAAAAGCCGCTACAATGTTTAGAGGCAGCTTAACTTTGGTAAACTTCAGAAGCTGCTTGCCTGCCAGCTTAAAAGGTAACCGAAGCCACTACAGTGTTTAGAGGCAGTTTAGCAGAGAAGTGCTTCCCTGCTAAACTGCCTCTAACTCAGCGGTTCTCAACCTTCCAAATGCTGCAACCCCTTAATGGAGTTCCTCATGTTATGGAGACCCCCAACCACAGGGGCGGAGCAGCTGGGAGGTGGGATGAAAGGGTGGCGAAGACTCGTCACGACCCCTCTGAAAGGGTAGTTCAACCCCCAAAGGGGTCCCGACCCCCAGGTTGTGAACCACTGCTCTAACTTCAGAAGCTGCTGGCCAACAATTGGGGCACAGGGGTGGAATAAGGGTTGCAGGAAGAGGCTCGTGGGACAACAAGGGCCAGATGACCCCCCTCATTGCTGCATCTTTACCTGTCAAACTGGGGCGATCAGTTCTTTTACCCTGTTTGATCTTTAAAAATGGCCAGCAGTTGCGATCCCCAATGCACAGGACAGGAATGGCGACCACAGGACGTGAAACCCACCTGCTAATGACGTGAGCATCAATCTCCTCCCCTAATAATCTGGGAGAGTTCCCAAGCCTCCAAAAATATCCAGGCTTGCCTTCTGAACCGCAGTGAGAACAGTTTGCAAGGGGAGTTTATTTACTGCATATTTGGGCAATTTGTTCTGCATGTAGCCCAGTTTGAGGGCTTTGCATAGGGATGCTCTGAGCCGAATTCAGATTCGACTTGGATTATAGAGAGTATGGGGACACCCCCTTTCTTACTCCTTCCCCTGATCCACCAACATGAGTGGGAGCTAGTTACTATGAAAATGTTAAAGGAATTCAGATGAAAATCTCACATAAATGGCACATATCTCCTGATCCATACATCCTGGAAGGGATTTGAAGGAAGGGAACGGGCCATCTACCTTATATGGGCCTTTTGGCTAAGATCAAGTGTAGCATCTGTTCTTATCAGTTTAATACCTTATATGGGAATGTATAGAGATTCCCGTTTGGTAGCAATAGAAAAGGATGCAAATAAAATAATGACAGATATATTTATTTTCATTCCACATCTATGTCTGTCGTTTATTTTTTGAGATGCTAATCCTGAGGTAAAACATAAAAACCAGCATCCTCATTTCACTCAACGGTTACTATGTTCCTACATTTGAGAGCCAAAGTTAGCTATAATTATAATTATTAATTATTATTATTTATCTGGCACATATGTGTTATTCCTCACACCCATCAAGTCCTAAGGCAGTTAGCCAAGAATAAAATACAACGAAACAAAAATGAGATTAACAGCCCTGATGCTTTTGAAGGTCTCAGGCCTGACAGTTGAGGGACGGCTAGTGATGCGCATAGTTGGACTGTGATGTCACAAAGGGCCTGAGAGTTGAAGTGAGGGCTGCGTGGGGTCTTGGCCTCTGAAGCTGTCAGACCTTTCAAGCCCTCTCCTTCCATCTTCCTTTGTCTGCACCCTATTGCCTAGCCTGGCCCTTTCGTCACTCTCTTCAAGCTCCTCATCTGTCCTGTGAATCCACCAAATAATAGTCAGGTAAGCAAGGGATCCAGTGACTTACGGAAATCAGCCAAGGGCTAGGTGGAAAGGACCAGAAATGTTTGGGCAAGGGGGTCCAGGCACACACACTTGAGGGCCCTTGGCAGGAAGGTGGGTTTTGCTTTCATTAGGAGCTGCCCTGTGGCAGAGGGCACAGGAAGGACAACGGCTCATAGGGCGGGGGAATGGCACTGCTGTCAGATCCATGACACCCACCCTTAAACCAGCATGCTCTCCACATCCTTCACCTGTTCCCCTTCCTTTCCCATTCTTCCCTACAAATTTCTGGTGGCAACACTGAACATTTTTCATTTCCATTTTACAAAAGAAAATTTGCCCAAGGTGGTTTACGACCAACAGAAAATACACAATGCAAAATAATAATCAAAACATAATAAAAATACATTATAAAAATTACACATCATACAAACATTGCAAAATAAGCCCAAATATACACACATACACAAATCGAGGCAGCTGAGGCCAAGTGGAGTCCAGAGCAGCTGACCAAAGGCCCCAGTCCCACAAAGAATAATCTCCTCCACGATGTCCGTGCCCAGCCAGGCTGGAGAGTCACCCAGAGGGCAGAGTGGTCTAGGTTGCCACCACTAGATCACCTCCAGGAGGGATGGCATAAGCAGCTGTCCTTTGTGGTCTCTGGTGTAGCTGAGACCAGGTGGAGTCCAGAGCAGCTGACAAGAGGGGCCCAGTCCTGCAAGGAAGCAGCTCCAGATTATTAGGGCCCATCCTGGCTGGAGAGTCACCCAGAGGGCAGAGGGGTCTAGGATGCCACCGCTAGACCACCAACCCTGGAGGGATGGCAAGGTTTCTCTGCTTACTCATGAGTTGGCAAATGAACCATACCATGGTGGAGTGAGGTGGGAGTGTCCGCCAGAGTGCCACTAGTGGAACAAAGGCCACAGAGAGCATAACTTGCATCATGGGGAACTGCAAAAGCTGCTTCCTCCCCATGCATCTGATCCGCATCTGATCCCCCACAACTGCCTGTTCTTTCTGCTCTGTGGGCGTAAGGGCTGACAAAGGACTCAAAGCAAATGTTGATTCAGTCTTTCCTGGAAAGTGTCGTGTGGATGCGCACGGCTATCCATACAATAAGAGCTAAGAACATATGCATCTGACACTCTAGTGAAATTTCTTGCTTTAGCTATAGGCTTTCCCCTCTAATGGTGCCCACAGCTGTAACCCAGAGAATAATTCAAGGCCATTTATTTGAGGCCAGGAGTTAGCTCACTGCTAGATAAGTCTGTTTTGGATGCAGAAGGTTGTGGTTTGTGGCATTTTCCTCAAAAAAGATTAAAGCAAACTGCCTAATTGTGTCCATCAAGCCACCAGAAAACACAATAATTCAGTGATAACAAGCGACAGTGCGCGCATGCACACAGACACAGGCAGCAAGATTGTATGGATTTTGGATTCTGTCACATCCATAAGACTGATAAGGATAATTGTCTCCTCCAAACTACTGTCTGTGTCCTTCAATCACACTAAAGAATGCTTGGAGGAACACGGTGGCTGGAGGGACAGGGACATGTGCTCCCTTTGCATAATAGGGTGTTTTTCCATTGTCAAAAGTACCCATTTTTGCACCCATTTAGGACCCATTTGGGTATGAGCTGGATGATCCCATTTCCACCACGGCACCCATTTGGGACCAAATTGTTTCCACTGCCGTGGCGGAAATCCTGATCTAATGGGTACATTTTGGCCTTTAATCCGGATTTTCTGTAGACCTCATTAATGGGGTCTACAATGGGGTCTTCTGCCAGAAAGTCTGGATTAAAGAGGCAATGGGGTCCAAAGGAGGCTAGGGGGAGGGGATGCACCCATTGCCCCCCCCCTAAACCTAGGCTCCAAAGTCACTTTGAAGTCACTTTGAAGTCACTTCGAAGCCACTTCGGAGTCACTTTGAAGTCATTTCGAAGTCTGTGCAAAATAGCTCCAGAGTGCTTCCAAAGTCTGGGCTGATCTTTGGAGTGAACTTCGAAGTGACTCCGAAGATCAATACAGACTTCAAAGGCACTCTGGAGCTATTTTGCACAGATTTCGAAGTGACTCCGAAGTGACTCTGAAGTGACTCCGAAGTGACTCCGAAGTGAATTTGAAGACTGCACACCCCTGCCACCCAAAACATGTGGGGTAATGGAACGACCCCTTGTGGGTCGATCCGGATTCCCCACATGGGAGCAAAGCTGTTTCCACAGCAGGGGTGTTAGCCGCCATTGCTAATGGGTGCTACACCTCCTGTGGAAACACATTGGGTGCTTTCCTTAATCCGGATCTACTAGAGCAACACGCTTTAGTAACACTTTCCCGGCGGCGCGTCTGCATTTTCAGGTCCATTTAGCACACATCCGGTTAGGTGCGTCTGCACCTATCTGTCACTAATGTGTGCTAAATGGGTGTTACTTGCACACCACATTACATGTGTGCCTAATGGGGCTTGCATTGTGAAAACGCATCCATTTAGGATGCGTCCGCACAACACAAGCGTGCCTACCGGGGGCCCTCCCACGGCCCGCCATGCTTGGCTCCTCGGAGCCAAGCATGGCGAGCGGGGGATTCCTACCTTTCGGCTCACCCTCGCCCCAGAAGCGGTGGATGGCCGCTTGTGGAGCCGGGGCAAGCTTCCCTAAAGCCCGCCCTAGCCCACCCGGGGGGGAGCCGACGGAATCCCCTCCTTACCAGTTCAGCATCGCCCCCATACTGAGAGGAGGATCCCAGGATGCAGCCGGATGGGCTAGGGTGGGCTTTAGGGAAGCTCGCCCTGGCTCCAGAAGCAGCGAGCTGCCGCTTCTGGGGCAAGGGTGAGCCACAGCAGTGAGGTCCCCCAGCTCGCCATGTTTGGCTCCGAGGAGCCAATCATGGTGGGCCAGGGGAGGGCCCTGGAGCATGGATGGGAGGCGAGTGCTGTGCGTCCGCACAGCACCCGCCTCCAATCCGGATCTATTCCGCCCTCACGCCGCCTGTGCAGAGGGGTGGGGGCTGGTGTAGATCTGCATCTATTAGATGCGGATCTACCCCGTAAATCCAGATCTACCGGGGAACCGGGTTCAGTAAAACCGGCTCCTCTGGAAGCCGGTTTTACTAAATCCGGGTGCAGTAGATCCGGATTTATTAGCCCATGTGCGGAAGCACCCGCAGTGACCATGATCTGTACAATATAGCCTCTTTTCACAAACTTGTGAGCCAGTTTCATCTACTGGTTCGGGAGCCAGACTCTTATCTGGGAATAACAGATTCAATTCCGCCCTCCCCCATGAAGCCAGCTGGGTCACCTTGGGTTAGTCACAGCTATCTTCAGAGCTCTTACAGTCCCACCTACCTCATAGGGTGTTCTGTTGAGGGGAGAAGAATAGAAAAGCTTTGTCATCTGCTTTTAGTCCCCTTAAATGGGTGAGAAAAGCAGGGTAGAAAACCCAGCTCTTCCTCTTCTCCTTCTTTTCAAGGAGGTGGTACTTTGCAAGTGTTGAGGGGGAACTGGAGGTCAGAAAACTTCATTTCATGTTTGAAACAGGGTTATGCAAGCGTCCAGAATCAAGGCGAGCACCTGAGGCCTTTTCGCACTACAGCCAGAACGGTTGTTGTGCAATTAGACTACGACACTCTGGGATATTTTCCCCATTCACACGGAGGCAGGTAAGGAACGCGCCCTGAAGTGTCCCAGCCTGAATAAGGACAGATCCTCAGAGGCCCCACACGTCAACACACATGCAGAGTAGCTGCAGCAAAGCTGGATGGGGCGGCCAGATCGCCCAGGTGCTGCATGGAAGCCGCAGCACCCAGGGCCGGAGGCAGCCCGATTCCTGCACCGCTGACGCCGCTCCCGGAACCGTGGGACTGGAGCATGCAGCAACCAGTCACCGCATGTTTCCGGCAGCGTGTGGCCTGCCAGGGAGGGCAGAAGGAGGCAAACCAGCCTGCTTCCGCCCTCCCCAAGATGGCAGCCACCAGGACATCTGTCCTTCGCCTCTCCGTGTGTGGAAGCGTCCTGTTTCCGAAATGGATTATGGCGAAGGGCCGGATGAAGACCCAATTTTTCCGGTCTTCCTGGAGGCCGGATCTTTTGGTGGCAAGACCTGATTAAGAACGGGTCTTGCCTGCCGATATGCTGAAGCGCTGCCAAAAAGGGACGCAGATCTGTTGTCTGTATGTGTGTCTAATGTGTGTTTAGATGTGGTTTAAGGGCCTGTGCTGAAACACCCTTATATTCAGCACGGTGTTTTGTATGTGATTACAACCACCTTTAACCACCACTTGTAAACAGTCTTAGGCAGTGTCTCCATAGTAACTGTTAACTGCCAATGGTTCTATGTCTGAAATGTCATGAGCCTAACAGTCTTCCCTCTACTAACTTTATGGAATCAGTGCTTCCAATAAGTTCTGTTAAGAGCGCTGAAAACCCAATTGGGATTCCTCTGTCAGCTTACCCAGCGTACAAGAAGAAATGTCCTATAAACCTGCTGGAATTATGATTTCTTCTTCTCTCTCTCAGAGCCTTTGGTAGAATGCTCTTGGGGCAGCATGGTCTTGTCTCGACTGACAGTGCTATGGACATAGCAAGATGGAGGGGGGCAGATTCAGGTCCTTCAGTGTCCTTTGGATGAAAATTTTTAGCTGGGCAGAGCCGTCTACTCTCTCACCCTCTGTCCTCATCTGAATGGCATTCTTTTGTTATTTCCCCCCTGACTGTGAGAACTTGGAGGCTATCCTGTTTTAGATTTCTTCGCACCTTCAGAAAATCAAAAGGTCCTGCAGTTTATATCCAGGTACAGGGATGCTTAGGCCATTGGAAGGGGTGATCTATCTCATCCATCATCTCAAGGTCTTCTCTATGCATGTCTCTCTTCTCCCTCTATTCCTGAGACTTCTTGCAAAGATCAGAGTGGTTGTGGTTGGCTCTGGTTTGGCTCAGGAGGCCATGGTTTCCAACCCTTCTGGAACTTTTGATATGCAATCACCTTCACCTTCCATCAACACCAGACTTACTGACCCAGAATCTTATCCACCCAAATTTTGGCTAGTTGCAACTGACTGCACAGAGGCTCAGCAGCAAAACTAATGACAGTGGGTTTATCCCCAGAGGCGGTGGCTATCATAGTGGGAGTTAAAAGTCCATCCACTGTGTGCATATTTAATGCCACACAGAGAGCTGTTTGCAGGTGGGTGTGTCCATGGGCTATGGATCCCTTGAACACTATGAATCTTGATGTTCTGACCTTCTTCCAGGGGTGTAAACAGCAAGGGCTTTGACCTATCACTTTGTGGGAACAGGTGAGTACTATTATGATGCTACTAGATGTGGACGGGAATAATTTGTTAGCTAAAGAGCCATTCATCTGCAGTTTCATTAGGTCCAACTGTTGTCAGCTCAGCTCCTCTGAAACTGCTGGAGGAGGGTCATAGAGCTGCTATCATTCATGATCTTCTTCTTAGTGACCCTACCGACTGATCTAATTGCACTGTCTACTGTTAAGGACTGCTTAAGGTTTACTGCTGATTCAATTATTTGAAGAATATCTCCAGATTTCAAAGTGAAAGTAAATACTCCTTTTCATAGGAAAGAGGTGATCCATCTTCTGTCTCTTTGTCCACACCTTGAACATAATGCCAGTTCACGTTGGACTCTTAGTTAACATCTGGGCAAGTGCATCTGCACTTTCAGGAGGCCTTTACAGTCTACAAATGCCCCTCTGCCTGCCCAGATATTAACTAATTACAAACTAGTGTGTACTAACATTTACCTATTGCAACCAGAAACTTACCTGGAAGGTCCAGAGGTGATCATGCGCACTGTTTCAGGCAAGAGGGGGTTGCTGGCACCTGAAATGACCCCTGATGCAACTAAGCATGCACAGAGCGTCTTCATCGCCATAATGTCAGGGCTGGAACAGTAGCGCAAGGCGCTATGACCAAAATGGTGGTGCCGTGACCAAAATGGCAGTGCCCTGTGGAGGATTGGACATTCGCCTTATAAGCCCTCTACCTCGTTTCTTCAATTCCATAAGAGGAACCAAAGCAGAGTGGAATGAGAGATTCTTGAACTGTTGCTTGCATTGTCAAAGCTAACAAAGTCACTGAAGTTGGAAGTCCTTGAGGGCGTCATGGCCCATTCAGTGTGGTCTATGGGAGCTTCTGGATCATATGTGGGCTAAGCAACAGTTCAAGAGATTCATATGTTTGGAGAACAAATCTTGAGGATGTGCTGGTATGGACTAGAAATAAGCATCTTCCCCTAATAGCCCTACCCAAAGCTTTGGTTACAGGCAACTTTCCTTATGCGTGAAGGTGGTATTCTTCACTGAGCCCAAGATACACGTCTTTATTTCATGCCTTTCAGCAGAACGTACAAGCACTATAGCAAAGCCAACCGAGGCAGCCCTGGCAAAGACAACAGCAATCTTCCTTTCACGGATTGCAGAAGGGCTGTTGTTCCACACGTGGAAGAGGAGGTGACTGCTGCTTCCCTATTAGTAAGAACCCAGGGTGTAGACTTCAGGTTTTTCCAATGTATGGAGTCACACTATTCATGATAGGTGAAGATTTGTGGAGGTTTTGGGTGGCAGTAAAGAGAGGTGGAAGTGTGATGTGCAAGTGCATAAGCGAGAGTGATTTCCTTCCAAAGACGATGCCACGGAGAATAACCACGACCAGCAATAACCCACTGTCAGCAGTAATGTGGTGACACCACCCTCTGAATTCTCTGCATTCCCTCTGGAGTACTGAAAACTGTTGAAGATTTGGCTTGGAACAGATGAAGAGTCTGAGGACAAGTTACCAGAAGAGTGCTCACAGCTGATGATGTTGCTAAACATCATTATGCAATTCAGTAGAGGAGAAGAAGAGCAACATTTCTTGCATCCCAAAGAGAATTACTGTTCTTGGAGAAACAAAAAGCACTGAGGAAGAGTTCAGACCCTTCAATACGGTTTCTACAGATTTGGAAATGAGATAAAATGTGGCAGATTCCAGTTCAAGGTTGACAGTGCTCTTTGCAGCACAGAAGGAGCATGTTGTGTAAGATATGGAGCCCATTCAAGGAAGGGCAGGACTTTGCAAGTGTGGGACACTCAGTGGTTGTGAGGGGGACCAGGGAACACAAAACACCATTTCTTTTCAGAAACGGCACTATCCAAACATTGAGAATCAGCGTGAGCACCTCGTCCCATCGCTCGTGAAAGATTCACTACACTATGGCTTCTGGCTCACACCTTTCATAATTTTGTTTTTTCCTCAGCTTGCATTCAGAAATTACACGGGAAGTCTCGTGAAGGTTCGGGGCACTGGAGGAGACAGTGGAGTCTAGAATCCATCTTCTTTTGGAAGACCCTATATAACCCATCACATTGAAGGTAAGCAGCATTTCCCCTTACAGGCAGTAACTGAATTTTGATGTACCATTCTCATCCAGAAATAAGGTGTCCCTATTATTATTCTTTGCAGGAAAAAAACCTATTAGGAGATCTGTGGTGGTTCAGGGTGGCTGTAATCAAGGTAAGCACATTTTCCTCTTATTCCCAGAAATGTGGCTTCAGGGTACCCATATCTCTCTTTACTAATTTCTTTCTTATCTATATGCATACAGGAACCTTAGAGGATGATTTGTGGAGGTTCGGGGTGGCTGTAAGGGGAGGTGGAGGCCACAACAGCTCCTCTCATGGAGGAGGAAGACTCGTTTCCTCATTCAATGAAAGGAGCTTTGTGCGGTAAGCACGGGCAATCTGTGGCTTTGGAAATGAAGGTAAGACACTATTATGCATTAGCAATTTATGTTTCATATGCAGAACGTTATCTTTTGAAAGGTGAGAGTTACGTTGTGCAAGTGGTATAAGCGAGAGTGATTTCCTTCCAAAGATGATGCCACAGAGAATAACCATGACTAGGAATAACCCACTGTCAGCATTAATGTGTTGATACCACCCTCTGAATCCTCCTCTGTGTTCCCTCCGGCCTAATGGAAACTGTTGAAGCTTTGGACCAAATGAAGAGTCTGAGGATAAATTACCAGAAGAATAGTCACAGCTGATGGTGTTACTGAACATCTGTATACAGCGTGGCTGAGAAAAAGAAAAGCAACATTTTTGCATCCTGATGAGAACTGTTGTTCCTGGAGAAACACGAAGGATTGAGCAAGAGCTCAGAACCTTCGCTATGGTATCTACTGATCTGGGGATGAAATAAAATGCCGCAGATTTCAGTTCAACATTTACAGTACTTTTTGTAGCATAGGAAGTGCATGCAGTGAACTTAATACATACAATATGGACCCTTTTCATGGAACGGCAGGCCTTTACAAGCGTGTGACACTCAGTGGCTACCATGGGGATTGGTAGACACAAAATGGCATTTCTTTTCCGAAACTCCACTGTGCAAGCATTGAGAATCAGTGTGAGCACCTCTTCCCATCACTCGTGAAAGGTTCACTACACTGTGGCTCACGCCTTTCATAATTTTCTCATTTCCTCAATTTGCATTCAGAAATTACACAGGAAGACTTGTGAAGTTTCAGGACGTTGGAGGGGAAGGTGGAGTCCACAATCCACCTTCTTTGGAAGACTGTATATTATCACATTGAAGGTAAGCAGCATTTCCCCTTACAGGCCATAACTGAATTTTGATGTACCGTTGTCATCCAGAAATAAGGTGTCCCTATTATTATTCTTTGCAGGAAAAAAAACTATTGGGAGATTTGTGGTGGTTTGGGGTGGCTGTAAGGGAAGGTGGAGGCCACAACCCATCTTCTTCTGGATAATGTGAACAAGCCTCCAGAATCAAGGTAAGCACTTTTGCTTCTTAATTGTATCAGGTTCTGTGTCTGTTGTGTACCTTAATAAAGGATCCCTGCAAAGGTTCTGGGTGGCCATAAGGGTAAATGGAGGCCACTACACATTGTTTAGTAGCATTGTACTATCCTTCCGAATCAAGGTGAGTGCATTTTTCTCTCGTCCCCAGAAATCTGATTTCAGGGTATTCAGGGAGAAAGACATGAGTCCTGATGCAATGAAAGCAGCTCACCTACAGTAAGATCTGTGGACATGTCGCTTTGGAAATCAAGGTAATACACTATTATGCCATAGACATTTAGGTTTCATATGCAGAACGCTATCCTCTGAAACATGAGAGGTCCCTTGTGGAAGTGGTATAAGCGAGAGTGATTTCCTCCCAAAGATGATGTCACGGAGAATAACCACAACCAGCAATAACCCACTGTCAGCAATAATCCCTCTGAATCCTCCTCTGTGTTCCCTCTGGCCTAATGAAAACTGTTGAAGTTTTGGCATGGACCAGATGAAGAGTCTGAGGACAAATTACCAGAAGAGTGCTTAAAGCCGATGATGATGCTAAACATCATTATGCAACTCAGAAGAGGAGAAGAAGAGCAACATTTTTGCATCCTCAAAAAAGTTACATTTTTTTGGAGAAAAACAAAGGACTTGTCCCCGTGCTGAAAATAGTCTGAATCAAACCTGAGTTTGCCTTGGACTTTCCCCAGGGAAGGCCTCTAATGAAGGCTAAGTAAGGGACACATTGCACGAATCTGCGACAACCCCCGCTTTCCAACTGTTTTTGTTGCAAATTTGGAAGCAAGCACGTATTATTATGGAAGCATGGGATGCTCCTGTGATATTGGTGGAGGAGATTGGCAATTGCATCCTTAGCGGGCAGGGTTTCGCCTCTGCAAGCTGTTCCTGCCATGCGCAAAGAACCCATGGGTAAAGGGCTTGATTTTGCGCACAAGTGCTGCTTCGCCCTAATGGTGGAAGTGTCTGCGATTTCCTTGCCCTTGGAAGAGAAGGATGAGAAGACGAAGCCCACAGTCATGTGGAGGTGTGCCTGCTGTCATGCGTCAGAGCACACCTCTGCTAAATGGAGATACAAGCAATGAGCCACGGCTTCAAGCTATGAGCCTGTTCCCCATCTCATTATGTCCCCCTTTTATCATTTTTTATCTTATTACAGCTGTGTGTTGTGTTTTTGGAGAAGCACCCTGGAGGGCTTTCCCCATTCATGGATGAAGCAGCAGGGCCAGGGCACTGAGATGTCAACCAAGCTCCCTAGCGGGAGAGAGGTGGTGGAGAAAAAGCATGCGGTTTCCTGATGCAGGGGTTTGCATGGGGACAGGTGCATTTGACTTCAACCGGCACTCTCCCCAATCGCGTGTGGTCATGTAAATCGGAAGTACAATGTGTATCGGGGATGAACAGATTCAACACTGAAAGAAACTGAGCCCATTCGGATGCAACCAAAGCATTGAGGAATAGTTCAGAACCTTTCTCTGGTATCTGCTGATTTGGAAATGAGATAAAATGCAGCAGATTTCAGTTCAAAGTTGACATGTTCTCTTCTTTGGAAAAAAAGACGATGCTGTGAACATGATGCATAAAATATGGAACCTTTTCAAGGAAGGGCAATCCTTTGCAAGTGTGGAACACTCAGCGGCTGTCAAGCGGATTGGAGGATTGAAAACACCATTTCTTATCAGAAACGCCATTATTGAATCAGTGAGAACCAGCGTGAGCCCCTCTTCCCATCACTCATGAGAACTTCCCATCACAAGGCTATGCCTTCCTCCTCACACCTTTCATGAATTACTCTTGTTCTTGATATTCATCCCGAAATTACGCGGAAAGACTGGTGAAGGTTCAGGATGCTGGAGGGGAAGGTGGAGTCGTGGATCCATCTTCTTTTGGAAGACTGTATATAATCCTTCACATTGAAGGTGAGCAGAATTTCCCAATACAGGCTGTAACTGAGTTTTGATTTAACATTCTGTTCTGGAAAGAACGTGTCCCGTTTTTTATTCTTTACAGGAAGCAGACCTCATGGAAGTTTCTGGTGGTTCAGGGTGTCTGTAAGGGGAGGTGGTGGCCACAACTCATATTTTCTGGATACTGTGAACAACCTTCCAGGATCCAGGTAAGCACTTTTGAATGTCTTTAATCTCTGTGTCTGCTGTGCACCACTAAAAAGGTTCCCCTTTTAATCTGTCTTCAAGAAGTTAATGTACAGTAAGATCTGCAGTGGTTCTGTGTGGCCGTAAAGGGAATTGGGTGCCGAAAACACCTTTTCCTAGCATCGTAATAAACCTCTGGGTGCAGGTGAGCGCATTTCCCCCTTGTTCACAGAAATTTGAGTTCAGCATATCCATATCTCACTTGAGCAATTTCTTTCTCATTTCTATGCATGCAGGAACATTAGAAGATGATTTGTGGAGGTTCGGGGTGGCTGTAAGGGGAGGTGGAGGTCACAACATCTCCTCTCATGGAGGAGTAAGACACATTTCCTGATTCAATCAAGGAGCTTTGTGCGGTAAACAGTGGCAACCTGTGGCCTTGGAAATCAAGGTAAGACACTATTATCCATTAGAGATTTATGTTTCACAGGCAGAAAGCTATCTTCTGAAAGGTGAGAAGTACGTTGTGCGAGTGGTATAAGCGAGAGTGATTTCCTCTCAAAGATGATGCCATGGAGAATAACCATGACCAGCAATAACCCACAGTCAGCAGTAATGTGGTGACACCACCCTCTGAATACTCCTCTGTGTTCCCTCTGGCCTATTGAAAACTCTTGAAGATTTGGCATGGACCAGATGAAAAGTCTGAGGACAAATTACTAGAAGAGTGCTCAAAGCCAATGATGATGCTAAACATCCCTATGCAACTCGGTAGAGGAGAGGAAGAGCACCATTTTTGCATCCTGAAGAGCATTATGGTTATTGGAGAAACAGAAAGGGCTTGTCCCCGTGCTAAATATGCTCTGAATCAAACCTGCATTCCCCTCGGAGATTCCCCACGCTTAGCCACTAATCTGGGCTACATGAGGGACAAATTGCCCTAATTTTTCGCTCCCCCCACTTTCCAACTCTTTCTGCTTTGAATTATGAAGCAAGCATGTATTATCATGGAGGTATGGGACGCTTCTGGTTATTGGAGGAGGAGATTCGGGATTGCATTTTTCGCGGACAGGGTTTCGCCTCTGCATGTTGTTCATGCCCTGCGTCCTGCGATTGGAACTGCTGGGGGATTTCTTCAAAGAAATTACATTGAAAGAGACATGATGAGTGGGTCAAATGGCTCTCATTTGCCCTGCGAGTGTCTCTCCGCCTATCATTATGAGAACTCCGTTCCCTGATTGCCTGATCGGCAAAGCACGCGCGGGTGAAGGGCTTGATTTTGCCCAGAAGGACTGCTTCTCCGTAATGGGGGAAGTGCCTGTGACTTCCTTGCCCCTGGAAGAGAAGATGAGAAGACGAAGCCCACTGTCTTGCAGAGATGTGCCTGCTGTCATGCGTCAGTGCACACCTCTGCTAAATGGAGATTCACGCAATGAGCCACGGCTTCAAGCTATGACCCTGTTCCCCATCTTATTAGTTCCCCCTTTTATTATTTTTTCCTCTTATTACAGCTGTGTGTTGTGTTTTTGGAGAAGCACCCTGGAGGGCTTTCCCCATTCATGGATGAAGCAGCAGGGCCAGGGCACTGAGATGTCAACCAAGCTCCATAGCAGGAGAGAGGTGGTAGAGAAAAAGCATGCGGTTTCCTGATGCAGGGGTTTGCATGGGGACAGGTGCATTCGCCTTGAACCCGCACTCTCCCCAATTGCGTGGGGTCATGTAAATCCAAAGTACAATGTGTATCGGGGATGACCAGTTTCCACATTGAAAGAAACGGATCCCATTCGGATGCAACCAAAGCATTGAGGAATAGTTCAGAACCTTTGCTCTGGTATCTCCTGATTTGGAAAGGATATAAAATGCGGCGTATTTCAGTTCAAAGTTGACATGTTCTCTTCTTTGGAAAAAAAGACGATGCTGTTAACATGATGCATAAAATATGGAGCCTTTTCAAGGAAGGGCAAGCCTTTGCAAGTGTGGAACACTCAGTGGCTGTCAAGTGGATTGGAGGGCAGAAAACAACATTTCTTATCAGAAATCCCATTATGCAAGCAATGAGAATCAGCTTGAGCCCCTCTTCCCATCACTCGTGAGAAATTCCCATCACAAGGCTATGCCTTCTGTCTCACACCTTTAATAAATTCCTCTTGTTCTTGATATGCACCCCGATATTCCACGGAAAGACTTGTGAAGGTTCAGGATGCTTCAGGGGAAGGTGGAGTCACCGATCCACCTTCTTTTGGAAGACTGTATATAATCATTCACATTGAAGATGAGCAGCATTTCCAAATACAGGCTGTAACTGAATTTTGATTTAACATTCTGTTCCGGAAAGAACGTGTCCTTATTTTTATTTTACAGGAAGCAGACCTCATGGAAGTTTGTGGTGGTTCAGGGTGTCTGTAAGGGGAGGTGGTGAGAAGTACGTTGTGCGAGTGGTATAAGCGAGAGTGATTTCCTCCCAAAGATGATGCCATGGAGAATAACCATGAGCAGCAATAACCCACTGTCAGCAGTAATGTGGTGACACCACCCTCTGAATCCTCCTCTGTGTTCCCTCTGGCCTATTGAAAACTCTTGACGATTTGGCATGGACCAGATGAAAAGTCTGAGGACAAATTACCAGAAGAGTGCTCAAAGCCAATGATGATGCTAAACATCCCTATGCAACTTGGTAGAGGAGAGGAAGAGCAACATTTTTGCATCCTGAAGAGCATTACGGCTCTTGGAGAAACACGAAGGGCTTGTCCACATGCTGAATATGCTCTGAATCAAGCCTGGATCTCCCTCGGAGCTTCCCCACGCAGAGCCTCTCATCTGGGCTACGTGAGGGACAAATTGCCCTAATTTGTGGCTTCCCCTGCCTTTCCAACTCTTTTTGCTTTGAATTATGAAGCACTCATGTACTATCTTGGAGGCATGGGACGCTTCTGGGTTATTGGAGGAAGAGATTCGCGACTGCATCATTAGCGGACAGGGTTTCGACTCTGCATGTTGTTCATGCCGTGCGTGCCGCGATCGGAACTGCTGGGGGATTTCTTCAAAGAAATTGCATTGAAAGAGACATGATGAGTGGGTCAAATGGCTCTCATTTACCCTGCGAGTGTCTCTCCGGCTATAATTATGAGACCCCGTTCCCTGATTGCCTGATCGGGAAAGCACGCGGGGGTAAAGGGCTTGATTTTGCGCACAAGGAATGCTTCTCCGTAATGGTGGAAGTGCCTGTGACGTCCTTGCCCCTGGAAGAGAATGATGAGAAGACGAATCCCGCTGTCTTGCGGAGGTGTGCCTGCTGTCATGTGTCAGAGCACACCTCTGCTAAATGGAGATACAAGCAATGAGGCACGGCTTCAAGCTATGACCCTGTTCCCCATTTTATTATGTCCCCCTTTTATCATTTTTTATCTTATTACAGCTGTGTGTTATGTTTTTGGAGAAGCACCCTGGAGGGCTTTCCCCATTCATGGATGCAGCAGGAAGGCCAGGGCACTGAGATGTCAAACGAGCTCCCTAGCAGGGGAGAGGTGGTGGAGAAAAAGCGTGCGTTTTCCTGATGCAGGGGTTTGCATGGGGACAGGTGCATTCCCCTTGAACCTGCGCTCTCCCGAATTTCTTATCAGAAACCCCATTATGCAAGCAATGAGAATCAGCGTGAGCCCCTCTTCCCATCCCTCCTGAGAACTTCCCATCACAAGGCTATGCCTTCCGTCTCACACATTTCATATATTCCTCTTGTTCTTGATATTCATCCCGAAATTACGCGGAAAGACTGGTGAAGGTTCAGGATGCTGGAGGGGAAGGTGGAGTCGTGGATCCATCTTCTTTTGGAAGACTGTATATAATCTTTCACATTGAAGGTGAGCAGAATTTCCCAATACAGGCTGTAACTGAGTTTTGATTTAACATTCTGTTCCGGAAAGAACGTGTCCTTATTTTTATTTTACAGGAAGCAGACCTCATGGAAGTTTGTGGTGGTTCAGGGTGTCTGTAAAGGCAGGTGGTGGCCACAAGTCATCGTCTTCTGGATAATGTGAACAAGCTTCCAGAATCAAGGTAAGCACTTTTGAATCTCCTTAATCTCTGTGTCTGCCGTGCACCACTAAAAAGGTTCCCCCTGTAATCTGTCTTCAAGAAGTTAATGTACAGTGAGATCTGCACCAGTGGTTCTGTTTGGCCGTAAAGGGAATTGGATGCCGAAAACACCTCTTCGTAGCATCGTAGTAAACCTCTGGGTGCAGGTGAGCGCATTTCCCCCTTGTTCACAGAAATTTGAGTTCAGCATATCCATATCTCACTTGACTAATTTCTTTCTCATATCTATGAATAGAGGAACATTAGAAGAAGATGTGTGGAGGTTCGGGGTGGCTGTAAGGGGAGGTGGAGGCCACAACATCTCCTCTCATGGAGGAGGAAGACACATTTCCTGATTCAATCAAGGAGCTTTGTGCGGTAAACAGTGGCAACCTGTGGCCTTGGAAATCAAGGTAAGACACTATTATCCATTAGAGATTTATGTTTCATAGGCAGAATTATATCTTCTGAAAGGTGAGAAGTACGTTGTGCGCGTGGTATAAGCGAGAGTGATTTCCTCCCAAAGATGATGCCATGGAGAATAACCATGAGCAGCAATAACCCACTGTCAGCAGTAATGTGGTGACACCACCCTCTGAATCCTCCTCTGTGTTCCCTCTGGCCTATTGAAAACTCTTGACGATTTGGCATGGACCAGATGAAAAGTCTGAGGACAAATTACCAGAAGAGTGCTCAAAGCCAATGATGATGCTAAACATCCCTGTGCAACTTGGTAGAGGAGAGGAAGAGCAACATTTTTGCATCCTGAAGAGCATTACGGCTCTTGGAGAAACACGAAGGGCTTGTCCACATGCTGAATATGCTCTGAATCAAGCCTGGATCTCCCTCGGAGCTTCCCCACGCAGAGCCTCTCATCTGGGCTACGTGAGGGACAAATTGCCCTAATTTGTGGCTCCCCCTGCCTTTCCAACTCTTTTTGCTTTGAATTATGAAGCACTCATGTACTATCTTGGAGGCATGGGACGCTTCTGGGTTATTGGAGGAGGAGATTCGCGACTGCATCATTAGCGGACAGGGTTTCGACTCTGCATGTTGTTCATGCCGTGCGTGCCGCGATCGGAACTGCTGGGGGATTTCTTCAAAGAAATTGCATTGAAAGAGACATGATGAGTGGGTCAAATGGCTCTCATTTACCCTGCGAGTGTCTCTCCGGCTATAATTATGAGACCCCGTTCCCTGATTGCCTGATCGGGAAAGCACGCGGGGGTAAAGGGCTTGATTTTGCGCACAAGGAATGCTTCTCCGTAATGGTGGAAGTGCCTGTGACGTCCTTGCCCCTGGAAGAGAATGATGAGAAGACGAATCCCGCTGTCTTGCGGAGGTGTGCCTGCTGTCATGTGTCAGAGCACACCTCTGCTAAATGGAGATACAAGCAATGAGGCACGGCTTCAAGCTATGACCCTGTTCCCCATTTTATTATGTCCCCCTTTTATCATTTTTTATCTTATTACAGCTGTGTGTTATGTTTTTGGAGAAGCACCCTGGAGGGCTTTCCCCATTCATGGATGCAGCAGGAAGGCCAGGGCACTGAGATGTCAAACGAGCTCCCTAGCAGGGGAGAGGTGGTGGAGAAAAAGCGTGCGTTTTCCTGATGCAGGGGTTTGCATGGGGACAGGTGCATTCCCCTTGAACCCGCGCTCTCCCGAACTTCTTATCAGAAACCCCATTATGCAAGCAATGAGAATCAGCGTGAGCCCCTCTTCCCATCCCTCCTGAGAACTTCCCATCACAAGGCTATGCCTTCCGTCTCACACATTTCATATATTCCTCTTGTTCTTGATATTCATCCCGAAATTACGCGGAAAGACTGGTGAAGGTTCAGGATGCTGGAGGGGAAGGTGGAGTCGTGGATCCATCTTCTTTTGGAAGACTGTATATAATCTTTCACATTGAAGGTGAGCAGAATTTCCCAATACAGGCTGTAACTGAGTTTTGATTTAACATTCTATTCCGGAAAGAACGTGTCCTTATTTTTATTTTACAGGAAGCAGACCTCATGGAAGTTTGTGGTGGTTCAGGGTGTCTGTAAAGGCAGGTGGTGGCCACAAGTCATCGTCTTCTGGATAATGTGAACAAGCTTCCAGAATCAAGGTAAGCACTTTTGAATCTCCTTAATCTCTGTGTCTGCCGTGCACCACTAAAAAGGTTCCCCCTGTAATCTGTCTTCAAGAAGTTAATGTACAGTGAGATCTGCACCAGTGGTTCTGTTTGGCCGTAAAGGGAATTGGATGCCGAAAACACCTCTTCGTAGCATCGTAGTAAACCTCTGGGTGCAGGTGAGCGCATTTCCCCCTTGTTCACAGAAATTTGAGTTCAGCATATCCATATCTCACTTGACTAATTTCTTTCTCATATCTATGAATAGAGGAACATTAGAAGAAGATGTGTGGAGGTTCGGGGTGGCTGTAAGGGGAGGTGGAGGCCACAACATCTCCTCTCATGGAGGAGGAAGACACATTTCCTGATTCAATCAAGGAGCTTTGTGCGGTAAACAGTGGCAACCTGTGGCCTTGGAAATCAAGGTAAGACACTATTATCCATTAGAGATTTATGTTTCATAGGCAGAATTATATCTTCTGAAAGGTGAGAAGTACGTTGTGCGCGTGGTATAAGCGAGAGTGATTTCCTCCCAAAGATGATGCCATGGAGAATAACCATGAGCAGCAATAACCCACTGTCAGCAGTAATGTGGTGACACCACCCTCTGAATCCTCCTCTGTGTTCCCTCTGGCCTATTGAAAACTCTTGACGATTTGGCATGGACCAGATGAAAAGTCTGAGGACAAATTACCAGAAGAGTGCTCAAAGCCAATGATGATGCTAAACATCCCTGTGCAACTTGGTAGAGGAGAGGAAGAGCAACATTTTTGCATCCTGAAGAGCATTACGGCTCTTGGAGAAACACGAAGGGCTTGTCCACATGCTGAATATGCTCTGAATCAAGCCTGGATCTCCCTCGGAGCTTCCCCACGCAGAGCCTCTCATCTGGGCTACGTGAGGGACAAATTGCCCTAATTTGTGGCTCCCCCTGCCTTTCCAACTCTTTTTGCTTTGAATTATGAAGCACTCATGTACTATCTTGGAGGCATGGGACGCTTCTGGGTTATTGGAGGGGGAGATTCGCGACTGCATCATTAGCGGACAGGGTTTCGACTCTGCATGTTGTTCATGCCGTGCGTGCCGCGATCGGAACTGCTGGGGGATTTCTTCAAAGAAATTGCATTGAAAGAGACATGATGAGTGGGTCAAATGGCTCTCATTTACCCTGCGAGTGTCTCTCCGGCTATAATTATGAGACCCCGTTCCCTGATTGCCTGATCGGGAAAGCACGCGGGGGTAAAGGGCTTGATTTTGCGCACAAGGAATGCTTCTCCGTAATGGTGGAAGTGCCTGTGACGTCCTTGCCCCTGGAAGAGAATGATGAGAAGACGAATCCCGCTGTCTTGCGGAGGTGTGCCTGCTGTCATGTGTCAGAGCACACCTCTGCTAAATGGAGATACAAGCAATGAGGCACGGCTTCAAGCTATGACCCTGTTCCCCATTTTATTATGTCCCCCTTTTATCATTTTTTATCTTATTACAGCTGTGTGTTATGTTTTTGGAGAAGCACCCTGGAGGGCTTTCCCCATTCATGGATGCAGCAGGAAGGCCAGGGCACTGAGATGTCAAACGAGCTCCCTAGCAGGGGAGAGGTGGTGGAGAAAAAGCGTGCGTTTTCCTGATGCAGGGGTTTGCATGGGGACAGGTGCATTCCCCTTGAACCCGCGCTCTCCCGAACTTCTTATCAGAAACCCCATTATGCAAGCAATGAGAATCAGCGTGAGCCCCTCTTCCCATCCCTCCTGAGAACTTCCCATCACAAGGCTATGCCTTCCGTCTCACACATTTCATATATTCCTCTTGTTCTTGATATTCATCCCGAAATTACGCGGAAAGACTGGTGAAGGTTCAGGATGCTGGAGGGGAAGGTGGAGTCGTGGATCCATCTTCTTTTGGAAGACTGTATATAATCTTTCACATTGAAGGTGAGCAGAATTTCCCAATACAGGCTGTAACTGAGTTTTGATTTAACATTCTGTTCCTTAAAGAACGTGTCCTTATTTTTATTTTACAGGAAGCAGACCTCATGGAAGTTTGTGGTGGTTCAGGGTGTCTGTAAAGGGAGGTGGTGGCCACAAGTCATCGTCTTCTGGATAATGTGAACAAGCTTCCAGAATCAAGGTAAGCACTTTTGAATCTCCTTAATCTCTGTGTCTGCCGTGCGCCACTAAAAAGGTTCCCCCTTTAATCTGTCTTCAAGAAGTTAATGTACAGTGAGATCTGCACCAGTGGTTCTGTTTGGCCGTAAAGGGAATTGGATGCCGAGAACACCTCTTCGTAGCATCGTAGTAAACCTCTGGGTGCAGGTGAGCGCATTTCCCCCTTGTTCACAGAAATTTGAGTTCACCATATCCATATCTCACTTGACTAATTTCTTTCTCATATCTATGAATAGAGGAACATTAGAAGAAGATGTGTGGAGGTTCGGGGTGGCTGTAAGGGGAGGTGGAGACCACAACATCTCCTCTCATGGAGGAGGAAGACACATTTCCTGATTCAATCAAGGAGCTTTGTGCGGTAAACAGTGGCAACCTGTGGCCTTGGAAATCAAGGTAAGACACTATTATCCATTAGAGATTTATGTTTCATAGGCAGAATTATATCTTCTGAAAGGTGAGAAGTACGTTGTGCGCGTGGTATAAGCGAGAGTGATTTCCTCCCAAAGATGATGCCATGGAGAATAACCATGAGCAGCAATAACCCACTGTCAGCAGTAATGTGGTGACACCACCCTCTGAATCCTCCTCTGTGTTCCCTCTGGCCTATTGAAAACTCTTGACGATTTGGCATGGACCAGATGAAAAGTCTGAGGACAAATTACCAGAAGAGTGCTCAAAGCCAATGATGATGCTAAACATCCCTATGCAACTTGGTAGAGGAGAGGAAGAGCAACATTTTTGCATCCTGAAGAGCATTACGGCTCTTGGAGAAACACGAAGGGCTTGTCCACATGCTGAATATGCTCTGAATCAAGCCTGGATCTCCCTCGGAGCTTCCCCACGCAGAGCCTCTCATCTGGGCTACGTGAGGGACAAATTGCCCTAATTTGTGGCTCCCCCTGCCTTTCCAACTCTTTTTGCTTTGAATTATGAAGCACTCATGTACTATCTTGGAGGCATGGGACGCTTCTGGGTTATTGGAGGAAGAGATTCGCGACTGCATCATTAGCGGACAGGGTTTCGACTCTGCATGTTGTTCATGCCGTGCGTGCCGCGATCGGAACTGCTGGGGGATTTCTTCAAAGAAATTGCATTGAAAGAGACATGATGAGTGGGTCAAATGGCTCTCATTTACCCTGCGAGTGTCTCTCCGGCTATAATTATGAGACCCCGTTCCCTGATTGCCTGATCGGGAAAGCACGCGGGGGTAAAGGGCTTGATTTTGCGCACAAGGAATGCTTCTCCGTAATGGTGGAAGTGCCTGTGACGTCCTTGCCCCTGGAAGAGAATGATGAGAAGACGAATCCCGCTGTCTTGCGGAGGTGTGCCTGCTGTCATGTGTCAGAGCACACCTCTGCTAAATGGAGATACAAGCAATGAGGCACGGCTTCAAGCTATGACCCTGTTCCCCATTTTATTATGTCCCCCTTTTATCATTTTTTATCTTATTACAGCTGTGTGTTATGTTTTTGGAGAAGCACCCTGGAGGGCTTTCCCCATTCATGGATGTAGCAGGAAGGCCAGGGCACTGAGATGTCAAACGAGCTCCCTAGCAGGGGAGAGGTGGTGGAGAAAAAGCGTGCGTTTTCCTGATGCAGGGGTTTGCATGGGGACAGGTGCATTCCCCTTGAACCCGCGCTCTCCCGAATTTCTTATCAGAAACCCCATTATGCAAGCAATGAGAATCAGCGTGAGCCCCTCTTCCCATCCCTCCTGAGAACTTCCCATCACAAGGCTATGCCTTCCGTCTCACACATTTCATATATTCCTCTTGTTCTTGATATTCATCCCGAAATTACGCGGAAAGACTGGTGAAGGTTCAGGATGCTGGAGGGGAAGGTGGAGTCGTGGATCCATCTTCTTTTGGAAGACTGTATATAATCTTTCACATTGAAGGTGAGCAGAATTTCCCAATACAGGCTGTAACTGAGTTTTGATTTAACATTCTGTTCCGGAAAGAACGTGTCCTTATTTTTATTTTACAGGAAGCAGACCTCATGGAAGTTTGTGGTGGTTCAGGGTGTCTGTAAAGGCAGGTGGTGGCCACAAGTCATCGTCTTCTGGATAATGTGAACAAGCTTCCAGAATCAAGGTAAGCACTTTTGAATCTCCTTAATCTCTGTGTCTGCCGTGCGCCACTAAAAAGGTTCCCCCTGTAATCTGTCTTCAAGAAGTTAATGTACAGTGAGATCTGCACCAGTGGTTCTGTTTGGCCGTAAAGGGAATTGGATGCCGAAAACACCTCTTCGTAGCATCGTAGTAAACCTCTGGGTGCAGGTGAGCGCATTTCCCCCTTGTTCACAGAAATTTGAGTTCAGCATATCCATATCTCACTTGACTAATTTCTTTCTCATATCTATGAATAGAGGAACATTAGAAGAAGATGTGTGGAGGTTCGGGGTGGCTGTAAGGGGAGGTGGAGGCCACAACATCTCCTCTCATGGAGGAGGAAGACACATTTCCTGATTCAATCAAGGAGCTTTGTGCGGTAAACAGTGGCAACCTGTGGCCTTGGAAATCAAGGTAAGACACTATTATCCATTAGAGATTTATGTTTCATAGGCAGAATTATATCTTCTGAAAGGTGAGAAGTACGTTGTGCGCGTGGTATAAGCGAGAGTGATTTCCTCCCAAAGATGATGCCATGGAGAATAACCATGAGCAGCAATAACCCACTGTCAGCAGTAATGTGGTGACACCACCCTCTGAATCCTCCTCTGTGTTCCCTCTGGCCTATTGAAAACTCTTGACGATTTGGCATGGACCAGATGAAAAGTCTGAGGACAAATTACCAGAAGAGTGCTCAAAGCCAATGATGATGCTAAACATCCCTGTGCAACTTGGTAGAGGAGAGGAAGAGCAACATTTTTGCATCCTGAAGAGCATTACGGCTCTTGGAGAAACACGAAGGGCTTGTCCACATGCTGAATATGCTCTGAATCAAGCCTGGATCTCCCTCGGAGCTTCCCCACGCAGAGCCTCTCATCTGGGCTACGTGAGGGACAAATTGCCCTAATTTGTGGCTCCCCCTGCCTTTCCAACTCTTTTTGCTTTGAATTATGAAGCACTCATGTACTATCTTGGAGGCATGGGACGCTTCTGGGTTATTGGAGGAGGAGATTCGCGACTGCATCATTAGCGGACAGGGTTTCGACTCTGCATGTTGTTCATGCCGTGCGTGCCGCGATCGGAACTGCTGGGGGATTTCTTCAAAGAAATTGCATTGAAAGAGACATGATGAGTGGGTCAAATGGCTCTCATTTACCCTGCGAGTGTCTCTCCGGCTATAATTATGAGACCCCGTTCCCTGATTGCCTGATCGGGAAAGCACGCGGGGGTAAAGGGCTTGATTTTGCGCACAAGGAATGCTTCTCCGTAATGGTGGAAGTGCCTGTGACGTCCTTGCCCCTGGAAGAGAATGATGAGAAGACGAATCCCGCTGTCTTGCGGAGGTGTGCCTGCTGTCATGTGTCAGAGCACACCTCTGCTAAATGGAGATACAAGCAATGAGGCACGGCTTCAAGCTATGACCCTGTTCCCCATTTTATTATGTCCCCCTTTTATCATTTTTTATCTTATTACAGCTGTGTGTTATGTTTTTGGAGAAGCACCCTGGAGGGCTTTCCCCATTCATGGATGCAGCAGGAAGGCCAGGGCACTGAGATGTCAAACGAGCTCCCTAGCAGGGGAGAGGTGGTGGAGAAAAAGCGTGCGTTTTCCTGATGCAGGGGTTTGCATGGGGACAGGTGCATTCCCCTTGAACCCACGCTCTCCCGAACTTCTTATCAGAAACCCCATTATGCAAGCAATGAGAATCAGCGTGAGCCCCTCTTCCCATCCCTCCTGAGAACTTCCCATCACAAGGCTATGCCTTCCGTCTCACACATTTCATATATTCCTCTTGTTCTTGATATTCATCCCGAAATTACGCGGAAAGACTGGTGAAGGTTCAGGATGCTGGAGGGGAAGGTGGAGTCGTGGATCCATCTTCTTTTGGAAGACTGTATATAATCTTTCACATTGAAGGTGAGCAGAATTTCCCAATACAGGCTGTAACTGAGTTTTGATTTAACATTCTGTTCCTTAAAGAACGTGTCCTTATTTTTATTTTACAGGAAGCAGACCTCATGGAAGTTTGTGGTGGTTCAGGGTGTCTGTAAAGGGAGGTGGTGGCCACAAGTCATCGTCTTCTGGATAATGTGAACAAGCTTCCAGAATCAAGGTAAGCACTTTTGAATCTCCTTAATCTCTGTGTCTGCCGTGCGCCACTAAAAAGGTTCCCCCTTTAATCTGTCTTCAAGAAGTTAATGTACAGTGAGATCTGCACCAGTGGTTCTGTTTGGCCGTAAAGGGAATTGGATGCCGAGAACACCTCTTCGTAGCATCGTAGTAAACCTCTGGGTGCAGGTGAGCGCATTTCCCCCTTGTTCACAGAAATTTGAGTTCACCATATCCATATCTCACTTGACTAATTTCTTTCTCATATCTATGAATAGAGGAACATTAGAAGAAGATGTGTGGAGGTTCGGGGTGGCTGTAAGGGGAGGTGGAGGCCACAACATCTCCTCTCATGGAGGAGGAAGACACATTTCCTGATTCAATCAAGGAGCTTTGTGCGGTAAACAGTGGCAACCTGTTGCCTTGGAAATCAAGGTAAGACACTATTATCCATTAGAGATTTATGTTTCATAGGCAGAATTATATCTTCTGAAAGGTGAGAAGTACGTTGTGCGCGTGGTATAAGCGAGAGTGATTTCCTCCCAAAGATGATGCCATGGAGAATAACCATGAGCAGCAATAACCCACTGTCAGCAGTAATGTGGTGACACCACCCTCTGAATCCTCCTCTGTGTTCCCTCTGGCCTATTGAAAACTCTTGACGATTTGGCATGGACCAGATGAAAAGTCTGAGGACAAATTACCAGAAGAGTGCTCAAAGCCAATGATGATGCTAAACATCCCTATGCAACTTGGTAGAGGAGAGGAAGAGCAACATTTTTGCATCCTGAAGAGCATTACGGCTCTTGGAGAAACACGAAGGGCTTGTCCACATGCTGAATATGCTCTGAATCAAGCCTGGATCTCCCTCGGAGCTTCCCCACGCAGAGCCTCTCATCTGGGCTACGTGAGGGACAAATTGCCCTAATTTGTGGCTCCCCCTGCCTTTCCAACTCTTTTTGCTTTGAATTATGAAGCACTCATGTACTATCTTGGAGGCATGGGACGCTTCTGGGTTATTGGAGGAAGAGATTCGCGACTGCATCATTAGCGGACAGGGTTTCGACTCTGCATGTTGTTCATGCCGTGCGTGCCGCGATCGGAACTGCTGGGGGATTTCTTCAAAGAAATTGCATTGAAAGAGACATGATGAGTGGGTCAAATGGCTCTCATTTACCCTGCGAGTGTCTCTCCGGCTATAATTATGAGACCCCGTTCCCTGATTGCCTGATCGGGAAAGCACGCGGGGGTAAAGGGCTTGATTTTGCGCACAAGGAATGCTTCTCCGTAATGGTGGAAGTGCCTGTGACGTCCTTGCCCCTGGAAGAGAATGATGAGAAGACGAATCCCGCTGTCTTGCGGAGGTGTGCCTGCTGTCATGTGCTAAATGGAGATACAAGCAATGAGGCACGGCTTCAAGCTATGACCCTGTTCCCCATTTTATTATGTCCCCCTTTTATCATTTTTTATCTTATTACAGCTGTGTGTTATGTTTTTGGAGAAGCACCCTGGAGGGCTTTCCCCATTCATGGATGCAGCAGGAAGGCCAGGGCACTGAGATGTCAAACGAGCTCCCTAGCAGGGGAGAGGTGGTGGAGAAAAAGCGTGCGTTTTCCTGATGCAGGGGTTTGCATGGGGACAGGTGCATTCCCCTTGAACCCGCGCTCTCCCGAATTTCTTATCAGAAACCCCATTATGCAAGCAATGAGAATCAGCGTGAGCCCCTCTTCCCATCCCTCCTGAGAACTTCCCATCACAAGGCTATGCCTTCCGTCTCACACATTTCATATATTCCTCTTGTTCTTGATATTCATCCCGAAATTACGCGGAAAGACTGGTGAAGGTTCAGGATGCTGGAGGGGAAGGTGGAGTCGTGGATCCATCTTCTTTTGGAAGACTGTATATAATCTTTCACATTGAAGGTGAGCAGAATTTCCCAATACGGGCTGTAACTGAGTTTTGATTTAACATTCTGTTCCGGAAAGAACGTGTCCTTATTTTTATTTTACAGGAAGCAGACCTCATGGAAGTTTGTGGTGGTTCAGGGTGTCTGTAAAGGCAGGTGGTGGCCACAAGTCATCGTCTTCTGGATAATGTGAACAAGCTTCCAGAATCAAGGTAAGCACTTTTGAATCTCCTTAATCTCTGTGTCTGCCGTGCACCACTAAAAAGGTTCCCCCTGTAATCTGTCTTCAAGAAGTTAATGTACAGTGAGATCTGCACCAGTGGTTCTGTTTGGCCGTAAAGGGAATTGGATGCCGAAAACACCTCTTCGTAGCATCGTAGTAAACCTCTGGGTGCAGGTGAGCGCATTTCCCCCTTGTTCACAGAAATTTGAGTTCAGCATATCCATATCTCACTTGACTAATTTCTTTCTCATATCTATGAATAGAGGAACATTAGAAGAAGATGTGTGGAGGTTCGGGGTGGCTGTAAGGGGAGGTGGAGGCCACAACATCTCCTCTCATGGAGGAGGAAGACACATTTCCTGATTCAATCAAGGAGCTTTGTGCGGTAAACAGTGGCAACCTGTGGCCTTGGAAATCAAGGTAAGACACTATTATCCATTAGAGATTTATGTTTCATAGGCAGAATTATATCTTCTGAAAGGTGAGAAGTACGTTGTGCGCGTGGTATAAGCGAGAGTGATTTCCTCCCAAAGATGATGCCATGGAGAATAACCATGAGCAGCAATAACCCACTGTCAGCAGTAATGTGGTGACACCACCCTCTGAATCCTCCTCTGTGTTCCCTCTGGCCTATTGAAAACTCTTGACGATTTGGCATGGACCAGATGAAAAGTCTGAGGACAAATTACCAGAAGAGTGCTCAAAGCCAATGATGATGCTAAACATCCCTGTGCAACTTGGTAGAGGAGAGGAAGAGCAACATTTTTGCATCCTGAAGAGCATTACGGCTCTTGGAGAAACACGAAGGGCTTGTCCACATGCTGAATATGCTCTGAATCAAGCCTGGATCTCCCTCGGAGCTTCCCCACGCAGAGCCTCTCATCTGGGCTACGTGAGGGACAAATTGCCCTAATTTGTGGCTCCCCCTGCCTTTGCAACTCTTTTTGCTTTGAATTATGAAGCACTCATGTACTATCTTGGAGGCATGGGACGCTTCTGGGTTATTGGAGGAGGAGATTCGCGACTGCATCATTAGCGGACAGGGTTTCGACTCTGCATGTTGTTCATGCCGTGCGTGCCGCGATCGGAACTGCTGGGGGATTTCTTCAAAGAAATTGCATTGAAAGAGACATGATGAGTGGGTCAAATGGCTCTCATTTACCCTGCGAGTGTCTCTCCGGCTATAATTATGAGACCCCGTTCCCTGATTGCCTGATCGGGAAAGCACGCGGGGGTAAAGGGCTTGATTTTGCGCACAAGGAATGCTTCTCCGTAATGGTGGAAGTGCCTGTGACGTCCTTGCCCCTGGAAGAGAATGATGAGAAGACGAATCCCGCTGTCTTGCGGAGGTGTGCCTGCTGTCATGTGTCAGAGCACACCTCTGCTAAATGGAGATACAAGCAATGAGGCACGGCTTCAAGCTATGACCCTGTTCCCCATTTTATTATGTCCCCCTTTTATCATTTTTTATCTTATTACAGCTGTGTGTTATGTTTTTGGAGAAGCACCCTGGAGGGCTTTCCCCATTCATGGATGCAGCAGGAAGGCCAGGGCACTGAGATGTCAAACGAGCTCCCTAGCAGGGGAGAGGTGGTGGAGAAAAAGCGTGCGTTTTCCTGATGCAGGGGTTTGCATGGGGACAGGTGCATTCCCCTTGAACCCGCGCTCTCCCGAATTTCTTATCAGAAACCCCATTATGCAAGCAATGAGAATCAGCGTGAGCCCCTCTTCCCATCCCTCCTGAGAACTTCCCATCACAAGGCTATGCCTTCCGTCTCACACATTTCATATATTCCTCTTGTTCTTGATATTCATCCCGAAATTACACGGAAAGACTGGTGAAGGTTCAGGATGCTGGAGGGGAAGGTGGAGTCGTGGATCCATCTTCTTTTGGAAGACTGTATATAATCTTTCACATTGAAGGTGAGCAGAATTTCCCAATACAGGCTGTAACTGAGTTTTGATTTAACATTCTGTTCCGGAAAGAACGTGTCCTTATTTTTATTTTACAGGAAGCAGACCTCATGGAAGTTTGTGGTGGTTCAGGGTGTCTGTAAAGGCAGGTGGTGGCCACAAGTCATCGTCTTCTGGATAATGTGAACAAGCTTCCAGAATCAAGGTAAGCACTTTTGAATCTCCTTAATCTCTGTGTCTGCCGTGCACCACTAAAAAGGTTCCCCCTGTAATCTGTCTTCAAGAAGTTAATGTACAGTGAGATCTGCACCAGTGGTTCTGTTTGGCCGTAAAGGGAATTGGATGCCGAAAACACCTCTTCGTAGCATCGTAGTAAACCTCTGGGTGCAGGTGAGCGCATTTCCCCCTTGTTCACAGAAATTTGAGTTCAGCATATCCATATCTCACTTGACTAATTTCTTTCTCATATCTATGAATAGAGGAACATTAGAAGAAGATGTGTGGAGGTTCGGGGTGGCTGTAAGGGGAGGTGGAGGCCACAACATCTCCTCTCATGGAGGAGGAAGACACATTTCCTGATTCAATCAAGGAGCTTTGTGCGGTAAACAGTGGCAACCTGTGGCCTTGGAAATCAAGGTAAGACACTATTATCCATTAGAGATTTATGTTTCATAGGCAGAATTATATCTTCTGAAAGGTGAGAAGTACGTTGTGCGCGTGGTATAAGCGAGAGTGATTTCCTCCCAAAGATGATGCCATGGAGAATAACCATGAGCAGCAATAACCCACTGTCAGCAGTAATGTGGTGACACCACCCTCTGAATCCTCCTCTGTGTTCCCTCTGGCCTATTGAAAACTCTTGACGATTTGGCATGGACCAGATGAAAAGTCTGAGGACAAATTACCAGAAGAGTGCTCAAAGCCAATGATGATGCTAAACATCCCTGTGCAACTTGGTAGAGGAGAGGAAGAGCAACATTTTTGCATCCTGAAGAGCATTACGGCTCTTGGAGAAACACGAAGGGCTTGTCCACATGCTGAATATGCTCTGAATCAAGCCTGGATCTCCCTCGGAGCTTCCCCACGCAGAGCCTCTCATCTGGGCTACGTGAGGGACAAATTGCCCTAATTTGTGGCTCCCCCTGCCTTTCCAACTCTTTTTGCTTTGAATTATGAAGCACTCATGTACTATCTTGGAGGCATGGGACGCTTCTGGGTTATTGGAGGAGGAGATTCGCGACTGCATCATTAGCGGACAGGGTTTCGACTCTGCATGTTGTTCATGCCGTGCGTGCCGCGATCGGAACTGCTGGGGGATTTCTTCAAAGAAATTGCATTGAAAGAGACATGATGAGTGGGTCAAATGGCTCTCATTTACCCTGCGAGTGTCTCTCCGGCTATAATTATGAGACCCCGTTCCCTGATTGCCTGATCGGGAAAGCACGTGGGGGTAAAGGGCTTGATTTTGCGCACAAGGAATGCTTCTCCGTAATGGTGGAAGTGCCTGTGACGTCCTTGCCCCTGGAAGAGAATGATGAGAAGACGAATCCCGCTGTCTTGCGGAGGTGTGCCTGCTGTCATGTGTCAGAGCACACCTCTGCTAAATGGAGATACAAGCAATGAGGCACGGCTTCAAGCTATGACCCTGTTCCCCATTTTATTATGTCCCCCTTTTATCATTTTTTATCTTATTACAGCTGTGTGTTATGTTTTTGGAGAAGCACCCTGGAGGGCTTTCCCCATTCATGGATGCAGCAGGAAGGCCAGGGCACTGAGATGTCAAACGAGCTCCCTAGCAGGGGAGAGGTGGTGGAGAAAAAGCGTGCGTTTTCCTGATGCAGGGGTTTGCATGGGGACAGGTGCATTCCCCTTGAACCCGCGCTCTCCCGAATTTCTTATCAGAAACCCCATTATGCAAGCAATGAGAATCAGCGTGAGCCCCTCTTCCCATCCCTCCTGAGAACTTCCCATCACAAGGCTATGCCTTCCGTCTCACACATTTCATATATTCCTCTTGTTCTTGATATTCATCCCGAAATTACGCGGAAAGACTGGTGAAGGTTCAGGATGCTGGAGGGGAAGGTGGAGTCGTGGATCCATCTTCTTTTGGAAGACTGTATATAATCTTTCACATTGAAGGTGAGCAGAATTTCCCAATACAGGCTGTAACTGAGTTTTGATTTAACATTCTGTTCCGGAAAGAACGTGTCCTTATTTTTATTTTACAGGAAGCAGACCTCATGGAAGTTTGTGGTGGTTCAGGGTGTCTGTAAAGGCAGGTGGTGGCCACAAGTCATCGTCTTCTGGATAATGTGAACAAGCTTCCAGAATCAAGGTAAGCACTTTTGAATCTCCTTAATCTCTGTGTCTGCCGTGCACCACTAAAAAGGTTCCCCCTTTAATCTGTCTTCAAGAAGTTAATGTACAGTGAGATCTGCAGCAGTGGTTCTGTTTGGCCGTAAAGGGAATTGGATGCCGAAAACACCTCTTCGTAGCATTGTAGTAGACCTCTGGGTGCAGGTGAGCGCATTTCTCCCTTGTTCACAGAAATTTGAGTTCAGCATATCCATATCTCACTTGACTAATTTCTTTCTCATATCTATGAATAGAGGAACATTAGAAGAAGATGTGTGGAGGTTCGGGGTGGCTGTAAGGGGAGGTGGAGGCCACAACATCTCCTCTCATGGAGGAGGAAGACACATTTCCTGATTCAATCAAGGAGCTTTGTGCGGTAAACAGTGGCAACCTGTGGCCTTGGAAATCAAGGTAAGACACTATTATCCATTAGAGATTTATGTTTCATAGGCAGAATTATATCTTCTGAAAGGTGAGAAGTACGTTGTGCGCGTGGTATAAGCGAGAGTGATTTCCTCCCAAAGATGATGCCATGGAGAATAACCATGAGCAGCAATAACCCACTGTCAGCAGTAATGTGGTGACACCACCCTCTGAATCCTCCTCTGTGTTCCCTCTGGCCTATTGAAAACTCTTGACGATTTGGCATGGACCAGATGAAAAGTCTGAGGACAAATTACCAGAAGAGTGCTCAAAGCCAATGATGATGCTAAACATCCCTGTGCAACTTGGTAGAGGAGAGGAAGAGCAACATTTTTGCATCCTGAAGAGCATTACGGCTCTTGGAGAAACACGAAGGGCTTGTCCACATGCTGAATATGCTCTGAATCAAGCCTGGATCTCCCTCGGAGCTTCCCCACGCAGAGCCTCTCATCTGGGCTACGTGAAGGACAAATTGCCCTAATTTGTGGCTCCCCCTGCCTTTCCAACTCTTTTTGCTTTGAATTATGAAGCACTCATGTACTATCTTGGAGGCATGGGACGCTTCTGGGTTATTGGAGGAGGAGATTCGCGACTGCATCATTAGCGGACAGGGTTTCGACTCTGCATGTTGTTCATGCCGTGCGTGCCGCGATCGGAACTGCTGGGGGATTTCTTCAAAGAAATTGCATTGAAAGAGACATGATGAGTGGGTCAAATGGCTCTCATTTACCCTGCGAGTGTCTCTCCGGCTATAATTATGAGACCCCGTTCCCTGATTGCCTGATCGGGAAAGCACGCGGGGGTAAAGGGCTTGATTTTGCGCACAAGGAATGCTTCTCCGTAATGGTGGAAGTGCCTGTGACGTCCTTGCCCCTGGAAGAGAATGATGAGAAGACGAATCCCGCTGTCTTGCGGAGGTGTGCCTGCTGTCATGTGTCAGAGCACACCTCTGCTAAATGGAGATACAAGCAATGAGGCACGGCTTCAAGCTATGACCCTGTTCCCCATTTTATTATGTCCCCCTTTTATCATTTTTTATCTTATTACAGCTGTGTGTTATGTTTTTGGAGAAGCACCCTGGAGGGCTTTCCCCATTCATGGATGCAGCAGGAAGGCCAGGGCACTGAGATGTCAAACGAGCTCCCTAGCAGGGGAGAGGTGGTGGAGAAAAAGCGTGCGTTTTCCTGATGCAGGGGTTTGCATGGGGACAGGTGCATTCCCCTTGAACCCGCGCTCTCCCGAATTTCTTATCAGAAACCCCATTATGCAAGCAATGAGAATCAGCGTGAGCCCTTCTTCCCATCCCTCCTGAGAACTTCCCATCACAAGGCTATGCCTTCCGTCTCACACATTTCATATATTCCTCTTGTTCTTGATATTCATCCCGAAATTACGCGGAAAGACTGGTGAAGGTTCAGGATGCTGGAGGGGAAGGTGGAGTCGTGGATCCATCTTCTTTTGGAAGACTGTATATAATCTTTCACATTGAAGGTGAGCAGAATTTCCCAATACAGGCTGTAACTGAGTTTTGATTTAACATTCTGTTCCGGAAAGAACGTGTCCTTATTTTTATTTTACAGGAAGCAGACCTCATGGAAGTTTGTGGTGGTTCAGGGTGTCTGTAAAGGGAGGTGGTGGCCACAAGTCATCGTCTTCTGGATAATGTGAACAAGCTTCCAGAATCAAGGTAAGCACTTTTGAATCTCCTTAATCTCTGTGTCTGCCGTGCACCACTAAAAAGGTTCCCCCTTTAATCTGTCTTCAAGAAGTTAATGTACAGTGAGATCTGCACCAGTGGTTCTGTTTGGCCGTAAAGGGAATTGGATGCCGAAAACACCTCTTCGTAGCATCGTAGTAAACCTCTGGGTGCAGGTGAGCGCATTTCCCCCTTGTTCACAGAAATTTGAGTTCAGCATATCCATATCTCACTTGACTAATTTCTTTCTCATATCTATGAATAGAGGAACATTAGAAGAAGATGTGTGGAGGTTCGGGGTGGCTGTAAGGGGAGGTGGAGGCCACAACATCTCCTCTCATGGAGGAGGAAGACACATTTCCTGATTCAATCAAGGAGCTTTGTGCGGTAAACAGTGGCAACCTGTGGCCTTGGAAATCAAGGTAAGACACTATTATCCATTAGAGATTTATGTTTCATAGGCAGAATTATATCTTCTGAAAGGTGAGAAGTACGTTGTGCGCGTGGTATAAGCGAGAGTGATTTCCTCCCAAAGATGATGCCATGGAGAATAACCATGAGCAGCAATAACCCACTGTCAGCAGTAATGTGGTGACACCACCCTCTGAATCCTCCTCTGTGTTCCCTCTGGCCTATTGAAAACTCTTGACGATTTGGCATGGACCAGATGAAAAGTCTGAGGACAAATTACCAGAAGAGTGCTCAAAGCCAATGATGATGCTAAACATCCCTGTGCAACTTGGTAGAGGAGAGGAAGAGCAACATTTTTGCATCCTGAAGAGCATTACGGCTCTTGGAGAAACACGAAGGGCTTGTCCACATGCTGAATATGCTCTGAATCAAGCCTGGATCTCCCTCGGAGCTTCCCCACGCAGAGCCTCTCATCTGGGCTACGTGAGGGACAAATTGCCCTAATTTGTGGCTCCCCCTGCCTTTGCAACTCTTTTTGCTTTGAATTATGAAGCACTCATGTACTATCTTGGAGGCATGGGACGCTTCTGGGTTATTGGAGGAAGAGATTCGCGACTGCATCATTAGCGGACAGGGTTTCGACTCTGCATGTTGTTCATGCCGTGCGTGCTGCGATCGGAACTGCTGGGGGATTTCTTCAAAGAAATTGCATTGAAAGAGACATGATGAGTGGGTCAAATGGCTCTCATTTACCCTGCGAGTGTCTCTCCGGCTATAATTATGAGACCCCGTTCCCTGATTGCCTGATCGGGAAAGCACGCGGGGGTAAAGGGCTTGATTTTGCGCACAAGGAATGCTTCTCCGTAATGGTGGAAGTGCCTGTGACGTCCTTGCCCCTGGAAGAGAATGATGAGAAGACGAATCCCGCTGTCTTGCGGAGGTGTGCCTGCTGTCATGTGTCAGAGCACACCTCTGCTAAATGGAGATACAAGCAATGAGGCACGGCTTCAAGCTATGACCCTGTTCCCCATTTTATTATGTCCCCCTTTTATCATTTTTTATCTTATTACAGCTGTGTGTTATGTTTTTGGAGAAGCACCCTGGAGGGCTTTCCCCATTCATGGATGCAGCAGGAAGGCCAGGGCACTGAGATGTCAAACGAGCTCCCTAGCAGGGGAGAGGTGGTGGAGAAAAAGCGTGCGTTTTCCTGATGCAGGGGTTTGCATGGGGACAGGTGCATTCCCCTTGAACCCGCGCTCTCCCGAATTTCTTATCAGAAACCCCATTATGCAAGCAATGAGAATCAGCGTGAGCCCCTCTTCCCATCCCTCCTGAGAACTTCCCATCACAAGGCTATGCCTTCCGTCTCACACATTTCATATATTCCTCTTGTTCTTGATATTCATCCCGAAATTACGCGGAAAGACTGGTGAAGGTTCAGGATGCTGGAGGGGAAGGTGGAGTCGTGGATCCATCTTCTTTTGGAAGACTGTATATAATCTTTCACATTGAAGGTGAGCAGAATTTCCCAATACAGGCTGTAACTGAGTTTTGATTTAACATTCTGTTCCGGAAAGAACGTGTCCTTATTTTTATTTTACAGGAAGCAGACCTCATGGAAGTTTGTGGTGGTTCAGGGTGTCTGTAAAGGGAGGTGGTGGCCACAAGTCATCGTCTTCTGGATAATGTGAACAAGCTTCCAGAATCAAGGTAAGCACTTTTGAATCTCCTTAATCTCTGTGTCTGCCGTGCACCACTAAAAAGGTTCCCCCTTTAATCTGTCTTCAAGAAATTAATGTACAGTGAGATCTGCACCAGTGGTTCTGTTTGGCCGTAAAGGGAATTGGATGCCGAAAACACCTCTTCGTAGCATTGTAGTAGACCTCTGGGTGCAGGTGAGCGCATTTCCCCCTTGTTCACAGAAATTTGAGTTCAGCATATCCATATCTCACTTGACTAATTTCTTTCTTATATCTATGAATAGAGGAACATTAGAAGAAGATGTGTGGAGGTTCGGGGTGGCTGTAAGGGGAGGTGGAGGCCACAACATCTCCTCTCATGGAGGAGGAAGACACATTTCCTGATTCAATCAAGGAGCTTTGTGCGGTAAACAGTGGCAACCTGTGGCCTTGGAAATCAAGGTAAGACACTATTATCCATTAGAGATTTATGTTTCATAGGCAGAATTATATCTTCTGAAAGGTGAGAAGTACGTTGTGCGCGTGGTATAAGCGAGAGTGATTTCCTCCCAAAGATGATGCCATGGAGAATAACCATGAGCAGCAATAACCCACTGTCAGCAGTAATGTGGTGACACCACCCTCTGAATCCTCCTCTGTGTTCCCTCTGGCCTATTGAAAACTCTTGACGATTTGGCATGGACCAGATGAAAAGTCTGAGGACAAATTACCAGAAGAGTGCTCAAAGCCAATGATGATGCTAAACATCCCTGTGCAACTTGGTAGAGGAGAGGAAGAGCAACATTTTTGCATCCTGAAGAGCATTACGGCTCTTGGAGAAACACGAAGGGCTTGTCCACATGCTGAATATGCTCTGAATCAAGCCTGGATCTCCCTCGGAGCTTCCCCACGCAGAGCCTCTCATCTGGGCTACGTGAGGGACAAATTGCCCTAATTTGTGGCTCCCCCTGCCTTTGCAACTCTTTTTGCTTTGAATTATGAAGCACTCATGTACTATCTTGGAGGCATGGGACGCTTCTGGGTTATTGGAGGAGGAGATTCGCGACTGCATCATTAGCGGACAGGGTTTCGACTCTGCATGTTGTTCATGCCGTGCGTGCCGCGATCGGAACTGCTGGGGGATTTCTTCAAAGAAATTGCATTGAAAGAGACATGATGAGTGGGTCAAATGGCTCTCATTTACCCTGCGAGTGTCTCTCCGGCTATAATTATGAGACCCCGTTCCCTGATTGCCTGATCGGGAAAGCACGCGGGGGTAAAGGGCTTGATTTTGCGCACAAGGAATGCTTCTCCGTAATGGTGGAAGTGCCTGTGACGTCCTTGCCCCTGGAAGAGAATGATGAGAAGACGAATCCCGCTGTCTTGCGGAGGTGTGCCTGCTGTCATGTGTCAGAGCACACCTCTGCTAAATGGAGATACAAGCAATGAGGCACGGCTTCAAGCTATGACCCTGTTCCCCATTTTATTATGTCCCCCTTTTATCATTTTTTATCTTATTACAGCTGTGTGTTATGTTTTTGGAGAAGCACCCTGGAGGGCTTTCCCCATTCATGGATGCAGCAGGAAGGCCAGGGCACTGAGATGTCAAACGAGCTCCCTAGCAGGGGAGAGGTGGTGGAGAAAAAGCGTGCGTTTTCCTGATGCAGGGGTTTGCATGGGGACAGGTGCATTCCCCTTGAACCCGCGCTCTCCCGAATTTCTTATCAGAAACCCCATTATGCAAGCAATGAGAATCAGCGTGAGCCCCTCTTCCCATCCCTCCTGAGAACTTCCCATCACAAGGCTATGCCTTCCGTCTCACACATTTCATATATTCCTCTTGTTCTTGATATTCATCCCGAAATTACGCGGAAAGACTGGTGAAGGTTCAGGATGCTGGAGGGGAAGGTGGAGTCGTGGATCCATCTTCTTTTGGAAGACTGTATATAATCTTTCACATTGAAGGTGAGCAGAATTTCCCAATACAGGCTGTAACTGAGTTTTGATTTAACATTCTGTTCCGGAAAGAACGTGTCCTTATTTTTATTTTACAGGAAGCAGACCTCATGGAAGTTTGTGGTGGTTCAGGGTGTCTGTAAAGGGAGGTGGTGGCCACAAGTCATCGTCTTCTGGATAATGTGAACAAGCTTCCAGAATCAAGGTAAGCACTTTTGAATCTCCTTAATCTCTGTGTCTGCCGTGCACCACTAAAAAGGTTCCCCCTTTAATCTGTCTTCAAGAAATTAATGTACAGTGAGATCTGCACCAGTGGTTCTGTTTGGCCGTAAAGGGAATTGGATGCCGAAAACACCTCTTCGTAGCATTGTAGTAGACCTCTGGGTGCAGGTGAGCGCATTTCCCCCTTGTTCACAGAAATTTGAGTTCAGCATATCCATATCTCACTTGACTAATTTCTTTCTTATATCTATGAATAGAGGAACATTAGAAGAAGATGTGTGGAGGTTCGGGGTGGCTGTAAGGGGAGGTGGAGGCCACAACATCTCCTCTCATGGAGGAGGAAGACACATTTCCTGATTCAATCAAGGAGCTTTGTGCGGTAAACAGTGGCAACCTGTGGCCTTGGAAATCAAGGTAAGACACTATTATCCATTAGAGATTTATGTTTCATAGGCAGAATTATATCTTCTGAAAGGTGAGAAGTACGTTGTGCGCGTGGTATAAGCGAGAGTGATTTCCTCCCAAAGATGATGCCATGGAGAATAACCATGAGCAGCAATAACCCACTGTCAGCAGTAATGTGGTGACACCACCCTCTGAATCCTCCTCTGTGTTCCCTCTGGCCTATTGAAAACTCTTGACGATTTGGCATGGACCAGATGAAAAGTCTGAGGACAAATTACCAGAAGAGTGCTCAAAGCCAATGATGATGCTAAACATCCCTGTGCAACTTGGTAGAGGAGAGGAAGAGCAACATTTTTGCATCCTGAAGAGCATTACGGCTCTTGGAGAAACACGAAGGGCTTGTCCACATGCTGAATATGCTCTGAATCAAGCCTGGATCTCCCTCGGAGCTTCCCCACGCAGAGCCTCTCATCTGGGCTACGTGAGGGACAAATTGCCCTAATTTGTGGCTCCCCCTGCCTTTGCAACTCTTTTTGCTTTGAATTATGAAGCACTCATGTACTATCTTGGAGGCATGGGACGCTTCTGGGTTATTGGAGGAGGAGATTCGCGACTGCATCATTAGCGGACAGGGTTTCGACTCTGCATGTTGTTCATGCCGTGCGTGCCGCGATCGGAACTGCTGGGGGATTTCTTCAAAGAAATTGCATTGAAAGAGACATGATGAGTGGGTCAAATGGCTCTCATTTACCCTGCGAGTGTCTCTCCGGCTATAATTATGAGACCCCGTTCCCTGATTGCCTGATCGGGAAAGCACGCGGGGGTAAAGGGCTTGATTTTGCGCACAAGGAATGCTTCTCCGTAATGGTGGAAGTGCCTGTGACGTCCTTGCCCCTGGAAGAGAATGATGAGAAGACGAATCCCGCTGTCTTGCGGAGGTGTGCCTGCTGTCATGTGTCAGAGCACACCTCTGCTAAATGGAGATACAAGCAATGAGGCACGGCTTCAAGCTATGACCCTGTTCCCCATTTTATTATGTCCCCCTTTTATCATTTTTTATCTTATTACAGCTGTGTGTTATGTTTTTGGAGAAGCACCCTGGAGGGCTTTCCCCATTCATGGATGCAGCAGGAAGGCCAGGGCACTGAGATGTCAAACGAGCTCCCTAGCAGGGGAGAGGTGGTGGAGAAAAAGCGTGCGTTTTCCTGATGCAGGGGTTTGCATGGGGACAGGTGCATTCCCCTTGAACCCGCGCTCTCCCGAATTTCTTATCAGAAACCCCATTATGCAAGCAATGAGAATCAGCGTGAGCCCCTCTTCCCATCCCTCCTGAGAACTTCCCATCACAAGGCTATGCCTTCCGTCTCACACATTTCATATATTCCTCTTGTTCTTGATATTCATCCCGAAATTACGCGGAAAGACTGGTGAAGGTTCAGGATGCTGGAGGGGAAGGTGGAGTCGTGGATCCATCTTCTTTTGGAAGACTGTATATAATCTTTCACATTGAAGGTGAGCAGAATTTCCCAATACAGGCTGTAACTGAGTTTTGATTTAACATTCTGTTCCGGAAAGAACGTGTCCTTATTTTTATTTTACAGGAAGCAGACCTCATGGAAGTTTGTGGTGGTTCAGGGTGTCTGTAAAGGGAGGTGGTGGCCACAAGTCATCGTCTTCTGGATAATGTGAACAAGCTTCCAGAATCAAGGTAAGCACTTTTGAATCTCCTTAATCTCTGTGTCTGCCGTGCACCACTAAAAAGGTTCCCCCTGTAATCTGTCTTCAAGAAGTTAATGTACAGTGAGATCTGCACCAGTGGTTCTGTTTGGCCGTAAAGGGAATTGGATGCCGAAAACACCTCTTCGTAGCATCGTAGTAAACCTCTGGGTGCAGGTGAGCGCATTTCCCCCTTGTTCACAGAAATTTGAGTTCAGCATATCCATATCTCACTTGACTAATTTCTTTCTCATATCTATGAATAGAGGAACATTAGAAGAAGATGTGTGGAGGTTCGGGGTGGCTGGAGGGGAGGTGGAGGCCACAACATCTCCTCTCATGGAGGAGGAAGACACATTTCCTGATTCAATCAAGGAGCTTTGTGCGGTAAACAGTGGCAACCTGTGGCCTTGGAAATCAAGGTAAGACACTATTATCCATTAGAGATTTATGTTTCATAGGCAGAATTATATCTTCTGAAAGGTGAGAAGTACGTTGTGCGCGTGGTATAAGCGAGAGTGATTTCCTCCCAAAGATGATGCCATGGAGAATAACCATGAGCAGCAATAACCCACTGTCAGCAGTAATGTGGTGACACCACCCTCTGAATCCTCCTCTGTGTTCCCTCTGGCCTATTGAAAACTCTTGACGATTTGGCATGGACCAGATGAAAAGTCTGAGGACAAATTACCAGAAGAGTGCTCAAAGCCAATGATGATGCTAAACATCCCTATGCAACTTGGTAGAGGAGAGGAAGAGCAACATTTTTGCATCCTGAAGAGCATTACGGCTCTTGGAGAAACACGAAGGGCTTGTCCACATGCTGAATATGCTCTGAATCAAGCCTGGATCTCCCTCGGAGCTTCCCCACGCAGAGCCTCTCATCTGGGCTACGTGAGGGACAAATTGCCCTAATTTGTGGCTCCCCCTGCCTTTGCAACTCTTTTTGCTTTGAATTATGAAGCACTCATGTACTATCTTGGAGGCATGGGACGCTTCTGGGTTATTGGAGGAGGAGATTCGCGACTGCATCATTAGCGGACAGGGTTTCGACTCTGCATGTTGTTCATGCCGTGCGTGCCGCGATCGGAACTGCTGGGGGATTTCTTCAAAGAAATTGCATTGAAAGAGACATGATGAGTGGGTCAAATGGCTCTCATTTACCCTGCGAGTGTCTCTCCGGCTATAATTATGAGACCCCGTTCCCTGATTGCCTGATCGGGAAAGCACGCGGGGGTAAAGGGCTTGATTTTGCGCACAAGGAATGCTTCTCCGTAATGGTGGAAGTGCCTGTGACGTCCTTGCCCCTGGAAGAGAATGATGAGAAGACGAATCCCGCTGTCTTGCGGAGGTGTGCCTGCTGTCATGTGTCAGAGCACACCTCTGCTAAATGGAGATACAAGCAATGAGGCACGGCTTCAAGCTATGACCCTGTTCCCCATTTTATTATGTCCCCCTTTTATCATTTTTTATCTTATTACAGCTGTGTGTTATGTTTTTGGAGAAGCACCCTGGAGGGCTTTCCCCATTCATGGATGCAGCAGGAAGGCCAGGGCACTGAGATGTCAAACGAGCTCCCTAGCAGGGGAGAGGTGGTGGAGAAAAAGCGTGCGTTTTCCTGATGCAGGGGTTTGCATGGGGACAGGTGCATTCCCCTTGAACCCGCGCTCTCCCGAATTTCTTATCAGAAACCCCATTATGCAAGCAATGAGAATCAGCGTGAGCCCCTCTTCCCATCCCTCCTGAGAACTTCCCATCACAAGGCTATGCCTTCCGTCTCACACATTTCATATATTCCTCTTGTTCTTGATATTCATCCCGAAATTACGCGGAAAGACTGGTGAAGGTTCAGGATGCTGGAGGGGAAGGTGGAGTCGTGGATCCATCTTCTTTTGGAAGACTGTATATAATCTTTCACATTGAAGGTGAGCAGAATTTCCCAATACAGGCTGTAACTGAGTTTTGATTTAACATTCTGTTCCGGAAAGAACGTGTCCTTATTTTTATTTTACAGGAAGCAGACCTCATGGAAGTTTGTGGTGGTTCAGGGTGTCTGTAAAGGGAGGTGGTGGCCACAAGTCATCGTCTTCTGGATAATGTGAACAAGCTTCCAGAATCAAGGTAAGCACTTTTGAATCTCCTTAATCTCTGTGTCTGCCGTGCACCACTAAAAAGGTTCCCCCTTTAATCTGTCTTCAAGAAGTTAATGTACAGTGAGATCTGCAGCAGTGGTTCTGTTTGGCCGTAAAGGGAATTGGATGCCGAAAACACCTCTTCGTAGCATCGTAGTAAACCTCTGGGTGCAGGTGAGCGCATTTCCCCCTTGTTCACAGAAATTTGAGTTCAGCATATCCATATCTCACTTGACTAATTTCTTTCTCATATCTATGAATAGAGGAACATTAGAAGAAGATGTGTGGAGGTTCGGGGTGGCTGTAAGGGGAGGTGGAGGCCACAACATCTCCTCTCATGGAGGAGGAAGACACATTTCCTGATTCAATCAAGGAGCTTTGTGCGGTAAACAGTGGCAACCTGTGGCCTTGGAAATCAAGGTAAGACACTATTATCCATTAGAGATTTATGTTTCATAGGCAGAATTATATCTTCTGAAAGGTGAGAAGTACGTTGTGCGCGTGGTATAAGCGAGAGTGATTTCCTCCCAAAGATGATGCCATGGAGAATAACCATGAGCAGCAATAACCCACTGTCAGCAGTAATGTGGTGACACCACCCTCTGAATCCTCCTCTGTGTTCCCTCTGGCCTATTGAAAACTCTTGACGATTTGGCATGGACCAGATGAAAAGTCTGAGGACAAATTACCAGAAGAGTGCTCAAAGCCAATGATGATGCTAAACATCCCTATGCAACTTGGTAGAGGAGAGGAAGAGCAACATTTTTGCATCCTGAAGAGCATTACGGCTCTTGGAGAAACACGAAGGGCTTGTCCACATGCTGAATATGCTCTGAATCAAGCCTGGATCTCCCTCGGAGCTTCCCCACGCAGAGCCTCTCATCTGGGCTACGTGAGGGACAAATTGCCCTAATTTGTGGCTCCCCCTGCCTTTGCAACTCTTTTTGCTTTGAATTATGAAGCACTCATGTACTATCTTGGAGGCATGGGACGCTTCTGGGTTATTGGAGGAGGAGATTCGCGACTGCATCATTAGCGGACAGGGTTTCGACTCTGCATGTTGTTCATGCCGTGCGTGCCGCGATCGGAACTGCTGGGGGATTTCTTCAAAGAAATTGCATTGAAAGAGACATGATGAGTGGGTCAAATGGCTCTCATTTACCCTGCGAGTGTCTCTCCGGCTATAATTATGAGACCCCGTTCCCTGATTGCCTGATCGGGAAAGCACGCGGGGGTAAAGGGCTTGATTTTGCGCACAAGGAATGCTTCTCCGTAATGGTGGAAGTGCCTGTGACGTCCTTGCCCCTGGAAGAGAATGATGAGAAGACGAATCCCGCTGTCTTGCGGAGGTGTGCCTGCTGTCATGTGTCAGAGCACACCTCTGCTAAATGGAGATACAAGCAATGAGGCACGGCTTCAAGCTATGACCCTGTTCCCCATTTTATTATGTCCCCCTTTTATCATTTTTTATCTTATTACAGCTGTGTGTTATGTTTTTGGAGAAGCACCCTGGAGGGCTTTCCCCATTCATGGATGCAGCAGGAAGGCCAGGGCACTGAGATGTCAAACGAGCTCCCTAGCAGGGGAGAGGTGGTGGAGAAAAAGCGTGCGTTTTCCTGATGCAGGGGTTTGCATGGGGACAGGTGCATTCCCCTTGAACCCGCGCTCTCCCGAATTTCTTATCAGAAACCCCATTATGCAAGCAATGAGAATCAGCGTGAGCCCCTCTTCCCATCCCTCCTGAGAACTTCCCATCACAAGGCTATGCCTTCCGTCTCACACATTTCATATATTCCTCTTGTTCTTGATATTCATCCCGAAATTACGCGGAAAGACTGGTGAAGGTTCAGGATGCTGGAGGGGAAGGTGGAGTCGTGGATCCATCTTCTTTTGGAAGACTGTATATAATCTTTCACATTGAAGGTGAGCAGAATTTCCCAATACAGGCTGTAACTGAGTTTTGATTTAACATTCTGTTCCGGAAAGAACGTGTCCTTATTTTTATTTTACAGGAAGCAGACCTCATGGAAGTTTGTGGTGGTTCAGGGTGTCTGTAAAGGGAGGTGGTGGCCACAAGTCATCGTCTTCTGGATAATGTGAACAAGCTTCCAGAATCAAGGTAAGCACTTTTGAATCTCCTTAATCTCTGTGTCTGCCGTGCACCACTAAAAAGGTTCCCCCTTTAATCTGTCTTCAAGAAATTAATGTACAGTGAGATCTGCACCAGTGGTTCTGTTTGGCCGTAAAGGGAATTGGATGCCGAAAACACCTCTTCGTAGCATTGTAGTAGACCTCTGGGTGCAGGTGAGCGCATTTCCCCCTTGTTCACAGAAATTTGAGTTCAGCATATCCATATCTCACTTGACTAATTTCTTTCTCATATCTATGAATAGAGGAACATTAGAAGAAGATGTGTGGAGGTTCGGGGTGGCTGTAAGGGGAGGTGGAGGCCACAACATCTCCTCTCATGGAGGAGGAAGACACATTTCCTGATTCAATCAAGGAGCTTTGTGCGGTAAACAGTGGCAACCTGTGGCCTTGGAAATCAAGGTAAGACACTATTATCCATTAGAGATTTATGTTTCATAGGCAGAATTATATCTTCTGAAAGGTGAGAAGTACGTTGTGCGCGTGGTATAAGCGAGAGTGATTTCCTCCCAAAGATGATGCCATGGAGAATAACCATGAGCAGCAATAACCCACTGTCAGCAGTAATGTGGTGACACCACCCTCTGAATCCTCCTCTGTGTTCCCTCTGGCCTATTGAAAACTCTTGACGATTTGGCATGGACCAGATGAAAAGTCTGAGGACAAATTACCAGAAGAGTGCTCAAAGCCAATGATGATGCTAAACATCCCTGTGCAACTTGGTAGAGGAGAGGAAGAGCAACATTTTTGCATCCTGAAGAGCATTACGGCTCTTGGAGAAACACGAAGGGCTTGTCCACATGCTGAATATGCTCTGAATCAAGCCTGGATCTCCCTCGGAGCTTCCCCACGCAGAGCCTCTCATCTGGGCTACGTGAGGGACAAATTGCCCTAATTTGTGGCTCCCCCTGCCTTTGCAACTCTTTTTGCTTTGAATTATGAAGCACTCATGTACTATCTTGGAGGCATGGGACGCTTCTGGGTTATTGGAGGAGGAGATTCGCGACTGCATCATTAGCGGACAGGGTTTCGACTCTGCATGTTGTTCATGCCGTGCGTGCCGCGATCGGAACTGCTGGGGGATTTCTTCAAAGAAATTGCATTGAAAGAGACATGATGAGTGGGTCAAATGGCTCTCATTTACCCTGCGAGTGTCTCTCCGGCTATAATTATGAGACCCCGTTCCCTGATTGCCTGATCGGGAAAGCACGCGGGGGTAAAGGGCTTGATTTTGCGCACAAGGAATGCTTCTCCGTAATGGTGGAAGTGCCTGTGACGTCCTTGCCCCTGGAAGAGAATGATGAGAAGACGAATCCCGCTGTCTTGCGGAGGTGTGCCTGCTGTCATGTGTCAGAGCACACCTCTGCTAAATGGAGATACAAGCAATGAGGCACGGCTTCAAGCTATGACCCTGTTCCCCATTTTATTATGTCCCCCTTTTATCATTTTTTATCTTATTACAGCTGTGTGTTATGTTTTTGGAGAAGCACCCTGGAGGGCTTTCCCCATTCATGGATGCAGCAGGAAGGCCAGGGCACTGAGATGTCAAACGAGCTCCCTAGCAGGGGAGAGGTGGTGGAGAAAAAGCGTGCGTTTTCCTGATGCAGGGGTTTGCATGGGGACAGGTGCATTCCCCTTGAACCCGCGCTCTCCCGAATTTCTTATCAGAAACCCCATTATGCAAGCAATGAGAATCAGCGTGAGCCCCTCTTCCCATCCCTCCTGAGAACTTCCCATCACAAGGCTATGCCTTCCGTCTCACACATTTCATATATTCCTCTTGTTCTTGATATTCATCCCGAAATTACGCGGAAAGACTGGTGAAGGTTCAGGATGCTGGAGGGGAAGGTGGAGTCGTGGATCCATCTTCTTTTGGAAGACTGTATATAATCTTTCACATTGAAGGTGAGCAGAATTTCCCAATACAGGCTGTAACTGAGTTTTGATTTAACATTCTGTTCCGGAAAGAACGTGTCCTTATTTTTATTTTACAGGAAGCAGACCTCATGGAAGTTTGTGGTGGTTCAGGGTGTCTGTAAAGGGAGGTGGTGGCCACAAGTCATCGTCTTCTGGATAATGTGAACAAGCTTCCAGAATCAAGGTAAGCACTTTTGAATCTCCTTAATCTCTGTGTCTGCCGTGCACCACTAAAAAGGTTCCCCCTTTAATCTGTCTTCAAGAAGTTAATGTACAGTGAGATCTGCACCAGTGGTTCTGTTTGGCCGTAAAGGGAATTGGATGCCGAAAACACCTCTTCGTAGCATCGTAGTAAACCTCTGGGTGCAGGTGAGCGCATTTCCCCCTTGTTCACAGAAATTTGAGTTCAGCATATCCATATCTCACTTGACTAATTTCTTTCTCATATCTATGAATAGAGGAACATTAGAAGAAGATGTGTGGAGGTTCGGGGTGGCTGTAAGGGGAGGTGGAGGCCACAACATCTCCTCTCATGGAGGAGGAAGACACATTTCCTGATTCAATCAAGGAGCTTTGTGCGGTAAACAGTGGCAACCTGTGGCCTTGGAAATCAAGGTAAGACACTATTATCCATTAGAGATTTATGTTTCATAGGCAGAATTATATCTTCTGAAAGGTGAGAAGTACGTTGTGCGCGTGGTATAAGCGAGAGTGATTTCCTCCCAAAGATGATGCCATGGAGAATAACCATGAGCAGCAATAACCCACTGTCAGCAGTAATGTGGTGACACCACCCTCTGAATCCTCCTCTGTGTTCCCTCTGGCCTATTGAAAACTCTTGACGATTTGGCATGGACCAGATGAAAAGTCTGAGGACAAATTACCAGAAGAGTGCTCAAAGCCAATGATGATGCTAAACATCCCTATGCAACTTGGTAGAGGAGAGGAAGAGCAACATTTTTGCATCCTGAAGAGCATTACGGCTCTTGGAGAAACACGAAGGGCTTGTCCACATGCTGAATATGCTCTGAATCAAGCCTGGATCTCCCTCGGAGCTTCCCCACGCAGAGCCTCTCATCTGGGCTACGTGAGGGACAAATTGCCCTAATTTGTGGCTCCCCCTGCCTTTGCAACTCTTTTTGCTTTGAATTATGAAGCACTCATGTACTATCTTGGAGGCATGGGACGCTTCTGGGTTATTGGAGGAGGAGATTCGCGACTGCATCATTAGCGGACAGGGTTTCGACTCTGCATGTTGTTCATGCCGTGCGTGCCGCGATCGGAACTGCTGGGGGATTTCTTCAAAGAAATTGCATTGAAAGAGACATGATGAGTGGGTCAAATGGCTCTCATTTACCCTGCGAGTGTCTCTCCGGCTATAATTATGAGACCCCGTTCCCTGATTGCCTGATCGGGAAAGCACGCGGGGGTAAAGGGCTTGATTTTGCGCACAAGGAATGCTTCTCCGTAATGGTGGAAGTGCCTGTGACGTCCTTGCCCCTGGAAGAGAATGATGAGAAGACGAATCCCGCTGTCTTGCGGAGGTGTGCCTGCTGTCATGTGTCAGAGCACACCTCTGCTAAATGGAGATACAAGCAATGAGGCACGGCTTCAAGCTATGACCCTGTTCCCCATTTTATTATGTCCCCCTTTTATCATTTTTTATCTTATTACAGCTGTGTGTTATGTTTTTGGAGAAGCACCCTGGAGGGCTTTCCCCACTCATGGATGCAGCAGGAAGGCCAGGGCACTGAGATGTCAAACGAGCTCCCTAGCAGGGGAGAGGTGGTGGAGAAAAAGCGTGCGTTTTCCTGATGCAGGGGTTTGCATGGGGACAGGTGCATTCCCCTTGAACCCGCGCTCTCCCGAATTTCTTATCAGAAACCCCATTATGCAAGCAATGAGAATCAGCGTGAGCCCCTCTTCCCATCCCTCCTGAGAACTTCCCATCACAAGGCTATGCCTTCCGTCTCACACATTTCATATATTCCTCTTGTTCTTGATATTCATCCCGAAATTACGCGGAAAGACTGGTGAAGGTTCAGGATGCTGGAGGGGAAGGTGGAGTCGTGGATCCATCTTCTTTTGGAAGACTGTATATAATCTTTCACATTGAAGGTGAGCAGAATTTCCCAATACAGGCTGTAACTGAGTTTTGATTTAACATTCTGTTCCGGAAAGAACGTGTCCTTATTTTTATTTTACAGGAAGCAGACCTCATGGAAGTTTGTGGTGGTTCAGGGTGTCTGTAAAGGCAGGTGGTGGCCACAAGTCATCGTCTTCTGGATAATGTGAACAAGCTTCCAGAATCAAGGTAAGCACTTTTGAATCTCCTTAATCTCTGTGTCTGCCGTGCACCACTAAAAAGGTTCCCCCTTTAATCTGTCTTCAAGAAGTTAATGTACAGTGAGATCTGCAGCAGTGGTTCTGTTTGGCCGTAAAGGGAATTGGATGCCGAAAACACCTCTTCGTAGCATTGTAGTAGACCTCTGGGTGCAGGTGAGCGCATTTCCCCCTTGTTCACAGAAATTTGAGTTCAGCATATCCATATCTCACTTGACTAATTTCTTTCTCATATCTATGAATAGAGGAACATTAGAAGAAGATGTGTGGAGGTTCGGGGTGGCTGTAAGGGGAGGTGGAGGCCACAACATCTCCTCTCATGGAGGAGGAAGACACATTTCCTGATTCAATCAAGGAGCTTTGTGCGGTAAACAGTGGCAACCTGTGGCCTTGGAAATCAAGGTAAGACACTATTATCCATTAGAGATTTATGTTTCATAGGCAGAATTATATCTTCTGAAAGGTGAGAAGTACGTTGTGCGCGTGGTATAAGCGAGAGTGATTTCCTCCCAAAGATGATGCCATGGAGAATAACCATGAGCAGCAATAACCCACTGTCAGCAGTAATGTGGTGACACCACCCTCTGAATCCTCCTCTGTGTTCCCTCTGGCCTATTGAAAACTCTTGACGATTTGGCATGGACCAGATGAAAAGTCTGAGGACAAATTACCAGAAGAGTGCTCAAAGCCAATGATGATGCTAAACATCCCTGTGCAACTTGGTAGAGGAGAGGAAGAGCAACATTTTTGCATCCTGAAGAGCATTACGGCTCTTGGAGAAACACGAAGGGCTTGTCCACATGCTGAATATGCTCTGAATCAAGCCTGGATCTCCCTCGGAGCTTCCCCACGCAGAGCCTCTCATCTGGGCTACGTGAGGGACAAATTGCCCTAATTTGTGGCTCCCCCTGCCTTTGCAACTCTTTTTGCTTTGAATTATGAAGCACTCATGTACTATCTTGGAGGCATGGGACGCTTCTGGGTTATTGGAGGAGGAGATTCGCGACTGCATCATTAGCGGACAGGGTTTCGACTCTGCATGTTGTTCATGCCGTGCGTGCCGCGATCGGAACTGCTGGGGGATTTCTTCAAAGAAATTGCATTGAAAGAGACATGATGAGTGGGTCAAATGGCTCTCATTTACCCTGCGAGTGTCTCTCCGGCTATAATTATGAGACCCCGTTCCCTGATTGCCTGATCGGGAAAGCACGTGGGGGTAAAGGGCTTGATTTTGCGCACAAGGAATGCTTCTCCGTAATGGTGGAAGTGCCTGTGACGTCCTTGCCCCTGGAAGAGAATGATGAGAAGACGAATCCCGCTGTCTTGCGGAGGTGTGCCTGCTGTCATGTGTCAGAGCACACCTCTGCTAAATGGAGATACAAGCAATGAGGCACGGCTTCAAGCTATGACCCTGTTCCCCATTTTATTATGTCCCCCTTTTATCATTTTTTATCTTATTACAGCTGTGTGTTATGTTTTTGGAGAAGCACCCTGGAGGGCTTTCCCCATTCATGGATGCAGCAGGAAGGCCAGGGCACTGAGATGTCAAACGAGCTCCCTAGCAGGGGAGAGGTGGTGGAGAAAAAGCGTGCGTTTTCCTGATGCAGGGGTTTGCATGGGGACAGGTGCATTCCCCTTGAACCCGCGCTCTCCCGAATTTCTTATCAGAAACCCCATTATGCAAGCAATGAGAATCAGCGTGAGCCCCTCTTCCCATCCCTCCTGAGAACTTCCCATCACAAGGCTATGCCTTCCGTCTCACACATTTCATATATTCCTCTTGTTCTTGATATTCATCCCGAAATTACGCGGAAAGACTGGTGAAGGTTCAGGATGCTGGAGGGGAAGGTGGAGTCGTGGATCCATCTTCTTTTGGAAGACTGTATATAATCTTTCACATTGAAGGTGAGCAGAATTTCCCAATACAGGCTGTAACTGAGTTTTGATTTAACATTCTGTTCCGGAAAGAACGTGTCCTTATTTTTATTTTACAGGAAGCAGACCTCATGGAAGTTTGTGGTGGTTCAGGGTGTCTGTAAAGGCAGGTGGTGGCCACAAGTCATCGTCTTCTGGATAATGTGAACAAGCTTCCAGAATCAAGGTAAGCACTTTTGAATCTCCTTAATCTCTGTGTCTGCCGTGCACCACTAAAAAGGTTCCCCCTTTAATCTGTCTTCAAGAAGTTAATGTACAGTGAGATCTGCAGCAGTGGTTCTGTTTGGCCGTAAAGGGAATTGGATGCCGAAAACACCTCTTCGTAGCATTGTAGTAGACCTCTGGGTGCAGGTGAGCGCATTTCTCCCTTGTTCACAGAAATTTGAGTTCAGCATATCCATATCTCACTTGACTAATTTCTTTCTCATATCTATGAATAGAGGAACATTAGAAGAAGATGTGTGGAGGTTCGGGGTGGCTGTAAGGGGAGGTGGAGGCCACAACATCTCCTCTCATGGAGGAGGAAGACACATTTCCTGATTCAATCAAGGAGCTTTGTGCGGTAAACAGTGGCAACCTGTGGCCTTGGAAATCAAGGTAAGACACTATTATCCATTAGAGATTTATGTTTCATAGGCAGAATTATATCTTCTGAAAGGTGAGAAGTACGTTGTGCGCGTGGTATAAGCGAGAGTGATTTCCTCCCAAAGATGATGCCATGGAGAATAACCATGAGCAGCAATAACCCACTGTCAGCAGTAATGTGGTGACACCACCCTCTGAATCCTCCTCTGTGTTCCCTCTGGCCTATTGAAAACTCTTGACGATTTGGCATGGACCAGATGAAAAGTCTGAGGACAAATTACCAGAAGAGTGCTCAAAGCCAATGATGATGCTAAACATCCCTGTGCAACTTGGTAGAGGAGAGGAAGAGCAACATTTTTGCATCCTGAAGAGCATTACGGCTCTTGGAGAAACACGAAGGGCTTGTCCACATGCTGAATATGCTCTGAATCAAGCCTGGATCTCCCTCGGAGCTTCCCCACGCAGAGCCTCTCATCTGGGCTACGTGAAGGACAAATTGCCCTAATTTGTGGCTCCCCCTGCCTTTCCAACTCTTTTTGCTTTGAATTATGAAGCACTCATGTACTATCTTGGAGGCATGGGACGCTTCTGGGTTATTGGAGGAGGAGATTCGCGACTGCATCATTAGCGGACAGGGTTTCGACTCTGCATGTTGTTCATGCCGTGCATGCCGCGATCGGAACTGCTGGGGGATTTCTTCAAAGAAATTGCATTGAAAGAGACATGATGAGTGGGTCAAATGGCTCTCATTTACCCTGCGAGTGTCTCTCCGGCTATAATTATGAGACCCCGTTCCCTGATTGCCTGATCGGGAAAGCACGCGGGGGTAAAGGGCTTGATTTTGCGCACAAGGAATGCTTCTCCGTAATGGTGGAAGTGCCTGTGACGTCCTTGCCCCTGGAAGAGAATGATGAGAAGACGAATCCCGCTGTCTTGCGGAGGTGTGCCTGCTGTCATGTGTCAGAGCACACCTCTGCTAAATGGAGATACAAGCAATGAGGCACGGCTTCAAGCTATGACCCTGTTCCCCATTTTATTATGTCCCCCTTTTATCATTTTTTATCTTATTACAGCTGTGTGTTATGTTTTTGGAGAAGCACCCTGGAGGGCTTTCCCCATTCATGGATGCAGCAGGAAGGCCAGGGCACTGAGATGTCAAACGAGCTCCCTAGCAGGGGAGAGGTGGTGGAGAAAAAGCGTGCGTTTTCCTGATGCAGGGGTTTGCATGGGGACAGGTGCATTCCCCTTGAACCCGCGCTCTCCCGAATTTCTTATCAGAAACCCCATTATGCAAGCAATGAGAATCAGCGTGAGCCCTTCTTCCCATCCCTCCTGAGAACTTCCCATCACAAGGCTATGCCTTCCGTCTCACACATTTCATATATTCCTCTTGTTCTTGATATTCATCCCGAAATTACGCGGAAAGACTGGTGAAGGTTCAGGATGCTGGAGGGGAAGGTGGAGTCGTGGATCCATCTTCTTTTGGAAGACTGTATATAATCTTTCACATTGAAGGTGAGCAGAATTTCCCAATACAGGCTGTAACTGAGTTTTGATTTAACATTCTGTTCCGGAAAGAACGTGTCCTTATTTTTATTTTACAGGAAGCAGACCTCATGGAAGTTTGTGGTGGTTCAGGGTGTCTGTAAAGGGAGGTGGTGGCCACAAGTCATCGTCTTCTGGATAATGTGAACAAGCTTCCAGAATCAAGGTAAGCACTTTTGAATCTCCTTAATCTCTGTGTCTGCCGTGCACCACTAAAAAGGTTCCCCCTTTAATCTGTCTTCAAGAAGTTAATGTACAGTGAGATCTGCACCAGTGGTTCTGTTTGGCCGTAAAGGGAATTGGATGCCGAAAACACCTCTTCGTAGCATCGTAGTAAACCTCTGGGTGCAGGTGAGCGCATTTCCCCCTTGTTCACAGAAATTTGAGTTCAGCATATCCATATCTCACTTGACTAATTTCTTTCTCATATCTATGAATAGAGGAACATTAGAAGAAGATGTGTGGAGGTTCGGGGTGGCTGTAAGGGGAGGTGGAGGCCACAACATCTCCTCTCATGGAGGAGGAAGACACATTTCCTGATTCAATCAAGGAGCTTTGTGCGGTAAACAGTGGCAACCTGTGGCCTTGGAAATCAAGGTAAGACACTATTATCCATTAGAGATTTATGTTTCATAGGCAGAATTATATCTTCTGAAAGGTGAGAAGTACGTTGTGCGCGTGGTATAAGCGAGAGTGATTTCCTCCCAAAGATGATGCCATGGAGAATAACCATGAGCAGCAATAACCCACTGTCAGCAGTAATGTGGTGACACCACCCTCTGAATCCTCCTCTGTGTTCCCTCTGGCCTATTGAAAACTCTTGACGATTTGGCATGGACCAGATGAAAAGTCTGAGGACAAATTACCAGAAGAGTGCTCAAAGCCAATGATGATGCTAAACATCCCTGTGCAACTTGGTAGAGGAGAGGAAGAGCAACATTTTTGCATCCTGAAGAGCATTACGGCTCTTGGAGAAACACGAAGGGCTTGTCCACATGCTGAATATGCTCTGAATCAAGCCTGGATCTCCCTCGGAGCTTCCCCACGCAGAGCCTCTCATCTGGGCTACGTGAAGGACAAATTGCCCTAATTTGTGGCTCCCCCTGCCTTTCCAACTCTTTTTGCTTTGAATTATGAAGCACTCATGTACTATCTTGGAGGCATGGGACGCTTCTGGGTTATTGGAGGAGGAGATTCGCGACTGCATCATTAGCGGACAGGGTTTCGACTCTGCATGTTGTTCATGCCGTGCATGCCGCGATCGGAACTGCTGGGGGATTTCTTCAAAGAAATTGCATTGAAAGAGACATGATGAGTGGGTCAAATGGCTCTCATTTACCCTGCGAGTGTCTCTCCGGCTATAATTATGAGACCCCGTTCCCTGATTGCCTGATCGGGAAAGCACGCGGGGGTAAAGGGCTTGATTTTGCGCACAAGGAATGCTTCTCCGTAATGGTGGAAGTGCCTGTGACGTCCTTGCCCCTGGAAGAGAATGATGAGAAGACGAATCCCGCTGTCTTGCGGAGGTGTGCCTGCTGTCATGTGTCAGAGCACACCTCTGCTAAATGGAGATACAAGCAATGAGGCACGGCTTCAAGCTATGACCCTGTTCCCCATTTTATTATGTCCCCCTTTTATCATTTTTTATCTTATTACAGCTGTGTGTTATGTTTTTGGAGAAGCACCCTGGAGGGCTTTCCCCATTCATGGATGCAGCAGGAAGGCCAGGGCACTGAGATGTCAAACGAGCTCCCTAGCAGGGGAGAGGTGGTGGAGAAAAAGCGTGCGTTTTCCTGATGCAGGGGTTTGCATGGGGACAGGTGCATTCCCCTTGAACCCGCGCTCTCCCGAATTTCTTATCAGAAACCCCATTATGCAAGCAATGAGAATCAGCGTGAGCCCTTCTTCCCATCCCTCCTGAGAACTTCCCATCACAAGGCTATGCCTTCCGTCTCACACATTTCATATATTCCTCTTGTTCTTGATATTCATCCCGAAATTACGCGGAAAGACTGGTGAAGGTTCAGGATGCTGGAGGGGAAGGTGGAGTCGTGGATCCATCTTCTTTTGGAAGACTGTATATAATCTTTCACATTGAAGGTGAGCAGAATTTCCCAATACAGGCTGTAACTGAGTTTTGATTTAACATTCTGTTCCGGAAAGAACGTGTCCTTATTTTTATTTTACAGGAAGCAGACCTCATGGAAGTTTGTGGTGGTTCAGGGTGTCTGTAAAGGGAGGTGGTGGCCACAAGTCATCGTCTTCTGGATAATGTGAACAAGCTTCCAGAATCAAGGTAAGCACTTTTGAATCTCCTTAATCTCTGTGTCTGCCGTGCACCACTAAAAAGGTTCCCCCTTTAATCTGTCTTCAAGAAGTTAATGTACAGTGAGATCTGCACCAGTGGTTCTGTTTGGCCGTAAAGGGAATTGGATGCCGAAAACACCTCTTCGTAGCATCGTAGTAAACCTCTGGGTGCAGGTGAGCGCATTTCCCCCTTGTTCACAGAAATTTGAGTTCAGCATATCCATATCTCACTTGACTAATTTCTTTCTCATATCTATGAATAGAGGAACATTAGAAGAAGATGTGTGGAGGTTCGGGGTGGCTGTAAGGGGAGGTGGAGGCCACAACATCTCCTCTCATGGAGGAGGAAGACACATTTCCTGATTCAATCAAGGAGCTTTGTGCGGTAAACAGTGGCAACCTGTGGCCTTGGAAATCAAGGTAAGACACTATTATCCATTAGAGATTTATGTTTCATAGGCAGAATTATATCTTCTGAAAGGTGAGAAGTACGTTGTGCGCGTGGTATAAGCGAGAGTGATTTCCTCCCAAAGATGATGCCATGGAGAATAACCATGAGCAGCAATAACCCACTGTCAGCAGTAATGTGGTGACACCACCCTCTGAATCCTCCTCTGTGTTCCCTCTGGCCTATTGAAAACTCTTGACGATTTGGCATGGACCAGATGAAAAGTCTGAGGACAAATTACCAGAAGTGTGCTCAAAGCCAATGATGATGCTAAACATCCCTGTGCAACTTGGTAGAGGAGAGGAAGAGCAACATTTTTGCATCCTGAAGAGCATTACGGCTCTTGGAGAAACACGAAGGGCTTGTCCACATGCTGAATATGCTCTGAATCAAGCCTGGATCTCCCTCGGAGCTTCCCCACGCAGAGCCTCTCATCTGGGCTACGTGAGGGACAAATTGCCCTAATTTGTGGCTCCCCCTGCCTTTCCAACTCTTTTTGCTTTGAATTATGAAGCACTCATGTACTATCTTGGAGGCATGGGACGCTTCTGGGTTATTGGAGGAGGAGATTCGCGACTGCATCATTAGCGGACAGGGTTTCGACTCTGCATGTTGTTCATGCCGTGCGTGCCGCGATCGGAACTGCTGGGGGATTTCTTCAAAGAAATTGCATTGAAAGAGACATGATGAGTGGGTCAAATGGCTCTCATTTACCCTGCGAGTGTCTCTCCGGCTATAATTATGAGACCCCGTTCCCTGATTGCCTGATCGGGAAAGCACGCGGGGGTAAAGGGCTTGATTTTGCGCACAAGGAATGCTTCTCCGTAATGGTGGAAGTGCCTGTGACGTCCTTGCCCCTGGAAGAGAATGATGAGAAGACGAATCCCGCTGTCTTGCGGAGGTGTGCCTGCTGTCATGTGTCAGAGCACACCTCTGCTAAATGGAGATACAAGCAATGAGGCACGGCTTCAAGCTATGACCCTGTTCCCCATTTTATTATGTCCCCCTTTTATCATTTTTTATCTTATTACAGCTGTGTGTTATGTTTTTGGAGAAGCACCCTGGAGGGCTTTCCCCATTCATGGATGCAGCAGGAAGGCCAGGGCACTGAGATGTCAAACGAGCTCCCTAGCAGGGGAGAGGTGGTGGAGAAAAAGCGTGCGTTTTCCTGATGCAGGGGTTTGCATGGGGACAGGTGCATTCCCCTTGAACCCGCGCTCTCCCGAATTTCTTATCAGAAACCCCATTATGCAAGCAATGAGAATCAGCGTGAGCCCTTCTTCCCATCCCTCCTGAGAACTTCCCATCACAAGGCTATGCCTTCCGTCTCACACATTTCATATATTCCTCTTGTTCTTGATATTCATCCCGAAATTACGCGGAAAGACTGGTGAAGGTTCAGGATGCTGGAGGGGAAGGTGGAGTCGTGGATCCATCTTCTTTTGGAAGACTGTATATAATCTTTCACATTGAAGGTGAGCAGAATTTCCCAATACAGGCTGTAACTGAGTTTTGATTTAACATTCTGTTCCGGAAAGAACGTGTCCTTATTTTTATTTTACAGGAAGCAGACCTCATGGAAGTTTGTGGTGGTTCAGGGTGTCTGTAAAGGGAGGTGGTGGCCACAAGTCATCGTCTTCTGGATAATGTGAACAAGCTTCCAGAATCAAGGTAAGCACTTTTGAATCTCCTTAATCTCTGTGTCTGCCGTGCACCACTAAAAAGGTTCCCCCTTTAATCTGTCTTCAAGAAGTTAATGTACAGTGAGATCTGCACCAGTGGTTCTGTTTGGCCGTAAAGGGAATTGGATGCCGAAAACACCTCTTCGTAGCATCGTAGTAAACCTCTGGGTGCAGGTGAGCGCATTTCCCCCTTGTTCACAGAAATTTGAGTTCAGCATATCCATATCTCACTTGACTAATTTCTTTCTCATATCTATGAATAGAGGAACATTAGAAGAAGATGTGTGGAGGTTCGGGGTGGCTGTAAGGGGAGGTGGAGGCCACAACATCTCCTCTCATGGAGGAGGAAGACACATTTCCTGATTCAATCAAGGAGCTTTGTGCGGTAAACAGTGGCAACCTGTGGCCTTGGAAATCAAGGTAAGACACTATTATCCATTAGAGATTTATGTTTCATAGGCAGAATTATATCTTCTGAAAGGTGAGAAGTACGTTGTGCGCGTGGTATAAGCGAGAGTGATTTCCTCCCAAAGATGATGCCATGGAGAATAACCATGAGCAGCAATAACCCACTGTCAGCAGTAATGTGGTGACACCACCCTCTGAATCCTCCTCTGTGTTCCCTCTGGCCTATTGAAAACTCTTGACGATTTGGCATGGACCAGATGAAAAGTCTGAGGACAAATTACCAGAAGAGTGCTCAAAGCCAATGATGATGCTAAACATCCCTGTGCAACTTGGTAGAGGAGAGGAAGAGCAACATTTTTGCATCCTGAAGAGCATTACGGCTCTTGGAGAAACACGAAGGGCTTGTCCACATGCTGAATATGCTCTGAATCAAGCCTGGATCTCCCTCGGAGCTTCCCCACGCAGAGCCTCTCATCTGGGCTACGTGAAGGACAAATTGCCCTAATTTGTGGCTCCCCCTGCCTTTCCAACTCTTTTTGCTTTGAATTATGAAGCACTCATGTACTATCTTGGAGGCATGGGACGCTTCTGGGTTATTGGAGGAGGAGATTCGCGACTGCATCATTAGCGGACAGGGTTTCGACTCTGCATGTTGTTCATGCCGTGCATGCCGCGATCGGAACTGCTGGGGGATTTCTTCAAAGAAATTGCATTGAAAGAGACATGATGAGTGGGTCAAATGGCTCTCATTTACCCTGCGAGTGTCTCTCCGGCTATAATTATGAGACCCCGTTCCCTGATTGCCTGATCGGGAAAGCACGCGGGGGTAAAGGGCTTGATTTTGCGCACAAGGAATGCTTCTCCGTAATGGTGGAAGTGCCTGTGACGTCCTTGCCCCTGGAAGAGAATGATGAGAAGACGAATCCCGCTGTCTTGCGGAGGTGTGCCTGCTGTCATGTGTCAGAGCACACCTCTGCTAAATGGAGATACAAGCAATGAGGCACGGCTTCAAGCTATGACCCTGTTCCCCATTTTATTATGTCCCCCTTTTATCATTTTTTATCTTATTACAGCTGTGTGTTATGTTTTTGGAGAAGCACCCTGGAGGGCTTTCCCCATTCATGGATGCAGCAGGAAGGCCAGGGCACTGAGATGTCAAACGAGCTCCCTAGCAGGGGAGAGGTGGTGGAGAAAAAGCGTGCGTTTTCCTGATGCAGGGGTTTGCATGGGGACAGGTGCATTCCCCTTGAACCCGCGCTCTCCCGAATTTCTTATCAGAAACCCCATTATGCAAGCAATGAGAATCAGCGTGAGCCCTTCTTCCCATCCCTCCTGAGAACTTCCCATCACAAGGCTATGCCTTCCGTCTCACACATTTCATATATTCCTCTTGTTCTTGATATTCATCCCGAAATTACGCGGAAAGACTGGTGAAGGTTCAGGATGCTGGAGGGGAAGGTGGAGTCGTGGATCCATCTTCTTTTGGAAGACTGTATATAATCTTTCACATTGAAGGTGAGCAGAATTTCCCAATACAGGCTGTAACTGAGTTTTGATTTAACATTCTGTTCCGGAAAGAACGTGTCCTTATTTTTATTTTACAGGAAGCAGACCTCATGGAAGTTTGTGGTGGTTCAGGGTGTCTGTAAAGGGAGGTGGTGGCCACAAGTCATCGTCTTCTGGATAATGTGAACAAGCTTCCAGAATCAAGGTAAGCACTTTTGAATCTCCTTAATCTCTGTGTCTGCCGTGCACCACTAAAAAGGTTCCCCCTTTAATCTGTCTTCAAGAAGTTAATGTACAGTGAGATCTGCACCAGTGGTTCTGTTTGGCCGTAAAGGGAATTGGATGCCGAAAACACCTCTTCGTAGCATCGTAGTAAACCTCTGGGTGCAGGTGAGCGCATTTCCCCCTTGTTCACAGAAATTTGAGTTCAGCATATCCATATCTCACTTGACTAATTTCTTTCTCATATCTATGAATAGAGGAACATTAGAAGAAGATGTGTGGAGGTTCGGGGTGGCTGTAAGGGGAGGTGGAGGCCACAACATCTCCTCTCATGGAGGAGGAAGACACATTTCCTGATTCAATCAAGGAGCTTTGTGCGGTAAACAGTGGCAACCTGTGGCCTTGGAAATCAAGGTAAGACACTATTATCCATTAGAGATTTATGTTTCATAGGCAGAATTATATCTTCTGAAAGGTGAGAAGTACGTTGTGCGCGTGGTATAAGCGAGAGTGATTTCCTCCCAAAGATGATGCCATGGAGAATAACCATGAGCAGCAATAACCCACTGTCAGCAGTAATGTGGTGACACCACCCTCTGAATCCTCCTCTGTGTTCCCTCTGGCCTATTGAAAACTCTTGACGATTTGGCATGGACCAGATGAAAAGTCTGAGGACAAATTACCAGAAGTGTGCTCAAAGCCAATGATGATGCTAAACATCCCTGTGCAACTTGGTAGAGGAGAGGAAGAGCAACATTTTTGCATCCTGAAGAGCATTACGGCTCTTGGAGAAACACGAAGGGCTTGTCCACATGCTGAATATGCTCTGAATCAAGCCTGGATCTCCCTCGGAGCTTCCCCACGCAGAGCCTCTCATCTGGGCTACGTGAGGGACAAATTGCCCTAATTTGTGGCTCCCCCTGCCTTTCCAACTCTTTTTGCTTTGAATTATGAAGCACTCATGTACTATCTTGGAGGCATGGGACGCTTCTGGGTTATTGGAGGAGGAGATTCGCGACTGCATCATTAGCGGACAGGGTTTCGACTCTGCATGTTGTTCATGCCGTGCGTGCCGCGATCGGAACTGCTGGGGGATTTCTTCAAAGAAATTGCATTGAAAGAGACATGATGAGTGGGTCAAATGGCTCTCATTTACCCTGCGAGTGTCTCTCCGGCTATAATTATGAGACCCCGTTCCCTGATTGCCTGATCGGGAAAGCACGCGGGGGTAAAGGGCTTGATTTTGCGCACAAGGAATGCTTCTCCGTAATGGTGGAAGTGCCTGTGACGTCCTTGCCCCTGGAAGAGAATGATGAGAAGACGAATCCCGCTGTCTTGCGGAGGTGTGCCTGCTGTCATGTGTCAGAGCACACCTCTGCTAAATGGAGATACAAGCAATGAGGCACGGCTTCAAGCTATGACCCTGTTCCCCATTTTATTATGTCCCCCTTTTATCATTTTTTATCTTATTACAGCTGTGTGTTATGTTTTTGGAGAAGCACCCTGGAGGGCTTTCCCCATTCATGGATGCAGCAGGAAGGCCAGGGCACTGAGATGTCAAACGAGCTCCCTAGCAGGGGAGAGGTGGTGGAGAAAAAGCGTGCGTTTTCCTGATGCAGGGGTTTGCATGGGGACAGGTGCATTCCCCTTGAACCCGCGCTCTCCCGAATTTCTTATCAGAAACCCCATTATGCAAGCAATGAGAATCAGCGTGAGCCCCTCTTCCCATCCCTCCTGAGAACTTCCCATCACAAGGCTATGCCTTCCGTCTCACACATTTCATATATTCCTCTTGTTCTTGATATTCATCCCGAAATTACGCGGAAAGACTGGTGAAGGTTCAGGATGCTGGAGGGGAAGGTGGAGTCGTGGATCCATCTTCTTTTGGAAGACTGTATATAATCTTTCACATTGAAGGTGAGCAGAATTTCCCAATACAGGCTGTAACTGAGTTTTGATTTAACATTCTGTTCCGGAAAGAACGTGTCCTTATTTTTATTTTACAGGAAGCAGACCTCATGGAAGTTTGTGGTGGTTCAGGGTGTCTGTAAAGGGAGGTGGTGGCCACAAGTCATCGTCTTCTGGATAATGTGAACAAGCTTCCAGAATCAAGGTAAGCACTTTTGAATCTCCTTAATCTCTGTGTCTGCCGTGCACCACTAAAAAGGTTCCCCCTTTAATCTGTCTTCAAGAAGTTAATGTACAGTGAGATCTGCAGCAGTGGTTCTGTTTGGCCGTAAAGGGAATTGGATGCCGAAAACACCTCTTCGTAGCATCGTAGTAAACCTCTGGGTGCAGGTGAGCGCATTTCCCCCTTGTTCACAGAAATTTGAGTTCAGCATATCCATATCTCACTTGACTAATTTCTTTCTCATATCTATGAATAGAGGAACATTAGAAGAAGATGTGTGGAGGTTCGGGGTGGCTGTAAGGGGAGGTGGAGGCCACAACATCTCCTCTCATGGAGGAGGAAGACACATTTCCTGATTCAATCAAGGAGCTTTGTGCGGTAAACAGTGGCAACCTGTGGCCTTGGAAATCAAGGTAAGACACTATTATCCATTAGAGATTTATGTTTCATAGGCAGAATTATATCTTCTGAAAGGTGAGAAGTACGTTGTGCGCGTGGTATAAGCGAGAGTGATTTCCTCCCAAAGATGATGCCATGGAGAATAACCATGAGCAGCAATAACCCACTGTCAGCAGTAATGTGGTGACACCACCCTCTGAATCCTCCTCTGTGTTCCCTCTGGCCTATTGAAAACTCTTGACGATTTGGCATGGACCAGATGAAAAGTCTGAGGACAAATTACCAGAAGTGTGCTCAAAGCCAATGATGATGCTAAACATCCCTGTGCAACTTGGTAGAGGAGAGGAAGAGCAACATTTTTGCATCCTGAAGAGCATTACGGCTCTTGGAGAAACACGAAGGGCTTGTCCACATGCTGAATATGCTCTGAATCAAGCCTGGATCTCCCTCGGAGCTTCCCCACGCAGAGCCTCTCATCTGGGCTACGTGAGGGACAAATTGCCCTAATTTGTGGCTCCCCCTGCCTTTCCAACTCTTTTTGCTTTGAATTATGAAGCACTCATGTACTATCTTGGAGGCATGGGACGCTTCTGGGTTATTGGAGGAGGAGATTCGCGACTGCATCATTAGCGGACAGGGTTTCGACTCTGCATGTTGTTCATGCCGTGCGTGCCGCGATCGGAACTGCTGGGGGATTTCTTCAAAGAAATTGCATTGAAAGAGACATGATGAGTGGGTCAAATGGCTCTCATTTACCCTGCGAGTGTCTCTCCGGCTATAATTATGAGACCCCGTTCCCTGATTGCCTGATCGGGAAAGCACGCGGGGGTAAAGGGCTTGATTTTGCGCACAAGGAATGCTTCTCCGTAATGGTGGAAGTGCCTGTGACGTCCTTGCCCCTGGAAGAGAATGATGAGAAGACGAATCCCGCTGTCTTGCGGAGGTGTGCCTGCTGTCATGTGTCAGAGCACACCTCTGCTAAATGGAGATACAAGCAATGAGGCACGGCTTCAAGCTATGACCCTGTTCCCCATTTTATTATGTCCCCCTTTTATCATTTTTTATCTTATTACAGCTGTGTGTTATGTTTTTGGAGAAGCACCCTGGAGGGCTTTCCCCATTCATGGATGCAGCAGGAAGGCCAGGGCACTGAGATGTCAAACGAGCTCCCTAGCAGGGGAGAGGTGGTGGAGAAAAAGCGTGCGTTTTCCTGATGCAGGGGTTTGCATGGGGACAGGTGCATTCCCCTTGAACCCGCGCTCTCCCGAATTTCTTATCAGAAACCCCATTATGCAAGCAATGAGAATCAGCGTGAGCCCCTCTTCCCATCCCTCCTGAGAACTTCCCATCACAAGGCTATGCCTTCCGTCTCACACATTTCATATATTCCTCTTGTTCTTGATATTCATCCCGAAATTACGCGGAAAGACTGGTGAAGGTTCAGGATGCTGGAGGGGAAGGTGGAGTCGTGGATCCATCTTCTTTTGGAAGACTGTATATAATCTTTCACATTGAAGGTGAGCAGAATTTCCCAATACAGGCTGTAACTGAGTTTTGATTTAACATTCTGTTCCGGAAAGAACGTGTCCTTATTTTTATTTTACAGGAAGCAGACCTCATGGAAGTTTGTGGTGGTTCAGGGTGTCTGTAAAGGGAGGTGGTGGCCACAAGTCATCGTCTTCTGGATAATGTGAACAAGCTTCCAGAATCAAGGTAAGCACTTTTGAATCTCCTTAATCTCTGTGTCTGCCGTGCACCACTAAAAAGGTTCCCCCTTTAATCTGTCTTCAAGAAGTTAATGTACAGTGAGATCTGCAGCAGTGGTTCTGTTTGGCCGTAAAGGGAATTGGATGCCGAAAACACCTCTTCGTAGCATTGTAGTAGACCTCTGGGTGCAGGTGAGCGCATTTCCCCCTTGTTCACAGAAATTTGAGTTCAGCATATCCATATCTCACTTGACTAATTTCTTTCTCATATCTATGAATAGAGGAACATTAGAAGAAGATGTGTGGAGGTTCGGGGTGGCTGTAAGGGGAGGTGGAGGCCACAACATCTCCTCTCATGGAGGAGGAAGACACATTTCCTGATTCAATCAAGGAGCTTTGTGCGGTAAACAGTGGCAACCTGTGGCCTTGGAAATCAAGGTAAGACACTATTATCCATTAGAGATTTATGTTTCATAGGCAGAATTATATCTTCTGAAAGGTGAGAAGTACGTTGTGCGCGTGGTATAAGCGAGAGTGATTTCCTCCCAAAGATGATGCCATGGAGAATAACCATGAGCAGCAATAACCCACTGTCAGCAGTAATGTGGTGACACCACCCTCTGAATCCTCCTCTGTGTTCCCTCTGGCCTATTGAAAACTCTTGACGATTTGGCATGGACCAGATGAAAAGTCTGAGGACAAATTACCAGAAGAGTGCTCAAAGCCAATGATGATGCTAAACATCCCTGTGCAACTTGGTAGAGGAGAGGAAGAGCAACATTTTTGCATCCTGAAGAGCATTACGGCTCTTGGAGAAACACGAAGGGCTTGTCCACATGCTGAATATGCTCTGAATCAAGCCTGGATCTCCCTCGGAGCTTCCCCACGCAGAGCCTCTCATCTGGGCTACGTGAAGGACAAATTGCCCTAATTTGTGGCTCCCCCTGCCTTTCCAACTCTTTTTGCTTTGAATTATGAAGCACTCATGTACTATCTTGGAGGCATGGGACGCTTCTGGGTTATTGGAGGAGGAGATTCGCGACTGCATCATTAGCGGACAGGGTTTCGACTCTGCATGTTGTTCATGCCGTGCGTGCCGCGATCGGAACTGCTGGGGGATTTCTTCAAAGAAATTGCATTGAAAGAGACATGATGAGTGGGTCAAATGGCTCTCATTTACCCTGCGAGTGTCTCTCCGGCTATAATTATGAGACCCCGTTCCCTGATTGCCTGATCGGGAAAGCACGCGGGGGTAAAGGGCTTGATTTTGCGCACAAGGAATGCTTCTCCGTAATGGTGGAAGTGCCTGTGACGTCCTTGCCCCTGGAAGAGAATGATGAGAAGACGAATCCCGCTGTCTTGCGGAGGTGTGCCTGCTGTCATGTGTCAGAGCACACCTCTGCTAAATGGAGATACAAGCAATGAGGCACGGCTTCAAGCTATGACCCTGTTCCCCATTTTATTATGTCCCCCTTTTATCATTTTTTATCTTATTACAGCTGTGTGTTATGTTTTTGGAGAAGCACCCTGGAGGGCTTTCCCCATTCATGGATGCAGCAGGAAGGCCAGGGCACTGAGATGTCAAACGAGCTCCCTAGCAGGGGAGAGGTGGTGGAGAAAAAGCGTGCGTTTTCCTGATGCAGGGGTTTGCATGGGGACAGGTGCATTCCCCTTGAACCCGCGCTCTCCCGAATTTCTTATCAGAAACCCCATTATGCAAGCAATGAGAATCAGCGTGAGCCCCTCTTCCCATCCCTCCTGAGAACTTCCCATCACAAGGCTATGCCTTCCGTCTCACACATTTCATATATTCCTCTTGTTCTTGATATTCATCCCGAAATTACGCGGAAAGACTGGTGAAGGTTCAGGATGCTGGAGGGGAAGGTGGAGTCGTGGATCCATCTTCTTTTGGAAGACTGTATATAATCTTTCACATTGAAGGTGAGCAGAATTTCCCAATACAGGCTGTAACTGAGTTTTGATTTAACATTCTGTTCCGGAAAGAACGTGTCCTTATTTTTATTTTACAGGAAGCAGACCTCATGGAAGTTTGTGGTGGTTCAGGGTGTCTGTAAAGGGAGGTGGTGGCCACAAGTCATCGTCTTCTGGATAATGTGAACAAGCTTCCAGAATCAAGGTAAGCACTTTTGAATCTCCTTAATCTCTGTGTCTGCCGTGCACCACTAAAAAGGTTCCCCCTTTAATCTGTCTTCAAGAAGTTAATGTACAGTGAGATCTGCACCAGTGGTTCTGTTTGGCCGTAAAGGGAATTGGATGCCGAAAACACCTCTTCGTAGCATCGTAGTAAACCTCTGGGTGCAGGTGAGCGCATTTCCCCCTTGTTCACAGAAATTTGAGTTCAGCATATCCATATCTCACTTGACTAATTTCTTTCTCATATCTATGAATAGAGGAACATTAGAAGAAGATGTGTGGAGGTTCGGGGTGGCTGTAAGGGGAGGTGGAGGCCACAACATCTCCTCTCATGGAGGAGGAAGACACATTTCCTGATTCAATCAAGGAGCTTTGTGCTGTAAACAGTGGCAACCTGTGGCCTTGGAAATCAAGGTAAGACACTATTATCCATTAGAGATTTATGTTTCATAGGCAGAATTATATCTTCTGAAAGGTGAGAAGTACGTTGTGCGCGTGGTATAAGCGAGAGTGATTTCCTCCCAAAGATGATGCCATGGAGAATAACCATGAGCAGCAATAACCCACTGTCAGCAGTAATGTGGTGACACCACCCTCTGAATCCTCCTCTGTGTTCCCTCTGGCCTATTGAAAACTCTTGACGATTTGGCATGGACCAGATGAAAAGTCTGAGGACAAATTACCAGAAGTGTGCTCAAAGCCAATGATGATGCTAAACATCCCTGTGCAACTTGGTAGAGGAGAGGAAGAGCAACATTTTTGCATCCTGAAGAGCATTACGGCTCTTGGAGAAACACGAAGGGCTTGTCCACATGCTGAATATGCTCTGAATCAAGCCTGGATCTCCCTCGGAGCTTCCCCACGCAGAGCCTCTCATCTGGGCTACGTGAGGGACAAATTGCCCTAATTTGTGGCTCCCCCTGCCTTTCCAACTCTTTTTGCTTTGAATTATGAAGCACTCATGTACTATCTTGGAGGCATGGGACGCTTCTGGGTTATTGGAGGAGGAGATTCGCGACTGCATCATTAGCGGACAGGGTTTCGACTCTGCATGTTGTTCATGCCGTGCGTGCCGCGATCGGAACTGCTGGGGGATTTCTTCAAAGAAATTGCATTGAAAGAGACATGATGAGTGGGTCAAATGGCTCTCATTTACCCTGCGAGTGTCTCTCCGGCTATAATTATGAGACCCCGTTCCCTGATTGCCTGATCGGGAAAGCACGCGGGGGTAAAGGGCTTGATTTTGCGCACAAGGAATGCTTCTCCGTAATGGTGGAAGTGCCTGTGACGTCCTTGCCCCTGGAAGAGAATGATGAGAAGACGAATCCCGCTGTCTTGCGGAGGTGTGCCTGCTGTCATGTGTCAGAGCACACCTCTGCTAAATGGAGATACAAGCAATGAGGCACGGCTTCAAGCTATGACCCTGTTCCCCATTTTATTATGTCCCCCTTTTATCATTTTTTATCTTATTACAGCTGTGTGTTATGTTTTTGGAGAAGCACCCTGGAGGGCTTTCCCCATTCATGGATGCAGCAGGAAGGCCAGGGCACTGAGATGTCAAACGAGCTCCCTAGCAGGGGAGAGGTGGTGGAGAAAAAGCGTGCGTTTTCCTGATGCAGGGGTTTGCATGGGGACAGGTGCATTCCCCTTGAACCCGCGCTCTCCCGAATTTCTTATCAGAAACCCCATTATGCAAGCAATGAGAATCAGCGTGAGCCCCTCTTCCCATCCCTCCTGAGAACTTCCCATCACAAGGCTATGCCTTCCGTCTCACACATTTCATATATTCCTCTTGTTCTTGATATTCATCCCGAAATTACGCGGAAAGACTGGTGAAGGTTCAGGATGCTGGAGGGGAAGGTGGAGTCGTGGATCCATCTTCTTTTGGAAGACTGTATATAATCTTTCACATTGAAGGTGAGCAGAATTTCCCAATACAGGCTGTAACTGAGTTTTGATTTAACATTCTGTTCCGGAAAGAACGTGTCCTTATTTTTATTTTACAGGAAGCAGACCTCATGGAAGTTTGTGGTGGTTCAGGGTGTCTGTAAAGGGAGGTGGTGGCCACAAGTCATCGTCTTCTGGATAATGTGAACAAGCTTCCAGAATCAAGGTAAGCACTTTTGAATCTCCTTAATCTCTGTGTCTGCCGTGCACCACTAAAAAGGTTCCCCCTTTAATCTGTCTTCAAGAAGTTAATGTACAGTGAGATCTGCACCAGTGGTTCTGTTTGGCCGTAAAGGGAATTGGATGCCGAAAACACCTCTTCGTAGCATCGTAGTAAACCTCTGGGTGCAGGTGAGCGCATTTCCCCCTTGTTCACAGAAATTTGAGTTCAGCATATCCATATCTCACTTGACTAATTTCTTTCTCATATCTATGAATAGAGGAACATTAGAAGAAGATGTGTGGAGGTTCGGGGTGGCTGTAAGGGGAGGTGGAGGCCACAACATCTCCTCTCATGGAGGAGGAAGACACATTTCCTGATTCAATCAAGGAGCTTTGTGCGGTAAACAGTGGCAACCTGTGGCCTTGGAAATCAAGGTAAGACACTATTATCCATTAGAGATTTATGTTTCATAGGCAGAATTATATCTTCTGAAAGGTGAGAAGTACGTTGTGCGCGTGGTATAAGCGAGAGTGATTTCCTCCCAAAGATGATGCCATGGAGAATAACCATGAGCAGCAATAACCCACTGTCAGCAGTAATGTGGTGACACCACCCTCTGAATCCTCCTCTGTGTTCCCTCTGGCCTATTGAAAACTCTTGATGATTTGGCATGGACCAGATGAAAAGTCTGAGGACAAATTACCAGAAGTGTGCTCAAAGCCAATGATGATGCTAAACATCCCTGTGCAACTTGGTAGAGGAGAGGAAGAGCAACATTTTTGCATCCTGAAGAGCATTACGGCTCTTGGAGAAACACGAAGGGCTTGTCCACATGCTGAATATGCTCTGAATCAAGCCTGGATCTCCCTCGGAGCTTCCCCACGCAGAGCCTCTCATCTGGGCTACGTGAGGGACAAATTGCCCTAATTTGTGGCTCCCCCTGCCTTTCCAACTCTTTTTGCTTTGAATTATGAAGCACTCATGTACTATCTTGGAGGCATGGGACGCTTCTGGGTTATTGGAGGAGGAGATTCGCGACTGCATCATTAGCAGACAGGGTTTCGACTCTGCATGTTGTTCATGCCGTGCGTGCCGCGATCGGAACTGCTGGGGGATTTCTTCAAAGAAATTGCATTGAAAGAGACATGATGAGTGGGTCAAATGGCTCTCATTTACCCTGCGAGTGTCTCTCCGGCTATAATTATGAGACCCCGTTCCCTGATTGCCTGATCGGGAAAGCACGCGGGGGTAAAGGGCTTGATTTTGCGCACAAGGAATGCTTCTCCGTAATGGTGGAAGTGCCTGTGACGTCCTTGCCCCTGGAAGAGAATGATGAGAAGACGAATCCCGCTGTCTTGCGGAGGTGTGCCTGCTGTCATGTGTCAGAGCACACCTCTGCTAAATGGAGATACAAGCAATGAGGCACGGCTTCAAGCTATGACCCTGTTCCCCATTTTATTATGTCCCCCTTTTATCATTTTTTATCTTATTACAGCTGTGTGTTATGTTTTTGGAGAAGCACCCTGGAGGGCTTTCCCCATTCATGGATGCAGCAGGAAGGCCAGGGCACTGAGATGTCAAACGAGCTCCCTAGCAGGGGAGAGGTGGTGGAGAAAAAGCGTGCGTTTTCCTGATGCAGGGGTTTGCATGGGGACAGGTGCATTCCCCTTGAACCCGCGCTCTCCCGAATTTCTTATCAGAAACCCCATTATGCAAGCAATGAGAATCAGCGTGAGCCCCTCTTCCCATCCCTCCTGAGAACTTCCCATCACAAGGCTATGCCTTCCGTCTCACACATTTCATATATTCCTCTTGTTCTTGATATTCATCCCGAAATTACGCGGAAAGACTGGTGAAGGTTCAGGATGCTGGAGGGGAAGGTGGAGTCGTGGATCCATCTTCTTTTGGAAGACTGTATATAATCTTTCACATTGAAGGTGAGCAGAATTTCCCAATACAGGCTGTAACTGAGTTTTGATTTAACATTCTGTTCCGGAAAGAACGTGTCCTTATTTTTATTTTACAGGAAGCAGACCTCATGGAAGTTTGTGGTGGTTCAGGGTGTCTGTAAAGGGAGGTGGTGGCCACAAGTCATCGTCTTCTGGATAATGTGAACAAGCTTCCAGAATCAAGGTAAGCACTTTTGAATCTCCTTAATCTCTGTGTCTGCCGTGCACCACTAAAAAGGTTCCCCCTTTAATCTGTCTTCAAGAAGTTAATGTACAGTGAGATCTGCACCAGTGGTTCTGTTTGGCCGTAAAGGGAATTGGATGCCGAAAACACCTCTTCGTAGCATCGTAGTAAACCTCTGGGTGCAGGTGAGCGCATTTCCCCCTTGTTCACAGAAATTTGAGTTCAGCATATCCATATCTCACTTGACTAATTTCTTTCTCATATCTATGAATAGAGGAACATTAGAAGAAGATGTGTGGAGGTTCGGGGTGGCTGTAAGGGGAGGTGGAGGCCACAACATCTCCTCTCATGGAGGAGGAAGACACATTTCCTGATTCAATCAAGGAGCTTTGTGCGGTAAACAGTGGCAACCTGTGGCCTTGGAAATCAAGGTAAGACACTATTATCCATTAGAGATTTATGTTTCATAGGCAGAATTATATCTTCTGAAAGGTGAGAAGTACGTTGTGCGCGTGGTATAAGCGAGAGTGATTTCCTCCCAAAGATGATGCCATGGAGAATAACCATGAGCAGCAATAACCCACTGTCAGCAGTAATGTGGTGACACCACCCTCTGAATCCTCCTCTGTGTTCCCTCTGGCCTATTGAAAACTCTTGATGATTTGGCATGGACCAGATGAAAAGTCTGAGGACAAATTACCAGAAGTGTGCTCAAAGCCAATGATGATGCTAAACATCCCTGTGCAACTTGGTAGAGGAGAGGAAGAGCAACATTTTTGCATCCTGAAGAGCATTACGGCTCTTGGAGAAACACGAAGGGCTTGTCCACATGCTGAATATGCTCTGAATCAAGCCTGGATCTCCCTCGGAGCTTCCCCACGCAGAGCCTCTCATCTGGGCTACGTGAGGGACAAATTGCCCTAATTTGTGGCTCCCCCTGCCTTTCCAACTCTTTTTGCTTTGAATTATGAAGCACTCATGTACTATCTTGGAGGCATGGGACGCTTCTGGGTTATTGGAGGAGGAGATTCGCGACTGCATCATTAGCAGACAGGGTTTCGACTCTGCATGTTGTTCATGCCGTGCGTGCCGCGATCGGAACTGCTGGGGGATTTCTTCAAAGAAATTGCATTGAAAGAGACATGATGAGTGGGTCAAATGGCTCTCATTTACCCTGCGAGTGTCTCTCCGGCTATAATTATGAGACCCCGTTCCCTGATTGCCTGATCGGGAAAGCACGCGGGGGTAAAGGGCTTGATTTTGCGCACAAGGAATGCTTCTCCGTAATGGTGGAAGTGCCTGTGACGTCCTTGCCCCTGGAAGAGAATGATGAGAAGACGAATCCCGCTGTCTTGCGGAGGTGTGCCTGCTGTCATGTGTCAGAGCACACCTCTGCTAAATGGAGATACAAGCAATGAGGCACGGCTTCAAGCTATGACCCTGTTCCCCATTTTATTATGTCCCCCTTTTATCATTTTTTATCTTATTACAGCTGTGTGTTATGTTTTTGGAGAAGCACCCTGGAGGGCTTTCCCCATTCATGGATGCAGCAGGAAGGCCAGGGCACTGAGATGTCAAACGAGCTCCCTAGCAGGGGAGAGGTGGTGGAGAAAAAGCGTGCGTTTTCCTGATGCAGGGGTTTGCATGGGGACAGGTGCATTCCCCTTGAACCCGCGCTCTCCCGAATTTCTTATCAGAAACCCCATTATGCAAGCAATGAGAATCAGCGTGAGCCCCTCTTCCCATCCCTCCTGAGAACTTCCCATCACAAGGCTATGCCTTCCGTCTCACACATTTCATATATTCCTCTTGTTCTTGATATTCATCCCGAAATTACGCGGAAAGACTGGTGAAGGTTCAGGATGCTGGAGGGGAAGGTGGAGTCGTGGATCCATCTTCTTTTGGAAGACTGTATATAATCTTTCACATTGAAGGTGAGCAGAATTTCCCAATACAGGCTGTAACTGAGTTTTGATTTAACATTCTGTTCCGGAAAGAACGTGTCCTTATTTTTATTTTACAGGAAGCAGACCTCATGGAAGTTTGTGGTGGTTCAGGGTGTCTGTAAAGGGAGGTGGTGGCCACAAGTCATCGTCTTCTGGATAATGTGAACAAGCTTCCAGAATCAAGGTAAGCACTTTTGAATCTCCTTAATCTCTGTGTCTGCCGTGCACCACTAAAAAGGTTCCCCCTTTAATCTGTCTTCAAGAAGTTAATGTACAGTGAGATCTGCACCAGTGGTTCTGTTTGGCCGTAAAGGGAATTGGATGCCGAAAACACCTCTTCGTAGCATCGTAGTAAACCTCTGGGTGCAGGTGAGCGCATTTCCCCCTTGTTCACAGAAATTTGAGTTCAGCATATCCATATCTCACTTGACTAATTTCTTTCTCATATCTATGAATAGAGGAACATTAGAAGAAGATGTGTGGAGGTTCGGGGTGGCTGTAAGGGGAGGTGGAGGCCACAACATCTCCTCTCATGGAGGAGGAAGACACATTTCCTGATTCAATCAAGGAGCTTTGTGCTGTAAACAGTGGCAACCTGTGGCCTTGGAAATCAAGGTAAGACACTATTATCCATTAGAGATTTATGTTTCATAGGCAGAATTATATCTTCTGAAAGGTGAGAAGTACGTTGTGCGCGTGGTATAAGCGAGAGTGATTTCCTCCCAAAGATGATGCCATGGAGAATAACCATGAGCAGCAATAACCCACTGTCAGCAGTAATGTGGTGACACCACCCTCTGAATCCTCCTCTGTGTTCCCTCTGGCCTATTGAAAACTCTTGACGATTTGGCATGGACCAGATGAAAAGTCTGAGGACAAATTACCAGAAGTGTGCTCAAAGCCAATGATGATGCTAAACATCCCTGTGCAACTTGGTAGAGGAGAGGAAGAGCAACATTTTTGCATCCTGAAGAGCATTACGGCTCTTGGAGAAACACGAAGGGCTTGTCCACATGCTGAATATGCTCTGAATCAAGCCTGGATCTCCCTCGGAGCTTCCCCACGCAGAGCCTCTCATCTGGGCTACGTGAGGGACAAATTGCCCTAATTTGTGGCTCCCCCTGCCTTTCCAACTCTTTTTGCTTTGAATTATGAAGCACTCATGTACTATCTTGGAGGCATGGGACGCTTCTGGGTTATTGGAGGAGGAGATTCGCGACTGCATCATTAGCGGACAGGGTTTCGACTCTGCATGTTGTTCATGCCGTGCGTGCCGCGATCGGAACTGCTGGGGGATTTCTTCAAAGAAATTGCATTGAAAGAGACATGATGAGTGGGTCAAATGGCTCTCATTTACCCTGCGAGTGTCTCTCCGGCTATAATTATGAGACCCCGTTCCCTGATTGCCTGATCGGGAAAGCACGCGGGGGTAAAGGGCTTGATTTTGCGCACAAGGAATGCTTCTCCGTAATGGTGGAAGTGCCTGTGACGTCCTTGCCCCTGGAAGAGAATGATGAGAAGACGAATCCCGCTGTCTTGCGGAGGTGTGCCTGCTGTCATGTGTCAGAGCACACCTCTGCTAAATGGAGATACAAGCAATGAGGCACGGCTTCAAGCTATGACCCTGTTCCCCATTTTATTATGTCCCCCTTTTATCATTTTTTATCTTATTACAGCTGTGTGTTATGTTTTTGGAGAAGCACCCTGGAGGGCTTTCCCCATTCATGGATGCAGCAGGAAGGCCAGGGCACTGAGATGTCAAACGAGCTCCCTAGCAGGGGAGAGGTGGTGGAGAAAAAGCGTGCGTTTTCCTGATGCAGGGGTTTGCATGGGGACAGGTGCATTCCCCTTGAACCCGCGCTCTCCCGAATTTCTTATCAGAAACCCCATTATGCAAGCAATGAGAATCAGCGTGAGCCCCTCTTCCCATCCCTCCTGAGAACTTCCCATCACAAGGCTATGCCTTCCGTCTCACACATTTCATATATTCCTCTTGTTCTTGATATTCATCCCGAAATTACGCGGAAAGACTGGTGAAGGTTCAGGATGCTGGAGGGGAAGGTGGAGTCGTGGATCCATCTTCTTTTGGAAGACTGTATATAATCTTTCACATTGAAGGTGAGCAGAATTTCCCAATACAGGCTGTAACTGAGTTTTGATTTAACATTCTGTTCCGGAAAGAACGTGTCCTTATTTTTATTTTACAGGAAGCAGACCTCATGGAAGTTTGTGGTGGTTCAGGGTGTCTGTAAAGGGAGGTGGTGGCCACAAGTCATCGTCTTCTGGATAATGTGAACAAGCTTCCAGAATCAAGGTAAGCACTTTTGAATCTCCTTAATCTCTGTGTCTGCCGTGCACCACTAAAAAGGTTCCCCCTTTAATCTGTCTTCAAGAAGTTAATGTACAGTGAGATCTGCACCAGTGGTTCTGTTTGGCCGTAAAGGGAATTGGATGCCGAAAACACCTCTTCGTAGCATCGTAGTAAACCTCTGGGTGCAGGTGAGCGCATTTCCCCCTTGTTCACAGAAATTTGAGTTCAGCATATCCATATCTCACTTGACTAATTTCTTTCTCATATCTATGAATAGAGGAACATTAGAAGAAGATGTGTGGAGGTTCGGGGTGGCTGTAAGGGGAGGTGGAGGCCACAACATCTCCTCTCATGGAGGAGGAAGACACATTTCCTGATTCAATCAAGGAGCTTTGTGCGGTAAACAGTGGCAACCTGTGGCCTTGGAAATCAAGGTAAGACACTATTATCCATTAGAGATTTATGTTTCATAGGCAGAATTATATCTTCTGAAAGGTGAGAAGTACGTTGTGCGCGTGGTATAAGCGAGAGTGATTTCCTCCCAAAGATGATGCCATGGAGAATAACCATGAGCAGCAATAACCCACTGTCAGCAGTAATGTGGTGACACCACCCTCTGAATCCTCCTCTGTGTTCCCTCTGGCCTATTGAAAACTCTTGATGATTTGGCATGGACCAGATGAAAAGTCTGAGGACAAATTACCAGAAGTGTGCTCAAAGCCAATGATGATGCTAAACATCCCTGTGCAACTTGGTAGAGGAGAGGAAGAGCAACATTTTTGCATCCTGAAGAGCATTACGGCTCTTGGAGAAACACGAAGGGCTTGTCCACATGCTGAATATGCTCTGAATCAAGCCTGGATCTCCCTCGGAGCTTCCCCACGCAGAGCCTCTCATCTGGGCTACGTGAGGGACAAATTGCCCTAATTTGTGGCTCCCCCTGCCTTTCCAACTCTTTTTGCTTTGAATTATGAAGCACTCATGTACTATCTTGGAGGCATGGGACGCTTCTGGGTTATTGGAGGAGGAGATTCGCGACTGCATCATTAGCAGACAGGGTTTCGACTCTGCATGTTGTTCATGCCGTGCGTGCCGCGATCGGAACTGCTGGGGGATTTCTTCAAAGAAATTGCATTGAAAGAGACATGATGAGTGGGTCAAATGGCTCTCATTTACCCTGCGAGTGTCTCTCCGGCTATAATTATGAGACCCCGTTCCCTGATTGCCTGATCGGGAAAGCACGCGGGGGTAAAGGGCTTGATTTTGCGCACAAGGAATGCTTCTCCGTAATGGTGGAAGTGCCTGTGACGTCCTTGCCCCTGGAAGAGAATGATGAGAAGACGAATCCCGCTGTCTTGCGGAGGTGTGCCTGCTGTCATGTGTCAGAGCACACCTCTGCTAAATGGAGATACAAGCAATGAGGCACGGCTTCAAGCTATGACCCTGTTCCCCATTTTATTATGTCCCCCTTTTATCATTTTTTATCTTATTACAGCTGTGTGTTATGTTTTTGGAGAAGCACCCTGGAGGGCTTTCCCCATTCATGGATGCAGCAGGAAGGCCAGGGCACTGAGATGTCAAACGAGCTCCCTAGCAGGGGAGAGGTGGTGGAGAAAAAGCGTGCGTTTTCCTGATGCAGGGGTTTGCATGGGGACAGGTGCATTCCCCTTGAACCCGCGCTCTCCCGAATTTCTTATCAGAAACCCCATTATGCAAGCAATGAGAATCAGCGTGAGCCCCTCTTCCCATCCCTCCTGAGAACTTCCCATCACAAGGCTATGCCTTCCGTCTCACACATTTCATATATTCCTCTTGTTCTTGATATTCATCCCGAAATTACGCGGAAAGACTGGTGAAGGTTCAGGATGCTGGAGGGGAAGGTGGAGTCGTGGATCCATCTTCTTTTGGAAGACTGTATATAATCTTTCACATTGAAGGTGAGCAGAATTTCCCAATACAGGCTGTAACTGAGTTTTGATTTAACATTCTGTTCCGGAAAGAACGTGTCCTTATTTTTATTTTACAGGAAGCAGACCTCATGGAAGTTTGTGGTGGTTCAGGGTGTCTGTAAAGGGAGGTGGTGGCCACAAGTCATCGTCTTCTGGATAATGTGAACAAGCTTCCAGAATCAAGGTAAGCACTTTTGAATCTCCTTAATCTCTGTGTCTGCCGTGCACCACTAAAAAGGTTCCCCCTTTAATCTGTCTTCAAGAAGTTAATGCACAGTGAGATCTGCAGCAGTGGTTCTGTTTGGCCGTAAAGGGAATTGGATGCCGAAAACACCTCTTCGTAGCATTGTAGTAGACCTCTGGGTGCAGGTGAGCGCATTTCCCCCTTGTTCACAGAAATTTGAGTTCAGCATATCCATATCTCACTTGACTAATTTCTTTCTCATATCTATGAATAGAGGAACATTAGAAGAAGATGTGTGGAGGTTCGGGGTGGCTGTAAGGGGAGGTGGAGGCCACAACATCTCCTCTCATGGAGGAGGAAGACACATTTCCTGATTCAATCAAGGAGCTTTGTGCGGTAAACAGTGGCAACCTGTGGCCTTGGAAATCAAGGTAAGACACTATTATCCATTAGAGATTTATGTTTCATAGGCAGAATTATATCTTCTGAAAGGTGAGAAGTACGTTGTGCGCGTGGTATAAGCGAGAGTGATTTCCTCCCAAAGATGATGCCATGGAGAATAACCATGAGCAGCAATAACCCACTGTCAGCAGTAATGTGGTGACACCACCCTCTGAATCCTCCTCTGTGTTCCCTCTGGCCTATTGAAAACTCTTGACGATTTGGCATGGACCAGATGAAAAGTCTGAGGACAAATTACCAGAAGAGTGCTCAAAGCCAATGATGATGCTAAACATCCCTGTGCAACTTGGTAGAGGAGAGGAAGAGCAACATTTTTGCATCCTGAAGAGCATTACGGCTCTTGGAGAAACACGAAGGGCTTGTCCACATGCTGAATATGCTCTGAATCAAGCCTGGATCTCCCTCGGAGCTTCCCCACGCAGAGCCTCTCATCTGGGCTACGTGAAGGACAAATTGCCCTAATTTGTGGCTCCCCCTGCCTTTCCAACTCTTTTTGCTTTGAATTATGAAGCACTCATGTACTATCTTGGAGGCATGGGACGCTTCTGGGTTATTGGAGGAGGAGATTCGCGACTGCATCATTAGCGGACAGGGTTTCGACTCTGCATGTTGTTCATGCCGTGCATGCCGCGATCGGAACTGCTGGGGGATTTCTTCAAAGAAATTGCATTGAAAGAGACATGATGAGTGGGTCAAATGGCTCTCATTTACCCTGCGAGTGTCTCTCCGGCTATAATTATGAGACCCCGTTCCCTGATTGCCTGATCGGGAAAGCACGCGGGGGTAAAGGGCTTGATTTTGCGCACAAGGAATGCTTCTCCGTAATGGTGGAAGTGCCTGTGACGTCCTTGCCCCTGGAAGAGAATGATGAGAAGACGAATCCCGCTGTCTTGCGGAGGTGTGCCTGCTGTCATGTGTCAGAGCACACCTCTGCTAAATGGAGATACAAGCAATGAGGCACGGCTTCAAGCTATGACCCTGTTCCCCATTTTATTATGTCCCCCTTTTATCATTTTTTATCTTATTACAGCTGTGTGTTATGTTTTTGGAGAAGCACCCTGGAGGGCTTTCCCCATTCATGGATGCAGCAGGAAGGCCAGGGCACTGAGATGTCAAACGAGCTCCCTAGCAGGGGAGAGGTGGTGGAGAAAAAGCGTGCGTTTTCCTGATGCAGGGGTTTGCATGGGGACAGGTGCATTCCCCTTGAACCCGCGCTCTCCCGAATTTCTTATCAGAAACCCCATTATGCAAGCAATGAGAATCAGCGTGAGCCCCTCTTCCCATCCCTCCTGAGAACTTCCCATCACAAGGCTATGCCTTCCGTCTCACACATTTCATATATTCCTCTTGTTCTTGATATTCATCCCGAAATTACGCGGAAAGACTGGTGAAGGTTCAGGATGCTGGAGGGGAAGGTGGAGTCGTGGATCCATCTTCTTTTGGAAGACTGTATATAATCTTTCACATTGAAGGTGAGCAGAATTTCCCAATACAGGCTGTAACTGAGTTTTGATTTAACATTCTGTTCCGGAAAGAACGTGTCCTTATTTTTATTTTACAGGAAGCAGACCTCATGGAAGTTTGTGGTGGTTCAGGGTGTCTGTAAAGGGAGGTGGTGGCCACAAGTCATCGTCTTCTGGATAATGTGAACAAGCTTCCAGAATCAAGGTAAGCACTTTTGAATCTCCTTAATCTCTGTGTCTGCCGTGCACCACTAAAAAGGTTCCCCCTTTAATCTGTCTTCAAGAAGTTAATGTACAGTGAGATCTGCACCAGTGGTTCTGTTTGGCCGTAAAGGGAATTGGATGCCGAAAACACCTCTTCGTAGCATCGTAGTAAACCTCTGGGTGCAGGTGAGCGCATTTCCCCCTTGTTCACAGAAATTTGAGTTCAGCATATCCATATCTCACTTGACTAATTTCTTTCTCATATCTATGAATAGAGGAACATTAGAAGAAGATGTGTGGAGGTTCGGGGTGGCTGTAAGGGGAGGTGGAGGCCACAACATCTCCTCTCATGGAGGAGGAAGACACATTTCCTGATTCAATCAAGGAGCTTTGTGCTGTAAACAGTGGCAACCTGTGGCCTTGGAAATCAAGGTAAGACACTATTATCCATTAGAGATTTATGTTTCATAGGCAGAATTATATCTTCTGAAAGGTGAGAAGTACGTTGTGCGCGTGGTATAAGCGAGAGTGATTTCCTCCCAAAGATGATGCCATGGAGAATAACCATGAGCAGCAATAACCCACTGTCAGCAGTAATGTGGTGACACCACCCTCTGAATCCTCCTCTGTGTTCCCTCTGGCCTATTGAAAACTCTTGACGATTTGGCATGGACCAGATGAAAAGTCTGAGGACAAATTACCAGAAGTGTGCTCAAAGCCAATGATGATGCTAAACATCCCTGTGCAACTTGGTAGAGGAGAGGAAGAGCAACATTTTTGCATCCTGAAGAGCATTACGGCTCTTGGAGAAACACGAAGGGCTTGTCCACATGCTGAATATGCTCTGAATCAAGCCTGGATCTCCCTTGGAGCTTCCCCACGCAGAGCCTCTCATCTGGGCTACGTGAGGGACAAATTGCCCTAATTTGTGGCTCCCCCTGCCTTTCCAACTCTTTTTGCTTTGAATTATGAAGCACTCATGTACTATCTTGGAGGCATGGGACGCTTCTGGGTTATTGGAGGAGGAGATTTGCGACTGCATCATTAGCGGACAGGGTTTCGACTCTGCATGTTGTTCATGCCGTGCGTGCCGCGATCGGAACTGCTGGGGGATTTCTTCAAAGAAATTGCATTGAAAGAGACATGATGAGTGGGTCAAATGGCTCTCATTTACCCTGCGAGTGTCTCTCCGGCTATAATTATGAGACCCCGTTCCCTGATTGCCTGATCGGGAAAGCACGCGGGGGTAAAGGGCTTGATTTTGCGCACAAGGAATGCTTCTCCGTAATGGTGGAAGTGCCTGTGACGTCCTTGCCCCTGGAAGAGAATGATGAGAAGACGAATCCCGCTGTCTTGCGGAGGTGTGCCTGCTGTCATGTGTCAGAGCACACCTCTGCTAAATGGAGATACAAGCAATGAGGCACGGCTTCAAGCTATGACCCTGTTCCCCATTTTATTATGTCCCCCTTTTATCATTTTTTATCTTATTACAGCTGTGTGTTATGTTTTTGGAGAAGCACCCTGGAGGGCTTTCCCCATTCATGGATGCAGCAGGAAGGCCAGGGCACTGAGATGTCAAACGAGCTCCCTAGCAGGGGAGAGGTGGTGGAGAAAAAGCGTGCGTTTTCCTGATGCAGGGGTTTGCATGGGGACAGGTGCATTCCCCTTGAACCCGCGCTCTCCCGAATTTCTTATCAGAAACCCCATTATGCAAGCAATGAGAATCAGCGTGAGCCCCTCTTCCCATCCCTCCTGAGAACTTCCCATCACAAGGCTATGCCTTCCGTCTCACACATTTCATATATTCCTCTTGTTCTTGATATTCATCCCGAAATTACGCGGAAAGACTGGTGAAGGTTCAGGATGCTGGAGGGGAAGGTGGAGTCGTGGATCCATCTTCTTTTGGAAGACTGTATATAATCTTTCACATTGAAGGTGAGCAGAATTTCCCAATACAGGCTGTAACTGAGTTTTGATTTAACATTCTGTTCCGGAAAGAACGTGTCCTTATTTTTATTTTACAGGAAGCAGACCTCATGGAAGTTTGTGGTGGTTCAGGGTGTCTGTAAAGGGAGGTGGTGGCCACAAGTCATCGTCTTCTGGATAATGTGAACAAGCTTCCAGAATCAAGGTAAGCACTTTTGAATCTCCTTAATCTCTGTGTCTGCCGTGCACCACTAAAAAGGTTCCCCCTTTAATCTGTCTTCAAGAAGTTAATGTACAGTGAGATCTGCACCAGTGGTTCTGTTTGGCCGTAAAGGGAATTGGATGCCGAAAACACCTCTTCGTAGCATCGTAGTAAACCTCTGGGTGCAGGTGAGCGCATTTCCCCCTTGTTCACAGAAATTTGAGTTCAGCATATCCATATCTCACTTGACTAATTTCTTTCTCATATCTATGAATAGAGGAACATTAGAAGAAGATGTGTGGAGGTTCGGGGTGGCTGTAAGGGGAGGTGGAGGCCACAACATCTCCTCTCATGGAGGAGGAAGACACATTTCCTGATTCAATCAAGGAGCTTTGTGCTGTAAACAGTGGCAACCTGTGGCCTTGGAAATCAAGGTAAGACACTATTATCCATTAGAGATTTATGTTTCATAGGCAGAATTATATCTTCTGAAAGGTGAGAAGTACGTTGTGCGCGTGGTATAAGCGAGAGTGATTTCCTCCCAAAGATGATGCCATGGAGAATAACCATGAGCAGCAATAACCCACTGTCAGCAGTAATGTGGTGACACCACCCTCTGAATCCTCCTCTGTGTTCCCTCTGGCCTATTGAAAACTCTTGACGATTTGGCATGGACCAGATGAAAAGTCTGAGGACAAATTACCAGAAGTGTGCTCAAAGCCAATGATGATGCTAAACATCCCTGTGCAACTTGGTAGAGGAGAGGAAGAGCAACATTTTTGCATCCTGAAGAGCATTACGGCTCTTGGAGAAACACGAAGGGCTTGTCCACATGCTGAATATGCTCTGAATCAAGCCTGGATCTCCCTTGGAGCTTCCCCACGCAGAGCCTCTCATCTGGGCTACGTGAGGGACAAATTGCCCTAATTTGTGGCTCCCCCTGCCTTTCCAACTCTTTTTGCTTTGAATTATGAAGCACTCATGTACTATCTTGGAGGCATGGGACGCTTCTGGGTTATTGGAGGAGGAGATTCGCGACTGCATCATTAGCGGACAGGGTTTCGACTCTGCATGTTGTTCATGCCGTGCGTGCCGCGATCGGAACTGCTGGGGGATTTCTTCAAAGAAATTGCATTGAAAGAGACATGATGAGTGGGTCAAATGGCTCTCATTTACCCTGCGAGTGTCTCTCCGGCTATAATTATGAGACCCCGTTCCCTGATTGCCTGATCGGGAAAGCACGCGGGGCTAAAGGGCTTGATTTTGCGCACAAGGAATGCTTCTCCGTAATGGTGGAAGTGCCTGTGACGTCCTTGCCCCTGGAAGAGAATGATGAGAAGACGAATCCCGCTGTCTTGCGGAGGTGTGCCTGCTGTCATGTGTCAGAGCACACCTCTGCTAAATGGAGATACAAGCAATGAGGCACGGCTTCAAGCTATGACCCTGTTCCCCATTTTATTATGTTCCCATTTTATCATTTTTTATCTTATTACAGCTGTGTGTTATGTTTTTGGAGAAGCACCCTGGAGGGCTTTCCCCATTCATGGATGCAGCAGGAAGGCCAGGGCACTGAGATGTCAAACGAGCTCCCTAGCAGGGGAGAGGTGGTGGAGAAAAAGCGTGCGTTTTCCTGATGCAGGGGTTTGCATGGGGACAGGTGCATTCCCCTTGAACCCGCGCTCTCCCGAATTTCTTATCAGAAACCCCATTATGCAAGCAATGAGAATCAGCGTGAGTCCCTCTTCCCATCCCTCCTGAGAACTTCCCATCACAAGGCTATGCCTTCCGTCTCACACATTTCATATATTCCTCTTGTTCTTGATATTCATCCCGAAATTACGCGGAAAGACTGGTGAAGGTTCAGGATGCTGGAGGGGAAGGTGGAGTCGTGGATCCATCTTCTTTTGGAAGACTGTATATAATCTTTCACATTGAAGGTGAGCAGAATTTCCCAATACAGGCTGTAACTGAGTTTTGATTTAACATTCTGTTCCGGAAAGAACGTGTCCTTATTTTTATTTTACAGGAAGCAGACCTCATGGAAGTTTGTGGTGGTTCAGGGTGTCTGTAAAGGGAGGTGGTGGCCACAAGTCATCATCTTCTGGATAATGTGAACAAGCTTCCAGAATCAAGGTAAGCACTTTTGAATCTCCCTAATCTCTGTGTCTGCCGTGCACCACTAAAAAGGTTCCCCCTTTAATCTGTCTTCAAGAAGTTAATGTACAGTGAGATCTGCAGCAGTGGTTCTGTTTGGCCGTAAAGGGAATTGGATGCCGAAAACACCTCTTCGTAGCATCGTAGTAAACCTCTGGGTGCAGGTGAGCGCATTTCCCCCTTGTTCACAGAAATTTGAGTTCAGCATATCCATATCTCACTTGACTAATTTCTTTCTCATATCTATGAATAGAGGAACATTAGAAGAAGATGTGTGGAGGTTCGGGGTGGCTGTAAGGGGAGGTGGAGGCCACAACATCTCCTCTCATGGAGGAGGAAGACACATTTCCTGATTCAATCAAGGAGCTTTGTGCGGTAAACAGTGGCAACCTGTGGCCTTGGAAATCAAGGTAAGACACTATTATCCATTAGAGATTTATGTTTCATAGGCAGAATTATATCTTCTGAAAGGTGAGAAGTACGTTGTGCGCGTGGTATAAGCGAGAGTGATTTCCTCCCAAAGATGATGCCATGGAGAATAACCATGAGCAGCAATAACCCACTGTCAGCAGTAATGTGGTGACACCACCCTCTGAATCCTCCTCTGTGTTCCCTCTGGCCTATTGAAAACTCTTGACGATTTGGCATGGACCAGATGAAAAGTCTGAGGACAAATTACCAGAAGAGTGCTCAAAGCCAATGATGATGCTAAACATCCCTGTGCAACTTGGTAGAGGAGAGGAAGAGCAACATTTTTGCATCCTGAAGAGCATTACGGCTCTTGGAGAAACACGAAGGGCTTGTCCACATGCTGAATATGCTCTGAATCAAGCCTGGATCTCCCTCGGAGCTTCCCCACGCAGAGCCTCTCATCTGGGCTACGTGAGGGACAAATTGCCCTAATTTGTGGCTCCCCCTGCCTTTCCAACTCTTTTTGCTTTGAATTATGAAGCACTCATGTACTATCTTGGAGGCATGGGACGCTTCTGGGTTATTGGAGGAGGAGATTCGCGACTGCATCATTAGCGGACAGGGTTTCGACTCTGCATGTTGTTCATGCCGTGCGTGCCGCGATCGGAACTGCTGGGGGATTTCTTCAAAGAAATTGCATTGAAAGAGACATGATGAGTGGGTCAAATGGCTCTCATTTACCCTGCGAGTGTCTCTCCGGCTATAATTATGAGACCCCGTTCCCTGATTGCCTGATCGGGAAAGCACGCGGGGGTAAAGGGCTTGATTTTGCGCACAAGGAATGCTTCTCCGTAATGGTGGAAGTGCCTGTGACGTCCTTGCCCCTGGAAGAGAATGATGAGAAGACGAATCCCGCTGTCTTGCGGAGGTGTGCCTGCTGTCATGTGTCAGAGCACACCTCTGCTAAATGGAGATACAAGCAATGAGGCACGGCTTCAAGCTATGACCCTGTTCCTCATTTTATTATGTTCCCCTTTTATCATTTTTTATCTTATTACAGCTGTGTGTTATGTTTTTGGAGAAGCACCCTGGAGGGCTTTCCCCATTCATGGATGCAGCAGGAAGGCCAGGGCACTGAGATGTCAAACGAGCTCCCTAGCAGGGGAGAGGTGGTGGAGAAAAAGCGTGCGTTTTCCTGATGCAGGGGTTTGCATGGGGACAGGTGCATTCCCCTTGAACCCGCGCTCTCCCGAATTTCTTATCAGAAACCCCATTATGCAAGCAATGAGAATCAGCGTGAGCCCCTCTTCCCATCCCTCCTGAGAACTTCCCATCACAAGGCTATGCCTTCCGTCTCACACATTTCATATATTCCTCTTGTTCTTGATATTCATCCCGAAATTACGCGGAAAGACTGGTGAAGGTTCAGGATGCTGGAGGGGAAGGTGGAGTCGTGGATCCATCTTCTTTTGGAAGACTGTATATAATCTTTCACATTGAAGGTGAGCAGAATTTCCCAATACAGGCTGTAACTGAGTTTTGATTTAACATTCTGTTCCGGAAAGAACGTGTCCTTATTTTTATTTTACAGGAAGCAGACCTCATGGAAGTTTGTGGTGGTTCAGGGTGTCTGTAAAGGGAGGTGGTGGCCACAAGTCATCGTCTTCTGGATAATGTGAACAAGCTTCCAGAATCAAGGTAAGCACTTTTGAATCTCCTTAATCTCTGTGTCTGCCGTGCACCACTAAAAAGGTTCCCCCTTTAATCTGTCTTCAAGAAGTTAATGTACAGTGAGATCTGCACCAGTGGTTCTGTTTGGCCGTAAAGGGAATTGGATGCCGAAAACACCTCTTCGTAGCATCGTAGTAAACCTCTGGGTGCAGGTGAGCGCATTTCCCCCTTGTTCACAGAAATTTGAGTTCAGCATATCCATATCTCACTTGACTAATTTCTTTCTCATATCTATGAATAGAGGAACATTAGAAGAAGATGTGTGGAGGTTCGGGGTGGCTGTAAGGGGAGGTGGAGGCCACAACATCTCCTCTCATGGAGGAGGAAGACACATTTCCTGATTCAATCAAGGAGCTTTGTGCTGTAAACAGTGGCAACCTGTGGCCTTGGAAATCAAGGTAAGACACTATTATCCATTAGAGATTTATGTTTCATAGGCAGAATTATATCTTCTGAAAGGTGAGAAGTACGTTGTGCGCGTGGTATAAGCGAGAGTGATTTCCTCCCAAAGATGATGCCATGGAGAATAACCATGAGCAGCAATAACCCACTGTCAGCAGTAATGTGGTGACACCACCCTCTGAATCCTCCTCTGTGTTCCCTCTGGCCTATTGAAAACTCTTGACGATTTGGCATGGACCAGATGAAAAGTCTGAGGACAAATTACCAGAAGTGTGCTCAAAGCCAATGATGATGCTAAACATCCCTGTGCAACTTGGTAGAGGAGAGGAAGAGCAACATTTTTGCATCCTGAAGAGCATTACGGCTCTTGGAGAAACACGAAGGGCTTGTCCACATGCTGAATATGCTCTGAATCAAGCCTGGATCTCCCTCGGAGCTTCCCCACGCAGAGCCTCTCATCTGGGCTACGTGAGGGACAAATTGCCCTAATTTGTGGCTCCCCCTGCCTTTCCAACTCTTTTTGCTTTGAATTATGAAGCACTCATGTACTATCTTGGAGGCATGGGACGCTTCTGGGTTATTGGAGGAGGAGATTCGCGACTGCATCATTAGCGGACAGGGTTTCGACTCTGCATGTTGTTCATGCCGTGCGTGCCGCGATCGGAACTGCTGGGGGATTTCTTCAAAGAAATTGCATTGAAAGAGACATGATGAGTGGGTCAAATGGCTCTCATTTACCCTGCGAGTGTCTCTCCGGCTATAATTATGAGACCCCGTTCCCTGATTGCCTGATCGGGAAAGCACGCGGGGGTAAAGGGCTTGATTTTGCGCACAAGGAATGCTTCTCCGTAATGGTGGAAGTGCCTGTGACGTCCTTGCCCCTGGAAGAGAATGATGAGAAGACGAATCCCGCTGTCTTGCGGAGGTGTGCCTGCTGTCATGTGTCAGAGCACACCTCTGCTAAATGGAGATACAAGCAATGAGGCACGGCTTCAAGCTATGACCCTGTTCCCCATTTTATTATGTTCCCCTTTTATCATTTTTTATCTTATTACAGCTGTGTGTTATGTTTTTGGAGAAGCACCCTGGAGGGCTTTCCCCATTCATGGATGCAGCAGGAAGGCCAGGGCACTGAGATGTCAAACGAGCTCCCTAGCAGGGGAGAGGTGGTGGAGAAAAAGCGTGCGTTTTCCTGATGCAGGGGTTTGCATGGGGACAGGTGCATTCCCCTTGAACCCGCGCTCTCCCGAATTTCTTATCAGAAACCCCATTATGCAAGCAATGAGAATCAGCGTGAGTCCCTCTTCCCATCCCTCCTGAGAACTTCCCATCACAAGGCTATGCCTTCCGTCTCACACATTTCATATATTCCTCTTGTCCTTGATATTCATCCCGAAATTACGCGGAAAGACTGGTGAAGGTTCAGGATGCTGGAGGGGAAGGTGGAGTCGTGGATCCATCTTCTTTTGGAAGACTGTATATAATCTTTCACATTGAAGGTGAGCAGAATTTCCCAATACAGGCTGTAACTGAGTTTTGATTTAACATTCTGTTCCGGAAAGAACGTGTCCTTATTTTTATTTTACAGGAAGCAGACCTCATGGAAGTTTGTGGTGGTTCAGGGTGTCTGTAAAGGGAGGTGGTGGCCACAAGTCATCATCTTCTGGATAATGTGAACAAGCTTCCAGAATCAAGGTAAGCACTTTTGAATCTCCCTAATCTCTGTGTCTGCCGTGCACCACTAAAAAGGTTCCCCCTTTAATCTGTCTTCAAGAAGTTAATGTACAGTGAGATCTGCAGCAGTGGTTCTGTTTGGCCGTAAAGGGAATTGGATGCCGAAAACACCTCTTCGTAGCATCGTAGTAAACCTCTGGGTGCAGGTGAGCGCATTTCCCCCTTGTTCACAGAAATTTGAGTTCAGCATATCCATATCTCACTTGACTAATTTCTTTCTCATATCTATGAATAGAGGAACATTAGAAGAAGATGTGTGGAGGTTCGGGGTGGCTGTAAGGGGAGGTGGAGGCCACAACATCTCCTCTCATGGAGGAGGAAGACACATTTCCTGATTCAATCAAGGAGCTTTGTGCGGTAAACAGTGGCAACCTGTGGCCTTGGAAATCAAGGTAAGACACTATTATCCATTAGAGATTTATGTTTCATAGGCAGAATTATATCTTCTGAAAGGTGAGAAGTACGTTGTGCGCGTGGTATAAGCGAGAGTGATTTCCTCCCAAAGATGATGCCATGGAGAATAACCATGAGCAGCAATAACCCACTGTCAGCAGTAATGTGGTGACACCACCCTCTGAATCCTCCTCTGTGTTCCCTCTGGCCTATTGAAAACTCTTGACGATTTGGCATGGACCAGATGAAAAGTCTGAGGACAAATTACCAGAAGAGTGCTCAAAGCCAATGATGATGCTAAACATCCCTGTGCAACTTGGTAGAGGAGAGGAAGAGCAACATTTTTGCATCCTGAAGAGCATTACGGCTCTTGGAGAAACACGAAGGGCTTGTCCACATGCTGAATATGCTCTGAATCAAGCCTGGATCTCCCTCGGAGCTTCCCCACGCAGAGCCTCTCATCTGGGCTACGTGAGGGACAAATTGCCCTAATTTGTGGCTCCCCCTGCCTTTCCAACTCTTTTTGCTTTGAATTATGAAGCACTCATGTACTATCTTGGAGGCATGGGACGCTTCTGGGTTATTGGAGGAGGAGATTCGCGACTGCATCATTAGCGGACAGGGTTTCGACTCTGCATGTTGTTCATGCCGTGCGTGCCGCGATCGGAACTGCTGGGGGATTTCTTCAAAGAAATTGCATTGAAAGAGACAGGATGAGTGGGTCAAATGGCTCTCATTTACCCTGCGAGTGTCTCTCCGGCTATAATTATGAGACCCCGTTCCCTGATTGCCTGATCGGGAAAGCACGCGGGGGTAAAGGGCTTGATTTTGCGCACAAGGAATGCTTCTCCGTAATGGTGGAAGTGCCTGTGACGTCCTTGCCCCTGGAAGAGAATGATGAGAAGACGAATCCCGCTGTCTTGCGGAGGTGTGCCTGCTGTCATGTGTCAGAGCACACCTCTGCTAAATGGAGATACAAGCAATGAGGCACGGCTTCAAGCTATGACCCTGTTCCTCATTTTATTATGTTCCCCTTTTATCATTTTTTATCTTATTACAGCTGTGTGTTATGTTTTTGGAGAAGCACCCTGGAGGGCTTTCCCCATTCATGGATGCAGCAGGAAGGCCAGGGCACTGAGATGTCAAACGAGCTCCCTAGCAGGGGAGAGGTGGTGGAGAAAAAGCGTGCGTTTTCCTGATGCAGGGGTTTGCATGGGGACAGGTGCATTCCCCTTGAACCCGCGCTCTCCCGAATTTCTTATCAGAAACCCCATTATGCAAGCAATGAGAATCAGCGTGAGCCCCTCTTCCCATCCCTCCTGAGAACTTCCCATCACAAGGCTATGCCTTCCGTCTCACACATTTCATATATTCCTCTTGTTCTTGATATTCATCCCGAAATTACGCGGAAAGACTGGTGAAGGTTCAGGATGCTGGAGGGGAAGGTGGAGTCGTGGATCCATCTTCTTTTGGAAGACTGTATATAATCTTTCACATTGAAGGTGAGCAGAATTTCCCAATACAGGCTGTAACTGAGTTTTGATTTAACATTCTGTTCCGGAAAGAACGTGTCCTTATTTTTATTTTACAGGAAGCAGACCTCATGGAAGTTTGTGGTGGTTCAGGGTGTCTGTAAAGGGAGGTGGTGGCCACAAGTCATCGTCTTCTGGATAATGTGAACAAGCTTCCAGAATCAAGGTAAGCACTTTTGAATCTCCTTAATCTCTGTGTCTGCCGTGCACCACTAAAAAGGTTCCCCCTTTAATCTGTCTTCAAGAAGTTAATGTACAGTGAGATCTGCACCAGTGGTTCTGTTTGGCCGTAAAGGGAATTGGATGCCGAGAACACCTCTTCGTAGCATCGTAGTAAACCTCTGGGTGCAGGTGAGCGCATTTCCCCCTTGTTCACAGAAATTTGAGTTCAGCATATCCATATCTCACTTGACTAATTTCTTTCTCATATCTATGAATAGAGGAACATTAGAAGAAGATGTGTGGAGGTTCGGGGTGGCTGTAAGGGGAGGTGGAGGCCACAACATCTCCTCTCATGGAGGAGGAAGACACATTTCCTGATTCAATCAAGGAGCTTTGTGCGGTAAACAGTGGCAACCTGTGGCCTTGGAAATCAAGGTAAGACACTATTATCCATTAGAGATTTATGTTTCATAGGCAGAATTATATCTTCTGAAAGGTGAGAAGTACGTTGTGCGCGTGGTATAAGCGAGAGTGATTTCCTCCCAAAGATGATGCCATGGAGAATAACCATGAGCAGCAATAACCCACTGTCAGCAGTAATGTGGTGACACCACCCTCTGAATCCTCCTCTGTGTTCCCTCTGGCCTATTGAAAACTCTTGACGATTTGGCATGGACCAGATGAAAAGTCTGAGGACAAATTACCAGAAGAGTGCTCAAAGCCAATGATGATGCTAAACATCCCTATGCAACTTGGTAGAGGAGAGGAAGAGCAACATTTTTGCATCCTGAAGAGCATTACGGCTCTTGGAGAAACACGAAGGGCTTGTCCACATGCTGAATATGCTCTGAATCAAGCCTGGATCTCCCTCGGAGCTTCCCCACGCAGAGCCTCTCATCTGGGCTACGTGAGGGACAAATTGCCCTAATTTGTGGCTCCCCCTGCCTTTGCAACTCTTTTTGCTTTGAATTATGAAGCACTCATGTACTATCTTGGAGGCATGGGACGCTTCTGGGTTATTGGAGGAGGAGATTCGCGACTGCATCATTAGCGGACAGGGTTTCGACTCTGCATGTTGTTCATGCCGTGCGTGCCGCGATCGGAACTGCTGGGGGATTTCTTCAAAGAAATTGCATTGAAAGAGACATGATGAGTGGGTCAAATGGCTCTCATTTACCCTGCGAGTGTCTCTCCGGCTATAATTATGAGACCCCGTTCCCTGATTGCCTGATCGGGAAAGCACGCGGGGGTAAAGGGCTTGATTTTGCGCACAAGGAATGCTTCTCCGTAATGGTGGAAGTGCCTGTGACGTCCTTGCCCCTGGAAGAGAATGATGAGAAGACGAATCCCGCTGTCTTGCGGAGGTGTGCCTGCTGTCATGTGTCAGAGCACACCTCTGCTAAATGGAGATACAAGCAATGAGGCACGGCTTCAAGCTATGACCCTGTTCCCCATTTTATTATGTCCCCCTTTTATCATTTTTTATCTTATTACAGCTGTGTGTTATGTTTTTGGAGAAGCACCCTGGAGGGCTTTCCCCATTCATGGATGCAGCAGGAAGGCCAGGGCACTGAGATGTCAAACGAGCTCCCTAGCAGGGGAGAGGTGGTGGAGAAAAAGCGTGCGTTTTCCTGATGCAGGGGTTTGCATGGGGACAGGTGCATTCCCCTTGAACCCGCGCTCTCCCAAATTTCTTATCAGAAACCCCATTATGCAAGCAATGAGAATCAGCGTGAGCCCCTCTTCCCATCCCTCCTGAGAACTTCCCATCACAAGGCTATGCCTTCCGTCTCACACATTTCATATATTCCTCTTGTTCTTGATATTCATCCCGAAATTACGCGGAAAGACTGGTGAAGGTTCAGGATGCTGGAGGGGAAGGTGGAGTCGTGGATCCATCTTCTTTTGGAAGACTGTATATAATCTTTCACATTGAAGGTGAGCAGAATTTCCCAATACAGGCTGTAACTGAGTTTTGATTTAACATTCTGTTCCGTAAAGAACGTGTCCTTATTTTTATTTTACAGGAAGCAGACCTCATGGAAGTTTGTGGTGGTTCAGGGTGTCTGTAAAGGGAGGTGGTGGCCACAAGTCATCGTCTTCTGGATAATGTGAACAAGCTTCCAGAATCAAGGTAAGCACTTTTGAATCTCCTTAATCTCTGTGTCTGCCGTGCACCACTAAAAAGGTTCCCCCTTTAATCTGTCTTCAAGAAGTTAATGTACAGTGAGATCTGCAGCAGTGGTTCTGTTTGGCCGTAAAGGGAATTGGATGCCGAAAACACCTCTTCGTAGCATCGTAGTAAACCTCTGGGTGCAGGTGAGCGCATTTCCCCCTTGTTCACAGAAATTTGAGTTCAGCATATCCATATCTCACTTGACTAATTTCTTTCTCATATCTATGAATAGAGGAACATTAGAAGAAGATGTGTGGAGGTTCGGGGTGGCTGTAAGGGGAGGTGGAGGCCACAACATCTCCTCTCATGGAGGAGGAAGACACATTTCCTGATTCAATCAAGGAGCTTTGTGCGGTAAACAGTGGCAACCTGTGGCCTTGGAAATCAAGGTAAGACACTATTATCCATTAGAGATTTATGTTTCATAGGCAGAATTATATCTTCTGAAAGGTGAGAAGTACGTTGTGCGCGTGGTATAAGCGAGAGTGATTTCCTCCCAAAGATGATGCCATGGAGAATAACCATGAGCAGCAATAACCCACTGTCAGCAGTAATGTGGTGACACCACCCTCTGAATCCTCCTCTGTGTTCCCTCTGGCCTATTGAAAACTCTTGACGATTTGGCATGGACCAGATGAAAAGTCTGAGGACAAATTACCAGAAGAGTGCTCAAAGCCAATGATGATGCTAAACATCCCTGTGCAACTTGGTAGAGGAGAGGAAGAGCAACATTTTTGCATCCTGAAGAGCATTACGGCTCTTGGAGAAACACGAAGGGCTTGTCCACATGCTGAATATGCTCTGAATCAAGCCTGGATCTCCCTCGGAGCTTCCCCACGCAGAGCCTCTCATCTGGGCTACGTGAGGGACAAATTGCCCTAATTTGTGGCTCCCCCTGCCTTTCCAACTCTTTTTGCTTTGAATTATGAAGCACTCATGTACTATCTTGGAGGCATGGGACGCTTCTGGGTTATTGGAGGAGGAGATTCGCGACTGCATCATTAGCGGACAGGGTTTCGACTCTGCATGTTGTTCATGCCGTGCGTGCCGCGATCGGAACTGCTGGGGGATTTCTTCAAAGAAATTGCATTGAAAGAGACATGATGAGTGGGTCAAATGGCTCTCATTTACCCTGCGAGTGTCTCTCCGGCTATAATTATGAGACCCCGTTCCCTGATTGCCTGATCGGGAAAGCACGCGGGGGTAAAGGGCTTGATTTTGCGCACAAGGAATGCTTCTCCGTAATGGTGGAAGTGCCTGTGACGTCCTTGCCCCTGGAAGAGAATGATGAGAAGACGAATCCCGCTGTCTTGCGGAGGTGTGCCTGCTGTCATGTGTCAGAGCACACCTCTGCTAAATGGAGATACAAGCAATGAGGCACGGCTTCAAGCTATGACCCTGTTCCTCATTTTATTATGTTCCCCTTTTATCATTTTTTATCTTATTACAGCTGTGTGTTATGTTTTTGGAGAAGCACCCTGGAGGGCTTTCCCCATTCATGGATGCAGCAGGAAGGCCAGGGCACTGAGATGTCAAACGAGCTCCCTAGCAGGGGAGAGGTGGTGGAGAAAAAGCGTGCGTTTTCCTGATGCAGGGGTTTGCATGGGGACAGGTGCATTCCCCTTGAACCCGCGCTCTCCCGAATTTCTTATCAGAAACCCCATTATGCAAGCAATGAGAATCAGCGTGAGCCCCTCTTCCCATCCCTCCTGAGAACTTCCCATCACAAGGCTATGCCTTCCGTCTCACACATTTCATATATTCCTCTTGTTCTTGATATTCATCCCGAAATTACGCGGAAAGACTGGTGAAGGTTCAGGATGCTGGAGGGGAAGGTGGAGTCGTGGATCCATCTTCTTTTGGAAGACTGTATATAATCTTTCACATTGAAGGTGAGCAGAATTTCCCAATACAGGCTGTAACTGAGTTTTGATTTAACATTCTGTTCCGGAAAGAACGTGTCCTTATTTTTATTTTACAGGAAGCAGACCTCATGGAAGTTTGTGGTGGTTCAGGGTGTCTGTAAAGGGAGGTGGTGGCCACAAGTCATCGTCTTCTGGATAATGTGAACAAGCTTCCAGAATCAAGGTAAGCACTTTTGAATCTCCTTAATCTCTGTGTCTGCCGTGCACCACTAAAAAGGTTCCCCCTTTAATCTGTCTTCAAGAAGTTAATGTACAGTGAGATCTGCACCAGTGGTTCTGTTTGGCCGTAAAGGGAATTGGATGCCGAAAACACCTCTTCGTAGCATCGTAGTAAACCTCTGGGTGCAGGTGAGCGCATTTCCCCCTTGTTCACAGAAATTTGAGTTCAGCATATCCATATCTCACTTGACTAATTTCTTTCTCATATCTATGAATAGAGGAACATTAGAAGAAGATGTGTGGAGGTTCGGGGTGGCTGTAAGGGGAGGTGGAGGCCACAACATCTCCTCTCATGGAGGAGGAAGACACATTTCCTGATTCAATCAAGGAGCTTTGTGCTGTAAACAGTGGCAACCTGTGGCCTTGGAAATCAAGGTAAGACACTATTATCCATTAGAGATTTATGTTTCATAGGCAGAATTATATCTTCTGAAAGGTGAGAAGTACGTTGTGCGCGTGGTATAAGCGAGAGTGATTTCCTCCCAAAGATGATGCCATGGAGAATAACCATGAGCAGCAATAACCCACTGTCAGCAGTAATGTGGTGACACCACCCTCTGAATCCTCCTCTGTGTTCCCTCTGGCCTATTGAAAACTCTTGACGATTTGGCATGGACCAGATGAAAAGTCTGAGGACAAATTACCAGAAGTGTGCTCAAAGCCAATGATGATGCTAAACATCCCTGTGCAACTTGGTAGAGGAGAGGAAGAGCAACATTTTTGCATCCTGAAGAGCATTACGGCTCTTGGAGAAACACGAAGGGCTTGTCCACATGCTGAATATGCTCTGAATCAAGCCTGGATCTCCCTTGGAGCTTCCCCACGCAGAGCCTCTCATCTGGGCTACGTGAGGGACAAATTGCCCTAATTTGTGGCTCCCCCTGCCTTTCCAACTCTTTTTGCTTTGAATTATGAAGCACTCATGTACTATCTTGGAGGCATGGGACGCTTCTGGGTTATTGGAGGAGGAGATTTGCGACTGCATCATTAGCGGACAGGGTTTCGACTCTGCATGTTGTTCATGCCGTGCGTGCCGCGATCGGAACTGCTGGGGGATTTCTTCAAAGAAATTGCATTGAAAGAGACATGATGAGTGGGTCAAATGGCTCTCATTTACCCTGCGAGTGTCTCTCCGGCTATAATTATGAGACCCCGTTCCCTGATTGCCTGATCGGGAAAGCACGCGGGGGTAAAGGGCTTGATTTTGCGCACAAGGAATGCTTCTCCGTAATGGTGGAAGTGCCTGTGACGTCCTTGCCCCTGGAAGAGAATGATGAGAAGACGAATCCCGCTGTCTTGCGGAGGTGTGCCTGCTGTCATGTGTCAGAGCACACCTCTGCTAAATGGAGATACAAGCAATGAGGCACGGCTTCAAGCTATGACCCTGTTCCCCATTTTATTATGTCCCCCTTTTATCATTTTTTATCTTATTACAGCTGTGTGTTATGTTTTTGGAGAAGCACCCTGGAGGGCTTTCCCCATTCATGGATGCAGCAGGAAGGCCAGGGCACTGAGATGTCAAACGAGCTCCCTAGCAGGGGAGAGGTGGTGGAGAAAAAGCGTGCGTTTTCCTGATGCAGGGGTTTGCATGGGGACAGGTGCATTCCCCTTGAACCCGCGCTCTCCCGAATTTCTTATCAGAAACCCCATTATGCAAGCAATGAGAATCAGCGTGAGCCCCTCTTCCCATCCCTCCTGAGAACTTCCCATCACAAGGCTATGCCTTCCGTCTCACACATTTCATATATTCCTCTTGTTCTTGATATTCATCCCGAAATTACGCGGAAAGACTGGTGAAGGTTCAGGATGCTGGAGGGGAAGGTGGAGTCGTGGATCCATCTTCTTTTGGAAGACTGTATATAATCTTTCACATTGAAGGTGAGCAGAATTTCCCAATACAGGCTGTAACTGAGTTTTGATTTAACATTCTGTTCCGTAAAGAACGTGTCCTTATTTTTATTTTACAGGAAGCAGACCTCATGGAAGTTTGTGGTGGTTCAGGGTGTCTGTAAAGGGAGGTGGTGGCCACAAGTCATCGTCTTCTGGATAATGTGAACAAGCTTCCAGAATCAAGGTAAGCACTTTTGAATCTCCTTAATCTCTGTGTCTGCCGTGCACCACTAAAAAGGTTCCCCCTTTAATCTGTCTTCAAGAAGTTAATGTACAGTGAGATCTGCAGCAGTGGTTCTGTTTGGCCGTAAAGGGAATTGGATGCCGAAAACACCTCTTCGTAGCATCGTAGTAAACCTCTGGGTGCAGGTGAGCGCATTTCCCCCTTGTTCACAGAAATTTGAGTTCAGCATATCCATATCTCACTTGACTAATTTCTTTCTCATATCTATGAATAGAGGAACATTAGAAGAAGATGTGTGGAGGTTCGGGGTGGCTGTAAGGGGAGGTGGAGGCCACAACATCTCCTCTCATGGAGGAGGAAGACACATTTCCTGATTCAATCAAGGAGCTTTGTGCGGTAAACAGTGGCAACCTGTGGCCTTGGAAATCAAGGTAAGACACTATTATCCATTAGAGATTTATGTTTCATAGGCAGAATTATATCTTCTGAAAGGTGAGAAGTACGTTGTGCGCGTGGTATAAGCGAGAGTGATTTCCTCCCAAAGATGATGCCATGGAGAATAACCATGAGCAGCAATAACCCACTGTCAGCAGTAATGTGGTGACACCACCCTCTGAATCCTCCTCTGTGTTCCCTCTGGCCTATTGAAAACTCTTGACGATTTGGCATGGACCAGATGAAAAGTCTGAGGACAAATTACCAGAAGAGTGCTCAAAGCCAATGATGATGCTAAACATCCCTGTGCAACTTGGTAGAGGAGAGGAAGAGCAACATTTTTGCATCCTGAAGAGCATTACGGCTCTTGGAGAAACACGAAGGGCTTGTCCACATGCTGAATATGCTCTGAATCAAGCCTGGATCTCCCTCGGAGCTTCCCCACGCAGAGCCTCTCATCTGGGCTACGTGAGGGACAAATTGCCCTAATTTGTGGCTCCCCCTGCCTTTCCAACTCTTTTTGCTTTGAATTATGAAGCACTCATGTACTATCTTGGAGGCATGGGACGCTTCTGGGTTATTGGAGGAGGAGATTCGCGACTGCATCATTAGCGGACAGGGTTTCGACTCTGCATGTTGTTCATGCCGTGCGTGCCGCGATCGGAACTGCTGGGGGATTTCTTCAAAGAAATTGCATTGAAAGAGACATGATGAGTGGGTCAAATGGCTCTCATTTACCCTGTGAGTGTCTCTCCGGCTATAATTATGAGACCCCGTTCCCTGATTGCCTGATCGGGAAAGCACGCGGGGGTAAAGGGCTTGATTTTGCGCACAAGGAATGCTTCTCCGTAATGGTGGAAGTGCCTGTGACGTCCTTGCCCCTGGAAGAGAATGATGAGAAGACGAATCCCGCTGTCTTGTGGAGGTGTGCCTGCTGTCATGTATCAGAGCACACCTCTGCTAAATGGAGATACAAGCAATGAGGCACGGCTTCAAGCTATGACCCTGTTCCCCATTTTATTATGTTCCCCTTTTATCATTTTTTATCTTATTACAGCTGTGTGTTATGTTTTTGGAGAAGCACCCTGGAGGGCTTTCCCCATTCATGGATGCAGCAGGAAGGCCAGGGCACTGAGATGTCAAACGAGCTCCCTAGCAGGGGAGAGGTGGTGGAGAAAAAGCGTGCGTTTTCCTGATGCAGGGGTTTGCATGGGGACAGGTGCATTCCCCTTGAACCCGCGCTCTCCCGAATTTCTTATCAGAAACCCCATTATGCAAGCAATGAGAATCAGCGTGAGCCCCTCTTCCCATCCCTCCTGAGAACTTCCCATCACAAGGCTATGCCTTCCGTCTCACACATTTCATATATTCCTCTTGTTCTTGATATTCATCCCGAAATTACGCGGAAAGACTGGTGAAGGTTCAGGATGCTGGAGGGGAAGGTGGAGTCGTGGATCCATCTTCTTTTGGAAGACTGTATATAATCTTTCACATTGAAGGTGAGCAGAATTTCCCAATACAGGCTGTAACTGAGTTTTGATTTAACATTCTGTTCCGGAAAGAACGTGTCCTTATTTTTATTTTACAGGAAGCAGACCTCATGGAAGTTTGTGGTGGTTCAGGGTGTCTGTAAAGGGAGGTGGTGGCCACAAGTCATCGTCTTCTGGATAATGTGAACAAGCTTCCAGAATCAAGGTAAGCACTTTTGAATCTCCTTAATCTCTGTGTCTGCCGTGCACCACTAAAAAGGTTCCCCCTTTAATCTGTCTTCAAGAAGTTAATGTACAGTGAGATCTGCACCAGTGGTTCTGTTTGGCCGTAAAGGGAATTGGATGCCGAGAACACCTCTTCGTAGCATCGTAGTAAACCTCTGGGTGCAGGTGAGCGCATTTCCCCCTTGTTCACAGAAATTTGAGTTCAGCATATCCATATCTCACTTGACTAATTTCTTTCTCATATCTATGAATAGAGGAACATTAGAAGAAGATGTGTGGAGGTTCGGGGTGGCTGTAAGGGGAGGTGGAGGCCACAACATCTCCTCTCATGGAGGAGGAAGACACATTTCCTGATTCAATCAAGGAGCTTTGTGCGGTAAACAGTGGCAACCTGTGGCCTTGGAAATCAAGGTAAGACACTATTATCCATTAGAGATTTATGTTTCATAGGCAGAATTATATCTTCTGAAAGGTGAGAAGTACGTTGTGCGCGTGGTATAAGCGAGAGTGATTTCCTCCCAAAGATGATGCCATGGAGAATAACCATGAGCAGCAATAACCCACTGTCAGCAGTAATGTGGTGGCACCACCCTCTGAATCCTCCTCTGTGTTCCCTCTGGCCTATTGAAAACTCTTGACGATTTGGCATGGACCAGATGAAAAGTCTGAGGACAAATTACCAGAAGAGTGCTCAAAGCCAATGATGATGCTAAACATCCCTATGCAACTTGGTAGAGGAGAGGAAGAGCAACATTTTTGCATCCTGAAGAGCATTACGGCTCTTGGAGAAACACGAAGGGCTTGTCCACATGCTGAATATGCTCTGAATCAAGCCTGGATCTCCCTCGGAGCTTCCCCACGCAGAGCCTCTCATCTGGGCTACGTGAGGGACAAATTGCCCTAATTTGTGGCTCCCCCTGCCTTTCCAACTCTTTTTGCTTTGAATTATGAAGCACTCATGTACTATCTTGGAGGCATGGGACGCTTCTGGGTTATTGGAGGAGGAGATTCGCGACTGCATCATTAGCGGACAGGGTTTCGACTTTGCATGTTGTTCATGCCGTGCGTGCCGCGATCGGAACTGCTGGGGGATTTCTTCAAAGAAATTGCATTGAAAGAGACATGATGAGTGGGTCAAATGTCTCTCATTTACCCTGCGAGTGTCTCTCCGGCTATAATTATGAGACCTCGTTCCCTGATTGCCTGATCGGGAAAGCACGCGGGGGTAAAGGGCTTGATTTTGCGCACAAGGAATGCTTCTCCGTAATGGTGGAAGTGCCTGTGACGTCCTTGCCCCTGGAAGAGAATGATGAGAAGACGAATCCCGCTGTCTTGCGGAGGTGTGCCTGCTGTCATGTGTCAGAGCACACCTCTGCTAAATGGAGATACAAGCAATGAGGCACGGCTTCAAGCTATGACCCTGTTCCCCATTTTATTATGTTCCCCTTTTATCATTTTTTATCTTATTACAGCTGTGTGTTATGTTTTTGGAGAAGCACCCTGGAGGGCTTTCCCCATTCATGGATGCAGCAGGAAGGCCAGGGCACTGAGATGTCAAACGAGCTCCCTAGCAGGGGAGAGGTGGTGGAGAAAAAGCGTGCGTTTTCCTGATGCAGGGGTTTGCATGGGGACAGGTGCATTCCCCTTGAACCCGCGCTCTCCCGAATTTCTTATCAGAAACCCCATTATGCAAGCAATGAGAATCAGCGTGAGCCCCTCTTCCCATCCCTCCTGAGATCTTCCCATCACAAGGCTATGCCTTCCGTCTCACACATTTCATATATTCCTCTTGTTCTTGATATTCATCCCGAAATTACGCGGAAAGACTGGTGAAGGTTCAGGATGCTGGAGGGGAAGGTGGAGTCGTGGATCCATCTTCTTTTGGAAGACTGTATATAATCTTTCACATTGAAGGTGAGCAGAATTTCCCAATACAGGCTGTAACTGAGTTTTGATTTAACATTCTGTTCCGGAAAGAACGTGTCCTTATTTTTATTTTACAGGAAGCAGACCTCATGGAAGTTTGTGGTGGTTCAGGGTGTCTGTAAAGGGAGGTGGTGGCCACAAGTCATCGTCTTCTGGATAATGTGAACAAGCTTCCAGAATCAAGGTAAGCACTTTTGAATCTCCTTAATCTCTGTGTCTGCCGTGCACCACTAAAAAGGTTCCCCCTTTAATCTGTCTTCAAGAAGTTAATGTACAGTGAGATCTGCAGCAGTGGTTCTGTTTGGCCGAAAAGGGAATTGTATGCCGAAAACACCTCTTCGTAGCATCGTAGTAAACCTCTGGGTGCAGGTGAGCGCATTTCCCCCTTGTTCACAGAAATTTGAGTTCAGCATATCCATATCTCACTTGACTAATTTCTTTCTCATATCTATGAATAGAGGAACATTAGAAGAAGATGTGTGGAGGTTCGGGGTGGCTGTAAGGGGAGGTGGAGGCCACAACATCTCCTCTCATGGAGGAGGAAGACACATTTCCTGATTCAATCAAGGAGCTTTGTGCGGTAAACAGTGGCAACCTGTGGCCTTGGAAATCAAGGTAAGACACTATTATCCATTAGAGATTTATGTTTCATAGGCAGAATTATATCTTCTGAAAGGTGAGAAGTACGTTGTGCGCGTGGTATAAGCGAGAGTGATTTCCTCCCAAAGATGATGCCATGGAGAATAACCATGAGCAGCAATAACCCACTGTCAGCAGTAATGTGGTGGCACCACCCTCTGAATCCTCCTCTGTGTTCCCTCTGGCCTATTGAAAACTCTTGACGATTTGGCATGGACCAGATGAAAAGTCTGAGGACAAATTACCAGAAGAGTGCTCAAAGCCAATGATGATGCTAAACATCCCTGTGCAACTTGGTAGAGGAGAGGAAGAGCAACATTTTTGCATCCTGAAGAGCATTACGGCTCTTGGAGAAACACGAAGGGCTTGTCCACATGCTGAATATGCTCTGAATCAAGCCTGGATCTCCCTCGGAGCTTCCCCACGCAGAGCCTCTCATCTGGGCTACGTGAGGGACAAATTGCCCTAATTTGTGGCTCCCCCTGCCTTTCCAACTCTTTTTGCTTTGAATTATGAAGCACTCATGTACTATCTTGGAGGCATGGGACGCTTCTGGGTTATTGGAGGAGGAGATTCGCGACTGCATCATTAGCGGACAGGGTTTCGACTCTGCATGTTGTTCATGCCGTGCGTGCCGCGATCGGAACTGCTGGGGGATTTCTTCAAAGAAATTGCATTGAAAGAGACATGATGAGTGGGTCAAATGGCTCTCATTTACCCTGCGAGTGTCTCTCCGGCTATAATTATGAGACCCCGTTCCCTGATTGCCTGATCGGGAAAGCACGCGGGGGTAAAGGGCTTGATTTTGCGCACAAGGAATGCTTCTCCGTAATGGTGGAAGTGCCTGTGACGTCCTTGCCCCTGGAAGAGAATGATGAGAAGACGAATCCCGCTGTCTTGCAGAGATGTGCCTGCTGTCATGCGTCAGTGCACACCTCTGCTAAATGGAGATTCACGCGATGAGCCACAGCTTCAAGCTATGACCCTGTTCCCCATCTTATTAGGTCCCCCTTTTATTATTTTTTCATCTTATTACAGCTGTGTGTTGTGTTTTTGGAGAAGCATCCTGGAGGGCTTTCCCCATTCATGGATGAAGCAGCAGGGCCAGGGCACTGAGATGTCAACCAAGCTCCATAGCAGGAGAGAGGTGGTAGAGAAAAAGCATGCGGTTTCCTGATGCAGGGGTTTGCATGGGGACAGGTGCATTCGCCTTGAACCCGCACTCTCCCCAATTGCGTGGGGTCATGTAAATCCAAAGTACAATGTGTATCGGGGATGACCAGTTTCCACATCGAAAGAAACGGATCCCATTCGGATGCAACCAAAGCATTGAGGAATAGTTCAGAACCTTTGCTCTGGTATCTCCTGATTTGGAAATGATATAAAATGCGGCGTATTTCAGTTCAAAGTTGACATATTCTCTTCTTTGGAAAAAAAGACGATGCTGTTAACATGATGCATAAAATATGGAGCCTTTTCAAGGAAGGGCAAGCCTTTGCAAGTGTGGAACACTCAGTGGCTGTCAAGCGGATTGGAGGGCAGAAAACAACATTTCTTATCAGAAACCCCATTATGCAAGCAATGAGAATCAGCTTGAGCCCCTCTTCCCATCACTCGTGAGAACTTCCCATCACAAGGCTATGCCTTCTGTCTCACACCTTTAATAAATTCCTCTTGTTCTTGATATGCACCCCGATATTCCACGGAAAGACTTGTGAAGGTTCAGGATGCTTCAGGGGAAGGTGGAGTCACCGATCCATCTTCTTTTGGAAGACTGTATATAATCTTTCACATTGAAGGTGAGCAGCATTTCCAAATAAAGGCTGTAACTGAATTTTGATTTACCATTGTGTTCCGGAAAGAACGTGTCCTTATTTTTATTTTACAGGAAGCAGACCTCATGGAAGTTTGTGGTGGTTCAGGGTGTCTGTAAAGGGAGGTGGTGGCCACAAGTCATCGTCTTCTGGATAATGTGAACAAGCTTCCAGAATCAAGGTAAGCACTTTTGAATCTCCTTAATCTCTGTGTCTGCCGTGCACCACTAAAAAGGTTCCCCCTTTAATCTGTCTTCAAGAAGTTAATGTACAGTGAGATCTGCACCAGTGGTTCTGTTTGGCCGTAAAGGGAATTGGATGCCGAGAACACCTCTTCGTAGCATCGTAGTAAACCTCTGGGTGCAGGTGAGCGCATTTCCCCCTTGTTCACAGAAATTTGAGTTCAGCATATCCATATCTCACTTGACTAATTTCTTTCTCATATCTATGAATAGAGGAACATTAGAAGAAGATGTGTGGAGGTTCGGGGTGGCTGTAAGGGGAGGTGGAGGCCACAACATCTCCTCTCATGGAGGAGGAAGACACATTTCCTGATTCAATCAAGGAGCTTTGTGCGGTAAACAGTGGCAACCTGTGGCCTTGGAAATCAAGGTAAGACACTATTATCCATTAGAGATTTATGTTTCATAGGCAGAATTATATCTTCTGAAAGGTGAGAAGTACGTTGTGCGCGTGGTATAAGCGAGAGTGATTTCCTCCCAAAGATGATGCCATGGAGAATAACCATGAGCAGCAATAACCCACTGTCAGCAGTAATGTGGTGACACCACCCTCTGAATCCTCCTCTGTGTTCCCTCTGGCCTATTGAAAACTCTTGACGATTTGGCATGGACCAGATGAAAAGTCTGAGGACAAATTACCAGAAGAGTGCTCAAAGCCAATGATGATGCTAAACATCCCTATGCAACTTGGTAGAGGAGAGGAAGAGCAACATTTTTGCATCCTGAAGAGCATTACGGCTCTTGGAGAAACACGAAGGGCTTGTCCACATGCTGAATATGCTCTGAATCAAGCCTGGATCTCCCTCGGAGCTTCCCCACGCAGAGCCTCTCATCTGGGCTACGTGAGGGACAAATTGCCCTAATTTGTGGCTCCCCCTGCCTTTCCAACTCTTTTTGCTTTGAATTATGAAGCACTCATGTACTATCTTGGAGGCATGGGAGGCTTCTGGGTTATTGGAGGAAGAGATTCACGACTGCATCATTAGCGGACAGGGTTTCGACTCTGCATGTTGTTCATGCCGTGCGTGCCGCGATCGGAACTGCTGGGGGATTTCTTCAAAGAAATTGCATTGAAAGAGACATGATGAGTGGGTCAAATGGCTCTCATTTACCCTGCGAGTGTCTCTCCGGCTATAATTATGAGACCCCGTTCCCTGATTGCCTGATCGGGAAAGCACGCGGGGGTAAAGGGCTTGATTTTGCGCACAAGGAATGCTTCTCCGTAATGGTGGAAGTGCCTGTGACGTCCTTGCCCCTGGAAGAGAATGATGAGAAGACGAATCCCGCTGTCTTGCGGAGGTGTGCCTGCTGTCATGTGTCAGAGCACACCTCTGCTAAATGGAGATACAAGCAATGAGGCACGGCTTCAAGCTATGACCCTGTTCCCCATTTTATTATGTCCCCCTTTTATCATTTTTTATCTTATTACAGCTGTGTGTTATGTTTTTGGAGAAGCACCCTGGAGGGCTTTCCCCATTCATGGATGCAGCAGGATGGCCAGGGCACTGAGATGTCAACCGAGCTCCCTAGCAGGGGAGAGGTGGTGGAGAAAAAGCATGTGTTTTCCTGATGCAGGGGTTTGCATGGGGACAGGTGCATTGAACCCGCGCTCTCCCGAATTGCATGGGGTCATGTAAATTCGAAGTTCAATGTGTATCGGGGATGACCAGATTCAACATCGAAAGAAACGGATCCCATTCGGATGCAACCAAAGCATTGAGGAATAGTTCAGAACCTTTGCTCTGGTATCTGCTGATTTGGAAATGAGGTAAAATGCGGCAGATTTCAGTTCAAAGGTGACTTCTTTGCTGCAAAAGAGGATTCAGTGAACGTGATGCATAAAATATGGAGCCTTTTCAAGGAAGCGCAATCCTTTGCAATTGAGGAACACTCAGTGTCTGTCAAGTGGATCGGAGGTTTGCAAACACCATTTCTTTTCAGAAACCCCATTATGCAAGCAATGAGAATCAGCGTGAGCCCCTCTTCCCATCACTCCTGAGAACTTCCCATCACAAGGCTATGCCTTCCGTCTCACACATTTCATATATTCCTCTTGTTCTTCATATGCATCCCTAAATTACGCGGAAAGACTTGTGAAGGTTCAGGACGCTGGAGGGGAAGGTGGAGTCGTTCATCCATCTTCTGTTGGAAGACTGTATATAATCCTTCACATTGAAGGTGAGCAGCATTTCCCAATACAGGCTGTAACTGAATTTTGATTTACCATTCTGTTCTGCAAAGAACTTGTCCCTGTCTTTATTTTTCCTAGGAAACAGACCTCTTGGAAGTTTCTGGTGGTTCAGGGTGTCTGTAAGGGGAGGTGGTGGCCACAACACATATTTTCTGCATACTGTGAACAACCCTCCAGGATCCAGGTAAGCACTTTTGAATGTCTTTAATCTCTGTGTCTTCTGTGCACCACTAAAAAGGTTCCCCCTTTAATCTGTCTTCAAGAAGTTAATGTACAGTAAGATCTGCAGTGGTTCTGAGTGGCTGTAAAAGGAATTGGAGGCCAAAAACACCTCTTCGTAGCATCATAGTAAACCTCTGGGTGCAGTTGAGCACATTTCCCTCTTGTTCACAGAAATTTGAGTTCAGCATATCCATATCTCACTTGACTAATTTCTTTCTCATCTCTATGCATACAGGAACATTAGAAGATGATTTGTGGAGGTTCGGGGTGGCTGTAAGGGGAGGTGGAGGCCACAACATCTCCTCTCATGGAGGAGGAAGACTCGTTTCCTGATTCAATCAAGGAGCTTTGTGCGGTAAACAGTGGCAACCTGTGGCATTGGAAATCAAGGTAAGACACTATTATCCATTAGAGATTTATGTTTCATAGGCAGAATGCTATCTTCTGAAAAGTACGTTGTGTGAGTGGTATAAGCGAGAGTGATTACATCCCAAAGATGATGCCATGGAGAATAACCATGACCAGCAATAACCCACTGTCAGCAGTAATGTGGTGACACCACCCTATGAATCCTCCTCTGTGTTCCCTCTGGCCTAATGAAATGTCTTGAAGATTTGGCATGGACCAGATGAAGAGTCTGAGGACAAATTAACAGAAGAGTCCTCAAAGCCGTTGATGATGCTAAACATCCCGATGCAACTCGGTAGAGGAGAGGAGGAGCAACATTTTTGCATCCTGAAGAGCTTTATGGTTATTCGAGAAACATAAAGGGCTTGTCCCCATGCTATATATGCTCTGAATCAAACCTGCGTTCGCCTCGGAGATCCCCACGCAGAGCCTCTAATCTGGGCTACGTGAAGGACAAATTGCCCTAATTTGTGGCTCCCCCTGCCTTTCCAACTCTTTTTGTTGTGAATTATGAAGCAAGCAGGTTTTATCTTGGAGGCATGGGACGCTTCTGGGTTATTGGAGGCAGAGATTGGTGAATGCATTATTAGCGGACAGGGTTTCGCCTCTGCATGTTGTCCATGCCGTGCGTGCTGTGATCGGAAGTGCTGGGGGAATTCTTCAAAGAAATTATGTTGAAAGAGAAATGATAAGTGGGTCAAATGGCTCTCATTTACCCTGCGAGTGTCTCTCCGGCTATAATTATGAGACCCCGTTCCCTGATTGCCTGATCGGGAAAGCACGCGGGGGTAAAGGGCTTGATTTTGCACAAAAGGACTGCTTCTCCGTAATGGGGGAAGTGCCTGTGACTTCCTTGCCCCTGGAAGAGAATGATGAGAAGACGAAGCCCACTGTCATGCGGAGGTGTGCCTGCTTTCATGACTCAGTTCACACCTTTGCTATACTGAGATTCAAGGAATGGGCCACAGCTTGAAGCAATAAGTCTCTTCCCCATCCTATCATATCTCCCTTTTATCATTTTTTTCTTATCATTGCTGTGTTGTGTTTTTGGAGAAGCACCCTGGAGGGCTTTCCCCATTCAGGGATGCATCAGATGATATGTGGAGGTTCGGGGTGGCTGTAAGGGGAGGTGGAGGCCATAATCCCTTTTCTTCTGGATAGTGTGAACAAGCTTCCAGAATCAAGATAACCACATTTGCTTCTTAATTGGATCTCCTTAATCTCTTTTTCTGCTGTTCACCACAAGAATGGTGCCCCCGTTAAGGTATCTTTAGAAATTTAATGTACAGTAAGTTCTGCTGTGGATCTGAGTGGCCGTAAATGGAATTGGAGACCGAAATTATCTCTCTGTAGCATCGCAGTAAAACTCCGGGTGGAGGTGAGCACATTTCCCTCTTGTTCACAGAAATTTGACTTCAGGGTATCCATATCTCGCTTGACTAATTGCTTTCTCATCCCTATGCATACAGGAACATTATAAGATGATTTGTGGAGGTTCGGCATGGCTGTAAGGGGAGATGGAGGCCACAACATCTCCTCTCATGGAGGAGGAACACTTGTTTCCTGATTCAATCAAAGGAGCTTTGTGCGGTAAGCAGTGGCTGCCTGTGGTCTTGAAAATCAAGGTAAGACTCTATTATCCATTAGAGATTTATGTTTCATAGGCAGAATGCTATCTTCTGAATGGTGAGAAGTATGTTGTGCGAGTGGTATAAGCGAGAGTTATTTCCTCCCAAAGATGATGCCACGGAGAATAACCATGACCAGCAATAACCCACTGTCAGCAGTAATGTGGTGACACCACCCTCTGAATCCTCCTCTGTGTTCCCTCTGGCCTGTTGAAAACTCTTGAAGATTTGGCATGGACCAGATGAAGAGTCTGAGGACAAATTACCAGAAGAGTTCTCAAAGCCAATGACGATGCTAAACATCCGTATTCAAGAGCATTGTGGTTATTGGAGAAACATAAAGGGCTTGTCCCCATGCTGAATATGCTCTGAATCAAATCTGCATTTGCCTCAGAGCTTCCCCATGCAAAGCCTCTAATCTGGGCTACGTGAGGGACAAATCGCCCTAATCTGCGGCTCCCCCTATCCTTCCAACTCTTTTTGCTGTGAATTCTGAAGCAAGCAGGTATTATCATGAAGGCATGGGACACTTCTATGTTATTGAAAGAGACATCATGAGTGGGTCAAATGGCTCTCACTTTCCTTGTGAGTGTGTCTCCAGCTACAATTATGAGACCCTGTTCCCTGACTGCCTGATCGGCAAAGCACGCATGTGTAAAGGGCTTGATTTTGTGCACAAAGACTTCTTCTCTGTAATGGGGGAAGTGCCTGTGACATCCCTGCCCCTGGAAGAGAAGGATGAGAAGACGAAGCCCACTGTCTTGTGGAGGTGTGCCTGCTGTCATGCGTCAGTGCACACCTCTGCTAAACTGAGATTCAAACAATGAGCCACAGCTTCAAGCAATGAGCCTGTTTCCCATCTTATTATGTTCCCCTTTTATCATTTTTTATTTTATTATTGGTTTGTTGTGTGTTTGGAGAAGAACCCTGGAGGTCTTTCCCCTTTGAAGGATGCATCAGATGATAAGAACATAAGAACATAAGAACATAAGAGAAGCCTTGCTGGATCAGGCCACAGCCCATCTAGTCCAGCATCCTGTCGCACACAGTGGCCCACCAAATGCTCATGGGCATCTCAAGCAGAGACAAGGACAAACCTTCTCCTGCTCTCGAGTCCCAGCAGATGGCCCTAGAAGCGCCCCATTTCCTCCCCCCCCCCCTCAGCCTGAAAGATGCACCTAGGCATTCGTTCTAGTAGCCATTGATACATCTGATACATGATATGTGGAGGTTGGGGGTGGCTGTAAGGGGAGGTGGAGGCCACAACCCCTTTTCTTCTGGATAATGTGAACAAGCTCACAGTATCAAGATAACCACTTTTGCTTCTTAATTTGATCTCCCTGATCTCTGTGTCTGATGTGCGCCACAAAAAAGCTTCCCCCTTTAATCTGACTTCAAGAAGTTAATGAACAGTAAGGTTTGTAGTCGTTCTGAGTTTTAGTAAATGTAATTGGGGGCCAAAATCATAGGAAACCTCCAGGTACAGGTGAACACATTTTCCTCTTGTGCACAGATAGTTGACCTCTGGGTATCCATATCTCCCTTTACTAATTTCTTTCTCATCTCTATGCATACAGGAACATTAGAAGATGATTTGTGGAGGTTCGGGGTGGATGTAAGGGGAGGTGGAGGCCACAACAGGTCCTCTCATGGAGGAGGAAGACACGTTTCCTGATTCAATCAAATGAGCTTTTTGTAAGCACTGGCAACTTGTGGCTTTGGAAATCAAGGTAAGACACTTTTATCCATTTGAGATTTATGTTTCACATGCAGAACGTTATCTTTTTAAAGTTGATAGATGTGAATTGCTAAGAGGTATAAGAGGACAAATTCCTTCCAAAGAAAATTTTTGGGAGAATTACTACGACCAGCAATAACCCGCTGTCAGCAATAGTGTGGTCCCTCCAACTATTGATTCTGCCTTGGCATTCCCTCTGTACTACTTCAAAATTTTCAAGATTTTGCTTCTAATAATGAACAGTCTGTGGACAAATTATCTGCAGAGTGTTTCCATATGATGATCTTCCTAAACACCAGTATGCAACTCAGTAGAGAAGAAGAAGAGCAGCATTTTTGCATCCTCAAGTAAATTACGGTTTTTCGAGAATGAGGTAAAATGTGTCAGATTTCAGTCCAACAATTTGAGTGCTGTTTGTAGTACCAAAGGAACATGCAGTGAACTTGATGCATACAATATGGAGCCTTTTGAAGGAAGGGCAGGACTTTACAGGTGTGGGATGCTTAGTGGAAGCAATGGGGATTTGGGGACATCAAACATCATTTCTTTTCAGAAATGACATTATGCAACCAGTGAGAATAAATCGAGCACCTATTGACGGAAGCTTCACTTCCCTGTTCATTTTGGCTGATGCCTTTTAAAGTTTTCTTCTTTTCTCAGTTTGTGCTCAGAAATTTCACCGGAAGACGTGTGAAGGTTCAGGGTGCTGGACAGGATGGTGGTGTTACAACAATGAAGTTAAGCTGCATTCCCCTTACAGGAAGGAACTGAATTTTGATGTTCCATTCAGAGCCAGAAATAAGGTGTCCCTATTCTTCTTCTTTGCTAGTAACAAACCTATTGGGAAATTTGTGGTGGGCTCGGCCACATGTAAGGGGAGATGGAGGCCAGAACACATCTTCTTCTGGAGAATATGAGCAAGCCTCCAGAATCAAGGTTTTCCTTCTTAATTGAATTTCTGTGTCTGTTTTGTGCCATAGTAAGAATCCCTCTTAAATCTGTCTTTAGGCAACCGACATATGGTAAGACCTGCAGAGGTTCTGGGTGGTCATAAGGGGATGTGGAGGCCACAACACATCTTTTGGTAGCATTGTACACAGGAAAGTTCAGGGCGCTGAAGGGGAGTTGTTGTCCACAGTCCATCTTCTTTTTGAAGACTGTATATAATCCCTCAGAATGAAGGTAAGCAGCATTTCCGCTTACAGGCAGGAATTGAATTTTTGATACACCATTCTGGACCAGAAATAAGGTTTGTTTGTTTTTGGAAATTCTTGTTTGCGGGCAACAAACCTGTGGGAAGTTTGTTGGTGGTTTGGGACCTCTGTAAGGGGAGGTGGCGGCCACGACAGCTCTTCTCTTGAGGTGGAAGACATGTTTCCTGATTCAACAACAGCAGTTTTTCTGCGGTCAGTCCTGGCAATCGGAGGCCTTCAAAATCAAGATTTAGCACCATATTAATCACAACGGATATATTTCTCATGTGTAGGAGCCTATTTTTTGAAAGGGACATCTGATAGAGATGGTGTGCTATGTAGAATAAGCATGAGTGATTTCTTCCAAAGGTGGATGTCAAAGTGAATCAATAGCTGCGGTAACCTCCCATCTACAGATGCATGGTGACACCACCCTCTGAACTTGCCTCTGTGTTCCTCCTTTGAGGTGCCGGGTCCCCATTTCTGATTGGAAGCTACTCGCCCTCATAGATTCACTGTCCAGGAAGCAACCAGTGCAAAATGTCCTGAAACCCCAGGAGTTTTCACCAATAGATCTGCTACTATCAACTGATGAAGCCACTGAAAGAGCCTGAAGCATGCCATAGGAGTTGATCACAACCATGTTTCATTGAGGAACTCTTTGTTATACGGTAACTGAGATGATTCATTCAACTCAAAGATGCCCAGATGGAAAAATTTATTAAATTATTCTGTCAGCTTTGGAAGAGATTGTTCCAGACTTGGTGGAGAAGACCAGTCATGACTGAGAGGGAGTGCTGGGGAGGCATGATATATGGCAAATGTGAAGGCCTGTAGCAGGAATATCATGGGTGTTCTTCAAGGGTGTTTCTGCACCTACCGTAGGCTTGAAATCCGGATTAAGGAAATTTGGATTTCTGAAATCCGTCCCTGGGAAGATACATCTGAAATAGGGATGGATCCCAATGAGGCCTGATGCCTCCGCACTCGCGTGGGAAGAATGGCTAGCAAGGAATGGATCATGTTTTTGCTGAGCAGATGCTGGAACACTGATATCCAGAAGGATTAGGCCTCTCTGTGGCCCTGCCACCCACGGTGCTGTGTGATTGGAGCACTCAGCCATCAGTCACTGCTCGTTTCTACCATGCATGGGCGTGTCAAATCCGATACATTCAAATCTATTTGTTCGAAAGTTAGATAACGGATTTGAAGATAAGAATGTCGAGAACATTTGTATTTGTTGTACATATCTGTATGCATTTCGTATGCATCCTGTTTTATCCCATATGCATCCTGTTTTTGTTCCGTATTATAAGCACAAATACATACAGATTCGAATCATGCAAACGAATGTTTTGGGACACTGAAAATTTGAATGTTTAAATTCGAATGTGAAGACATTTTCTTTGAATTTGAATGTCCACATTTGATTGAATTTGATCAAATTTCGATTGTTTAGAACATTTGTGCACATCCCTGTGCAAACTGAGGAAGTTTCTAACTTACATATAACAAATATAAGATAATCAAAAGGACTACTGTCTGAAAAAGGTGAAGGATCATAATAGGGTGCAAAACTAAATTCAGGATTCCTTGTACCCTCAGATTTTGCACAAAAAATACTGATGAATTATACAGTCAGTAATTTGGATTTATACAGCACAGTTTTCCAAAGATTCTACAAAGTGTACAAGAACTTAAAACAAGGAATCAGGCATTGAAATAATCAGTAAGGTTGTTCTGAAGCACAGGGCCACTACGTAGCCTCCCCTGCGGTGGATTAGTGGCACTCATTGGTTTGTGGTGGTATGCGTGTGTGAAGCAGCATCCGGCAGGCCAGTGTGTCAGGCATGTTGTCACTTGGCACAAGGTTTTATTCTGAAAAGGGTTTCTAAACCTGTCTGTGTAAAAATGGTGACAGAGAAACAGTACCGTAGAACATGTTCTTCTGTTCTGTAATCTCTATAACTCTGCTCACCGAGAATTAACAAATACCAAGCTGGAAGATCCAGTGTAGAATACATCAAGTTGTTGTTAAGTGATACCAATCCTGACACGGCCCTAGTGGCTGCAGAATTCCTAGCTGTGGTTATAAAAATAAGGGCGAAGTCAGAAAGTGAACCCTTGGAACCGAGCGACCTGGATCAGAGATATTCTAAAAATTATTCTTGATCATTTGTATTTAAATCCATTATGTTGTCTTATTTCTCTTATAGCAGGTTGTTATACCTGTTTTATGTACTATCTTCTGAGTATGTAGACTCACTTGATTTTATCTACACATTGTGATTTTAAATAACTTTCTGTAACTTTTTGTACTTTTTAACATTTGCCGATTCTGGTCTGTGACCGTCCAAATAAAATCCATTTGTTCATTCAAAAACACAACCCATCAGTACATGTGGAGAACATACTTCTTACGTTTTTAATTTTGACATGATGTTTACAACTTTTGTTTGGAATTTATCAAGCACAAGCCTAGTTTAAATGAGGATGCAGAATCCGCCAACATAGAGGATTAATTGCTGAAAAGAGACAATTATTTTATTTCAGTAGTACAGAGACAGGAAGCCAAGCAGTTTTTCTTTACCATTGGATGCCCACATCCCAGAGTCTTCGCAAGGTCTCCACAATTGGAGAACAGATCCGTATATTTGCATGGATTGGCTGAAAATGAAGGAACGTTAGATATTAGTTTTTTACAATTTTAAAAGAATTTCCCTTCCCCCCTTCTTCCCGAGGGCAATACGTAATTCATAATTCATACACAATTGATAGAAAAGGCTACATGATACATAGTAACGCTACACTGAGAAAATTAGACGTAACTTCAGTTTTTATTTATTTAAACAAATTATATCCCGCCCTTCACTAAATGGTCCCATGGTATGTTACAATAAGAATAAAATATATCAAATATTAAAACATAATTAAAAATATCCCCTCCTCCCTCCCTCCCAACCCCACCCTCCCTAACAGGACAGCATCCTGTGGAAGCTATTTAAATGGCAAACGCCTGAGTGACCAGGTGCTGAAAACTATACAGCACAGGTGCCTGGTGAACCTCAAGAGGGAGTCTGTTCCAGAGTCTTGGGGCCACCACAGAAAAGGCCCTCTTGTACATTCCTATGCCTTGTACCTCTGTGAAGGAACAACAAAAAGGTCTTTTGCATGGGCAGGTCTAAATATATTTTGTCTAAATATATTTTGATTATCATCCATTTTTGTTCACATATTCTAATCCTATCTAAATTTATACTACCATTAAAAAATTCTACCATTAGAGCATTAATTACATAATTATCTAATTTACGGATAGACCATTTTGTTCTGTCCATCTATCCACTTACTAGGACTATCTGAGCACATGTTAATAATAATTCTACTATTTCCTTCGGTTAGATAGTCGGAAGATTGTTTAAACCCATATGTAATACTCCCATTTTTCCTGTTATTATAAACTGTATATTTAGCATATCACTGATTTCTTTCTCTGTTAAGGAACATCAGATATTGACAAAAGCAAAACATTAAGAAGTCTTTGGCCTCCAACCTGCTATTTACTTTCTCGACAAACTGACAGGACTCAAAGAAGCAATACATAAGCATCAGTGGTGCCTCTTCAGCATTTGGGCCAACAGAAAAGTCTGTAGTAACAGTTAATTGACACAGTGAGTTCTGCACTCTAGCTAAAAGCCCTCTGGTAAATAAAAAAAGGTGTTGCTTTAATAAATCAGTAAAACATCATCATCATCATTAAATAATCTTACTGCATAATCCATGGTCGCAAGCGTTAGGGCAGTCTCCACAGGGTGGTCCTGACTTGTATGGAGTTTTTATTAAGCCCACGATGTTTCCTCTACAATAACAAATGTAAACAGGTAAATATGGGCCTCTTAATCTCATGTTTGCAGTCGCCATCTGCAGTAACCTTTGAGGCCAAGAAAATAAAACCTGAGGGCCTTTTCTCACTTCAGCAAATGGGGACATCCAGGGATGCTCTGGTATGAAGCATGGAGTGCTTCCGTTCAAGAGTGGCTCTGAGCATTGCAGGACCATCTCCCAATGCCAACAGCTGCGGAGCACTAAACAGTGCTCCGCAGTTATACTAGGAGCATTCTAGGAGAGCCCTGAATGCGGCCTTTGCACTCCTTCCAGGCAAAGGGTGTGCAGTGGGGAAGGGCAGAGCAGCTGCGTGCCGCATTGCCCATTGCTGTAGCAGTGGCCCACCACACATGACCATCGCTGCAGGGAGGAGAGACTGAACTGTCAGAAAGCTTTAAGGCGGGGCTAGTGTTCAACTCATTCTGGAGTTCTGCTGGGTGCTTTAGTTTACACTGTGAATCCTGAGGTCTTTTCACATTTGGGTTGGTAGCGCATGATTAGGGAACTTCTGCACTTGGAGGAGGTTCCTACAACCTCCAAGCACCCCTGTGATCATGTACTACCAAATCGTACTCCACATTCTCCCCAACACTCCCCAATCAATGACCTGTTGTGTCCAGCCAGGGAGCATTTGCACCTCTGCTGGACAAGGGGTCATGCACAAGCGTGTTGCCAGCCCTGCCGCCCTCCTGAGCGCAGGGTTATCATGGCAATGGCACTGATGCATGTGCAAGTCTCGCAGGGTGCTGTAGCCAAAATGGCGGCACCCTGAAGAGGACTGGCCCCGCAATCGGATCAAGGGAAGTATAGCGTCAGTCAACACTGATTCATCACACTCCTTTTCTGTCTGGCAGGTGGGAAGGGAAGTGCGAAGTCACCCCTCGATTTAGGGCCTGTATAGTTAGTTTGTACGCTGCATAGATTTGCAGTTTAAATCTATTTCCTAGCTTGCATCTCAGCTGTGTAGATGATGAAATCAATAGGGCTGAATATTTTCTTGGGGAGAATGGAAATTTTCCAACTTTCTAGGAGGGTTTGAAAACCCTCACCCACTTATCAAAAAATATGTTGGAAAATTATTGTTAGGAAGTATTGGCTCAGCTGTGCATGAGGGCCCAAAAGTTCCCATGGATGTTTTAGTTAATGGGCACATTCAAGAAGAATAAATGGCTGTATTTGCTTCTGATTAACTGGTAGCCACTGAAACCTGGAATTAATACATACGCAGGGCAGTATTGACAAACGTAGTAGTGCTTCAAGAGTTTAGAACTGCAGTTGGCTTCAGCGCAACCAATCAGATAAGACCCAGACCAAACGATCTGTAAAAATAAAAGCAAGAAAGTGCTACTTTTTTAGCATCAAACCTTGAAAAATGTATGCTTAACAATGAAAAAAAAGTAAATTTCAACTTGGACATATGCATGTAAATGGAAAGTGGAGGCCCTTTTACAGAAGGCAAAGAGTCGGGGTAATAAACAAAACAAACAAACAAACAACTCCAATGATACCCGATGACCTGCACATCATAGAACATAAATATGGCTATGGTCACACCTAAGATTTAGTCCAACTTCAGTCCATGTCAGCAAAGTGACTGGTAATTTTCTTTCCACATTATCTATCCCAAAGGTGAATTTTCTGATGCTCTGGTTACATGAGTCCCAGTCAAGTCAGCCTAATAATGAATCCGAATTCATTCCAATGCTGGTGAGATGTGGATTGATAGAAACAGAGCGTCCTCTTTCAGCTTTGTTGGACACACATTTCTAACCGAGTTTGGTACGGAGGCCTGGCTCTCCGCCCCTTTTGCTACATCACATCTATCTCGCTTCCTATTGGATGCTGTTCATGTCACTCAAGGGAGGCATTTCTGATTGGACACCTTTCATGTCACTCAAGAGAGGTGAGGGTGTGCGTTTGCAGTTCTTTTTAAAGCCTGCTCCCCCACCTCCACAAACCCCTTCCTTTTTTATATGCTTTTCTTCGTGTAATTGGTTTCTTTGTAATAAAAATAAATTATTTAATAAAAATAAATAAATAATTTAATAAAAATTAACTTATTTAATAAAATAATTTATTAATAATTTAATAAATGAATAAATTATTTAATGTATATAAGTTTGCATAAAAACGCTAGACAGAGGACTCATACACCCCTAAACTGAGGAGATGGGGCGGTGCCTCACAAACTCCACACATGCCAATTAGCCAAAGGAAATTCCGGGCACCACCCACTCCAGCACGCTTACGCCTCCTTTAGGTGGTCCCACCACCCACACATGAGGAAGCGGAAGCCGGACTCTAGTTCCAGGCCAGCCTCAGTCCCTGTCTTCTATAAAAAGGACTGCAGTCCAGCTCAGAATTCAGATTAGCTTAAAGTCATCTGAGTCACACGTCCTGAAGGAGGACTCAGGTCATTCTACAACTCATGTGTGACCAGGCCCTGAGTTCTTTAACACTGAAAGGAAACAGCTCATCACTTTGCCAATGTAGGGTGCTTCTGCATCTGCCGCTGAAAAACGAATCTAAAAAGATCAGTTTTTCGGCCATCCGTTCTTCTGAGGATCTGTCCCAAATAGGGACAGACCCCCGGAGGCCCCGCGCGTCCACACATGTGCGGGGCGGCCGCAGCGGGGCTGGATCGGGTGGCTGGAATGCAGCCGGATTCCTGCACTGCCAACGCCGCCCCCTGAGCCGGGGGACTGGAGCATGCAGTTGCCAGTCACTGCATGTTTCCAGCAGCGTGCCACGGAGGGCAGAAGGAGGCAAATGAGCCTGCTTCCACCCTCCCCAAGATGGCAGCCGCCAGGGCATCCGGCCTTTGCCTCTCTGCCTGCAGAAGCATCCTGCTTCCGAAACGGATTGAGGTGAAGGACTGGATGAAGACCTAATTTTTCAGGTCTTCCCGGAGGCCAGATCTTTCGGCGGCAAGACCCAATTAAGAATGGCTCTTGCCTGCCAATGTGCAGAAGTGCCACCAAAAAGGGACCTGGATCCAGCCTCTGGTGCGGAAAGTAAGTTTATATATTGTCTGTATGTGTGTCTAATGTGTGTTTATATGTGGTTTAAGGGCCGGCGTGGAAACACCCATATTCTCTCACTGTGAAAGTGGACTGAAGCTGAATTAGACCTTAAGTGTCACCACAGTCTTACTACAACACGGTATGCAAAGTCATGTATGGATGGTACCTGATCTAGTCTTATTTCTCTTTATTTTTTAGAGACCCAGGTGTCAACCAATTTTCCCTGCTTCAACCATCCTCAAGCAAGCTATCACCTGAGGTGACCTGTGCTGATGGAAGGATTCTTTTTGCCCAGCCCTTATGCTCAAAGCTATGTGTGAAGAGCTACACTCAGTCTGGAGTGCTATAAATCGTGTGGGTCCCATGAGGACTGTGGCCTTCTACTGAAAACTAAAACAGAAAAAAAATATTGATCTAATCATATATTTAAAATATTGTCTATGCAGGTTTTCTGTTAGTCTTTGGGTGCTTCTGCGTTGGCCGGCGAAAAGCAGATCTAAAAAGATCCGTTTCTTGTCGATCTGTCCTCCCCCTGATCCATCACGAATAGTGACGGATCTGAAGGGCCCTCATGCATCCGCACACACACGGGGAGGCCGGATTCCGGAGGATGGATGGATTCCAAAAGTCCTCCGGCTCTTGCGTGGTGATGCTGCCTCTGGAGCTGCAGAACTGGAGTGGTGAGCTGGCAGTCACTGCGTGTTTCTGGTGGCGCCAGGCACACGAGGGAAGGGCTTCGAAAGCAGGCAGTCCTGCTCCCGCCCTCCCCAACATGGAAGGCGGAGGGAATCCGTCCCTTTGCCTGGCCGTGTGTGGAAGCGTCCTGCTTCTGCATGCATCCAGGGGAAGAGATGGATGTAAGACCTGATTTTTCAGGTCTTACATTTAATCCAGATTTCGGCAGCAAAACCGGTTTCAAAAACTGGTCTTGCATGCCGAAATGCTTAAGTGGCCTCGGCAAAGGGTCACAGAAGAGGACTCCAATGCGGAAGCCGCATAAAGTAAGTGTTCTTAATCTGGCTTGTGGGGTGGTTAAAACGGTTTCCTCAGCTAGTGCAGAAACACCCTTGGGCCGCATCCCCATTAGAAGCTTAATCCAGTTTCCCTAAACCGAAATAACAGAACTGGATGCAAACACGAATTTGCCTGATCCCAATGGGAAGGCGCTAGCCACCCTTGCAAGGCTTCCTGGGAAATGTAGGCAGCAGCGCACCTAGACTCAATGGATGCCGGCCCTGCTGCTCTCACAGTCGCCCCACCAGCAACTAGGTAAGCACCCCAAAAGTGGCCATGGGTGGGGTGGGGGGTGGCAGCTGCAGCTTCCCCTGGAAAGAGAAGGGGCCATGGCCCTTTCTCTTCCGAGGGGAAAGACACAATTGGGCCGTGAAACCTGGGGGCGGGGGGCGGGGAGTTTCTGCTTTGGCTTCCCTGGCAAAGATAAGCGGTCATGCCTGCTTTTCTTGCCAGGGCAAAGCCAGGGAGGGCGGCAGCCGGCCGCGCCATGGGAGCTCCTGAAGGAGCCAATGGCGCAGGCTGCCGGATCGCCCACCTTTCAGAGTGGCAGAGCATGCACTCTGCCTCTCTGACAGCTAGGCAGGCGCCGGCAGGGCCGGTTTGGGATGGGTACTGGTGCACTCGCACAGCACCCACCCCAAACCGTTTCCAAATCCGGCCCTGCCGCCACTGCCCCGCACATGTGCGTACGCGCGGCATCTGGGAGAAACCGTTCCTGTTTGGAACAGTTTCCCCTTTAAAATCGTTTTGCCAGAAAACGGATCTGTTTTGAAGCTCAGCACTTTCAATGGCAAGATCGTTAACAGGTGTGAAGTGTTGGATTGCTACAGTGGATTGCTTGGATTGCTACTAGGGCTGCTGTTTTGAGGGGTGGATTTTACAGCTTGCTTTGGAAGCAAGCTATTGGGGGAGGGAAACTCTCATCCCTTAACACGGAAGGGTTCCCACAGTAAAAAATGTAAAACGTTTCAAGTGCACGAACCAGAGTGAGACCTGTTGAAATGAGGATTAACATTTACAATGCTTTGGGGTGATTTAACACGCGGAAAGTGTGTTAAGCCAAACTGACGTGGGGTCTACCAGGATTGAAAACAGTTTGAAACTGAAATAGGGTTGTAATGGGGATGCGTCCTTGGTGTTCAGCATAATAGGTTTACTAAACGAAATGAGTACATGTTTGATACAGCAATGGCTACCTGGGTGTAATGGCCAGTCATAGCATTTGCAGGGACTGCTCCAATGCCATACTTGAAGTTTTTCCTCTCGTCAAACCAAGCCTGAATTGCTGTAGACCATGAAGTACGTTGAGATGACATGAAGAGGTTTTCTCCACAGCCTACTCCATCTAGGAGACCACACATATTAACAGAAAAAAGACAACTTTTGTTACCATACACCACATTTGCCAATGTTAGGGGTGTCCACGTATGTTTGAACGTCTGAATTGGCACAAATAGAGAAAAAACAAATGTATTCAAATTTAAAGCGATTTGAGTACATTCGTATCTATTCATAGGAATATTCTATTCATACTTGATGATACGAATGCCAACAACGTCCATATGCGTCCATACACATCTGTGTGCATTCAGACGCATTCCGTTTTTATGCTGTATGCATCCCGTTTTCATCCTGTACTTATCCGTACAAATGCATACGGATGTGTACGTAATGCATACTTATCTGTATACATATGAATGTCCAAATAATTCGTATGATTTGTTTGAATGTTAAAAAAATGAAGGTGTAGGCATTCGATTCGAATTTGATTGCCTTTCAAATATTCGTGCACATCCTTGGCTAAAGTCCATTAATTCTAATTGGCCTTAAACAACAACAACACCTTTGCATTCCAAATAGGTTCCCCTCCCCACTTGTCTAAGAAATTAATCAGGTGCGGACATGTCCCCCCCTCTCTCACGTGCTTTTAGATGGCGCTCATGTGTGCTTTTTTATGCGCACTTCTATCTTCCCTTCTCCGTGTGGTGTAGAAAAGTATGGAAACACATTATATAAAATACACAATTTTAAGAATAATTTTATATCCGAAAACTCTGCAATGCCCGATGCATCCAAAACGTACCCAGCACTTCAGAAAGCACTGGGTAGATGTGATAATGCTGATTGTTAAGATATTTCCAGAACAAGGTGTGATTGTGTTGAAATTTGCCTCACCAGGCTATTCTGGTAAACATCAGGTGTTGTACTATTTTTGTAACCTAGACAAAACAAAGTAATGTTCTCGTGGGAACTGAATGGTGTTGTGAAGGCCAGGACTCTATGGGTGTTTTTCCACTGTCACTAGAAGTACCCATTAAGTACCCATTAATGGGTACAAAAATGCCATTAAGTACCCATTAATGGGTACAAAAATGCCATTAAGTACCCATTAATGGGTTCAAAAATGCCATTAAGTACCCATTAATGGGTACAAAAATGCCATTATGTACCCATTAATGGGTACTTCTAGTGACAGTGGAAAAACACCCTATGAGACACAGAAAAGCGATCCCATTAAGGATAGGCCAAGCACGTGCATGTGGGGTCCGGGTTCCATGACATCATGCTAACCCACAAGTATAATTGCATGCTATAGATTATAAAAAAAAATGTAGAACTGGTATGTAGGATTTAGAACCTTAGTAGGTAAGTTGTTAACATGTATTCATTTCATATACGCATGCATTTAACCTACATATCCAATGTATTTAGCCAGCACTCACTCTGAAATCATGAAGCAATAAAACCTTCCTTTTGGAATGCAACAATGTGTCTGTTTTGTGCATGTGAACACCAGTCCCGTATGCTAACAGCTGTGCATTTTGCCAAGTGCAAGTTCTGCCACTTTTTAAGGATTTAACATTGACTGCCTTGCCGTGGCAACAGACATGTGCAGTGGTGTTGCCACAGTGACTGGGTAATGTGGTGCACAATTGCGGCTGCACTGCTTTGTCCTATGCATCATTTGGGATAGAAGCGGCTGCGTGCAGCCCCCAGCTGTACCACCAAAGAAACTGCATAAAGGTCCTAAGGTGAAAGGCATTACCTGAAGAGAAACCAGAGGATAAAAAAAGACGCTAAGGTGTTGTAGAATTGTAGTAATACCTGGAACTAGGGGTGTGCAGAAATATTTTTTTGCATTTGAAATCGAGTTGAATCAAATGTGAAAACATTCAGTTTGACAAGTTACAAATGGATATATTAAGGTGGGAAGAAGCAGAAATAACAACAACAACAACAACAACAATAATAATAATAAAATAAGGCTGCATCTCAGTCTGGGATAGGGGTGTACACAAAGTTTTTCATTAGAATTTGAGTTGAATCAAATGTGAACATTCAATTTGACGAGTTACAAATGGATATATTAAGGTGAGAAGAAGCAGAAAGAGAAACCACCACCACCACCACAACAACAATAATAATAAACTATTAAGGCTGCATCTCAGTCTGGGATAGGGGTGTACATGATTTTTTTTTTTTTTTGCATTAGAATTTGAGTTGAATCGAATGTGAAAAAATTCAATTCAATTTTGATGTTTAACATCCGAATGATAAAAAGCTCGATTCGAATCCGTTACATTCAAATCTATTCGTTAGATTCGTATTTAAAGATATGAATGTCAACAACATTTGTATGTGTTATACGTATCTGTACGCATTTCGTATGCATCCAGTTTCATCCTGTATGCATCCCGTTTTCATCCCGTATTATAAGCGCAAATGGCTACAGATACGTGTAATGTTTGTACAGATACGTATCTAATCTATTAATGTTTCGGAACATCCGAATACTTGAACTGTTAGGAGGGGGGGAAATTGCTTTTTCATTTTCCAATGGATACCACAATAAAATCTACTACTGTTCAAGGAATTTCAGTGCTGGTCTTTTATAATGCAAGAACTAACAGTCTAATTGGACTAAGGAGATTATGAATTCCTTTAAGCCAATTGCTCTGGGCTTACTGAATGCTACACTTACTGACAGTCCTTTCATTCGATGGGCTGTGGGACAAAGTACATCGACTTGCCCAGCGTTTGGCATTCTCAGCGGCTATACCGTTCCATTCCTAAAAGGGAAAAATAAGGGGGTTAAACACACCACCTGAAGAATGTTTAACAAGGAAACTCAGAAGACTGACAGATGTTTGCATCATTTATCATTGTTCAAAATATTTGTTGTTTTTTCTTCCTCAACAGTCCGATCTTATCTGTATATTTGAAATGACTTGATACTACTCATTCACAGAACTGGATGATGCTGATGTCTGTGCATTTTAAACAATAATATAAGCATTGTAGTTGCTCAACCAGTATCAGTTATGACTAATGACATTAGCCAAGCCTTTTGTTAACAGAGAACGAAGGACCTTTTCACACCTTCTCTTGGCACGATGGCCAGAGAACTTCTGGGATGGACTGAAGAAGAAGAAGAGGTGGCTTTTCTACCCCACTTTTCTCACCCATTTAAGATGACTCAAAGTGGCTGACAAACCTTCTGTTCTTCTCCCTTGAGGGGACTCAAAGCGGCTGACCTTTGGTTCTTCTCTAGGCAACTTTTCATTCAGGGCTAGGTCACGATGGGTTGTGGCCCCACAGTCTTCGTGGCCCAAGCTGCCATGTATTAGGGGTGTGCACAAATGCAATTTTTGACATTTGGTTCGATTCAGATCAAATATTCAAATGTCCAAATTTGTACAAATAGAGAAAAAACAAATTTATTAAAATTCGAATTGATTCAAATACATTCGTATATATTTTTACGAATATCCAATTCATATTTGACGATATGAATGTCAACAACATTTGTACGCATCCGTTCGCATCCTGTTTCTCTCCTGTATGCATCCCGTTTTTGTCCCATACGTATCTGTACAAATGCATATGGATACAAATGAGATGCGTACAGATAGGTACGTGATGCGTACATATCCGTACACATACAAAAGTCCAAATTGGGTACAAATGATTCCAAACATTTTGTTTGAATGTTAAAAACCGAATGTACAGACATTTGATTCAAATTTGAATGAATTCAGTCCTATTGTGAATATTTCAAATCTTCTTGCACATCCCTACATTGAGTGCCCTGTGATAAACTTATGCCACATTAATTTCCCTTAATTTTGGGGAGCAGCACTTGCAAATGATAAAAACTTCATCTGTGCCAGGTGCTTCATTAATTTCTAGCACAATTTAGTGAACAAAGAACTTTATAATCCTTCTGTTTCTTGCCACCTTGGGAAAGTGTATGAGGTTGTTCAATAAGAAAAGCAGCTTGCCTAAGGCAATTTAGGGAAATCTTTCAGCGGAGTTGGGGCTGGAAGCCATGTTCTTAGATGAACCTCTAGATGATGAGGCTCTTATGATAGGTGTAAGTAAGTTCCACTGATCTCAGCAAGAATTACATCAGCATTAATAGAGGTAGGGTCGCGTCAGACATGGAATTTGTTTCTCTACGGGAGTTGAGCTTTAGCTCTGATAATTACCATAGAAGCAGCAAGAACACAGGTTTTCTATTGGGAACCGAAACAAAATAAACCTACAAATAATTTCTCAGTGGATGTGGTGCATACTACTTTTTGTTCCTTTCTAACTTACCATCCTCAGCATGTTACGAGCAGTTGGATTTACTGCTCTCCGCAAAGCATTGTGTTTGTCAACAATTTCCTTCTCTGGAGAACTGTGTACCTGAAATGAAATGAGGAGCAATAAGAACCTAAGAGGAGCCCTGCTGGATCAGGCCACGGCCCATCCAGTCCAGCATCCTGTTGCACACAATGGCCCACCAATTGCCCATGGGCACCTCAAGCAGAGGCAAGGGCAAACCTCCTGCTCTTGAATCCCAGTAATGGCCTTAGAAGCATCCTGCTTGTCCCCCCATCCTGAAAGATATGCTTAGGCATCCATTCTAATAGCCATTGGGTGTTTTTCCACCTCAGCCCTTAGATCCAGATCTAAGAAGATCCAGATCTAAGGAATGGGTACATTCCTTAATTCAGATCTAGTAGATCCAGATTAAGGGAAGCATCCAATGTGTTTCCACAGGAGATATAGCACCCATTAGCAATGGGTGCTAACCCCCTGCTGTAGAAAAACCTTTGCACCCATGTGGGGAATCTGGATTGACACCCCAGCTGTTTTGGGGGACAGGGGGTGCAATCTCTGAAGTCCCTCCGAAATCCCTCCGAAGTTGCCTTCGAAGGTTAGCAAAGGCTCCAAAGTCCTCTGAAGGCAACTTCGGAGATTAGTAAAGGCTCCAAAGACAAACCCCTTGCGAGAGCCTGCATATGAATTAGCTCTTTGTGAGCAGGGATGAGTCAGCCTCATTAAATATGCACCTCTTTCCGTGCCTGAAGGTAACAGTCCGCTTTGATCTCCCTTTGTTATCAGAGGTTTGTCTTCAGAGCCTGTGCTTCGAAGTTGCCTTTGGAGGGACTTCAGAGCCTTTGCTAATCTCCGAAGGCAACTTCAAAGTAACTTTGAAATGGCTTCAAAATGATTTTGAAACGATTTCAAAGCCTAGGTTTTGGGGCTCCCCCCCAAGGGTGCCCCCTCCCCCTAGCCTCCTCTAGACCCCATTGCCAAACTAATGTGGAAACAGGCTCCCTTTAATCCGGATTTTCTGACTGAAGACCCCATTGTAGAGCCCATTAATGGAGTCTACAGAAAATCCGGATTAAAGGCTGAGATGTACCCATATGATCTGGATTTCCCCAGCGGCAGTGGAAACAAATGTGTCCCAAATGGGTGCCATGGTGGAATTGGGGTCACCCAGCTCACACCCAAATGGGTCCTTAATGGGTGCAAAAATGGGTACTTTCTGCCAATGGAAAAACACCCATGGATACGTCCATAAATTTGTCTAACCCTTCCTTAAAGCCATCTAGGCTGGTTGCTGTTACTACCTCTTCTGGCAGAAAATTCCATAAACCGATGACCCTCTGGGTGAAGAAATCCTTCCCTTTGTCTGACCCGACTCTCCTACCCATCAACTTCATAGATGCCCCTGGTTCTAGTGTTGTGTGATAGAGAAAAGAAATTTTCTCTATCCACCTTTTCTATACCCTGCATGAGTTAGGTCCCCTCTTAAACACTGTCTTTCCAGGCTGAAGAGGCCTAGACGTTGCAATGTTAGAACAATATCTCTTTAGTCTTTTTGGTCTAAAGCTGCATCTATAGAGCTGATTTTCAAGAACCTCCAAATACCTGGGGCAGGAAGTAGGCAAATACTTTTACCTCATTCTGGATCCCAAACCTCTGGAGAACTGACAAAAGCAACCTAAAGAGAAGCCCTATTTAACCCACACTTCTCTTACTGTGGGATTTGACTCCTAGATCCGATGCCAGTATGAAGCCTATTAGCAACAGTCTTATTGAAAATGTAACTCATTTAGGTTGATTTGAAATAGACAATATGGAAAGGAATTGCATGATGAGCCTTCTAATAACACAGGGATTTGCATATTAATTCTAGTAGGATGGGAAACCATACTGTTTTTAAGAATTAATTGCACAACCTGAAATAATTTAATGACTGCATTCATTACAATATCTCATTTAGTTCAGAATCCATCCATCCATCCATCCATCCATCCATCCATCCATCCATCCATCCATCCATCCATCCATCCATCCATCCATCCATCCATCCATCCATCCATCCATCCATCCATCCAGTTCTGGCTGGAAATATAGCAAGAACACATCTTCAGGACTGATGCTAAGGGTCAACACAGCTGGGCATCTTCTGGGAAAATTCACTCTCCAGAGGTGAAGCCTGTTGAGATGACTCTATGGAACTTCGTCACCTGCTTCATTTTTCACTCATTTTACTAGCCAAGACAACAGTGGAGGTGCAAAGGAGGAAGAGCAGATGTTGCTTTTGACTCTGTGCTTATCAAACAAAGCAGTTATATACAGAATTAAGAAACTTACATTTCCAGCAGATTGTAAAAGCACAAAAGCAAGATTTAGCACCAGCACCAGCATAGCCATATCTGGACACAAAAGAAAAAAACATGTAACGTTAATGTTCTCCAGATCTTAGTTCTGGTTTCTTTCAGCCCTAATATGAATATTCATACAAACCTTTACACCACATGGACATTTTCCTATTAAACAAGGTCACATTTACACTGCTCATTTGATGGCACAAATGTCTCAGCAGCTGTGAACCCTTCTACAGAATTTGCATTCTTGGTGGAAGGAAGAGGTATATAGAGGTCACTACTTCAGATTGCTTTCTGCTCCTGTAATTCCATCTGCATCTCCTGTTTTTTGGAGGGTAGAGGCAAACAAAGCCACTCCACCATGACAGAGGGGCTTGCATAGGTCAATGGAACTCTGAAGTCCAGGACCACCAAAGGCAGACAGGTCATGAAGGCAAAAGTTACCCATGGAGAAAGAAGTGGAACCCATTCCAGTATCTTCCCACGAAACCTCATAGAAATGCCCTACAGGAAAAGCAATTGCCAGTGACACTGGAAGATGGGCTCCACAAGTGAGAAAGTGTCCAAACCATTACTGAAAAAGAACAAAGGACAAGTATAAGAAGAGTTGGCTTTTCTACCCCACTTTTCTCAACCATTTAAGGTGACTCAAAGCGGCTGACAAAGCTTTCTGTTCTCCCCACAACAAAACACCCTATGAGGTAGGTGGGGCTGTGAGAGCTCAGAAGAGAGCTGTGACTAGCCCAGGGTCACCCAGCTGGCTTTGTGGGGGAGGGTAGAATTGAACCTGGTACGTCCAGGTAAGAGTCTGGCTCCCTAACCACTAGACCAAACTGGCTCACTGTGCACTATAAGTACCTCCAGGAAGATGAACTGACTGAGCTAATGCTGGAAAAAACACCCATATGTGGACATACTTGGTGGTGAAAGGAAAGTCTGCTGTTGCATTGGAACCTGGGGTGTAAAATTTATGAACAAAGGTAAGCTGGAAGTGGTCAAACATCAACATCTTGGGAGTCAATGAACTATAGTGAACTGTGGACAAGAGTTCTTTAGAAGAAACGAAGCAGCCCTCATAGTCAACACAAGGACACCTCCAAGGACATTTTTGGACTCTCAAAGGCAGGTGGCAGGCCTGTTCACACTGCTGGGGTGCAGACACAGCTTGGACTGTTCCACAAAAACGCTCCAAGTTCTAACAAAAGAAGTTCAAGGTCTCTATGGAGGCCCTTCTTTCAGGTATTAGGTAATCAGATGACTGTAGGATGTTGAAAGCTGCAGGGGAACTGAAGAGGAAGCAGCAGCTATTTGTTGAGGTTTTCCGCTTGTGGTCAGTGAAATGAGTCATTTATTAGCACTACTCAGAAAAGGAGTGAAAAACATATTGCCAAGAAGTTAAAAAAGTCTTCCAACCCCTTTTCTGAGGAGCAGAAAAAACAAATTCTTGCATGGATTCTTGAATTACAGACTCCCCACATTTTCTCCCTTCTGGGCAGTGGATTCCAGAAGATTCTCAACAATGGCAGCAATGCATTTCTGCTGTCTTCCAATAGACAGAGGGCTGCCCAAAAGTTCCTATTGCTTGTCTCTTAGGAGCAGTATCCAGCACACCTGGAAAATGGGATGCCTGTTCTTCCTTGTGTCTGAACATGCAGAACATGTAGGTGTTCTATCAGAACAGTTTGCTGCTGTGGCGAAGGACATGGGCTGTTCCAACACTTAATGAGTTCTGTTCTGAGGCAGACAAAACAGCAACACCCCAATCTCTGGTACAATGATCATGAATCGCCCCACAGCACAGTCGGTTTAATGCAGGGCTGCACTTGTGCTTTTCCTGCGGGTTTTTACCAACCACTTTCCCAGTCGTTTGCTTGTATATTCAACTCTGTCCCTTACTCTGTTACTTGCTTCCTTTGCAAAGACCTTGACAGCACATGAGGCCTTTTCGCACAGGCCTTTCCCGAACGCGTGGAGGACAGCTTCGGACGCAGCATACGCATTGCTGCGGCCGGGTTTCTGTCCCGGCGTGTCCGGAGCTGTCCTCCACGCGTTCCGGATGCAGAGCACTTTAAAGTGCTCTGCATCCGTTCCTACGCGTACGAGCCGCCCCGGCGCGTTCCGGGAGAGAAGCGTTCGCTCACGCTTCTCTCCCTGACAGCGGTCGGCACGCCCTCAGGGCCCGACTTGCCGGGCCAGCGATCGCGCTGGCGCGGCGAAGCCGGTAGACGGGACCCACCGAATCGGGGTTCCCCTTTCCCATCTGCCAGGGTCAGTGACCCTGGCAGATGGGACAGGGGAACCCCGATTCGGTGCATCCCGTCTGTTGTCTCTGACGGCCGCCGGGACGTGGCTCCTTCCCGGGTCCGGCAGCCCCAATGGGGCTGCCGAAGCCGACGAGCCACCAGCATCGGCGTCCTGTCGCCCCTTTCTGGGGTGGCAGGAGGTCGATGTTGGGCTGGCTGGGGGCGAGGAACGCCTTGGGCGGCCGGAGCGCATCGCTCCGGTCCCCCAAGGGTCCCCCCGCCCCCATCGCGGCCATCTGCGGGGCGCGAGTGCCCCGCAGATCAGCCGCCCACCTCCCCAGTTCCCAAAACCCCCACCCCAACCACCCTCCGACCCGGATCGGGCCGATCTTCGCGGTGAAGGTGCTTGTCCAATAGGGGGCCTAGGTGGGCTGCGTCCTGCGCGATCCCGGCATGCCCCCCTCAGTCGGAGGGCGGACGGCCACGAGGTAGGTGATCCGTCGCGCGCGTCCCATCCCCGGGCCCTGGGGGAGGGGGGGAAACATCTTCACGGTGAAGGTGCCTCGCTGTAGGCACCTTCACCGCGAAGATCGGCCCGATCCGGGTCGGAGGGTGGTTGGGGTGGGGGTTTTGGGGACTGGGGGGGGCGGGGGACTCATCTGCGGGCTGGAGGCGCCTAGATTCAGGCGCCTGCAGCCCGTAGATGGGCGAGATCGGGGCGCAGGGCGAAGCCTTTGCAGATCAGAGCCAGGGGCTCTGATCTCCAAAGGCGTCCTGCCCCATAGGGGCCTTGCCCCGGGCCCCATGATGGGTGCCCGGGTGCCCGGGCATCTTCGTGCCAGGTCCCGCGGGCCTGATCCGGGCCCGTAGTGCTGGCACGAAGCGCAGGGCGGGTGGCTTGACAGCGCTGCCTGCCCCTTGGGTGCTCTCACCCAATGTGCGGCAGTGCTGCCGGCCGAATCCCCGCCCCTGGCCGGCCTTTGCCGGCCAAGACAGTTCCGGGCGCTTTTACCGTTTACACACAGGCACGCCGGAACGCGTTCCGGCGCGCCTGTGTGTGAATGGTGAAAGCGCCCGGAAGTGTCTTAAGCTTCCCGCCTGCACGCGTTCCACACGGAATGCGTTGCAGTGCGAAAAAGCCTCTGATTAAGCATAAGGCAAAGTTCAGCATGCAGACAAGATACTAGGAAAGTGGTTACCGGAAATATTGTAGGGTGTGTTTCCACTGGCCCTTTAGCCTGGCCTGAATCTGGCTCGAGGGTCCAACGTCCCAACACTTTGATGGGATTCCTGAGGACTATATGTCCGATAATCCAAGGAATTCCTGTTTGGATTTTAACAGGACTCACTGAGGAATCCTATTAAAATCTAAATAATTTGTTTCAACAGATGACAAGAGGAAAGAACAGAATCTTGTTTGGATTCTCACCATCCCTGCCAGGTGGTAGAGCAAAATTATGGGGCACATCTGTGATTTTGCCTGGGGCTTGATCCTGTGATGACTTGGTAGGCATTTCTGGGTGTTTTCCAGCACAAAATAGCTAGAAGTGCACAAGTGCTGAGCCCGGGCTTGCAAGGTGAGCATTTCCAGCCCACTTTCACACCTACACTTGCATGGTGGGCATTTCCAGCAAGGTGGATCCTAGGAGCACAGACCCAAGTGAAGTAAGAAACATCACTATTTCAGGAAAACCCGGATTCAGAGCTCTTTCCCCCAAAATAGTATATTCCAGGATTTCATCTCTATATTCTGGGACTATGTTGGGATTGCCACAGGTTCTGTGTCAGTCCCTAGATAGATCCAAGATAATTCCAGGTTTGTCTGCACACAACCTGAGTTCCTTTAGAGGCAGCATTAGTACTGTCTTTTCCACTCCCAGTGCCTGAAGACCACATGGAGATATCATCATACTACTGTTCCTCCCACTGATAGCCCATAGATCAGGGAAACTGCTAAGTGGTTAGGGAGCTGAATTCTTATCTGGGAATACAGAGTTTGATTTCACACTCCATGAAGCCAGCTAGGTGACCTTGGGCTAGTCACAGCTCTCTTCTGAGATCTCACAGCCCCACCCACCTCACAGGGTGTTCTGTTGTGGGGAGAAGAACAGAAGCTTTGTCAGCCGCTTTGAGGTCCCTTAAATGGGTGAGAAAAGCAGGGTAGAAAAGCCGACTCTTTTCTTCATATTGTCCTATTGGAAGCCCCTCTTTCACCTCTCTGAATTATGTTTTGAACTGGTGTTGGATGCCACTACTAAGTCTTCTGTTTCTTTTATGTGGTGGGAAAGTGTGTGGTCTAAGTGTGTACATGGGATTTTTTTCATTGACAATGGAGATATCTGCATGGTCCCACAGACCTGCACCAGATGTGGGCCTGGATCCTGGGGTATGCATGAGAATGCGTGGCACAGACTTCCATGGAATGTAGGGGTTGCATGACCCCCATGCCTGGCCTTTTCAAATTGCACTACAGTAAGCATGCAATTTGAAATAACCCCACATGGGTCATGTTGGCTCTCTACTTCTGCCACCAGTATGCAGACAGTTACTGGTGGTAGGAATGGTTCAAGTCCTGTTCTAGAGCCCAGAGATATTTTGCTAGGTTCTGGAAGATAGCCCAGTTTCAGGTCATTTCTGGGGACACAGAGAACTGTCCCTGACCTGCAACTTCGAGACCAGAAAAAAAAAATCCCTGGCTTCAAAGATGGTTTGCCCATCTTTGTTGTTTGGAATGCCATCAGGACCCTCCACACCTCCTACTATGTTTCTAGCCTGAGGCCTTTTCGCACACGCTGTTTTTGAACACGTACAAGACAGCTCCGGACGCGGCATATGCATTGCCGCAGCGGGGCTTGCGCTCCGACGCGTCCGGAGCTGTCTTGCGCACGTTCGAGATGTAGAGCACTTAGCGTTTGCCGGCTAAGGCACTTCAGAATGCTTTGAGCATTCGCACACAGGTGCGCCAGAACGCGTTTACACGCATTCCGGCGCTCCTGTGTGTGAATGGTAAAAGCGTCCGGAAGTGTCTTAAGCTTCCCGCTCTAGTGCGAAAATGCCTCTGGTTTGCTTTTCTTGACTCTTGAGCAATTTATACAGCACATATTTCCTTTTGCTAGGGGAGTATGGGAAGAAGCTATCTAGATATCCACCACGGAGGGTTACAGTAGACTTTTATATAACATAGAGGCTTTGGTTCTCAGGTTATCAGAACACATAGATTTATAAGTGGTAATATAAAGTATAAATGTGACACTTTTACTTTTATTGGCTCAATCTCTTAGAAGTATAGGAGCAATAGAATCAATATAGTTATCCTGAGGCTAAAAGGAAAGCAGTGAGAAGCTTCAATGCTTAAGGACATATCTATATTATAGATTTGTAGCCCACTTCTGAGAACTTGGAAGTCAGCTCTGTTGAGTTTGACGTGGATTACTTCCAAGAAAGTATGTGTTAGATATACCTCTGAGTCTGATTTAATAACAATTTCCTTTTCCCTATGTTCATGGAAAGTTTAGTCCTACCTATGAAGGTCTAGGCAGGGATATCTAAGAGACTTGTGAGCTACCTCATAAAACAACAGTTTCTAGGATTCTTGAAAATCACAATAATATGTCCAAATCCTATTTGCTAGGGTTAATGCTAGCCTAACTCTGATCTTATGGCTAGTATACATTTTAGTATTAATTCCAGATGAAATTGTTTCCTGCACTGTGCTGTTTTCCAAAATCATCATCATCATCATCATCATCATCATCCCATATAACTTCTGAAAACACTGTGAAGCAGGTTAGGACATAATAAAAACCATACCTTGTAATTTTAGATAAGTCCTGAAGTTCACTCTTTGTGGCTTAAGGATGTTAATGGAAATCAGATGGTGATGTACTGTGTTTATATACTTCTTCTGTTCCCTGCACAGCAGTGACTCAATGTCCAACAGTAATTTACATACCTGCATTTTTTTTCCCAAGCAGAAGTTTAGCTTTGTCATGTGTGTGTGTGTGTGTGTGTAATAATTACAAAGAGGGGATAGCCAGCATTTATCTTACAAAGAAGCGTTAAGAGTTTCTTTAAGCATACATTAAGAATCTGAGGAAAGTTAAGGATACCCACCTAGAAAAACATATTTTGACCTTTTATTTTTATTTTTCAATTTAGTGTCATTTTCCAAGCAAGGACTTAACATGCTGGATTTTAAATGTTGTGATGGTTATTATCGTTTTAATATAGGTTTTTTATAAGCTGGATTTTAAGGTTGTTACCTGCCCTGAGGTCATTGGGTATAGGGCAGAATATAAATATAAATAAAAATAAAATAAATTTGGTTGCTCATTCATTTGGAATCAAATGACAGATTTATCACTGGACCCCATTTCGGAATATATTTGTGGCTATAGTGTTAGTTTGCGCTCAGAGGATGATGAATCACATCTGATAAGAACTCCTGGGGCATGATTATATGTTGTCATGCACACTAGGCCCACAGCCAGCCTCAAAGGTAAGAAACCTGCCTTTGGAAGACAACTGCCAGTAAATCCCAGTAATCTACAATAACTCCACCCAGTGATGCTGGTGCTAAACTGGCCAGGTGGAAACTTGGAGCTGTGGAATTTTGGTTGTGTAGCTTCAAAGGCGCTGAACGTGGGAGATATTGATTATGTACATGGCACATGTCCTACCCGAGTAGCAGGTAGTCAGATGTTACTAAAATCCTGCTAACTAATTGCTTGCCCTCACAACCTGAAGCTGAACTGATGACCCATTGTTATTTGTATTTGATTTCCTTAAGGCATCTGAATCATTACACAGATTGCATAACATGCTTGAAGCATGAGGCTAAAAGTCATTAAAAAAATGCAACTAAATTTATAACTAGAAGTTATGTTATTGACTGTGTACGTGTTTGGGAAAAAATGCATGTGAGCAGAGGCCTTTTCGCACTAGGGGCTGAGGAACATTTGGAATATTGTGTACAATTCTGGTCACCACACCTCAAAAAGGATATTGTGCAACTAGAGAAGGTGCAGAGAAGGGCAACCAGAATCATTAAGGGTCAGGAACACCTCCCTTAATGAAATTAGGCTGCAACGTCTAGGCCTCTTCAGTCTGGAGAGACGGCATTTAAGAGGGGACCTGATTGAAGTATATAAAATTATGCACGGTATAGAAAGGGTGGATAGAGAAAATTTCTTTTCTCTATCACACAACACTAGAACCAGGGGACATCTATGAAGCTGATGGGTAGGAGAGTGAGGTTTGACAGGGGGAAGGATTTCTTCACCCAAAGGGTCATCAGTTTATGGAATGTGCTGCCGGAAGAAGTGGTGACAGCTACCAGTCTAGATCGCTTCAAGGTAGGGTTAGACAAATGTATGGATGACAGATGTATCAATGGCTACTAGAATGAATGCCTAGGTGCATCTTTCAGGCTGGGGGGACAAAGGCCATTTGCTGGGGTTCGAGAGCAGGAGAAGGTTTGTCCTTGTCTCTGCTTGAGATGGCCATGGGCAATTGGTGGGTCACTGTGTGAGACAGAATGCTGGACTAGATGGGTTGTGGCCTGATCCAGCAAGGCTACTCTTAGGTTCTAACCCAAAGGCATTTTGGGAGGCTGGACTTTGGGTATTCTTGTTGTTGTTGGTGGGGGGTTTAGAGGAAGGCACCCACCTTTTGCTACAGCCCTGGGACCAATGCGCAGTAGTGCTCAACGCTCAAATTGTGCAATCGCCTCCCCCCCCCAACACTGGATATTCTCTGTATATTTGCAGAAAGTTTAAAATGCAGAAAATGTAGGTTTACATTAGGGTTTGGTTTGATTTTAAATTTTTATTGCGGTCAAAATACATTTTGCACACAAAATTTAAGTCCAATCAATAACAGGAAACATAAAATCCTTGTAGTAGTAATATTAGTAGTAATAGTGTTAATAATATTATTAGTATTAGTATTAACAATAACAAAACAACAACAACAACAATGCGCAGTTGCATCTATGGCAGTGGTTCTCAACCTGGGGGTTGGGACCCCTTTGGGGGTCGAACTACCCTTTCAGAGGGGTCGTGACAAGTCTCCCACCGCCCTTCCCTCCCACCTCCCAGCTGCTCCACCCCTGTGGTGCGGGGTCTCCACAACATGAGGAACTCCATTAAGGGGTCGCGGCATTAGGAAGGTTGAGAACCACTGATCTATGGTAATCCGAGGTGCCAGTGTGAGGTGCTGGAACACTAGAAGAGGTGCGGATGGCCGCTGCCCCAGATGCTTGAGGAAAGCTTTCTGGTGATGTTGATTAGGGTGCTCCACACCTAATCAACAATTAATGAACTTCTGGTGAGGCAGGGCACACTTGGAGGCTGTAACAAGCTCCTCCACATGCAGATGGTCTTCACCAGAAGTACACTAATTCTTCCCTAGAGGCCATAGTGTGCATAGGCCTCAGGTGTCTGAATGCATACAGTGAGGGTGCGTGATGCTAAAAGCTCTTTTTCCATCACAATTTGATCAGGGTGAATCCCCAAGCAATTTAAAGTGTGCTAAAAATCTTCTTTTGCCTCTGAGCGCCCCCATGCCAGGGTTTTTAACGAGCTTCCAGCACTACAAAAGCAGGAGAACCTGCGACAAAATACCTGCCCTTTAGAGAAGAGTTCCATCGCTCTTTCTGGAAGTCGCGGGTTTTCCTTGCAGCATTTACCTTGGGGACACTCCGTGGCAAAAGGGGCGGGGGTTGCTGCCTGCACACACAGCCATAAAGCCATAAAGCATTCACACATCTCCCAGAAATGCTGCAGTTTCCCTTCCTTCCCTTTCTAAAGCACAGAACTTTCAAAGAGCCAGAATTGCGGAGAATTGCAACATTGTTATCAGGTGTGAAGTGTTATCAGGTGTGAAGTGGATGGATTGCAACATTGTTATCAGGCGTGAAGTGAGTGTATTTAAGTCACCGCTGCTCTACCAGGTGGATTTTGACAGTGTTCTGTGAAAGTGCTAAGAGTGAATGAGCAAACGATCGCCCGGCCGATGGCTGCAGCCGGCACAGGAAGCCATTTCGGGGGACCGAGATCTGGGAGACAAACAGAGAACCGATGGCTATTTTTCCTTTGAACAAGAGAGGGGGTGAGGAGAAAAAGATGCAGGGAAAGAAAACATGCTTCTGTGGGGACGGAAGGTGCGTTTTAAACGTACGTTTTGCTGAGCCTCATGCAGACGCTTATTCTGGAAGTGCATGGCACTTTTAAAATCCGCTTGAATAAAGTTACAGTAGAGGGAGACTAGAGAGGCAAATAAGTCTTTTGGGGATGCAGCCTCAGTGTGTTACATGGTTTAAATTTTGTACAAGATCAGCTACCAGAGTACATGACAATGTGGGTGCCTAAACTGAATACCTGGTTGTGTTAATACAACTTGTTTATGTGGCCTGAACAACCTTAATGTTGCCGAGTTCCCCACATAAACTGTCCCAATGGTAGGTTTTGGGGCATAAGAAGGAGCACTCCTGCCCACTCAGTGTTTTTGGGTTTTCTCTGGTAATCACTGCTATGTCTCTAGTCCTCACTGTGTCTGCAGGGTCCACTCTGAGCAAGAAAATTCTTATTTACCCAAAATAATCTTCATGCAATACGTCTTGCTGAGCTTCCGAGTTTTACTTCCTTATTCAACTAATTGAACATTCTGCCACTTGGTTTGCATGACAGGCAGCAAAAATAATAAATATAAATATAAATATAATAATAAAAATAAAAATAGCTTTATTCCGAGCTGGAGTGAAAAAAAACCCTTCTATGGCCCTTTCTGCACTTAGGTTTGCCCTGAAGAAGTCTCTTAGATCAGATACTTGGGCTCCTCATCCACACATGTGGCCTGAACAACCTTAATGTTGCCCAGATACTGGGGATGAGGAGCCCCAGTATCCGATCTAAGAGACTTCTTCAAGCAGGGCAGGCCCTGCCCCCATTGGGGAGGCCCTGCCCCCATTGATCCTGCTCTGTCTGCACTAGACAGAGCAGGATCTGGATTAAAAGGCCCTTAATCTGGATCTTTGGTAAACCCATTTTACTGGGCCTACTAGAAGGATTAAACGCCTTGTTCTGGATCAAGGGAGTCATGCAGACAACATGCCTTTGTGTTCCAGGACTACCAGTGGTGCTTTTCACTGGTAAGCAACCCCTCATGGGCTGGATCCTACAGTGTTGATCTGGCCCATGCCTCTACGTGATCTGGACCAGTAGAGTGAAGAGATCCAGAAGAACCGACAGAGTTGCGCTCCCTCTGTCTTTCTCCTGGACGGGTCATCAACCAAGGTGATTTCCATGCCATAACTGGTTTTGACGCCAGACTGAAATGGTAATGATATGCAAGTATTTCATTCTGTTTCCTGATGATCCTTACTGGTTTGTTTTTATTCACTGATGTAAATCAACTGGTATTTCTGGAACTGAGGTGACGGCACATGAACTGACATGCCAGGCTTCAGCTATTTCTTACACTGAATTAATGTCAGGGTGGGAATGCAGTTGCTAAATACTCCTTCTATTACATTGTGCTTCTATTGCCTGCTTAAGTAACTTCAGGATTTCTTGGAGTATGGAAACTTTTGGGCAGACCTCCAAAAGGGCAAGAGGGTATTAGAAAATAAACAGGACTAAAACTATGAGTTAAAAAAAAAAAATTGGGGGGGGGGATTAAAAATGTCAAAAAGCCTAGATAAAATAGGAACTGGAAATTATAATCAAACATGGACAAATAATGGAGCAAACAGCAGAATGGTGAAAGAAAAATATGAGTATTCTTGCTAAAATTTGAGCACTGAGGAGGTTTGTTATTCCAAAAACATTATTTCAGGCTTACCAGAGTTGGTTCCTTCTAAAATGTTGAGGAAATGGGTCAAAACAATCAGTTGGTGAATACATGGAGGGAAAAAGACAAGTGAGAAAGAGATTGTTCTTAACTTGCACAAGAAAGGTCCAGCAAGGTAGTTAGCAGCACCTGGAGACTAACAGGAGAAGGGTTGGTGGCATGAGCTTTCGTAGACACGTCTACTTCTTCAGATGCTAGGGGACCCAGTGGGCATGTCTACTTCTACAGATGCTAGGGGCCCCAATGGGCACGCCTACTTCTTCAGATGGTAGGGGCCCCAATGGGCACGTCTCCTTCAGATGCTAGGGGCCCCAATGGGCACGCCTCCTTCTTCAGATGCTAGGGGCCCCAAGGGGCACGTCTCCTTCTTCAGATGCTAGGGGCCCCAAGGGGCACGTCTCCTTCTTCAGATGCTAGGGGCCCCAATGAGCACGTCTTCTTCAGATGCTAGGGGCCCCAATGGACAAGTCTCCTTCTTCAGATGCTAGGTGGCCCATGCTCATGCCACCAACCCTTCTCCTGTTAGTCTCCAAGTGCTACTAACTACCTTGCTGAGCTTTCTGAATTAGACTAACATGGCTATTTCTCTGATATTGACCAGGGATAAGCAATACGTAGTGAAACAGTTGCTTTTGGTGGCACAGGCAATGACCGTTAAAAACTGGAATACCCCTAAAAAAGGAAATATAAAATAGTATAAACACATGGGGGAACAAATGTTATTTTTGAATTCATGAGAAAAAGAAGTATGTGAGACAATTGGTAATAGAACCTTCAATGCAAGTCTCCAGGCCGTGTGAGGAGGACCCCAGGCCCGACAAGGTGGGTTGATTGTGTGGGCCTGCTAGCTGTTGGGCCAATTTCAGCCCAATGGCGGCATCTGGGGGGTGGGGCCCACAGCTGTCCGGGGGGGGGGAAGAGTGTGAATGCTCTCCCTTCTGTACAGCTATGGGATGGGCGGGAACGGCCTGGGACGGGCGTAGAGCATGATTTCATGCTCTTCACCCAGAATGCAATTAGGCCATCCTGGGACGGGTTGGGACAGTTCCGAACGGAACCTCCGGCCCAGCAGAGCGGGCTGTCCTAATTGCGTTCGAGAGGCCTAGTGCAAATAGGTGTGTCAGTGACTGAAACTGAAGGAAACATTCTAGAAAGTATATCTGTTTATTTTTAAATGTAGCCATTCAAAACAAGCCCTGCTATACTGTTATATGAAGTTTATTTTTAAAGCAAGCTGGATGTATGGGTTGGTTTTAATTCCTGTGTGCCTGAATGTTGCTTCCTGCTCTTCCTTTTCCAGGCCACCCATAAGATAGGCTTGTCCACATTCAGAAAGGCTCCCAGAAGTGGCACACGCTATCCCAATTTCACACAATGCCATTGAAATACTCTTAGATCTCTTTATCCCTCCTTTTGGGAAAGGACGCTCCTTGCATCTCAAAGATAGATGTAGTATAGAACGTTCATGGCTATGTGTAATTTACATCCTTTATCAAGTGTGAATGTAGCCCATGGTAACACTGTGTCCATGTGGCAGCCTGTTACACTGGAAGGCTGTACCTCCTGAGGAGTGGCCTATCCACTTGGGAAGATACAATGAAGTGGCCCCCACTATGAAAATGACGTTAGAACCTGCTCCATGGAGTGACAAATTCAAAGTAGTTTCCAAAGAGTTCCCGGGGCAGAGCATACCAGCTGGCACTGTCCTCCTGAGATAGGAAACCTGATGAGATTAATGGGCCTTGAAATGGGTCCTGCTGGCAATTTTGGAAGCTAGGAACTTCATTCATAGGTGCCCCCAAAACAGCCCTTACTGGCACCTCTGGAAGCTGCGAGCTTTGGTTCCTGGCTTACAAAGTTGGCCCAGGTGCTGCTCTGGTCTGCCTTCTTGTTGTGTGGAAATTGCCCCTATTAAAGAGAAGGAAAGAGGAAGCCTACTTAGTGTCCACCAGGATTTTCCAACTGTGTTGGGATGATTCTAAGGCTGAGTTCACACCTAAGTTTAAATCCAGCTTCAGCACACTTTCAAAATGAGGGAATTCATCAGCAGAGCGACCAGCTGATTTCTTTCAGCATTGTCTAACTCAGAAGATCCACCTTTGAGTTAGATAACGCAGAAAGAAAATGATTGTTCACTTTGCTGATGTGTTCTTCCATTCTGAAAGTGGTGTGAGGTTGAATTAAAACTTAGGTGTGAACACAGCCTATGCTTTGAAGAAAATGTTAGATGGGTTCTAGATCTCAACATGCTGCCTACTTGTCTTTATGTTTGCCTACTCCCTCCCCCAACCATTTTCTCCTTGGATCTGGAGAGGTTTCAAAATTCAGAACAATCCACATCAATCTTTGAGTATCTTTGAGTTCTGAAGAGCTCATGGAATCTTGTCAGCTGCTTAGGCCCCGTTCCCATGCAAGCCATTTGGCACCCTTTGGGTGCTGTTTGGGAACGCATGGGCTGAGCATGGGGCCGGGCATGTATCTTGGGCGTCCCCATGGGATTCTGGGCAACGGGGGACAAGTACGGGTCGGCGCGGACGCAGGTGTCGCCATGGCAAGCGTGCTGAGCCTTGGTATGGGAGTCCACCCCCTCTGCCCTCATTGGAAGCTGGATCGACTGGGGTGGGAGGCATGAAAACAAGCACAAATAAAGCATAATGGCTTGATTTTTTATCATTTTGCAACCCCTGCTTCCCCAATCTGCAAGGTGATATTAAGAATGGCTTGATTTTCAGTTTATGGTGTTCCCTGTAGTTCCCACTCCAGCAGAAGTGCGCAAAAGTCCTCAAGTGCCTCCTGCCAGCTGTCAGAACCATCAGCTGTCAGCTGTCAAGCACCTACTGCCGCTAAATCGTTGCGGCTTTCGACGCTAAAAAAATTTATTTTTACTAATGAAGCTTTATTTGTGCTTGTTTTTGTGCCTCCCTCCCCAGCCCTGGCTGTCCATGCCACTACAGGAGGGTGGGGTGTGTGGCACAGAGGTGGGCTGATGGCGGCAGTAGGTGCTTGGCAGCTGACAGCTGGCAGGAGGCACTTGAGGACTTTTGCGCACCTCTGCTGGAGCAGGAACTACAGGGAATGCCATAAACTGAAAACCAAGCCATTCTTAATATCGCCTTGCAGATTGGGGAAACAGGCATTGCAAAATGATAAAAAATCAAGCCATTATGCAGCCTGCCTTGGCATTCGTGAAAGGGGGTTGGAATTTCCTACGTGGAAATGTCAGAAAATTTAAAAACCACGCTGTTCTCCAGCCTGCCTTTCCAAAAGGTATTTTTCAAAAGTCAGCAGCTGCAATCTTCAATGGGCAGCAAGCACAACCCAATCCATGACACTGGCGTGGACACCCAACCCATAACATGAGCTTGAATCTCCTCCCCGTTAGCCTGCAAGCATCCCCATGTGTGTTCCCGGCTTGCTAAGCAAGGCGTGGCAGCTCCCCAAACAGTGCCGAGACTTGTTTAAACAGGTAACAAATTGGGCACCCTTCTGGCACTGTTGGGGTGGGAGGTTGGTATGTTTTCGTGTGCCAACTCCAAAGTCCATGGGGATGGCCAGCGCCAATCCCGCTCTTGGAACTGTACCAAACTTGCATGGGAACAGGGCCTTAGTGTATTCCTGTACTGGTGCTTCCTACAGAGCCAGAGATTTTCAATGCACAGTCAAAGATCCAGATCTTTGAGATGGGGTCCTCTTGGAGATCCGGATGTTGAAGATGCCTGAAGACCCCATTGTGGACACCTTTAATCATGTCCACACGAAATTCAGATTTAAGGGCCTGAATGACCTATTAAATCTGGATTTCCCCAGTGCTCATGGGGACAGTGCCTTGCAGATGGGGCCTTCAGTGGGATCCAGGTGAGGACGGGGCCTTCCCGATTGGTACCAATCAGGTACTAATTGGGTTCCTAATGGAGTCTTAGGACCTTTCCACACAGGCTCTAAAAACGGATTTAGAGCCTGTTCAGGGAGGGATTAAGACGTGGCTTCCGCAAAGGGAACGGAATTAGGGTCCCTTTGAGGACATCACGTCCGCAGGTCGGCGCACAAAACTGCACCCTCTCCAATCTGGCCCTGCTGCCACCACCCCGCGTGTCTGGGGCAGATTCTTTTTAAAAATGTTTTGCTGGAAAACGGATCTTTTAGCATGTGTGGAAAGTCCCTTAGAAGGGTTCTAAGCCCTAATGGAAAAAGGCCCTAAAACAGGAAAAGAGGTCCAGTTAATATAACGCATAGCAGTGTTATCAGTCTCAGAGTTTTTTTATTTGCAAGAATGCTACGAAGAGGAGGCTATGGCCTGGCAAATTGGCAGTATAATTTAGGTCTGGCAGGAGCAGAGAGTGCAAGAGGAATGGCGTGTCCATTTGATGAAGAGGAGTGAATCAATATACCCACTCCAGTGGCAGATACTGTTTGAGAAACAGTACTGGGGATTTTTGCACAAAACACCAAACAATGAAAATAAAAAATGCATATGCTGTATACACAAACACATAAACAGTAACCTTTTGCATAACACAAAGTTCTGGGAAGCAACACTGTGCAACTGTATTAGGAGAAGTGCCTGATCAGTTTCCTGAAAATGTAGCTTTATACTGCCAGGAAGTAATTGCGAGACATTCACAACCCAAGGCATTTCCGCACTGAATCGCGTTCGAAACCGAACGCGTTCAGGCGGAAAGCTTAAGCCAGCTTCGGGCGCTTTCCCCGTTCACACACAGACGCTCCGGAACGCGTGTAAACGCGTTCCGGAGCGTCTGGGTGCGAATGGTCAAAGCGCCCGAAGCTGGCTTAGCCGGCAAACGCCGGCCAGGGGCGCGCCGGCAGCCGCGGAGGCAGATCGACAATCAGCTGTTTGAAAAACAGCTGATTGTCAAAGCCGCGCGGCGTCGGAGGCGAGCCGGCAGGCGATCGGGAGACAGAAGCGGCGCGAACGCTTCTTCTCCCGAACGCCTGCGGGCGGCTCGTCCGCGTTGGAACGCGTGTAGAGCACTTCGAAGTGCTCTACATTTCGAACGCGGAAAAGCCAGCTGCGGACACGTCGGGACGCAAGGCGCGCGCGGCCAATGCGGATGACGTGTCCACAGCTGGCTTTTTCGCGTTCCGTTTTCCCCCGTGCGAAAACGTCTCCAGTTTCACCCTATGTAAGACACAGCGACCTACAAAAGGTGTCTGATAGCTCTCTTTCTCTCCAAAAGAAATTGTTCATTGCAGACCACGCCAACGATTATTGATCGAACATTCCATTCTGTTGATAAATAACATGTAAGGTCACTCTGTTTTTCCTGTGTTGGATAATCTCTTCCTCCTCCTATAATCCTAATAAAACAATAGTCTATCAGCCTAGAAGAAGTTATTGACTGAATGAGCTCTACCACATGGGCAAGCATTTCCATCTTCACATGCCATGGGCCGCTCCATACTGTGCTTGTGGCAAGGCAGTCTGGGGCTGGTCCTAGTGCACATTAAGGGCTGTCTGCATTTCATGTGGCCGATGCAATCCAAGACTGTCCTGGCTACTGGCTTCAAAGACTGGGTCCAGCTTTCAGGACTGACACTCCATGTAGTTCCCACCCTTCAAAGCTTCCACCTGGCCTAAGACAATTTCCAGCACCATTTCCTGCTGTATTCTGGACCCTTTCTGCACCTGGCTTATTCTGGAATGTATCTCAAATTGCATACCAGACCTCTGAATTGTGACTTACAAAGTTTTATTTATTTAAGAATTTATATCCCCTTCTTCATCAAAAGGTCCTGGGGTAGATCACAACAGTAAAAAAGGAAAAATGTACAGCACATACCTAAAACATATTTAAAATATTTAACGAGGGACAGTCATATGTAACTTTAACTGTTTCACTCAGATGTGATGACAACCATCGATTGTTTTAGAGGAATGTACAGCCACCTCAACTGTGTTGTTATTAACAGATTTACTGTTTGCTTTCTACTTCTTCAAACTGTTTGCATTTAAAATATGATTGCAAAATATATATTTTGCCTGTCCCAGCAGGTCTGTTAAATCTGCGGCGACGAACATTCCAGTGATAGTAAGATATATGGTGCTAATTAAACAGTGCCATGGAAACGAATCTAGACCAACAATGCATTAATCAGGTTGTCATGCATGGTGATATATTGACAGAATATGCTTACTGATTCTAAATTATGAATTTGAATTCTGTCAGAAACTCTATATTTCTGGCTAAAGGCACCTCAGCTACACACTTCAGGAGGACTTCAACATACTAGCATGAACTGGCAGCAATCGTTTCTTACTGCATCACCATCTGGAATATTCTGCAAATTGCAGCCCATATCTGTTTAGAGAGAGAAAGGGGAGGGAGGAAGAAGGAGAAATGCTTGGCTACTTGGACCACAAGCTAGAGGAAGCCCCAGCTGACAATGGAATTTCCAGGGTGACAGCTGATCAACTGTCATGAGGAATGAAAGTCTCAAGGAAGGAGGGCGTCGTTCTGGAGAAAAGGGAACTGAACTTAGGTTTCATTCGCATCACCTCTGGCTTTGGAGCAGAAAATGTGTGAGCTGCTCTAGGGTTGATGGACCCTCAGACATATGCCCAAAGCTCTGGGACAGGAAGAGGAATGGTGCTGTGGCTGGAACTGCTGCCCACAGCAGTGAGGATGCTACATGGATGGACCTCCTTTAGAGCAGGGGTCCCCAACCATCATTCCACGGACCGGTGTCAGGCTATAGGGTTTTTTTTTTGCCACTCTGTGGCACCACCGCAACAAGCTGCCTCGCCTCACCACCGCCCCACCATGGAAAAGGAAGCTGGTCCCTGGTGCAAAAAAGGTTGGGGACTCCTGCTTTAGAAGACAGCAAATGGCACCAGACGTTGGCCGGTGTTGGTCCTCTGAAAGGGGCGTCAGCGTCCCTTGAGATTCTTCCTTCCCCATTCATGCATCAACACAGAGGGAGGAAGCAAATGCCCTGTCAAATGTTCATGATGATAGTGCTTTGCCTGGTGGTCAAGGAGGCTTGATAGCTGGAAACATTTGTCCCCCCCTGCCTTTATTGCTCCAGAGGGGGAAATGCAATGGTGGTGTCATAGTGGACAGTCCCGTTGGGGGAATTTGTACGTTGCCTTCTGTCCCTGGAAGTTCTCTTGGAACAGAAGTTCTCTGGGACAGAGCCATGCTCTGAGTTCTAGAATACCTACAGTGTGAACGGCTGCCCAGATGATGACTGTTATGGAGCAACAGCAATGGTGCCAGCGCCCCTGCGTGATGCCATCACTGAGGCAACGTGCAGATGGAATGTGCAGAGCCTTGTGGGAAGCTCCTTGGGGTTAAGAAATGGCTCTTTGAGCTGTGGAGGCACTAGCCAGGAGGGATGTCCCCGAATGGATTTCTTTTTACATTCAAATCCCTATTGAACTGAATGTAAGAAAATTAATATTTGTTTGAATAGTTCCCCTTCGAATGCGGTAGGATTCTGTTCAATACAAACGTATTTGTATTCGGGGTGTGCATGAATGTATTTTTTGTATTCAAATTTGAGTCGAATCAAATATTCAAAAATTCAGTTCGTTTTGAATTTTAAAAATCTGGATATTTTCCCACGTTTTTGCAGCTTGCAGAAGATGTTTGCAAAGGGCCTGGGAAATCTTCCTGCTCTTTTTGCAGCCTGCAAAATGAATCTGTTACACTTGATCACACCCTTTAGGTAAGGTGTGGAACATCCACACAGTCCATAGCTCATTTCTTACTGTCTTCAGAGCTGATAACTCAACTGCAGAGCTGGGTTGTCAGCTGAAAAGATGAAGGCCTCTCAGCATGCCAGAAAAGGCCTTAGAAGTGGGCATTTGCCAGCACAATATTTCTGCAGACCAAGGGTGTAGGCAGCTCTTGTTGCAGCTGTGTGTAAACAGTCATGGTGAGAATGACTGAAGATGACAGAGTCATTTCTCCAGGTCTGAGTAAAGGTGCTGCTCAAGGTTCTTGTAGGCCCTTCACTGCCCTTTTAAGAATGTTCCAAGGTGGTTGGTACCCTGAGCATTTGACCGCCATGCCCCTGGGGCTTCCTGGGAGTGCCACTGCCAAAGGTGTGAGTGCTCCCTCCTTTAGTTCAGTTTGTAAGTATTTACAGGTTGCATCCACAAATGAACTTGATACCAGATTGGTATTTATGAGTTGCTGGCATGATTGTCCTCATTGGACAGAGGATATTCCTGAGCAGGTAGGCCCTGACTGAAATGACTAGTAGACCTCAACATCAAAGTCTACTGGAGGACCAGCATGGCATAATCCAGAACAAGAGACATGCAGAGGTATGCCTCCATCTTTTGAACTATTGGGTGACCAAAGTGCACCACCAAAATGGGTTCCCCATGATCTGAGGCTAGTAAGCATTGTTCCTAATCCTTCGGTGTTCTTAGAGTCTGGCTCTGAAGGTTGTATGAATATTGGGAGATGGCCTGAATTAGCATTGTCATGCAGATGATGCTGTTTCACACCACACCTTTCTCTGGTCTGAACCAGCATGCCTGGTTGATCTGGATCCTTTGGTTCACACTATGGAGAACTAAGCGAAGAAAGGTCCTTAGAAAACTTAGATTGCTCATTTAAACACTTTTTGGTTCTTCTTTAAACTTTAAATTGCTGTTGGAGACAATCTCATTAAATATATTAATTGCTGCTTGCTAAATTGACATCGCTTACCTAGGTGGGGAAAATTTGTTCTGCTCCACATACCATTTAAAGTTGCTTTAAAACAACATTTTATTGTTCTAATTTTACTTTTAATAAATGTATCATTGCTTAAGAACATATTCGGTCATTTCCCCTCCCCTAAGGATTCCCTACCAATTGCTTGTCTGTGAGAACTGAACCCAGAATTTTTAAAAAGATCCCAAGGCCTCTGTATATTTACAGAGTGCCAGGGCAATTTGCAGAACACAATGTCCTCACTGAGTGAATAGACAGATATCGGTGCCCAGATAAAATGTTGCTGCGTCCAGATTGCGTCAAAAGCTCCACAGCTTTTTTCAACCTGCAGCACCAGCACAATATTTGATTGAAGTCAAAAGATTGGGATATGCTGTGCCCCTACTACAGGCAATGGTGCGTCCCCTCTGGTATCCAATCCTGAGCTGGTGTCATCTCGGGCTACAAACCCAGCGTTCTCAGATATTCCTCATTTTGTCCAGCCAAGTAGCCTGCCTGAACTGGGCTGATGCTTCATTTTTGGAAAAAGAGGTGCTGACAACTGGGGGCATGACATACAGGGTGAAGTGCAAAAAGGCCCTTTGATAAAGCAATCGTCATTCGGGCAGCTTTGCTTCAGCACTTGTTGAATGTACCCATCTTCCCAGCTGCTGAGGAAATCCATCACTTCAGCTCTTTGCCACAGGGCTCCATGGGACCTTGTCTGTCTTTATGGGCAGATTGTTCGCAGCTCATTATTACTGATGCTGCTGGTGGTGGACAGGAGTTCACATCCATACTGTCATGGCTGCATTTAATTTTGCTTCATGCCATACTTCATGAGGGAACTGAGGGTCCTCATGAAAGATCACAACCAGTTCCTCATAATAAGGCCGGTGGCCCTTGTGGCCCCACTGCGTGCATTCCTGTTAAAGGCTATCTTATATTGTGCATGCACCACATTGGTCTTCCAGTGGAATTCAGACCAAAATGGGCCATGCCTCTAGAGACTTTGAGAAAGCAATAATAATTCAAGTAGCTTTGCTGCAGCACCTGTATATACCCGTCTTCTCCAGGTCCTGAGGAAATCCATCACTTTGCCTCATTGCTACAGGGCTCCGTGGGACCTTGTCTGTTGCCACAGTTGTCATATCCGAACTGCACTGCTGATGGCATCAGTTATTGTCCAACAGGGTAGAGCATTCCTGCGGCACTCTTTCCATTTCCATTTTTATTTATATACCACCTTTCCAAATGTAAAATTTGCTCTAGGTGGTTTACAACGAGTGGAAAAACAAAATACAACACAATTCAATCATTACATCAACAAGTACAGCAAATAAGTATAATCAACAGCTCAAATCAAAGACAACTTTTGCCCAAGGCAGTTTACACGAGTCAAAAATACATTACATATTATAACAACTAATACATTATATAGTAATAATAATAATTAGAAAAAAAACCACTATAAAGCAGGTGGGACAGCTGGCTACTGAGTTTTTGTAGTCCTTGTAGCAGGTCGAAACGGTTGAGTGCTGATTCTCCCCTCTGTCCTCGCCCATGGTGGAGCAACAGTACAGTCAGAGCTATGACTTGAGGCTTACCTTTAGGACAGAGCAATGGTGGTTATTCAGCAATGTGGGGGCCATTGCATGTGGACACCTCAATTTCTGGGAGGGCCAAGAGATAGGCTCATAGGGATGTGCAAGAATGTTCAAAATATTCATTATACAATCAAATTTGGCCGAATTTGGACTTTCAAATTTGAATCAAATGTCCAGACATTTATTTATTAGTATTCAAAGGAATACAAATATTTCGAATCATTCGTTTGAATCATTTGGACATTTGTATGTGTTTGGATACGTATGCATTACATTCGTATCTTTACGCATTTTATTTGTATTCGTACAGATACGTATGGGATGAAAATGGGATGCATGTGGATGCGTATGGATACATACAAATGTTGTTGACATTTGTATCATCAAATTTGTATCGAATATTTGGACTTCTAATGAAGAAATGGCAGAAAATTCCTAGACGTGCTAAATGACTGTTCCATGGAGCAAATGGTCATGGAACCAACCAGGGGAAATGCAGTCCTGGACTTGATCCGAAGTAATGCTCAGAACCTGGTAAAGGATGTCACTGTAGCTGATCCAGTTGGGAACAGTGACCACAATGCAATAACCTTCAACTTAAATACAGGGAGTAAGTTCTTACTAAAGTCTAACACAGAGACCTTAAACTTCCATAAGGGAAACTTCCCCAAAATGAGGAAATTAGGAAAAAGGAAATTGAAAAGGAAAGTCAAAAGAGTTTAATCACTTCAAAATGCATGGAGACTACTTAAAAACACAATAATGGAAGTGCAACTGGAATGCATACCTAGAAGAAGAAAGGGGACTTCTAGGTCCAAGAAGAAACCAATGTGGCTCATAAGTGCAGTAGACGAAGTCATTAAAAACAAGAAGAGTTCATTTAGGAAATGGAAGGCTTGTCCAGATGAGGAGAACAGGGGGGAACATAGACACTGGCAACACAAATGCAAGATGGCTATTAGGAAAGCTAAGAAAGACTTTGAGGAGCACATTGCTAAAAACATCAAAAGAAATAACAAGAACTTCTATAAGTATATCAGAAGTAGGAATCCAACCGGGAAAGCAGTTGGACCATTAGATGGTAAAGGCCAGAAAGGGATAATTAAAGAAGACATGGAGATTGCAGACAGACTAAACAAATTCTTTGCCTCCGTATTCATGGAGGAAAGCAGAAGATACATGCCAGCAGCCTGTAATTTCTGAAGAGTTAAACAGGACGGAGATAACCAAGGAAGAGATCCTTGCATGTCTTAATAAATGTAGGCTGCGTCTTCACGGCATGCGTTATTTCGGTTTAAAGAATTCGAAATAAAAGAAACGGAACAAAGCTGTCCACACGACTTGCAAGTTGATCCGGTTCCGATTGCAGCCTTAACGCAGGATCAATACTCGGAGTCCACATGGCAGCATTGTCCTCCCGCCCATTGCCCACCCTCTCTCTGTGATTGGTTTTGCCTGCCAGGATCCCACCCTCCCTTCCCTGTGCGTCATGCAAGCCTTTTTTGCCTCTTTGTTCTGATCAGCTGTCATTGGGACGCCCCCTGCCCGAGTCCCTCCGGCACACTCAGCTCTGCTAGGGACCCCCTGCCCGATCCGGCACCTTCTCTCCCCTCCCTTCCCCTTCTCAGCAGCGCACAGTGGTGCCCTGGAGGCGCCCCGAGAAGGGCTTGTCCGATGCCGTCTCTCCTCCTCCTGCTGCAGTCGCACATCGGCAAGCGGCCCCTCCACTGTCCTTCCCTTCCCCTCCGCCTGGCAGACAGGCCAGCCCACCTGGCGCAGCACCATGCGCCTGTCTCGCCTCCAAGCCGTCCGCTTCTTGGCCGACAGCGGACGGATGGACGCGCCCCTCCGTTCTCATCCTTCCACTACAGCATTCCAGCTCACTCTTAACAATGTTGCAAATTTCCGCAATTTCAAAACTTCAGAACTTTAGAAAGTGAAAGGAAGTAATACAGCTGAGATTCTGTATCAAAGGACCGGGGCTTTAAACATTAAAGAGGCATAGGGTGGCTGTGATGGGGTGTCATTCATTCATATTTTTATCCCACTCTATACACAAGGGTCTCCGTGCGGGTCACAACACATTGGTTTTAATGTGTTCATATTAAACATATTAAAGCCATAACTTTGCCTGAACGTGGGGAGGAAAAAGCTGTTTCTTTAGTCCACCCTCAGAGCGAGAAAACATGAGCAAAGTGACCAGTAATTTTCTTTCCACATTATCTCTCCCAGAGGTGAATTTTACCCTAAAAGAAAACAGCTTGCCACTTTGCTGATATATTCTCTCACTCTGAAAGTTGACTGAAAGTGGATTAAACCTTAGGTGTGACCACAGCCTATAAATTCTCTCACTCTGAAAGTGGACTGAAAGTGGATTAAACCTTAGGTGTGACCACAGCCTATAATGGATTGAGACCAATAAAAACCAGGACTCAGGAAAGTATGTTTGAAGGGAAGAAAGTCCACAAATGAAACAGATGGACTAGTGGTTAGGGAGCTGGACTCTCATCTGGGAATACCTGGTAACCTTGATTCCACAATCCTCCACAAAGCCAGCTGGGTGACCTTGGGCCAGTCACAGATCTCTGCTGAGCTCTCACAGCCCCACCCACCTCACAGGGTGTCTGTTGTGGGGAGAAAAACAGAAAGTTTGTCAGCCGCTTTGAGTCCCCTTAAATGGGGGTGAGAAGTGGGGCAGAAAAGCCAACTCTTCTTCTTCCTCCATGAAACCAGATGGGTGACCTTGGGCTAGTGACAGCTCCCTTCTGAGCTCTCACTGGGTGTTCTGTTGTGGGGAGAAGAACAGAAGGTTTGTCAGCTGCTTTGAGTCCCCTTCAATAAGTGAGGAAAGCAGGGTAGAAAAGCCAACTCTTCTTCCTCCATGAAACCAGATGGGTGACCTTGTGCTAGTCACAGCTCCCTTCTGAGCTCTCACAGCCACCCCCCACCTCACAGGGACCGAAGCTGGATTAAAACCTTGGCTTGTGGTTACACTGAAGGTTTAATCCAGCTTCAGTCCACTTTCAGAGCGAGAGAATACATCAGCAAAGTGACAAGAAAATTCCCCTTTAGGATAGATAATATGGTAAGAAAATTATGCTCACTTTGCTGAAGTGCCCCCACCCCCGCTCTGAAGTTGGACTGAAGCTGGATTAAACCTTAGGTGTGACCAGGGCCTTTCTCATTCACTCGCCTTCGCACGCACACACCCGCTCACACAAAGCTCCCCTGCACAGAGAGCAGGGCCTTTCTCTTAAGGCTCCAGCTGGCAAGCTGAAGTGCATCAGGTGTAGCCCTCTCTCCCCAAGCCCCCCCAGCATTGCTTGAGAGGGAGGGGGGAGAGATTGCCAATCCCCCCCATCCCCGGTCTCCCTTTCCTGGGGGCCCTCCTCCTTTCCCCTGCTGCCCAGCTGCTGCCAGCAGCAGGCGGATGCCCAGGAGTCCTCGCCTCGCAATGCCTCCAGCCGGGCAGGGCAGCTGCAAAAGGCACCAGTAGGCACAGAAGGGCCTTTTTCCCCGCCTCCCCCACTTTGCCTTCCCCTTCGCCGCTCTTGCTCCCGCCGGCTGTTGTTTCACGCTGCTCTTGCGGTGGCGTCGGCTGCCTAAGGCCGGCCAGCCCAGGGTGGGCACCGGCGCTCATCAGCGGCACACACTGGCTCCATTCAAGGCGGGCAGGGCAGCCGGGACGGGACGGGAGTGGCACCGCTGCGGGCTGGCACTCGCTGGGCAGCCCAGATCACGCTCCGCCTCCACAAGCCGGACAGGGCGAGCAGGGACCGGGCAGCCACCGAGCAAGGACCAGCCGTGGTTGACAGGCACCCGGGGCCATAGGGAACCGCCTTGGCTGCGGACCACCAGGGCTGTGGTCACACCTAAGGTCTGATCCAGCTTCAGTCCACTTTCGGGGGGAGAGGTGAATTCATTTCCCGCCCGCGCCAAGCTGCTGCTCCTCCTTTTCCCTTTCTAAAGAGGCAGAATTGCGCAAAATCGCAACACTGATTAACAATGACAGGGGCTTCGCCCTCGCCCCAGGCTGAATTCCCGCTCTTGTCCAGGCGTCTCTTCTCGGCACAGATGTGGGAGAGCAAACCTCTAGGAGGGCGGAGGGTCGTTGGTTCAAGCCCCAGCCTCTGGCCAGCAAACCACTGCTGTATCTCTGCCAAAAAAACTGCACCGAAGGGTGCCCGTGGAATGTGTGCGGCACGCACGTGTGTGTGTGTGACTGACGTTCAGTGGTAGAGGGTCGTTGGTTGGAGCCCTAGCTAGTCCCTGGAAGTAGGCAACGACAAATGTTGGCTCAGTTGTGGCAGCAAACTGAGAGACCTTGGTCCAACCCTACCTCGCAGGGCTGTTGTGATGGAAGAAAGAGGAGAATTATATTTCCTGAGTGGGCATCTTTGGAGGAAAGGCAGGCTTCCTTCCTTCCTTCCTTCCTTCCTTCCTTCCTTCCTTCCTTCCTTCCTTCCTTCCTTCCTTCCTTCCTTCCTTCCTTCCTTCCTATTGTCCTTCTATCCCCTCCCTTCCCCTTTCCAGCAGCAGCAGCAGCAGCAGCAGCATCCATCCATCCATCCATCCATCCATCCATCCTTCCTTCCTTCCTTCCTTCCTTCCTTCCTTCCTTCCTTCCTTCCTGGCGCTGCCGCTGCTGGCTGCTCCGCACGCTCAAGCCCCCGGGTGGTGGTGGTGGTTCAGGGGTTCAGCCGCTTTGGGTCCCCTGAAGGGTGAGAACAGAAGGTTTGTCAGCCGCTTTGAGCCCCCTTCAGAGGCTACTTTGCCTCTGCCTGTGGTCACACCTAAGGTTTAATCCAGCTTCACTCCACCTTCAGAGTGAGAGAACACATCAGCAAAGTGACCAGTAGTTTTCTTTCCACATTATCTAGTCTAAAGGTGGATTTTCTGACAAACTGGTTCTCACCCTTAAGGGGGCTCAAAGCGGCTGACAAACCTCCCATTCTTCTCACAACAGAACACCCCTTCAGAGAAGGGGCTCCACTGCCGATGCCACCCGCCACTCCTCCCTCTCACTGCCCTCCTCCCCCCCCTTTGCCTTTGCTGCTGCTCCTGTGCATGATTGATTGGCCTCCTCCAGCTGAAGGAAGATGCTCCGCTGCCGCCGTCACAGGAGCAGGAGCAGGCGGGATTGATTCAGCGCGGGGCTTATCCAGCACTACGAGGGGTGAATGGCAGGCACCCCCAGCCCGCAGCAGGATGGGGGGTGTTGCTTCATTTCCCCAGCAGCGGTAGGAGACGGAGGTGGTGGCGGAGAAAGGAGCAGCCGTTTCACCGGTGCTGACATCGGGCTCCGGTAGAGCAGCGGCTGAGGCAAGGCACCGGCCGCACATCCCCTACCGAGGTGGGGTGGCGGTCTGGTGGGGAAGGAGGAGAGAGGTGTCAGATGGATGGCGGGCAGGGGGCGCCTGCCATTCACCCCTCGTACTGCTGGATAAGCCCCGCGCTGAATCAATCCCGCTGCTCCTGCTCCTGCAATGCGGGCAGCGGCAGCAGAGCATCTTCCTTCAGCTGGAGGAGGCCGATCAATCATGCACAGGAGCAGCAGCAATGGCAAAGAAGGGAGGAGGAGGGCCACAGCTTTTAAAATACAGGCTCCAGGGCTTTCCTTTCCCTTTTTTAAAGTTCAGAACCTTCAAAGAGCTGAAATTGCGCAAAACTGCAACATTGTTTTTAAGGTGTGAAGTGCCTACATTGATACAGTGTAGCTTTAAGGACTGGAGGTTTATAGTGGGTGTTTGAGGGTGGATTTTTTCAATGAAGGAAACCCTAAACATGACATGCTTCTAATACGTAAAGCCATTGGTTACAGTGCGATTGAGGGCGGGACAGCCTTAACACGGAATCTCATCCCAAAATACGATACTGTCCACACAGTAAAAAATGAAACACGTATCAAGCGCACGATCCGTAGTGAGACCTCTTGAAATCAGGATTTATTTTAAAACGTTTTAACGTCGTTTAACACGGAAGTACCGTATTAAGCCGAACTGCCGTCTAAACTGCGCGAACTCAAAACGTTTTGAATTCGAGATAAGGACGTCGTGGGGATGCGCTCTAAATGTTAACAAGTCACCGGGACCAGATGGTATTCATCCAAGAGTCCTTAAAGAACTCAAATGCGAAATTGCTGACCTTCTAGCAAAAATATATAATCAGGCTCTGTACCTGAGGAGCAAATGTAACACCAATCTTCAAAAAAGGATTCAGGGGTGATCCAGGCAATTACAGACCAGTTAGCTTAACATCTGTTCCATGTAAGGTGATGGAAACCATCATTAAGGACAAAATTGGTGTGCACATGGAGGAGCAAGCATTGCTGAACAAAAGCCAGCATGGCTTCTGCAAAGGTAAATCATGCCTCACAAAATTGTTGGAATTCTTTGAGAGTGTCAATAAACACATGGATAAATGTGAACCAGTAGACATTGTCTATCTGGACTTTCAGAAGGCTTTTGACAAAGTCCCACATCAAAGGCTACTGAGTAAACTCATCAGCCATGGAATAAAAGGACAGGTTCTGTCCTGGGTTTGTGACTGGCTTAAGGGCAGAAAGCAGAGAGTAGTAATAAATGGTAAATTCTCAGGGTGGAAGGAAGTAAAAAGTGGGGACCCCCAAGGTTCAGTGTTGGGACCAATGCTTTTAAATTTATTCATCAGTGATTTAGAAAAAGAGGTACATAGTAAAATAGCAAAGTTCGCTGATGATACTAAATGATTTAGGGTAGTTAAATCCGAAAGAGATTGCCAAGAGCTCCAGAGGGATCTCTTAGCATTGGGTGAGTGGGCAACCAAGTGGCAAATGTGCTTTAATCTTAACGAGTGCAAAGTAATGCACATTGGGGACAAAAATCCAAATTATGTCTAGAAACCTATGGGGTCTGAGCTTTCTGCAACACACCAGGAAAGGGATCTCGGGGTTTTGGTGAACAGTTCAATGAAGGTGTCAACCCAGTGCGCGGCAGCAGCAAAAATAGCTAATTCAATGCTGGGAGTAATTAGGGAGGGAATAGAAAACAAGTCAGCAAGTATCATTTTGCCTCTTTATAAATCTATGGTGAGGCCACATTTGGAATATAGTGTACAATTCTGGTCACCACATCTAAAAAAGAATATTGTGGAACTGGAAAAGGTGCAGAAAAGGGAACCAGAATGATTAAGGGGCTGGGACACTTCCCTTACGAAACCAGGCTGCAACGTCAAGCCTCTTCAGTCTGGAGAGACGATGTTTAAAAGGGGACCTGATTGAGGTATATAAAATTATGCATGGTATAGAAAAGGTAGATAGAGAAAAGTTCTTTTCTCTATCGCACAACACTAGAACCAGGGGGCATCTATGAGGCTGATGGGTAGGAGAGTTGGATCTGACAAAGGAAGTATTTCTTCACCCAGAGGAATTTGTTGCCGAAGAGGTGGTGACAGCTACCAGTCAAGATGGCTTTAAGGTAGGGTTAGACAAATTTATCGATGACAGATGTATGAATGGCTACTAGAATGAATGCCTAGGTGCATTTTTCAGGCTGGGGGGGGGGGAAGCAGGACACTTCAAAGGCCATTTGCTGGGATTTGAGAGCAGGCAAAGTTTTGTGCTTATCTCTGCTTGAGATGCCCATGAGCATTTGGTGGGCCACTGTGTGCAACGGGATGCTGGACTAGATGGGCTGTGGCCTGATCCAACAGGGCTCCTCTTAGGTTCTTATGCAAGAACTTGGAGCCATATGGAGAACAGAAAATCAATAAGACCATCAGGGAAAGTAGCTCAAAGGGCGCAGACTTCAAGCTAATCTCTTTCGAGCACAGTTCAACACTTATGGAAGAAGGTGATTTCATAATATTGCTCATGAAACACGATGGGTTGCCTTTCAGATAATCTTGAAAGACAAGTTTCCTAGTAGTTCAAGAGAATTCAGACCTATTTCACAAAGTTTTCATCTGACCATTGACCTAAATTTGATTTCAGGTAAAAAGCAAGTCAGCGGTAAAGTATCACTTTTCATTAAACTGAATAGTTAAAGTTTCACAAGAGACTGCCTAGCCCCAAATATCTGGTTTGAAATGCAATAGACAGAACTAGTTCTTGATCAAACTGTTCTTGCAGTCTCCTTGTAACTGTAATAGAAGGTGGATAAATAATGGATTTGACTGAGCTTAGTCCAATTCTCCTCCTTATTCTACTTCTGACTATCTTCTTTCTGAAACTGGGCATTTTCCGGACGATCTGCCCTCAAAATCTTCCACCGGGACCCAGGACTTTACCACTCATTGGAAATCTACACATAATGGATTTGAAAAGACCCTACAGGACAATGTTGCAGGTAAAGGCAAATGTTCTAGATCCAGTGGAATCTTGCTTCAATGATTCTTAGCAATCTCCATAACTCTACTTGGGCATGAGACATAAAAATAATTTGTTTTGATATGTTCAACATACTTAATGAAACGATATACTAGATACATTCAAAGACAATTAAATTTGGTCTTAAACTATATTAGAATTACCTGGAAATATATTTTCATTGTTAGTGTACAAATTTCATTCTATTGAAAAAGTGTAACTGGGGTTTACAAGTGCATACAGTATGTCTTGCATACATTAAAAAAAGGAGAGTTGGCTTCTCTAACCTGCTTTTCTCACCAATTTAAGGGGACACAAAGTGGCTGACAAAGCTTTCTGTTCTTCTCCCCACAACAGAACACCCTGTGAGGGGCTGTGAAATCTCAGAAGAGAGCTGTGACTAGCCCAAGGTCACACAGCTGGCTTTGTGGGGTAGGGCGGAATCAAACTTGGTATTCCCAGATAAGGAGTCCAGCACCCTAACCGCTAGACCAAACTGGCTCACAAAAATTTTCAAGTTTTGTCTTTTAAAATACAGGTTCTTTTTGCACCTTTACTAGGTGTGAAGGCTGACTAATTATAGGATTTATCAGGCATTTGTACTTTACAATGCCCAGTGCATCTGAAATTTACTCAGGGCTTGTCCCCATGCACTCTATACTCCGAAGCAAATCTGAATTTGACTCGGAGCATCCCCATGCAAAGCCCCCAAGCTGGGCTACATGCGGAACAAATCTCCCAAATCCATTGTAAATAAACTCCCCTTGCAAACTGTTCTCACTGTCTTTCGGGAGTCAAGCATGGATTATTTTGGAGGCTTGGGGACGCTCCTGGGTTATTGGGGGAGGAGATTGGCAATCACACCATTAGCGAGTGGGTTTCATGTCCTGCGCTCGCTGTTCCTGTCCTGTGCATTAGGGATTGGAACGGCTGGCCATTTTTAAACATCAAACAGTGCAAAAGAACTGATCACCCCAGTTTGACACATAAAGATGCAGTGATGAGGGGGGCCATCTGGCCCTTGTTGTCCCACAAGCCTCCTCCTGCAACCCTTATTCCACCCCCGCTCCCCGATTGCCAGCAAGCAGCTTCTGAAGTTAGAGGGAGTTTAGCAGAGAAGCAGAAAAGCGCTTCTCTGCTAAACTGCCTCTAAACATTGTAGCAGTTTTAGCTGGCAGGCAAACAGCTTCTGAAGTTTACCAAAGTTAAACTGCCTCTAAACACTGTAGCAGCTTTTGTTAGCTTTTTAGCTGGCAGACTTCAGAAGCTGCTTGTCGGGGGGGGGGGGTTAAGTTAACCAAAGCCGCTGCGTGGGTCCCGTCTACCATTTTGCGCGCTTCTGGCTCAATGTGCTGACAGTGTGGCTTTAGATTTTTGAAAGTATGGATCCGGATAATCCAGATCCAAATCGGATTTTTGACATTCGAATTGAATTGAATTTTCAAATATTTGATTTGAATCAAATTTGAGTGCAAAAAATACATCTGTGCACATCCCTATTCCTTTGCATTTGCTTTTGGCTTCCACCATTAAAGACTCAGAAATCTCCATCCCTCTGTCATAGAATATAAGGTTATGTTGCCTTGAGGGAACCCCAAAAAAGTATTGCCACACATACAGTATACCTTAAGGCAAAAATTCATTTCTTATCTAATCTGTGAAAGGGGATTTACACAACACCGTTCATGGAATCCTTCTATTCACACCTGTGAATTCTAACATGAGCTTTTGTATTTAGATATGGTTGTTCTCCGCTCTGTGGCTTGAGATAATTTCTTCTCTCGAATTTCAGCTCTCAAAGCAATATGGGCCTGTCTTTAGGGTCCAGATGGGAGGTCAGAAAATAGTGGTGCTGACGGGGTACGAGACAGTAAAAGAGGCTCTGGTGAACCAGGCTGAGGCGTTCGGAGAAAGGCCTGAGATTCCAATATTTGAAGAATTTTCCAATGGCTTTGGTGAGTTTTTTTTTTGGGGTGTGTGTGTAGTTGCAGTGTTTATAAAGTATAATCAAGATAATAGAAAAGCCACACAGAAGGTATCATAGGACAAATGCAAACCAACAGAGGCATCCACACAGAGGCAGGAATGGGGGGGGCAATTTTGTGGGACTTTCCCATCTCCTCCCTGGCAATCACAGAGAATTTTCTTCTGATCCTAGAAGGGAAGGTGGGAAAGCCCCGTCATATCGCCTCCCCACCCCTAGATCAACCCCCTTGTTGGCTTTCCGTGCAGGGCATTGCCCTGGGTGGTGCCTGGACGCCTCCTCCCATCCTCCATGCGCCCCCTGTGCGATCCTGTCACTTCTCTGCAATATCACAGGGCTGGATCGGACAGCCCTGCTATAACGATGAGAGAGGAGGAAATGGTTTGCAGATCTGGAGAGGGGGGAGGGGAGGGGGTGTCCAGGCACACACACACACCCTGGGCAATGCCCTGCATGGGCAAGTTGACAGGGGTTTGATCCAGGGGTGAGGAGACACCTTGCCAAGTGGGATCGGACCCTCCCATCCCCTGGTCCGATCGTACCGGGTGCCTGGCAGCAGTTGGTGTGTCACAGAACATGTGATGCACCAGCATTGGTCAATAGCATTAGCCGGGAGGCAGGACTCCTGCAGCAGCTGTATGGAAACAATGTGAATGCTCTTCCAGCTGGACACATCAGGTAAACCCGGGAATGGGTTGGGTTGCAATTAAGCATGTTTTTCCACTAGCACTAAGTATCTATAAGCACCCATTAAGGATCCATTAGGCACTGGTTTGGTACCGATCAAGAAGACCCCATTCCCACTTCAGACCCCATTAGGATCCAATGTGTTCACACCTGTTCAAGGGAAATCCAGATTGAATGGGTCTTTCAAGCCCAGAAATCTGTTCTTCTCATGGGCCCCATTAACCAGGTCTTCAATCCAGTCTTCAGCCTTGAAGACTGGATTAGATGGCAAACATTCACACCGTGATTGGGTCAATGGAGTCCAGGGGCGAGGCCCAGGGATGGGGTCTGGGGGGGGCACCCTTGTTGGGGTGCAGATGCCCTGAAAGCCAATGCTTCAAAGCAGGTGGCTATTCTCTGGAGCTGTCTCCGGAGCTGTATCCAGAGACAACTCTGAAGATTGGTACAGACTGTATTGAGGAGCTTGGCCCAGGCTCCGGAGACTCTCTGGAGAGGCTTGCTTGACTGATGTACATGGCAGCCAATCGCTCCACGCTGCCTTCACGTCTTCCACTTGGGGACAGACGGGCGCTCCACATGGGTGCTATGGCATTCCCATTGTGAGCATGCCTAGCACCCATTGCTATTGGGTGCTACACTGCCTGTGGAGATGCATTGGGTACTTGCCAGGATCTGTATCTTCTAGATCCAGATTTGTTGAAGGACACATTTCTTAGATCTGGATCATCCTACATTCGGATTAAGGGAGGTAAGTGGAAAAAAAAGCCTAGGACAGCTCTAGTAAGGCTGGGATGCTTCTAGGTAGAAGTGGCCAGAGCTGTCCTAATTGGGCATCTCAAGCTGAAGACAAAGGCAAAACCTTCACCTTCTCTTGAATCCCTGCAAATGGACTTTAGAGGCATCTTGACTGTCTCCCCAGCTAGCAGGATGTACCGAGGCATCCATTCGGGTAGCCATTTATATGCCTGGTTGCTCTCACCACAACGTCTGGCTCCCAGTCTGTTTGCTGATCCAATTCAAGGTGTAAGTAATGACCTCTGAAAGTCAATCTATATCAATTTGAGAATAAGTGTGTATGTGTATTATATCTCTCTCTCAGTGAATGCAAAATACGTATTGGTGATACAACCCCACCACCATCACCCTCCAAGTAGTTTTGAAATGACCATCAATAACTTGAAACTTTGCCTCCTTTCTGTGCAGGCGTTATTTTTTCTCATGGGGAAAACTGGAGAGTGATGAGACGGTTTACGCTTCAGGCTTTAAGGGACCACGGAATGGGGAAAAAGTTCATTGAGGACAAAATTGTTGAAGAATGCAGCACTTTGATAAAGAAATTTGAATCTTATAAAGGTGGGTCAGTGGTACATCTAGTGCTCCCTCACATGGTTATTTTTAAGGTGGTCGAATAGGGCCTGCTGTAGCCTCTATTAGCATATGGACAGCAGGCCCCTATTCTGAAATATATTCCAGAATAAACCCAAGTGCAAATAGGCTCAAGAATACTTTGTTACCAACATTACAAAGAATGCACATGTACAGCATAAATGTACTTGGAATCTTTGTGACGTTCTTTTGGAGTCTGGCAGAAACAACAAGTTGAAGTTGGAGGAGAAAGAACGATTTATTCTCAATGGCACAGTTTGCACATCTTCTACTTGTCAGAGGCAGTCTTAGCAAATTCAAAGCAATTCATTCTTTCTGCTACACCACCTCAATCCCCTCAGCTTCCTTTCCTTCCTCCAGGGTTCATCTCTGACATTCTAACTTTCAGTTTCCAGCTTCCTTATCTATTCTGCCTCGGAAGTAAGCCAGTAAACCTGTCCAACTTCCCACCTGCTGACAGCAAAACAGGCCACGAAAAAACAATAATGAAGTGAAAGTTACAATGAAAAGGAATACACTAGCAACATGCAAAAGTGTTGAAATACAGAAATACAGAAATGAAGCTCATTTTTCCATCGCAGGTACCCACAGAGGAGACATTGGGACCATAATGCTTTATGGGCTGCATGTTCTAGGACATCTTGTATAGAAAAAATATCAGTTTGAATTTTGGCAGCAACATCCCTCTTTCTCTTTTGTTATTAACAGCAAACTAGAGCTAACGGAATTGCTCCGAGGCTATGTTCCCATTCAAGATTTAAGAAGCTTTGAAATTGTTTTGAGCGCTGTGCATTCCCAAAGTTTTAAAAGAATCCGCAGTTTCTGAAGATTAAATGTCCTGGAACACGGATAATGCCTATTCACATTAAAAGTGGTCTCACTGCTGGATTTAGAAATAATCCTCACTATTTAGCAATGGGAATCCAAGCGGGTTTTTGGGGAGGAGGGAACAATACTTTAGGGCCATTCTCATCAGTTTCCTCTGATCCAATGATAATGTCACGTCTCAGGCAGGCAAGGCAAACAGGCAAACACTCGCACAGCTTATTCAGTTCCAGAAGGCTCAGGCGTACTTGAGATCAGTTCCAATCCAGGATCGAGGAGTCCAGAGAGTCAGCAAGGGTCAGTCAGTCCAAAGGGTCAGCAAGTCACAAGAAGTCCAAAGTCAGAACACAGGCACAGAGTTACACAGAGTTGCATGAAGTTGTCTGCAACACCGAAGCAAGGTGTGTTTGCTCAATCAGTAGGGGAATCATTACCCCGCCCACGGTTCACCTGAGCTAATCATTCTGATCTGTGCTTCAGCTGCTTCTGTTGTCTCAGCAGGCGAGGGGAGGGCCTTTCATGAGGCCCACTGCTTGTAGTTTCATCATCAGAGCTGTCTGCATGCTTACCTGAAACTGTCTGCAATGTCTGCAATGCCATGTTGTGGTTGCTTCTCAGCCTGTGGTGGCATTGCAGACAGAACTTCCTCTAAGGAGGAGGCTGAATGGGGCATGACAGATAAGCTGTGATTTCATCCCCTTTCCTCCAGGCTCTTACCATTATGTGCTAAGAATAATGGGCTTGGCTGAAATGGGGGGAGGTGAAGAATGAGAGCATTTATCATATTATTATCTTGTTATTTTGTTTTTGCTTCTGACTGATAACAAACCTTACTGTAACTTTTGCTAGCTTTCCTTTAGAAATTATTTGCTTCCTGTTATTGAAGTGTAATTTAATAATGAATGTCAAATTTTGGATTTAAAAGTATTCAGAACTCCTTCCTTTCCTCCTCATCCTTATGACCCCACATCAGCCAATTGCAGAAGTGTGAAACCAACCTCATTTGTGCTGAGAACCATAGGGTGAAGAGTAATTTCGTAAGCCGGTACATATCAGTTCATTCTATAACAGTCTGTGGCACACACTTCCTGTTTAGCTTCTCCTAGCTCATTTATCCCCAAACACATCAGCTTCACTTTATAAGATAAATGTAAACTACAATTTCATAGTGTTCACTGCAGTCTTAAGGCTGTGAAAAGTATCTTTGATACTCAGGTTCTAATCAAAATATTTAATACCGCATGATTGATTTTTTTTAAAAAATCAATATTTTAAAATTTTAATTTTAATATTTTGATGCAGGAAAACCATTTGAATCCACAATAATTATGAGAGCAGCAGCAGCAAATATTATAGTATCTATACTCCTCGGCAAACGATATGACTATGAAGATCCCACATTGATAAGGCTTGTGAAATTGGCTAGTGAAAATACTCAGCTTGTGGGAAGACCTGCTATTGCGGTAATTAATGATTTTTCATTTGAAAAATAGCTGTTTTTGTTTGCAGTATTGGCATTGGAGTATATTTTATTCCATAATATGTTTGACAATGTTAAAGAGGGAGTTCCTGGGGAGAGGATTGTTGCCGCACTGGGCCTTATTCCAGAACAGGAGGTATTTCGCACTAAGGCTGGTACACGCAGGGACAGAATGACCTTTTGCTTTGGCCATTAAGGTGCAAATAGTTGTTCCATCCCCACATGTAGCAGCCCAAAAAGGCTGCCGCGGGGGTGGGATGCCACATGCCGGGCTGCTGCCATTGGACCGTATTGGCCCACTGGCTGGCAGCCTAGTTCCGACCCATCTTGGAGTCCCGCAGGCTGTGGCCACACCAACCAGACCAGCTTCAGCCTGCAGTGGCCTCCTGGGTGCCCACCCCCACCCAGGGGTCTGTGCCTTCCCTGTGCATGACCTACTTCTTCGGATGCCTGGTTTGAACTGGGTAGGCCCGAGGTCAGGGTTTGTTGAGATTGAACCAGGCATTGTGCCTGGCTTGGTCTCACCCCGCTGTTCAAAGGGGCTGCCAGCCAACGGGCCCGATATAGCCCAGTGGTGGCGGCCTGGGGCAGAGCTTCAGAGCTCTCTGGCAGGGAGAGTGCGAATGCTCTTCCTGTCGGACAGCTCTGGGATGGCTAGGGACGGCTTGGGCTGGGTGTGGAGCATGATTTCATGCTCCACACTCTGGCTGCAATTAGGCCAGCCCTGGGATGTAATGGTTCCGGACTGAACCACCTGGCCCACAGAGCAAATGTTCTGTCCCAGGGTTGTCCTAATTGCGGCCAGAGGCTTAATGTGAATAGGGCTTGGGACCTACCTTCCACATGTTAGTGTAGATCATGCTAGGCCCCACCACAACCACACACACCTCTCCTGTCATTCAAACTAACCTGCTAAATATTGATGTAAGCAATGAACAGCCCATAATAAATTCAGTATGCAACACAGATGGCACTGCAACACTGGGCTAAGCCCTAGTGAGCCCCAGGTGATTAATCTCCTCTAGTTTTTTATATGAAAGGGCAAATAAAACTGTGCATGTCTGGTGTGAACCACCTGTGATGCTGGTCTTATATGTATATGGTTATTCTTATTATTATGTAAAACAACAGTTACAAGAAACACAAAAATATAGCTTGACACTACACATGTCGGCTTTGATATTTCATAACATCATCTTAGGATCTTGGGACGATCTTGGCAGATAATGTGAGCAGAACCCAGCATGGTGGCCTTTTGCAATTGACAGATGGTGACCTTGTCAATGTTAAGCTGTTGTAAGTGCCTTCCAAGGTCTTTTGGAATGGCACCCAAGGCGCCGATCACCACTGGAACCACCACTGCTGGCTTGTGCCAGAGTCTTTGATCTTCAAGTCCTTGTATTTTGTAACTTTCTCTGTTTGTTTCACGTCAGTCCTGCTGTTCCTGATATAGCAACATCAGCATACCACACCCTCTTCTTTTCAACAATGGTGATGTCAGGGGTGTTATTATTATAATTATTTCTTATTTCTTTGATGTTCTCAAGAAAAGGAATGTTGTGCATTTAAGGAATGTGGCTGCTACATCTAAGGCCTTTTCGCACTACAGCCTTTCGGCTAGGACATGTGGGGATGGATTCCCCATTCACACCTAGGCAGGTAAGGAATGCATGGGAACACATTCCTACCTGCCTATATGCAAAAGGGAAACCCGTCCCCACATGTCCTAACCCGAAAAGGCTGGCATGGGGGTGGGACATGCCTCCCAGGCCTACTCCCATTGGGTCTGGTAAGACCCAGGGGCGGGCAGACTGGTTGCGTTCCTTCCCCAGTTCCTGCGGGTTCTAGGGGACTGGATTGGGTCACCTAAAGGCTGCAGGAACCCCCCTGGGCAACCAGCCCCCCGGACATGGGCCTACATGAGGATTTGTGCATGTGAGAGGCACTTACCTTGTGCTTGCCAGGTTCCGGAGTGGCTGGTGTGGCCGGCAGTGTTGTACGCTTGTGCATCCCTCCAGCTGTGATTGCCCAGTTACCCATGGGTAGTTGGCCAATCAGAGCCAGTGGGGCGCGCAGGTGTACAGTGCTGCTGGCCAAGCTCGCCACTTCGGAACTCGGCGAGCATGAGGTAAGTGCCTCACACGTGCGTCCCCACCTAGGCCCATGTCTGGGGGGCTGGGTGCCGGGGGGGGGAGTTCCTGTGGGCTGTAGGGACCCAATCCAGTCCTCTAGAATCCGCAGGGACCCGGGGAAGGAATGCCACAGGCCTGTCCAATGGGGGCAGCCGGAGGTGGGGCCGCAGCTTTAAGGGAGGGAGGGAGGGAGGGAGCTCTCCTGAACAGCTGCGGGATGGCCAGGAGTGCCCTGGGCTGGGTGTAGAGCACAATTTCATGCTCTACGCCCAGAACGCAAGTGGGCGCCCTGGAACGGGTTGGGGCAGTTCTGAACGGAACCTCCAGCCCAGCAGAGCAAATGCTCCATCCCAGGGCTTCCTACATACATTCCGTTTGCCCTGATGCCAAAAGGCCTCTGGTTGCTTATTCTTCTGTAGAATATGAAGAAATATATTATTAATATATGAGGTGTTCATGTAAGATTGCTCAATAACGTCTGGTCCGTTTTGTCATTTTCAGCTGTATAACATGTTTCCTGCTCTTGGCTTTCTTTTGGGAGCTCGCCAGACTGTCCTTAGAAACAGAGATGAAGTGTTTGAATTCGTAACTGCCACCTTTCTAAAACACCTTAAAGATTTGGATGAAAATGACCAGAGAAGCTTGATTGACTCATTTCTTATCCGGCAGAAGGAGGTAATGCACTCTTTGATACATGTAGATTATGCCAAGTGAAATTGCTTTGCCATATTTATAACACTATGTTGTACTAGCCACTGTACAAAGTCCACAGTAGAAAGGACCAGACTCCCCAGCTGACATCCATCTGTGAACGGAAAGGCTGCCTCTGCAGAGAAAAAGAAGTGTGGCCGTGTTCCATTCGTTTTGCAAATCTACTTTTATCCTACATAGATTTATTATAAGTTGTAGGCTTATAATAAATCTGTGTAGTTATAAGTTCTCCTATCTTGGAATACCGGGTTTGATTCCAGACTCCCCATGTGACCTTGGGCAGGTGACAGCTCTATTCTGAGCTCTCACAGCCCCATCTACCTCACAGGGTGTTCTGTTGTGGGGAGAAGAACAGAAGCTTTGTCAGCCACTTTGAGTCCCCTTAAATGGGTGAGAAAAGTGGGGTAGAAAAGCCAACTCTTCTTTTTCTTTAACAAGAATATGTGGAAATAACATGAGTTGTGTGGGTTTTAGTCATTTGGCTTAAAAACTTACTTTTCTTTTTCAAAATAAAAATTTTTTAACAAAAAAACCCCTTACATTTCTTTTTCTAGACATTAGCTCTCAACAAAAGAGGCTGATAAGGGAGTCATATAGGCTAGATTCACATACATGAAAGCAGCAGCTCAAGAGCAGCTCAGATAAGTCCTTTTTCTGGCCTTTAATGTGAATTAAAAGCCTTTCTGCACTTATTCCGTATTAAGGAGCTGTGATGTCCTGTTTGGAGCCTCATGGGTCCGCATGTTAGTGTAGATTTGGGGGGCCTTGCCCCCTGCTAGCATGCTTTGTCTGCTTTAGATGGAGGTCCTTGATGGCATGTCTACAGCATCTTTCAATATGCCTACAGGCAAACCACTGGGCCATGGCCCAGAATAAGGAGGCATGCAGAAGGACCCCCTCCAAGGTTGGGACTACATGAGGACCCATTTCAGTGGCACATCAAAGTGTGTTGCTGAAAGCCTCCCCCAGTGGTTCCAAGGCTAGACACTTTCATTGATATTCATAGACCTCCAGGGTTCTCAGAACACAGTCCTGAAGCTCACATGAACTTCCGGGCTGGGTTTTGGGGGTTGGCCTGGACCAATGCTGTCATGGAGATGACCACCATTTGGTGGTCCAGACCAGTGGGTCTGGCTGGTCCAGACTCACTGGTTTGGACAATGGAGAGATAAGTACAGAAAGACCCAAAGGTAGATTCTTTCATGTACAGCTGCTTTTTAAAAAGATTGTGGTAGTGGTGACGATGTGTGGATGTGGCCATAGTCAGGAGCATCTAAACACTTTAGATTTGAGTTTTCCAGTATTGTAATAGTGGCTCATTTGTTAGAATCAGTTTGGCAGACAAGAGGAAGAAGCACGAAGAGGGATGAGGACAGTGTTGCAAATACCTAGTGCCCTTCTGACTGGGAACTGGGACCATGAGCCACCTAATGGGGCAAGTGGCATCCGACATCTCCGCTCAGTTCTCTGCTGCACTGCCTGCCTACTCAGACATGGTGATGGCAAGGGAAGGCCCCACTTGGCACTGCTAGGTGGTGAAAACTCCATGCAGGCTCTTTATGGATACAGGTACGGGATAGGCCTGCTGGGCACGGAATCTGATCACTCTAGTTGTTTTCATCCTGTATTCCTTTCTGCATTTAGGATAAGAAGAGCCAAATAAATGGATATTTCCATAACAAAAATTTAGTAGTTCTTGTAGCTAATCTATTTGCTGCTGGCATGGATACCACTTCAACCACAGTACTCTGGGGCCTATTGCTGATGGCGAAATATCCTGAAATTCAGAGTGAGTGCTGCTTATTTGGTTCAGCTTTTACTTTCTCAGGATGGGAGAAGAGAAATCAGAAGTGGGTTATACTTCTTGTTGTTGCTCACCTGGCTTCCAGGAAACCACAGGGAAAGTGAGGAAATCTACTGGGGAGAGTGGAAGACCAGTACAAGCTTGCAGTGCTCCACTTGGATCTTCTCTTAAAGCCATAGTGTGCAGTGTGCCACCGCCCAAGGTCAAAGATGGGCTTCAACCTTGGTTGTCAAGACTGAAGCTGTATTGACTAGAAGGGTGTGCCTACTATCAGCTTGCCTGGTGTGCCAGGTGTTTCCGTACCTGGATAGGTAGAGTTTCAGCACTGTGTTCCATTGTTGTACCTGATCCAGAAGCTACAACTAGCGAAGAAAGCAGTGACCAAGGCTGAATTCGCACTTAGGCCTCTGGTATGCAATTAGGGCGAGCTCTGGTAAAGCCCTGGTATGGAGTGTCTGTACCAGACCTGTCCTTATTGCATACCTGAGGCAGTTTGGTCTAGTGATTAGGGAGCCGGACTCTTATCTGGGAGTACCGGGTTCGATTCCACCTTCCTCCATGAAGCCAGCTGGGTGACCTTGGGCTAGTCACAGCTCTCATCCTAGCTCTCACAGCCCCACTTACCTCACAAGGTGTCTGTTGTGGGGAGAAGAACAGAATGTTTGTCAGCTGCTTTGAGTCCCCTTAAATAGGTGAGAAAAGCAGAGTATAAAAACCAACTCTCGTCCTCCTCCTCCTCCTTCTTCTAGTGTGAATAGGCCACAGGTTTTTGATTGGGGTACCCGGCATGCTTAATACCTATTCTCAGTCAAACAAATACAGTTTTTCTAACATTCAATTTGCTACGAACCAAATGCCCAAAACCCCATTTGTGCACATCCCTAGTATACGATATGTATACAATACGTATCCGCTCTGAAAGCGTGAAATCTGCCCTGAATCTACTTTGAATCCGCTGTCTAACCGTGTCAAATTCACTCTGGAACTGTTGGAGATGTGACTGATGCAGCCACTTTCCCAGCTCTCCATTTCACAAATGTCCCGAAGCTTCATACGAATGTTCCAAAACATTTGTATCTGTATGAATGCCAATGTACGAATGTCGAAACCTTTGATTTGTATAAGAATGTCCGAATGTGTCCTAATAGTGACTGTTACGAATATTCTTCCACATCATCCCTGCTCTAAACAAAAGTTTTGAGTTCAAACTAGACCACCTGCCTATTTCAAAAACAGAGTTCAAATTGGACCAAAGAAAGAGGCGTTCTAGTGAACACACCCTGTTTGTTTGGAGGTCTGAAGGTGCTCAAAGATGTTCAAATTGAACTGACAGCAGTTACTTTAGTTTGTGCTGATCCCTCGTTTTAAATAAATGATAAAAATATAAAATAAGCCTTTTTTTAGGTAAGGTTCAAGACGAAATTACAAAAGTCATTGGATTGTCACCCCCACGGACTGAACACCGAAAACAAATGCCCTATACGGATGCAGTGCTCCATGAAATCCAGAGATTTGCGGATATTGTCCCAACAAACCTGCCACATGCAACCACTCAGGATGTTACTCTTAAAGGTTTCTTAATCCCAAAGGTAATTTATTTAACTTTTTTGCAATGTTTACTCAATGGTGTTCATAGGTTCTGTTCTGTCTTCTGTGCTATTTAACATCTCTGTGAATCTAGTGGGAAGCATCGCCTAGTGCTCTGGAGTGGGATGTCATATTCTGTTGAAGACTCTCAGCTTCATATCATCTATACCAAGATGGGCTCTATAGGCGTTGAACCATTTGTCTTCAGGCTGTAAATCTGAATTTTCAAATTTTGCTGAATTTTAATGCAGACTTCTATCACATTTTGTTCCTCTCACCAGCTTTTCAAATGTGAAGTACAGTACACAGTTCTGTGTATGTAAAGGCAGGACAGTAGAAAACAAGGTAGTTTTAGAACTTGCTTAAATCAGTCCATTATTTTTGGATGATGGATGTAATCAAACATCCATGAAAGGCATCCCTCTGATCATGGGGAGAAATACCTCAGGCAGGGCAATAAGAGATGGTATGTTAACCTCAGAACATCCTTCTCTGAAATAGCCTCTCTGGAATCAAGCCATTATCATGCCTGGCTTGGCGATCAGGGAATGGGGGGTGGAATAATGATCACAAAAAGAGACTCATGGGACAACGGCCATTTGACCCCCTCATCATTTCTGTTTTATCACCATAAATTTTATTTTATACTCAACAGTTGCGATCCCCAGTGCACAGTACAGGAACAGTGAGCACAGGACATGAACCCCACCCCCTAATGACGCTAAAGTCAATCTCCTCCCCAAATAATCTGGGATCGTCCCCATTGGCAAAAATGATGCAGACTGGGCTCTCAAACTGTGCCGAGAACAGTTTCCTCCAGGACTGTTTTTGGTACGGAACTGGCCAATTTGGTCCGTGTAAAGTCCGGTAATGAGATTCTGAATGGGGATGGGCATTCCTGAATTCGGATTCTATTCAGATTTAAACGTGTATGAGGATGGAGCCTGAGAGAATTATCTATCAACTTGCAGGAGAGGTGGTGTTTGACTGTGAACAACACAAGAACAGTGTCTGTTATATGCCATGCCATTGTATAGATATAATAGAAAAATTGCACAGAATCTCCAATATCATTTTCTTCAGCATTTAGTTTGTTCATTCTTTGCCTTCTTGCATCAGGTGCATGAAAATAAATAATGGAGATGTTAAAAACAGATCTCTGATACTGTACTTTGTGTTGGAGACTTCTGTGTAATAGGAATGTGCACAAATATTTGTATCATCCAAAATTCATACGAATTTGGCTGAATCTGGACATTTGCATTTGAATTCAAATTCTGTGTTTCAATACATTCGTATGCAGCTTCACATGGGATTTGTATGGGATAGAGCCTTCGTGTTGAATTTGAATCCCACTCCATTCAAAGGGGATCTATTCGAATGAATATGCATTTTCTTGCCTTCGATTCAATACGAATCAAATACAAAAAAGCCCTTTGTGTGCATCCCTACTGTGCAATTATCTGCTAAATAGGTGTTTCCTGCTTTTCCTCCTGATGGTGGAGAATGTAAAACTTGTGCTTCATGGCCATTTTGACTGCACATTTTAATAGATGAAAAGGTGGCCTCTGACGTCCCCACTGTGCTATGAATAGTCTGCCAATGACCAGAATTCTGTGGATGGGTTGAAAGGCAAAACATAGATTTTTTTTTAGAACAAGTAAATTGTGAGCATATCAAAACAATGCAAGAAAGGAAAGGTGAAGTAGATTTGCTGGTTTACACACTGATTCTAATCATAGGCTTCCTCAGACTGGGTTGTAGTGAGTGTGCCAGGTCAGCCAAGAGAACAACCCTGGAGGGTCAGATGCAGCCTTGCTGCACCCCAGGAATAGGTTAGCATGGTCCACTGTGGGGCCTCCGTTTTGATGAGGCAGGTGTGCACTACCTTGTGGTATCAGAACTGTGCAAGGTAGGGCACCTATCAGCTGCTAGAGGACCCTTGGTGCTTACAAATTGATAGGCAGTCCTGGATTGGATGTGTCTTGCTGCCATTGTGGGGAGGAATGGTGTACTGCACCCAAATACCAGAAGGCACTGGATTTTATTATGTAGCTGTTAGAGATGTCCACAGATATTCGTAACATTCATTGTTCATATGAATTTGTACAAATTTGGAGATTTGTACAAAAATCGAATGTTATGTTTTTCATAAATTGACATTTGTACAAATATGAATGGGAGAGGCAGAGAGGCAAAGGGTGTGTGTGTATGTAAGACAGGAGGGGGATCTGTATCCATTATATATGCATTTGTATAGGATCTGTATCCAGGATCCGTATCTGATATGTAAGCATTCGTACCAAATATTTGCACAAATTCATACGAACACATTTGTATCAAATAGAATCCTACCACATTTGAAGGGGATCTATTCAAACGAATACGAATTTTCTAACATTTTGATTCCTTACAAAAAAAAATGTGAAAAAACCATTTGTGCACAAATCTAGTAGCTGTTGATGCAGTATATGACCTATATCAGTGTCTTGAGTATATTAAGATAATGGCTTCCAGTATTTCAAATTCGGACTTTGGGTGGAGTTGGCTGATTGGGTGGTTGATTAACACCTGGCTTTGAACAAAAATCTGCTAGTTCCTGAAACAAGTAGTGTAGAAATATTTGTTTTTATGCCACCCTGTCTCCAGGAAGGAATTTGCCAGCTTCGAATTCCATACGAGTTCTAAGGTTTAATGTTTGGCACATGAATTGAAGGTGGCCTATATTTCTAGGGCCCCTTATGAGCATGAAGCAAATGTAGGACTTGGCTGGATCTGAACCCCCCCCCCAACCTTGCATCCCTTATGGCTGCCCCCCCCCTTACCTTGAGATCTGGCTGCCACCGCTGTCTCTGTCTTCATACCCTTCTCAGAGGCTAAACTCAGGCATCCTGGAGGTGTGTGCACAGCTAGAGGGGCCACACAATTTTGAATTCACAATTTCCAATGGGTGGCCACTCGAACCACAAATGCACCTCCAGAAGGCCTGGGTTGAGCGTCTGAGGAGGCCATGATGATGGAGATGGCAGTGAGGGAGGAGCAGACAGTAAAAGGTGAGTGGGGGGAAAGGGATGGGGCATTCACATATGAAGGCAAAACCCCTTATATTTGGGGGGGGGCTTCATGCAAATATTTCCAAATATTTAAATCAAGTTGAAGGGGGGAAATGCGCTTCATGACGTCCCTATCTAAAGGGTATAGAGTAAAAAGGATATTTCTAAGCTGGTAACAGTAGCTCCATACTTAATTTCCAGCAACCAAAAGCATGCCTGCCAGCCCAAATTTAGATCTTCTGACTTGGAGAATTTAGCATGATCCTGTCATTGCAGAAGTGTTAACACAAGGCCACATCTCCACTTACCTAAGGAGGTGCCCACAGAAAGCATCAATGGCAGCATGTCTCCATCTGTGACAGCAATAGGCACCTTGTAGTGAATCCACCACCTTATTTTCGAGCATGATCACTGTCTGATGTGCTTGTTCTGATTTTCTGCCCATAGTTCAGATGGCTGCTTGAACTGAGCTTTCTCGACTCAGAAATGGAGACGCCGTGGCATCTTTTTCTCAAAACATTTCTGAATAATTTGAAAAACTGTCTCTCTACCTTGGCGTATGGAGAGTGATGCTACAACATTGTTAGATTTTTATAGAACATGTTTTATTAGGATAGTGGATATTGATAACTATGATTTGCCTATTGGGAAAGGTTGTAAAAATAAAATAAAATCCATGTTCTTCCTTTGAATATCCAGGGGACACATGTTATGCCACTGCTGACCTCTGTGTTGCATGATGAATCCCAGTGGGAGAAACCTTATAAGTTCTACCCTGAGCATTTTCTTGATTCTGAGGGGAAGTTTGTCAAAAGAGATGCCTTCATGCCTTTCTCTGCAGGTAATGTCTTCTTTACATATAAGCCAATTCAACTTGCTTAGCGAGCCACTTAACAAGTTCACTTTGTAGGAAGAAATCGTTCACAGAGGGCTATTGCATTTCTTTGGAGAGTAGAATGAATTAGGGACTGGCCAGACCCCAGAAGTTGAATTTTGACCAGAGTTGCCTATCCTACAAAACATTTGTGTTCAAACTAAGAAGAAGAAGAAGAGTTGGCTTTTCTATCCTGCTTTTCTCACCCATTTAAGGGGACTCAAAGCAGCTGAGAAAGCTTCTCTTCTCCCCACAACAGAAACCCTGTGAAGCAGGTGGGCCTGTGAGAGCTCAGAAGAGAGCTGTGACTAGCCCAGGGCCACCCAGCTGGCTTCATGGGGGAGGGCAGAAATGAACTTGGTATTCCCAGATAAGAGTCCGACTCCCTAACCACTAGACTAAACTTGCTTCTGCATTCTTCGATGGATACTGGAGACACTGGCTCAACTCTAGTGTGCCAACAGTGCCTAGGAGAATCTAGATTGCCTTCTCCCTATCAAAGCAGATAGGGGAGAGTCCTGTTAGAGATACCAGAAAGGACTACTTTTCATATTGGACTATTTTCTGGGACTTCACAGCAACCGACTTACTGTTTTTAGCTTGTTCACAGTCTTATGAACTTGGTGTCACCTTATTCTGCACACTGATCTGGGGGCAATTTTGGATATTTTGTTGGTTCACAGGGCTCCTGTGAATTAGCACATGGTTGGATTTTGGCAGAGCATCCACATCGCTGGCTGTGCTAAAGCTCTAGGGTCTGAGAAGTGAACGGGGAACGTGACAGAGCAGCAGAGCCTGGCAATCAGAGATGCGCATGAACCAAAGTTCCCTCCTTCAATTTGATCTGAATCAAAGGGGGATGAATGTTCGGCTTTGTGCTTAGCTGCCCTCCTGCAATTGTGGTGGTGGTGGGGGGCTTTGCCTTTGTGTGCTAACATGTGTCAAATGTTTGCACACAGAGGGAACCCCCATCCCTTCCTTCGTGTCCCAACTTGCTCCCCCATTCATCTTTTGCCACCCCTGCCATCACATCTTCAAAGGCTCAGCCCACCTGGCATGGCTGCCCCTATTCGGAAATCAAGGGAAATCTCATGTGATTCCTGCAATTCCTGGAAAATTCCCAAGAGGGCTGGCCTGTCCAGTTGTGTGCACACCTCTGGGCGGGATGGGTTGCACCTCTGAGGAGGACACAGTTGTGGTTATGGAAGTGGCAGCAGACAGATTTGAAGGTAAGGGGGCACAGCCGTGGGGGATGCATGGTGGGAAGTGGGTGGGTGAATTCAGCCACAGAGAAGCTTCCACAAAGGTGGGATACATTTACTTAATCTGGGAGGGGGGGGGGCTATAAATCTAGACTACCTGGGAGCAATGAGTCACATAAATTGTAATTCAGGCACCTAAAAACTCTTTTCCCTCGATGCCTCTCCATTCTTATAGGTCGCAGAGTATGTGCAGGTGAGACCCTTGCCAAAATGGAGCTCTTTCTCTTCTTCACAAGCCTTCTGCAGAGATTCACCTTCCAACCAGCACCAGGAATGTCTAGGGAAGATTTAGACCTTACCCCTGAATTGGGGCTTGTAACACCTCCCAAACCGTACAAGCTCTGTGCCCTTCCACATTCATAATGATTGAGCTCTTTGATACCTGAAGCTCTTATGGATGTTCTGCATGCATTATCTGCTCACTGCTGGGTCCACCAGACCTGCTTTTCTGCAATAAAAAATGTTAATAAAATTACTCTCTGTTTTGCATATCATACATTTCTCATCTGCCCTGTACATGTGGCATGCAGAAAGGGAAAGGCTAAAAATTTTAATTGCACAGTTGTGTACCCAAACAATATAGTTCCTTATTTCCACCTATTACCACTTTCTTTTTATCTTCAAAGTTAATGCTTTGATACTGTCCACATACCTGATTGGTATTTGATTGATTTAACTGATTAATTTAATTAATCTGTTCAAAGAACTGTGGCCATGTCTGCATATAAGGGTGATGAGCTTACAGTTACAGACCAGCAAAATGTGGAAGTAGGCTGAGATCTGGTCTCCTCTGTGGTCCACTGGCTGCAGTGTTGCTTCTTGGTGCACTGCTGGGCAGACTCAGACTATCCATGGTGTTGCTTGCACACTGCTGCCATAAGCACAGGAGGGGGTAACAAAGAGGGGTGGAATTCCTCTGAAGGAATACCTGAATTTCTGACGGCAACGATCATCCTGATTCAAGAGTTTGAGTCCATTGTGTGCCCAGCCTTAATTGTCTACAGTATCCTCTTTTTTTTATTGTAAATGTATAACACAGCATAACATTCTACAATAATAACTTGAACAGTCTGAACAAGAAAATAGAAACAATGAGCAACAGACTGGGGAAAAAAAAGGAGTACAAAGAGATTATACTATTATTATTAACAATTAGATAAATACTAGGTGGGGAAGTGACTTTTTCAGACAAGAGTTCAAGAAAATAGGAGGAAAAGTTTCAGCTATCTGAATATCTGTGTGAGTCCTTACTGCTTTGAAGAACGGTGACCAGAATTTAACGAACCAGTCTTGAGATTGAACATCAGTCATATTGTCAAGTTGTTGTGATATAAAGTCATTAATTAACATGTTCCATATTCTAGAAATCCATTTTTTTACTTAAACCTTGTGCTGACTTCCAATTTAAAGCTATTTCAGCTTTAGCAGCCATAAGTAGAGATTTGATTCAATCTTTATATTTAATAGTCTTATGTTCGCCAGTAAATATAAACAGAAAAACCAAAGTGGGTGTTAGAGTAATTCTTTGCTGTATAATTACACTGAGATTATCTTGGATCATTAGCCAGAATTTTGAGATAACTGAGCATGACAACCACATATGAATATAGTTTCCCGTGTCTACAGCATCTTCTTGAGAAAGAAAAGGTTGCTGTAGTGAATCTCAAGACAGCTTGAGGAAATGGGTGAGATGGCAGTTTGTTGCCATTTCTTTTGTGGAAACCATGGGACCTTGCCTATGTCATTCGTCTTGGGTTCTCATGGTACAGAAAGGTAAGGAATAGTGGGGGAATGCCTGATTAAAATGGGAAGGCAGTTTCAAGGTCAACCTTAGGAACTTAGGACCTGGATTGATTATATAGGAGGCTGGCAGTCTACCAAGGGTGCGGGGAGAACTGTCAAATGGGTGCCCAGCAAGGTAGTTAGTAGCACTTAGAGACTAACAGGAGAAGGGTTGGTGGCATGAGCTTTCGTAAATACATCTACTTCTTCAGATGCTAGGGGCCCCAGTGGGCACGTCTTCTTCTTCAGATGCTAGGGGCCCCAATGGACACGTCTACTTCTTCAGATGCTAGGGGGCCCAATGGGCACGTCTACTTCTTCAGAAGTAGACATGCCCATTGGGCCTACGAAGGCTCATGCCGCCAACCCTTCTCCTGTTAGACTCCAAGTGCTGCTAACTACCTTGCTGGACTTTTTGAATTAGACTGACATGGCTATTTCTCTGAAATGGGTACCCAGTAACCAGGGGCGGTTCCGCCTTTTGAGCGGCGGAGCGCGCGCACACCCTCGCCCTGAGGGCATATACAATGCATTATAGCTTGTTCCACCCATCAGCAGCTTTCCACTCCTTCTATTGGTTCAAGGCGCATTATTTTTTATCGCTGGATGAGCGCTGCCAGAGAGCGCCGCTCTGACAAAGCTGATTGGTGGAACAAGATATGCTCCTCCTTCCTTCTCCTGTGTGTGCGCGCCTGGCCCTGTTGCCGCCGCCATTTCTGGAGAGACTGGAGGAGCGAAGAAGACAAGGTAAGTTGCTCCCTCCCTTTGCCCCTAAGCTTAGGTTTTTATCTCCCTTTACCTTCCCCCTCTCCCTCTGCGCTCTGTGCGTCGCATCCCTTCCTTTCTCCCCCCCCATTCCCTACCTAGGAGTAGGTAGTCCTTTTCCACGTGGCCGCCATGTGGAAGACCGGTTCTAATCTCTCTCTCTCTCTCTCTCCAGCCTGCGTTGTTGTCAGTAAAGGAGCCCAGTTTGCCCTAAGGCAGGCAGAAGAAATCAGGCTGCTACCTGCCGTTGGGCAGGGGGAGAGAGAGAGAGAGAGAGAGCTTCCTTTGCGACTGAAGAAGCCACTGGCAGCCCAGCCTCCTGTCGCTCGCCTCAACCCGGCCTTGCCCGGCGACGGGAACCGGCATGGCGCGGCGCAGTGATGGCGGCGGCTCCCTTCTATTGCCAGCCGCTCCCCACGAGGAGAAGCCACTGGCAGCCTGACCTCGCATTGCTCCCCTCAACCCAGCCTTGCCTGGCGACGGGAAGCGGTGCGGTGCGACAGCGGCCGTGGCCCCCTTCCATTTCCAGCCTCTGCCCACAAGCAGAGAGCCACTGGAAGCCCAGCCTCACATCGCTCGCTTCAACCCGGCCTTGCCCGACGGGAGGCCCGGATTAACAGCGAGGCCGACTTCCCGTCAACGCTGGAGGCCTCCTCTCTCGTCCCTTCCCCCTCCCTTTCTTTCTATTTCTTTCCCCATTCCATCCCTCCCCTCCCCGTTAACGCTGGCGACCCCTTCACCCCTTCCCCCTCCCTTTCTTTCTGTTTACCCCATCCCTCTCGTCCCCCTCCCCCTCTTTCTTTCCTTCGCTTTCCCTCCGTTCCTTCCCTCCCCCTCCCTCTTCCCTTCCTTCCCTTCCTTCCCTCCCTTCCTTCAGAGCTTCCACAACCCCACCTACCTCACAGGATGTTCTGTCATGGGGAGAGGAATAGAAGCTTTGACAGTCACTTTGAGTCCCCTTAAATGGGTGAGAAAAGCAGGTAGAAAGCCAACTTCTCTTCTTCCTTTATGAAGGCAGATTGTTTCTCCAAGTCTGACCATATCACTAGTGTTTTCTGTCTGTCTTCCTTTTAAAATAATGTATTACTTTTTAACGACTGCTCCAGTTTCTGCTAAGGATTCTCCTTCCTTGCTTGGAGATTTGTTTGAACTAGAAGCAAGGCTGGAGAGCGGGGCTTTAGCATTTGGATAACTTCCTGCTCTTTCATTTGGAATAAGTCAGGGTTACCTCACCTGATGATATTTACTTGGTGAACTTTTCAAAGTCTGACCATATCACTAGTGTTTTCTGTCTGCTCTTATGAGGAAAAAAAACCTCCTTATTTTCTGTTTAGATCTTCTCTTGATGTTTCTTTATTCCTAGACCCAGTGTATGTATGCATACTGCGAAGATGCTAGGATTAATGCCCTGAAATTTAAATAGTAATGGACTATTTGGTCTATTTGATCAAGTGGTTAAGGAGTTGGACACTTATCTGAGAGTACCAGGTTTTGATTCTGCCCTCCTCCATGGAGCCAGCTGGGTGACCTTGGGCTAGTCACAGCCCCACCTTCCTCACAGGGTGATCCGTTGTGGGGAGGAACAGAAGGTTTGTCAGCTGCTTTGAGTCCCTTAAATGTGTGAGAAAAGCAGGGTAGTTTGCTGCTTCTGCAAAGATTTCAGTGTTGGGAAGACAGGCATGGAAAGCAATGACTTGAAGATTACAATGAGATATGTCTGGATTTTAGAGTAGGCCAAGTTTGAATCCCAGGTTCCTTGAATTTCACTACATTGCATGTGTCCATCCTGTTTGTATAGGCCATAATTTGCAAGAACATTACTGTTTTTCAGTGATATAAGCTATGCAAATATACCTTGACCCATTGCCTATTGTGCAATATGAAATCTCAGCACCACAGGGAGCTTTACTTAGAAGAGATAGTTAAGGTGGGGGAAGCAAGCATTACCTACCTCTATATTGCTGCTGCCCATTCCCCTCCCCCCATTGAAGCAATTGAAACCGGGGAAAGAAAGTTCCCTGGCTGTAATGCCAGTGTATTAAGAGCAGTGGCATGCATACAAACAGCATGTGAAATAATGCTTTATGAAAGGAACGTTTATGGATATCTAGCAATGCCCTTGTTCTTGTCCTATATTTTTAGACTATATTTTTTTCTCTTGCTTCATTTTTGTTGAGTTGAAGTTTGTGAAGAAGCTTCAATGAGGAATGTGTTATTGTGGTTTTCTGTGGCTGTTTCTGTAATCTGGAAGAGGTCTGGGCAGTTGGGCACTGCTGTATATTTAAGAAGCTCTTTCTAGAAGTTATTTTTGTTATTTTAATCCAGCTTCAGTGCACTTTCAGAGTGAGATAATACATCAGCAAAATCTCAAGCTGTTTTCTTTTTGCATTATCTAACTTGGAAAAGCCATCTTTAGATTAGATAAAGAGGACAGAAAATGATTGTTCACTTTGCTGATATATTATCTCACTTGGAAAGTGGTCTCAAACTGGATTAAAACTCAGGTGTGAACACAGCCTGCTTTATGTTGCAGCTTTATGCAGTTCTATGCATGAAGCTGCAAAATCCAAATACTCTTTGAAAGAAGGGATTCTATCAGTTCTACTTAGGAAAAACAGGACAAGGATTAGAAACGGGGTAGGTACAGAAAGAGTGGTGGTATTGTTAACGGATAGTCTTGAGTCTGCAGAATACAGAGATACTCAGACTAGTTTCACAACCTAGAAGCAAAACCAGAATTTCTGGAGAATAGAGGCTGTCAAGGCTATTTTTGGAGCTGTAGTAATGAGAACATGCACCTCCAAATGCATCATTTGGAGTTTTTTTCACTCAGCGGGTCTATGGAATTTGCTGCCAGAAGACTTGGTAACAGCATCCAGACTGGGTGGCTTGTTGGTAGACAAATTCATAGATAACAGGTGTATCAATGGCAACTTGAATGGATGCCTAGGTACATCTTTTGGGTGAAGGTTTATCTTTGTCTTCTGCTTGAGATGCCCAGAAGCACTGTGTGATATGATGCTGGACTAGATGGGCTATAGTCTGATCCATATTCTTATTGCTGTTTTGTGATTCTTTCACTACCAATTTTTCTGCTGCAAATCCTATGGCACTTAAAGTGTGGACATGCATGCAGAAAAAGCAGGTTTATATTGTTATTGATTCCATGAGTTCAATTCTATGCATAAATTATTTTATTTATCTGGGTCTGTATCTTTCTGGCCCTGGACCCTCCCATGTGACCTTGACAGCCTCTCCCACATGACCTTGGCCCCTCCCATGTGACCTTGGCCCCACCCACATGACTTTGGCCCCGCCCATGTGACCTCAGCAGCCCCTCCCACATGACCTCAGCAGGCCCCGCCCATGTGACCTCACCCCCCCATGACCCTTCCCGACCTTGCCTGTGAACACCCAGCCCTGAAGTCCACCAGCCGCCACTGAGTGGCACATTGCCCTGGCTGGCTGCATGACCACCATGACAAGGTAAGTGGTTATGCCGCTGGGGGAAGGGCGCCACCCCCCTGGGTGCCGGTGGACACCTAAGGGGACCCTGGCAGCTGTGACAGCCTGATCTGGGCTACCCCAGCTGCCAGTGCACTGGGACGGATCTTTGGCCTCCACGGGCTCTAGGTGACCCAATCAGGTCAGCTTGAGCCTGCCGGAACCTGGGGAACAGATGGGACCGGCCTGCCCGCCCCAGGTTGAATTCGACCTAATGGCAGCAGGCTTGGGAGGAGTGTCTCGCCCTCACCCTGGCCTTTTTCGGCTAGGCCATGCGGGGACGGATTCCCCTTTCACATCTACGGAGGTGGGAACGCGTCCCCACGTGGCCTGCGTGGCCTAGCCTTCGTGCACTCCAGCTGTCCGGCTGAACCGCGAAAAGGTCTCTGGTTAGCTATTCCTCTGTAGAATGTGACAAAATCTATATGAAACGTTCATGGAAGATAACCAACCAGAATTTGGGGTTGCTTAATAACTTCTGACCCATTTTGGTATTTTCAGCTGTATAATGTGTTTCCTGCTATTGGCTTTCTTTTGGGAGCTCGCCAGACTGTCCTTAAAAATGTGAAAGAGCTGTTTGAATTCATTACTGCCACCTTTCTAAAACACCTTAAGGATCTGGATGTAAATGATCAGAGAAGCTTGATTGACTCATTTCTTGTTCGGCAGAAGGAGGTAATGTACTCTCTGATACATGCAGATTATGCCGGGTAAAACTGCTACGCCATAAAAAAAACCCCCTATGTTGTAGAACAAGATGAACATTAGACCGGACCAGAATCTCTAGCTGGCATCCTTTTCCAGAACTGAAGTCTGACCCTGTAGAAAGAAAAGAGGGTGGCTGTATGCTATAAGTTTTGCAATATATAAATTTATTGCAACCCATAGACCAAGATGTAAGTTTACCCTTATCACAAATACATGCAAATTGTTAAGATTTATTGATAAGATAAGCAGACCTGCACCAGGGAGATTGCACAGCATAACGTGGGTTGAACACTGGAATCACAAGCAGAGTTGTAGAGACGTGATTGCATTTCAAACAGTTTATTGTTAGTGAGTGTAAGTAAGATCTACATAAATGTGAGAATACAGGTTGCATGCATATACAAAATAAAATTCAGGTATACAGCTTATTTCTAATATCAATACATGGATACAGCTAGTTATATCTTAGCTAATATAAAAGCAAGTAAAGGAAGCATACAGCTCCTGGAACATTTTCGCATGAAGGCGAAGACGCCTCGGAACGCTTCCCCAAGAACGGGTTGAGAACACTTTCCCGTTCGCATGAGAACAGTTCCCTTACCTGTCAGTGTGAACGGGAAAGTGTTCTCAACCCGTTCAGGGGGAAGACCCTCCCCCGGTCTGCTCCTGTTGGCTCCTATGGACCCAGTGTGGGCATCCCGGATGCCTTCTTTCCCTGGGTTCCTGCTCGCTCCCAAACCCCAGATCGGGCTTCGGGGGTGGGCAGAAACCCCAGCCAACACCCACCCAACCCACCCCAGGGTCGCGCGTGTTCATGAACGGGCCTTACCCTCTCCTCCTGGCCCAATTCTGCTAGAAGAGGCCAGGCCATTCTGAGCATATGCTCAGATGGTCAAATGAGGATGTTATGCTGAATAGCAAAGCGTGATAAGCCAGGTGGTGCTATTGTCTTCTTGGTATTCTGCAATGTTATACAGGACTATGCAGGGGGATTTTGCAGGCCAGTTCGCAAAGCACATTGACCTGTAGTGGAAAATTACTGGGCCCAACACGAATAACATGAGTTATGCAGGTATTAGTCATTTGGCTTCAAAACCTACATGACTTATTTTAGACATAAGCTCTCAACAGAAGAGGCTGAGAAGGGAACCATATGGGCTAAATTCAGATACATGAAAGCAGCAGCTCCAAAGCAGCTGGAAGATGCTGTGGCAACTTGTGCTTCTATCTCACTGTTGAAATGTGGAGACCCTCGTCAGGGCCTCACGGGTCCACATGTCAGTGCGAGGGCGTCTATGATGGTCTGCTTAGTCTGCTTAAGCTGAGTGTAACCCCAATCAGGAAGGACCTGTTTGGGATCCCTGGCAGACCTATTTAAAGAAGTCTACAGGCAAACTGGTGGTCCAGAACAAGAATATAAGAAAATAAGAGAGGCCCTGCTGGATCAGGCCACAGCCCATCCAGTCCAGCATCCTGTCCCACACAGTGGCCCGCCAAATGCTCATGGGTATCTCAAACAGAGACAAGGACAAACCTTTGCCTGCTCTTGAATCCCAGCAAATGGCATTAGAAGTGTCCTGATTCTGCCCCCCCCCCCAAGCCTGAAATATGCACCTAGGCATTCATTCTAGTATCCATTGATACATCTGTCATCCATAAATTTGTCTAACCCTACCTTGAAGCGATCTAGACTGGTAGCAGTCACCACCTCTTCCGGCAGCACATTCCATAAGCTGATGACCCTCTGGGTGAAGAAATACTTCCCCCTGTCAGACCTTATTCTCCTACCCATCAGCTTAATAGAGTGTCCCCTGGCTCTAGTATTGTGTGATAGAGAAAAGAAATGTTCTCTATCCACCTTTCCTATACCATGCATAATTTTATATACTTCAATCAGGTCCCCTCTTAAACACCGTCTCTCCAGACTGAAGAGGCCTAGACGTTGCAGCCTGGTTTCGTAAGGGAGGTGTTCCAGCCCCTTAATCATTCCAGTTGCCCTTTTCTGCACCTTTTCCAGTTCCACAATATCCTTTTTGAGGTGTGGTGACCAGAATTGTACACAATATTCCAAATGTGGCCTCACTATAGATTTATAAAGAGGCAAAATGACACTTGCTGATTTATTTTCTATTCCCTTCCTAATTATTCCCAGCATTGAATTAGGTTTTTTCACTGCTGCTGCACACTGGGTTGACACCTTCATTGAACTGTTCACCAAAACCCCGGCCGCATCCCCACGACGTCGTTATCTCGAATTCAAAATGTTTTGAGTTCGGGCAGTTTAGACGGCACTTCGGCTTAATACGGTATTTCCGTGTTAAACGACGTTATCCCGATTTGAAATAAATCCTGATCTCAACAGGTCTCGCTCCGGAACATGCCCTTGACACGTGTTTAATTTTTTACTGTGTGGACAGTATCGTTCTGGGATGAGATTCTGTGTTAAGGCTGTCCCGCCCCCAATAGCGCTGTAACCAATGGCTGTACGTATTAGAAGCACGTCATGTTTAGGGTTTCCTTCATTGAAAAAAATCCACCCTCAAACACCCACTATAAACCTCCAGTCCTTAAAGATACACTGTATCAATGTAAGGACTTCACACCTTAAAAACAATGTTGCAGTTTTGCACAATTTCAGATCTTTGAAGTTTCTGAACTTTAAAACAGGGAAAGGAAAGCCCTGGAGCCTGCATTTTAAAAGCTGTGGGGCTTATCCAGCAGTACGAGGGGTGAACAGCAGGCGCCCCCCGCCCGCCATCCATCTGACACCTCTCTCCTCCTTCCCCACCAGACCGCCACCCCCCCTCGGTAGGGGATGTGCGGCCGGTGCCTTGCCTCAGCCGCCACTCTACAGGAGCCCGATGTCAGCACCAGCGAAACGGCTGCTCCTTTCTCCACCACCGCCTCTGTCTCCTACCGCTGCTGGGGAAATGAAGCGACACCCCCCATCCTGCTGCGGGCAGGGGGTGCCTGCCATTCACCCCTCGTAGTGCTGGATAAGCCCCGCGCTGTTCTGTTGTGAGGAGAAGAATGGGAGGTTTGTCAGCTGCTTTGAGCCCCCTTAAGGGTGAGAACCGGTTTGTCAGTCGCTTTGAGCCCCCTTAAGGGTGAGAAGGCTTGTCAGCTGCTTTGAGTCCCCTGAAGGGTGAGAACAGAAGGTTTGTCAACCGCTTTGAGACCCCTTCAGAGGCTACTTTGCCTCTGCCTGTGGTCACACCTAAGGTTTAATCCAGTTTCAGTTCACTTTCAGAGTGAGAGAATACACCAGCAAACTGACAAGCTGGTTTTCTTTCAGGGTTAATAACTCAGAAAATCAACCTTTAGACTAGATAATGTGGAAAGAAAACTACTGGTCACTTTGCTGATGTGTTCTCTCACTCTGAAGGTGGAGTGAAGCTGGATTAAACCTTAGGTGTGACCACAAGCCAAGGTTTTAATCCAGCTTCAGTCCCTGTGAGGTGGGGGGCAGCTGTGAGAGCTCAGAAGGGAGCTGTGACTAGCCCAAGGTTACCCATCTGGTTTCATGGAGGAAGAAGAGTTGGCTTTTCTACCCTGCTTTTCTCACTTATTGAAGGGGACTCAAAGCAGCTGACAAACCTTCTGTTCTTCTCCCCACAACAGACACCCTGTGAGGTGGGTGGGGCTGTGAGAGCTCAGCAGAGATCTGTGACTGGCCCTAGGTCACGCAGCTGGCTTTGTGGAGGAGTGTGGAATCAAGGTTACCAGGTATTCCCAGATGAGAGTCCAGCTCCCTAACCACTAGTCCATCTGTTTCATTTGTGGACTTTCTTCCCTTCAAGCATACTTTCCTGAGTCCTGGTTTTTATTGGTCTCAATCCATTATAGGCTGTGGTCACACCTAAGGTTTAATCCACTTTCAATCAACTTTCAGAGTGAGAGAATATATCAGCAAAGTGGCAAGCTGTTTTCTTTTAGGGTAAAATTCACCTCTGGGAGAGATAATGTGGAAAGAAAATTACTGGTCACTTTGCTCATATTTTCTGGCTCTGAGGGTGGACTAAAGAAACAGCTTTTTCCTCCCCCACGTTCAGGCAAAGTTATGGCTTTAATATGTTTAATATGAACACATTAAAACCAATGTGTTGTGACCCGCACTGAGACCCTTGTGTATAGAGTGGGATAAAAATATGAATGAATGACACCCCACCACAGCCACCCTATGCCTCTTTAATGTTTAAAGCCCCGGTCCTTTGATGCAGAATCTCAGCTGTATTACTTCGTTTCACTTTCTAAATGTCTGAAGGTTTGAAATTGCGGAAATTTGCAACATTGTTAATCAGGAGTGAAGGGGTTCCCTGATACACTGTAGCTGCTGTGTGAAGGCTGTAGCAAAAGTGTCTGATTTTCTCATGAAAGCCTGCCTGTGTGTGTTTGTACTGGGAAAGGGGGGCTTCTCAGATACCTCTCCTTCCTTCCTTCCTCCCTCTCTCTTTTTGGGAAAGGGGGGCTTCTCTCACTTTAAAATCCTGTCTGTGCAAGGACGACACCACCCCCTTTGCTAGTCCCCCCCAAGACTCTTTTCCTTGGTGCCTTAGCAACACCTCCCTTCCCCTCCCCACCCCCACCCAGCTGCTGCTGCCCCCTCTCCCCCCATCCTCATCTTCCTCATGCCCCCCCGATTTGGCTTCCTCCATTCCTCCCCGTTCCTGATCGGCGGCGGCTCCGTTCTTCCCCCCTTCTGTTTTTCCTTCCAGCTCCCCCCCAAGCAGCCAGTCAGTCAGTCCCCCACCCCATCCCCAGCTGCCCTCTCCCCCTCCCCTCTCTCTCTTTAGGGACTAATTTTCCCCTCTGCCGTGTGGGGCCGCCTAACACGCCCACTGCCACCCGTCTCTCTCGGCTCTCCTCCTCTTCTAGCCTCGCACCGAGGGAAGAGCAGCCAGCAGCGGAGCGGGGCAAAGCGGGCAGGGGATCCCCGGTGGAGCATGGATGATGCAAAGGGAAGGGAGGGTGGGATCCTGGGACGGAACACCAATCACAAGAGAGGGGGTGGGCAATGGCGGGAGGACAGGGCTGCTGTCTGGACTCCCAGGATTGATTCCGCGTTAAGGCTGCAGTCAGAATGCTCTCGGAACCAGATCAACTTGCAAGTCGTGTGGACAACTTTGTTCCGTTTCTTTTATTTCGAATTCTTTAAACTGAAATAACGCATGCCGTGAGGATGCGGCCCCCAAGATCCCTTTCCTGGTTTGCTGCAGGAAGTTCAGACCCCATCAGTTTCTAGACAGTTTCTGGAGCTCTTGGCAATCTCTTTCGGTTTTTACTACCCTAAATCATTTAGCATCATCAGCGAACTTTGCTATTTTACTATGTACCCCTTTTTCTAAATCATTGATAAATAAATTAAAAAGCATTGGTCCCAACACTGAGCCTTGAGGGACCTCACTTTTTACCTCTTTCCATCCTGAGAATTTGCCGTTTATTGCTACTCTCTGCTTTCTGCCCTTAAGCCAGTCACAAATCCAGACAGAACCTGTCCTGTTATTCCATGGCTGATGAGTTTACTCAGTAGCCTTTGATGTGGGACTTTGGAGGAAGAACTCCTCCATGTTCAGGACTACCTGGAAACCCATTTAGGTGACACACCAAAGTGTGCTGCTGAAACACATCCTTCATTGTCTGAGGGCTAGACAGTCTTGTTGATAGAACTCCGGGGTGCTCAGAGCACAGTCCTGAAGCTAACATGAACTTCAGGCTGGGCCATGGCTGGCCTAGATGAATAACCCTAACCTTTAACCCCTTTCTGCATCTTAGGAGAAGAAGAGCCAAATAAATGGATATTTCCATAATGAAAATTTAGTAGCTCTTGTAGCGAACCTATTTGCTGCTGGCATGGAGACCACTTCATCCACAGTGTGCTGGGGCCTATTGCTGATGGCGAAATATCCTGAAATTCAGAGTGAGTGTTGCTTGTTTGGTTCGGTTTTGGAACATCCGAAATCCGTTCGAATGTCAACATTCATCAGATTTGGACTGGATTTTTGAATTTTCAAATATTTGTCCACATCCTTATTTTTAACTTTGTTTTTAAAAATGTTGCTGTAAATTGTTTTGATATTTAGCTATGAAAAAGTGTTTTAAATAGGGGTGCGCCAAACTGATTCAGGATTTGAAGCTGTTTGACTGTTTGAAAATTTTGAGTTAGAATTAGATAACCTGACTGGTTGGTCTGGCCAGTTTGGTCTAGTAGTTAGGAAGCCGGACTCTTATCTGGGAATACCGGGTTCGATTCCGCCCTCCTCCATGAAGCCAGCTCAGTGACCTTGGGCTAGTCACAGTTTTCTTCTGAGCTCTCACAGCCCTACCTACCTCACAGGGTGTTCTGTTGTGGGGAGAAAAACAGAATGTTTGTCAGCTGCTTTGAGTCCCCTTAAATGGGCGAGAAAAGCAGAGTAGAAAAGCCAACTTTTCTTCTTCTTCTTGAAAAAGAGGGTTCAAATTGGAACAAAGGGGCATTCCAATGAACCTAGTGAACACAACCTATTTGATTGGAGGTTCAAAGGTGTCCGAAGGTGTATGAACAGAACTGAAAACACTACTATTTGAAGAAAAAACTTCAAATTTGAACAGGTGTTCAATTTTTTTCAAATGGAGGAGTTATTTTTAGCTTGTGCGGATCCCTAGTTTTAAATAAGTAATAAAGAGGTAAAATAAGCGCCTAAAAGAGCTAAGCTGTTTTTTTCAGGTAAGGTTCAAGATGAAATTGCGAAAGTCTCTGGATCGTCACCCCCACGGACTGAACACCGGAAACAAATGCCCTATACGGATGCAGTGCTCCACGAAATCCAGAGATTTGCTGATATCGTTCCGACAAACCTTCTGCACGCAACCACTCAAGATGTTACTCTTAAAGGTTATTTAATCCCAAAGGTAATTTCTTTAGCCTGGCTGCAATGTTTACTCAATGGTGATAGTAGTTTATAACAAGCTTCTTCTGTCCGAGAACGAAATCTCTCAAACAGCCTTTAATTTCACTCGTTGATCTGTATTGACTCCAGACTGGGTATGAATGGAATAACAGTAGCGGATCAATCAGCCTTTGCCTTCCTGAATTATTTTTGTTGCAAAGTGAGATGGTGGTGTATGAGGCCCATTGTTTGGTTACTGCATTTCATGTGTATTGAAAGCGTTGCATTTTAAACGTGTGTACTGTGTGTGTTCTGTTCTTGCTGTATTCCTTGTACTGTAACGTAAGTATCAGAGCAGCAGGTAAGAAGTGGGTAGGACTCCCCTATTAGCAAAAATGAGGGGGGAAAGGATACCTAAAGAGAGCACAGCCAATTAGTCAACAGCTGGTGCCAGGCAGGAGGTATTTAACCCACCTCCCAGGCAAGCAAGGGGTTCTAGGCTTGGATTTCCAGGGAGGGAGGACGTGTGTGCATGACCGCCCTGTGCCTGAGGGAAACACCAGAGGCCTCTTCGCACTACAACCGTAATGGCTGTAGCGAAGAAGGCTAAGACGGCGGGAACGCTTTTCCCGTTCACACAGAGGGAGGCAGGAACGCGTCTACACCCAGGGGCGGGCAGACGTGGCAGGGCCCTTCCCTGGGTGTCTGCACATTGTAGGGGACTGGATTGGGTCCCCTAAAGCTGGCAGGAACCCTCCCTGTGCACCCCCACCCCCCGGGGCCTGGGGACGTGGGCACGCATGGAGCACCTACCTGCTGGCTGTCCTGGGTCCAAATGACCCGGCTCAGTCAGGACCACGGAGCACGTGCACGCGGTGCAGCTTCTGAGTGCAGTCTGTCCAATCAGAAGCTGCACGTGCTCCGTGGCCCCGACTGAGCAGGGTCATTTGGACCCAGGACAGCCAGCAGGTAGGAGCTGCATGCATGTATGTGCCCACGGGCCCCAGGGTGGGTGGGTGGTGGTCCTGGGGCGGGGGGCTCTGCGAGGTTTAGCTGGCTAGATCTAGGTGGCTCAGCCCCGCAGAAGCCGATGATCTGCCCGGATGGGCCGGGGGATGTGGGATCCCTTGGTAGACGGGCCGTAGCCATTCAGCACTAATAGATATGAATGTATTTGAATTGGTTCAAATTTTAATACATTAATTTTCATTCAGGCAAATTCGGACATTTAAATATTTGATTCGAATTGAATTGGATGTTGAAAATTGCATTCGTGCATGCCCCTAGTGCTGATCCTGTGACTATAGAAATGTTAACACGGGGCCACATCTCCACTTATCCAAGCGTCACTGGCACCACGCTTCCACCTGTGACAGTAATAGGGAGTTCCAGTTAGTTCACCACCTCAGTTGCATACAATTGCTGTTTGACCTGTGATTTTCTGCCCTCGCTTCAGATTGCTGCTTGAACTGAGGCCTCTGTGCTCAGAAACTGAGATGTGCTGCCATCTTTTCTTCTCATTTTTCCAGTTTGGTCTAGTGGTTAGGGAGCCGGACTCTTATCTGGGAATAACGGGTTCGATTCCACACTCCCCCATGAAGCCAGCTGGGTGGCCTTGGGCTAGTCACAGCTCTCATCCTAGTTCTCACAGCCCCACTTACCTCACAAGGTGTCTGTTGTGGGGAGGAGAATAGAAAAGCTTTATCAGCCACTTTGAGTGAGAAATAGGTGAGAAAAGCAGGGTAGAAAAGCCAACTCTTCTTCTACTACTTCAGAAACTGAAAAATTCTTTCTTTGCCTTGGCATTTGGAGACTGAATATAGAACATTGTTACAAGGTTGTTAGACTTTCGTAGTGTATGTTATTATCTAAGATAACCCAAAACAACTATGATTAGCCTATTGGGAAAGGTTAGTCATGACCTGGTAAAAAATAAAATCCATGTTCTTCCTTTGAATGTTCAGGGGACGCAAGTTATGCCACTTCTGACCTCTGTGCTGCACGATGAATCCCAGTGGGAGAAACCTTATAGGTTCTACCCTGAGCATTTTCTTGACTCTGAGGGGAAGTTTGTCAAAAGAGATGCCTTCATGCCTTTCTCTGCAGGTAATATCTTCTATGCATATAAGCCAATTCAGTGTCAGGCAGGGCTAGCTGCCTGCCATAATATTTGAATGTAAGATCTCTGCCATCTATGTGATGCTGTATATATGTATATCGTAGCTGCCTGTTGTTTGGAAGTGACAGTTATCTCCCCCCTCCCTGCTGGGGTCGAGTGATACATTTTGGCTCCAAGTTTAAACTGAGTTTTGAAAAATAATTACTGTTCATTGGTTGAGGGCCAAACTTCGCCCAGCTATGAAATATATAAATATGCTGGGCTTTCTGGTCAGTGCTGCTTCCAACAAAACCTGCCTTGATCCTGAGCTGAAATAAATCACTGTTCATCTTTTTAAAGAAAGAGTCTCGTGGTTATTCTTTGCCAGCCTGACATTCAGCTTCCTTAGCAAGCCATTTAACAAGTTCACTTTGTTGGAAGAAATCCTTCACAGAGGCCTATTGCATTTCCTTGGAAAGTAAAATGTCTGAATTAGGGAGAGGCCAGAGATGACTGTCATACAAAACATTTGTGTCCAAACTAAAAAGACAAGCTTCTGCATCCTTTGCTGGATACTGGAGATGCTGGTTCCGCGCAAGCATGCCAGTGGTGTCCAGGAAAATCCAGACTACCTTCTCCCTGTGAAAGGCAGTAGAGTCCCATTAGAGATTCCAGAAAGAGACTGACTGTGCCCAAGTTCATATAGGGCCATTTTTCAGGGACTTTGCAGCAACCAACTTGTTCCTTTTAGTTTGCTCACAATCTTACAACCTTGGGGGTCACCTAATTCTGCACACTGATTACAGGTCCTTAGTTTGCAAACTGTGTGGGGGCAGTTTTGGATATTTTGTTGGTTCACATGGCTCCTGTAAGTTAGCACATGGTTGGGTTTTGTCAGAGCTTCCGTATTGTTAGCTGTCCTAAAGCTCTGGGGCCTGAGAAGTGAACTGGGAACATTTCAGAGCAGCAGAGCCTGGACCATCTGAGCAAATATCAGCACTGGAATATTTTCTGTGGTTATGGTGATGTTAGCATTGCTTCAGTGTTGTGTTTTTCTTTCACTCACTCACTCACTCACTCACTCACTCACTCACTCACTCACTCACTCACTCACTCACTCACTCACTCACTCACTCACTCACTCACTCACTCACTCACTCACTCACTCACTCACTCACTCACTCACTCACTCACTTCTATCCTGCCATATGCCTAAAGGTTTCAGGGCGGGTAACAACATTTAAAATCAACATATTAAAACAACAGTATCTGCAAGTGGGAAGGGAAAGTGTATCCCCATTTAACTGAAGGCCAGGGTAAAGACTTCTGTCTTCACTGCCTTCCAAAATGTGTACAGTGAAGATGATGGATGCACCTCGGGGAGAGGCTATTCCACAGCCTAGGGGCCATCACTGAGAAGGCCCTCTCCCTGGTGCCCATCCCCTTTCCTGCTGAGGGTGGTGGGACAACCAGGAGGGCCTCCCTTCCAGATCTTAAGGCATGGGTCACTCAATATGGGAGTAGGCATTCTTTCAGATATTTGGGGCCCAAGTCATCTAGGGCCTTATAAGTTAAAGTTAACACCTTGGCCCTTTCCGCACTTGGCCTTATTCTGGAATATAGCTCAGGATCAGGGTCTCTTATCTGCATGTTATTGCAGACTACAGCAGGTCCTAGTGAGACTTGCTATAGCCTGTGTTAGCATGTGGACAAGAGACCCCTATCCTGAGAGATATCGCAGAATAAGGCCAAGTGCGGAAGCAGCCCTTGGATTGGGCTTGGTAGTGAATTGGCAGACAGTACAACTCTTTTAAGACTGGCATGGTGCGCATCCGGCTAGCTGTCCCGGTCAGCAACCTAGCAGCTGCATTCTGCACTAGCTGCAGCTTCTGAACCATCTTCAAGGGCAGCCCCATGTGGAGCACATTGCAACAGTCCAATCTAGAGGTCACCAGAGCATGGTTTACCAGAGTAAACTATTGGGAGCAATGTGTCACCTAAAATGTTATTCAGTTTTCCTTGATTCCTGTGTATTCTTATAGGTCGGAGAATATGTGCAGGTGAGACCCTTGCCAAAATGGAGCTCTTTCTCTTCTTCACAAGCCTTCTGCAGAGATTCACCTTCCAGCCAGCACCAGGGACATCTAAGGAAGATTTAGACCTTACTCCTGCGCAGGGGTTTGTAACATCTCCCAAGCCGTACAAGCTCTGTGCCCTTCCACATTCATAACGATTGAGCTCTTTGATAACTGAAGCTCCTATGGATGTAACTGCTGCATCCACCAGACGTGCTTTTCTTCAATAAAAAAATGTTCATCTGCGTTCTGTGTTTTGCTGCAAATCTTACATTTCTCATCTGCCCTGTACATGCAGTATACAGAAAGGAAAAAGATAAAAGTTTAATGTCATATTTGTACCATCAAACAACATAGTTTCTTATTTCTACCTTTAACATTTGCCATATTGCACCAGCCTATATGGTGCAAGATGTTCATATTTCTGACTATTGCTCTGGTCTGCACTCAGATATCTAGTTGCATGTTTGGCTCTTATAGGAGAAATTCCACCTGTTACCAGGAAAGGCCGATAAGGATGGGCAATTTATGCCTCCCAAGAACAGGTAGCCATGAGCCACCTTGATAGGCAGCCCATGAGTTCCAATTTTGCAAGTTTGTGGTTTTAGCTGGTGACATGATTGTGAAATGATTTATGCTATTTAAGCGTACTGCATTTTGTATCAGATTAAGATAAATTTTGGTTTCTCTTCAGTATTAATACTTTTTAAAGCTCCACTGCAAGAAGGAACTTCCCCTTCTTTCCTGCATGCATGGTCTTATTATGTACAATAAACAGAAGATCTAAATTGAAGCTGAACTGGTCTGAAATTTCTTTAACAATATTTTGCCAGAAATTTTTAACTCTGATGTTCTTTGGAATGTGTTCATTTACTTAACAAAATGAATTGCAAGAACTTTAATCCATGTGAACAATAAAGTATTAGTAAGAGTTTCAGGAAAGTATTTCAAAGGGTCCAAATACTCTTCTGCAAAGTTAATCTCTTACTAGTCACAGTTCAATAATTATGGAAAGCAATTTCACAATACTGCTCTTTTTACATAACACAGTGGACTGCCTTGCAGATAATCCTGAAGGATCAGTTTCCTAGCCGTTCAAGGCTGTTTTTACACTGGCCCCAAAGACCCCATTAAGAACCCTTTAGGAAACTGATTGGTACCTGATTGATACTGATCAGGCATGCCCTTAGGACTCCATTAGGGCCCCATCCTGAAGACCCTGTCCCCACAAGTGCTGAGGAAATCCTGATTTAATGGGTCCTTAAATCTGAATTTCCTGCAAACCCCTTTAATGGTGTCTACAATCCGGTCTTCAGCCATGAAGACTCGATTAGAGGACACATGTCATCACTACTTACCAGGCTGATGGGGTCCAGGGCTGGGCCTAGAAGAAACAAAGCTGTGCACGGGGGTGTTGCTGGGGGATTATGGACAGCTGGCAACCGGCTGCTGCATTAATGCGGCACCAATCATCACCTCTGCCACCTCCATCACACCCTTGATGTGAAACCGGGCTTCCACCTAGGGCCTAATCAGGGCCTCAGGAGGCATCCTGTGGCATCTGCACACTGGCCCTCCCCAAGATGCAGATCTTTCCAGACTCAATTCCAGGGAAGATCCCATCTCCAAAAATCCAGATCTTCTAGATCCGCATCCCTGAGAGTAAGTGCAAAAACAGGGCTAGAGAACTTAGATCTATTTGGCAAAGTTTCCATTTGACTATTGACCTAAGTCTGAATTTAGGTGAAAAGCAAATCAACAGTGGACTATCACCGTTCACAATCCCTGCTGACAGGCTTGCTTACTCCCTTTCCCAGGGAAAGGGAGTAAGGGGGTGCAGAGGCTTGAGTTTTCTCCCTTTTCCAGGGGGGCAATAAGGTTGCCCCCCTGGAAAAGGGAGAAATCTCAAGCCTCTGCACCCCCTGGTCACAATCTCAGCTGACAGAAAAGAGGCTTGGCTTTACTCCTGAAGTAAACTCAAGCCTCTTTCCTGTCAGCCAAGATCATGAAGTCTGGGACCAAAATTGCCCAAACTGTGCCCAGACTTGTTTTTTTGGGTACCAAATTTGGCCCTGGCTTGGGCAATATGGCCCGCGGAAATCAGGCCAGCCCTTTCCAAGCCCAGTTTCAGTACCGGACCAAACCTGCATGGGTATGCACTCAAAATCTTCCACTGGGACCCAGGACTTTACCACTCACTGGAAATCTGCAGGTAATGGATTTGAATAGACGATTCAAAGGGTGCAGACTCTTACGAGACACAGTTCAATCATTATGGAAGATAATTTCATAATACTGCTCATGAAATATGATGGGTTGCCTTGCAGATAATCCTGAAAGACAGGTTTCCTAGTAGTTCAAGAGAATTTAGACTTGTTTCACAAAGTTTTCATTTGCCCATTGACCTAATTTTTGAATTCAGGTAAAAAGCAAATCAGCAGTAAAGTATCACATTTTGTTAAACTGAATAGTTAAAGTTTTACCACAGACTGTCAAGGCCGAAGTATCTGGCTTGCACTGCAATAGACTGACCATATTGATCATACAGTGTTTGCAGTCTCCTTGTAGTTGTAACTGAAAACTATACTTCTGAAAAAGACAATGGATTTGACTGAGCTTAGTCCAGTTCTCCTCCTTATTCTACTTCTGACTATCTTCTTTCTGAAACTGGGCATTTTCCGAACTATCCGCCCTCAAAATCTTCCACCGGGACCCAGGACTTTACCACTCATTGGAAATCTACACATAATGGATTTGAAAAGACCCTACAGGACAATGTTAAAGGTAAAGACAAGTATTGCTAGATTGTATGTGTGTGTGTGTGTGTGTGTGTGTGTGTGTGTGTGTGTGTGTGTGTGTGTGTGTATGTATGTATGTATGTATGTATGTATGTATGTATGTATGTATGTATGTATGTACAGTGGTACCTTGACATACAAGTGTCCTGACATACAAGTGTTTTGAGATACAAGCCGCCGAGCGAGTGATATTTTGCTTTGAGATGAGAGCAAGATTCGAGATACGAGTATGTAAATACAGTACAGTACATAACAAAAACAACTGAGGTGGTGTTTTGGGAGCTGGAATGGATTAATGGGGAAATTGCTTTGAGATACGAGCGATTTGACATAAGAGCAAGGTTACGGAACGAATTAAACTCGTATGTCAAGGTACCACTGTATGTATGTATGTATGTACATTTTAATCCCACCTTATACCTGAAGGTCTCTGGGCAGGTAACAACATCTAAAATCAAACATCATTAAAACAATAACAGTATGTATTGAAACAGTAGCACCTGCAAGTGGGAAGGGAAAGTGTATCCCCATTTGACCAAAAGTCAGGGCAAAGAGGTACATTTTCACTGCCTTCCTAAATGTGTACAATGAAGGTGATAGACACACCTTAAGGAGGAGACTATTCCATAGCCTGCAGACCATCACTGAGAATGCCCTCTCCGGGGTGCCTGCCCCTTTGGCTGCTGAGGGTGGTGGGAGAACCAGGAGGGTCTCCCTTCCAGATCTTAAAGCATGGACAGGTCGATGTGGGAGTAGATTTTCCTTCAGATATTTGGGGCCCAAGTCATTTAGGGCCTTATAAGTTAAAGTTAACACCTTGAATTGGGCTTGATAGCGAATCGGCAGCCAGTGCAACTCTTTTAAGACTGGCATGATGGGTATCTGGCCAGCTGTCCTGGTCAGCAATCTAGCTTCATTCTGCACTAGCTGCAGCTTTCAAACTATCTTCAAGGGCAACCCCATGTAGAGCACATGACTATAGTCTAGTCTGGAGGTTACCAAAGCATGGCTAACATTGGCCAAGTCATCTCGGTCCAGAAAAGGCTTCAAGTGGTGCACCAGGAATAGTTGGGAATAGGCACCCTTGACCACGGCCTCAACCTGAGCTTCAAGAGTCAGTGCAGAGTCCAAGAGAACCCCCAGATTTTGCACCTGTCCTTCCAGGGCATTACAACACCATCAAGGACAGGGTGTCTCCCAACTACAAGGACCTGAGGCCCAGTGACACACAGCACCTCTGTCTTGTCTGGATTCAGCTTCAATTTATTGGCCGTCATCCAGCCCATTAATACCTCCAGACACCTGTCAAGCACTTCAACCACCTCTCCTGATTCAGATGACACAGAGAGATAGAGCTGGGTATCATCTGCCTATTGATGACACTTCACTCCAAATCTCCCAATGACCTCTCCCAGTGGCTTCATATAGATATTAAAAAGCATGGGAGATAAGATCGACTCCTGAGGAACCCCACAAGCGAGTTCTCAGAATGTCAAGTCAGAGTCTCCCACTACCAATATCGGAGATCAGCAACGGACATAGAAAGGGAACCAATGCCAGACACTGCATCCAGTTCCTAAACTCCGTAGCCTTTCCAAAAGGATACCATGGGTGACGGTGTCAAAAGCCACTGAGAGTGTATATTTGGTTTATGTTATGGGTTTTTTGATATTTGTTGTTATATATTAATTTAAAAAAAAAACCCACTGAGAGGTCCAGGAGAACCAACAGGGTTGCACTCCCTCCATCTTTCTCTTGGAGAAGGTCATCAACCAAGGCAGTTTCCATGCCATAAGTAGATTGATTGAAATCAGTCTAGATCAGTGGTTCTCAACCTGTGGGTTGTGACCCCATTGGAGGTCGCGCACCCATTTCGGCGGGGTAGCCAAAGCCTGCGCAGGCCCCCCGCATCCCCCCGCTGCGCTGCCACCGCGCCGCCGCTGCTTTGAGGGGAGATCGGCGGCGCCAGGCGACAATGGCGGTGAAGGGCGCCGGACCCGCACCGACTGGTGCCTTGCCGCCAGTGCCCTTCGCCCACTAAAATCCGGCGTTGCCAGCCCCCGAAGGAGGAGTTCCAGGTCGGGGGGGAGCAAACGCGACGCCAGCGGCCCTGGCCCCGCCCTGCCCTGCCCCGCCCCGCCCCCTGCTCCACCCCCACCCCACCCCTGGTCCCGCCCCTGGGGTCACGGAGGCTTGGGGAACCTCATTTTGGGGTCGCGGCTCTCCAAAGGTTGAGAGCCACTGGTCTAGATAATCAGCTTCCTCCAAGCATGCCTGCAGTTGGACAGCCACAGCCCTCTCTAGTACCTTGCCCAGAAAATATATGTTGGCCGCTGGGCAATAGTGTCTCAGGGCTGATGACCTCTTCTAGTGTTCTGAGTTTATGGAAAGGACTAGCTTTCTTCATTGGAACACTTGTGTTACATCTGTAATGAACTGAATGGAGACATGCACTGTGTTTTCAGTAAAATAATTGACTTCTGGATTTAACACATTGGCTTCTAGCATCAGCGCATAGTGCACTTTCCTGTGCCACATTTGCTTTTAGCATCTGCCTTACAAAAGTCAGAAATCTCCATCCCTCTGACACAGAATATAAGGCTATGCTGCCCTGAAGATATATATGCGACATCACACATACAGTTCACCTTAAGGGAAAATGAACCAATGATTTCATTTCTTATTTAATCTGTGAAAGTAAATTTATATAGCATGGAATGCATCTAAGATGTGAATTCTAACTTGAAGTCGTGCTGTGTTTGGATACAGTTGTTCTCTGTTCTGTGGCTTGGAAGCATCTCTTCTCTTTCAGCTATCAAAGCAATATGGGCCTGTCTTTAGCATCCAGATGGGAGGTCAGAAAATCGTGGTGCTGACAGGGTATGAGACAGTAAAGGAGGCTCTGGTGAACCAGGCTGAGGCATTTGGAGAAAGGGCCAAGGTTCCAATATTTCAAGACATTTCCGAAGGCTTTGGTGAGTTTCTTTTTCTTGTGTAGCTTGTAGTGTTTATAAAGTATATTACAGCCATTGCCAAAGGTGTCATCTCATCATCACTCAAACTAGAGGCTTTGTCCACACAGGGACAGGAATTACTCATCTCAGCCTTTGGCATCTGAGCATCTGCTGCAGCCTTCTTTAAGCTGTTTTAAGTGCCATCCAAGGCCTTTTGAAATGGCAGCTAGTGTGCCTATCACCACTGGGACCACCATTGTGGGCTTTGGCCAGAGTCTTTGAACTTTGATCTTTATGTTCTTGTATTTTGTAATTTTCTCTGCTTGTTTCACATCAATACTGCTGTCCCCTCATACAAACCACACTCTCTTCAGCAATGGTGATATCAGAGGTGTTGTGTTGCCAAAACTTTATCATTTTGTGTTTTGAAGTCCCATAATATTTTGGCCTGTTCATTTTCAACCACTTTTTTTTGGTTTATAATCCCACCAGTTCTGTGCTGCTGGCAGATGGTAATTGTGGCATAGGGCCTTTTCACACATGCTGCCGAAAATGGATCTAACAGATCCGTTTTCTGGCGAAACGTTTTTAAAGGGGAAACCGTTCCGAACAAGACCCCGTGCATACGCACACGTGCGGGGCAGCGGCGGCAGGGCCGGATTAGGAAACGGTTTGGGGTGGGTGCTGTGCGAGTGCACCAGCACCCATCCCAAACTGGCCCTGCTGGCGCCTGCCTAGCTGTCAGAGAGGCAGAGCACATGCTCTGCCACTCTGACAGGTGGGCGATCCGGCAGCCTGCGCCACTGGCTCCTTCAGGAGCTTCCATGGTGTGGCCGGGTGCCGCCCTGCCTGGCTTTGCCCTGGCAAGAAAAGCGGGCATGACCCCTTATCTTTGCCAGGGAAGCCAAAGTAGAACCCCCCCTCCAAGGTTTCACAGCTGATTGTGTCTTTCCCCTCGGAAGAGAAAGGGCCATGGCCCCTTCTCTTTCCAGGGGAAGCTGCAGCTGCCACCCCGCACCCCACCCATGGTCACTTTTGGGGTTCTTACCTGGTCGCTGGTGGGGCAACTGTGAGAGCAGCAGGGCCATCATCCATTGAGTCTAGGCGCGCCGCTGCCTACATTTCCCAGGAAGCCTTGCGAGGGTAGCTGGCACCTTCCCATTGCCCGGCTACCCTCGCAAGGCTTCCTGGGAAATGTAGGCAGGGGATACGCCGGGGATTTGAATGCAATTCGTATTATACTTTTATATTGAATTTGAATCCTACCACATTTGAAGGAGATCTATTCAACGAATAATTAGGAAGGGAATAGAAAACCAGTCAGCAAGTGTCATTTTGCCTCTTTATAAATCAATGGTGAGGCCACATTTGGAATATTGTGTACAATTCTGGTCACCACACCTCAAAAAGGATATTGTGGAACTGCAAAAGGTGCAGAAAAGGGCAACCAGAATGACTAAGGGGCTGGAACAAAATCTCTTACGAAATCAGGCTGCAACGGACCTGATTGAAGTTTATAAAATCATGCATGGTATAGAAAAGATGGATAGAGAACATTTCTTTTCTCTATCACACAACACTAGAACCAGGGGGCATCAATGAAGCTGATGGGTAGGAGAGTCGGATCAAACAAGGGGAAGGATTTCTTCACCCAGAGGGTCATCGGCTTATGGAATGTGCTGCTGGAAGAGGTGGTAACAGCTACCAGCTTTAAGGTAGGGTTAGACATATTTATGGATGGCAGATGTATCAATGGCTACTAGAAGGAATGCCTAGGTGCATCTTTCAGGCTGGGGGGACGGGACACCGGGGTGTTTCTAAGGCCATCTGCTGGGATTCGAGAGCAGGAGAAGGTTTGTCCTTGTCTCTGCTTGAGATGCCCATGAGCGTTTGGTGGGTGACTGTGTGCAATGGGATGCTGGACTAGATGGGCTGTGGCCTGACTCAGCAGGCCTCCTCTTCTGTTCTCTTCTGTTCTCATGACATTGAAATCTGAATAAAATATTTTAATACATTTGTATGAAGCTTCTTATGGGATTCATATGCTATTTGTATGCATTCATATTGGACTGAACATTCATATCAAATATGAATCCTACCACATTTGAAGGGGATCTATTCAAATGAATAGAAATTTTCTTGCATATATATAAATAAAATCCATGCACATCCGTACTTTGTACAGTCAGGTGGAACCCATGCATCATAAAGCTCAGATTTTGCCACTACTTACATCACTGGGCTTCACATCTACAACCATTTGGCTTTATGCAATATATGATGATCAGTCAAGACACTGTCAGACATAAACAGACCTCCCATGGAAGCAGGAGCAGAATTTCTTCAAAACAAGTGACAATAGCTATAACCTTATTCTTGCTGAGAATATCTCAACCAATACTGAGTTCTACTTAAATACATTTGAACTTGTCCAATCTACAGGTTGCTTTTCTCCTCAGGGAAGCTGTAAGTCCTGCCTCCCCATGTGGCGTCATTCTGTTAGTGACAGTTCTTGAGCATTAGCAGCTGTTTCCTGCTAAAATCCAGTGGTTCCCCCCTCCAAAATCCTTCAGGGCCTTGGTAGACATTGTGCCTGGCACCTCACCTCCAATATGAGTATAATACCAACGTAGAATAAATTAAAAATGCAAATGAAAAACAGTTTTGAATATATATATCGATATATAAGTTTGTAATACTGAGAGAAAAAAACGTATAGAGTAAATGCATGATTGATACTGGTGACACAGAAAAACAAAACCCAAAAAAACCAAAGCAGCTTTGGAATTACCATCAGTAGATTGACATTTTGACTCCTTTTTCTGCAGGTGTTATTTTTTCTCAAGGGGAAAACTGGAAAGTGATGAGACGGTTTATGCTCCAGGCTTTAAGGGACCATGGAATGGGGAAAAGATCAATTGAGGACAAAATTGCTGAGGAATGCAGCACTTTGATAAAGAAATTAGAGTCTTTTAAAGGTGGGTCAGTTGTACCATCTAGTGCTCCCTCATTCTTAGAGTGGTTGAATCGTTGCTTTGAATGTTGTGTGGGACATTCTTAGTTCGTATGAATGTTGTAACATTCAATTCACGTATGAATGTATGAATTTGTCCAAATTTGCACAAGTAACGAAGAAGGACGTGCATGAATGGGGTTTTGGCATTCAATTTGTAACAAATCAAATGTTAGAAAATTCATATTTGTTGGAATGGATCCCCTTCGAATGTGGTAGGATTCTATTGGATGCCAATGTATTCGTACAAATTTGTAAGAATATCCATTGCAAATGCATACAGATCCTGCATATGGATCCGATATAAACATGTTATTATAGGATACGTATCCTATACAAATGCATACGTATTGGATATGTATTGGATACATATCCTTTATGAACACATACGTATTGATCTGTATCCGATATATATCCCAGTTTAACTAATATTCTGAACCATTCGCATTCATACAAATGCTAATGTATGAATGTCATAACATTTGATTTGTGTCTGAATGTCTGACATTAGTGTGTGGACACCAGACCCTCTATCCTGTGGTATATTCCAGAATAAGGCCAAGTGCAGAAAAGGCTCTTTCATTTAGTCCATACCAGTTCATTCCATAACAACTTGTGCTACACAATTCCTATCAAGCTTCTCTTAGCTAATTTAACCCTAAATGCTTGTTATTTACGGTAGTCCAAAAGCAGTGAAACATACTCACATCTTATTCCCAGTTTTTAAAAATTGAGATATTTCATTGCACTATTTGTTACAGGAGAACCATTTGAGACCAGAGTAAATATGAATGCTGCAGTAGCAAATATTATAGTGTCTATAATCCTTGGTGAACGATATGACTATGAAGATCCCACGTTTATAAGGCTTCAGAAGTTGGTCAATGAAAATTCTCAGCTTGCAGGAAGACTCCCTATCACGGTAATTAATGATTTTTCATTTAAGAGCTCTTTTTGTTTGCATCTCAAGCAGCTTTGGGCAGACCAGAATAAGTTCCAAGTATGTTCCATGAAGCTCAAGATTCTCGTCGTCGTCGTTTTCCACCCATAGACTATTGAAGTAGAAATCACTGAAGAAGAAATGTTGTTTTCCACCACACATTGTATACTACTCAACCAGTAATCATTCTCTCGAGTTCTTCAGTCCTAGGGAATGTAAGAAAAATTGTATTCATTCGAATAGATCCCCTTCGAATGTGGTAGGATTCTGTTTGATACAAATGCATTCGTACAAATTCATAAGAATATCCAATACGAACTGTAACATATCTGCTCTGAAAGGGTCAAATCCACCCTGAATCCATTTTGAATCCATTCTCAAGCCATATCAAATGCACTCTGGATCTGTTGCAGATGTGACTAGTGCAGCTGCTTTCCCACCTCCCCATTTCACAAATGTTCCAAAGTATTCATGCGAATACGAATGTCAATGTACAAATGTCATAGGATTCGATTCATATATGAATGTCTGCATTCATACCAATATCAAATGTTGTGAATACTCGTGGACATCCCTAATCAACACTACTGTATGTCTTATATTTTATTTTCTGACCTCCATGGATCTTTGGAGGAAGTGGACCATCTGAAGAAGGGCTAACTGGCCTTAAAGGTTGAGGTAGAGAACTCTTGGGGAGGGGGTTGTTGGCCCTTAAACCTTATGCCAGAGGATATTCCAGAACAGGGACTGCCCTCCCCACGCTGTCATAGAGTATGACAGGCCCCATCACAAGGACACTCACCTTTTCTACCATTTAACTTAACCTGATAAATATTTGATGTAAGTAACAAACAGCCCACTATAAATTCAGTATGCAACACAGAGGGAGCTGCAGTGCTAGGTTAATCCTGGGCATTTTAGCTTAATCTACGGTTCAGTTCTACACATTAAAGGGCAAATAAAACTGTGTGTGCACGGAGAACTGAGGCCTTTTCGCACTAGGGCTTTTGGAACGCGCAGAAAACAAACAGGAACGCGGCCTATGCACTGCCGTGGCTGGGTTTGCGTCCCAGCCCGTTCCCGAGTGCTTTCCGCGCGTTCGAGATGTAGAGCACTTAAAACTGCTCTACATCCGTCCCTGCGCATTTGAAGCGTCTCCGGCTGTCCGGGGAGGGCAGCATTCGCACACGCTGCCTGGCTTCAACTGGCCGTCGTCTGTGCAGGGGCAGGTCCCTGGCCAATCGGGTATGCACAGCACGCAGATGCAAAACGTGGCTGGCCTCCTAATGCCCAGCGTTGAAGAGGTAAGCCCCGTTCACGCAGGCGTGTCCCTGGGGTGGGGTGTGGGGTGTGGGTCCCACTGGCCCTCGGAGCCTGATCTGGGCCCCAGGAGAGAGCAGGAGCTCCGGGAAGGCACCCAATGGGCGTCCTGCCCTGGGTCTTGCCTGATACAATGGCAGGAGGCTGGAGGAGGAGCATCCCGGCCAGATCCTGCTCTTCCCAGGCTAGGACAGGTGGGAACGCTTTCTCCATCTGCAGAGAGGGAGGAAAGGAGTGCGTGTAGATGCATTAATGCCTCCCTCCGTGTGAATGGAGAAAGCGTTCCCGTGTGTCTTAGCCTTCTGGCTGTAGTGCGAAGAGGCCTCTGTTCTTCAGTAGAATATGAAAAAATCTATTATTAATATAAGAGATGTTCATGTCAGATTGATTAATAACCTCTGGTCCATTTGGCATTTTCAGCTGTACAACATGTTTCCTGCTCTTGGCTTTCTTCTCGGAGCTCGCAAGACCATCCTTAGAAACAGAAAGGAACTGTTGGAATTCATAACTGCCACCTTCCTAAAACACCTCAAAGATTTGGATGAAAATGACCAGAGAAACTTGATTGATTCATTTCTTATCCGGCAGCAGGAGGTAATGCACTCTTTGATACATGCAAACGATGCCAGGTGAAGTGGCTACACCATTCTTAAAGAATTATATTGTACTATACACTGTGCAACAAGACGCAAAGTAGACCAGACCAGACTCTCCAGCTGGCATCCTTTTCCAGATGCAAAGGATAACCTTATAGAAAAAAGGGGTGGCTGTCCACCATAGGTTTTGCAAGTCTATCTTTATCATGTATAGATTTATTACATCCCATAGACCAAGACATAAGTTTCCCCTTATGAATATATGCAAATGAGTTATGCTAGTCACTTGGATTCAAAACTTACATTTCTTTTTCTAGACATAAAGGGTGTTTCTGCACATACCTCTTGAAAGCCGGATTAAGGGAAACCATTTTTCTCAAATCCGTCTCTGGGAAGAGCCGTCTGAAATAGGGACGGATCCAAATAAGGCCCCCTGCTTCCGCACTCACGTGGGAAGGCTGGATTCTGGAGAACGGATGGAGTCCTCCAGCTCGCGCGCTGCTGACGCCACCTTTGGAGCAGCGGGGCTGGAACAGTGAGCTGCCAGTCACTCTGTGTTTCTGGCAGTGCCCGGTGCGCAGGGGAGGGGCTTCAGAAGCAGGCAGTCCTGCTTCCGCCCTTCCCAACATGGCCGCCGGAGGGACATCTGTTCCCTCTCCTGTCCGTGTGCAGAAGCATCCTTCTTTGAGGCGGATTTTCCACGCAAGACCGGATTAAGACCTAATTTTTCAGGTCTTTCCGGGAACCAGTTTTAGCGGCGCCCAGACCACATTAGAGATGGATATCATGCAAGACTGTGCAGAAGCGGCGTCCTTGAAGTGTCCCGGATCTGGCCTCCCATGCGGAAGGTAAGTTCAAATGTGTTCTGTATGTGTCTTTAATGTGTTTCTAAATGCGTTGTAACGGCCTGTGCGGAAACACCCAAACTCTCTATGGAAGAGGCTGAGAAGGGTAAATTCACATTCATGAAAAAACAGCAGTTCAAAAGCAGCTCAAAGGGGATGTGGCAGGTTGCCTTTCTATCTCATTTTGGAAGTGCATTTTCTGGCTTTTAATGTGAGTTAAAGGCCCTTTCTGCACTTACCCCTAATACGTATTAACAGGCTGTGAAGTGTCCTTCAGGACCTCATGGGTCTACGTGTCAGTGTGGAATTATGTGGGTTGTGCACAAATATTTGTAATGTTCATTATTTGTACAAATTTGTATGAATTTGAACATTCATACCTGAATCAAATGTTGCAATATTTGTACATTGGCATTTGTACGAATGCAAATGTTTCAGATGTTCATGCAGATAGTTTGGACAGTCGTTAAATGGGTGAGTGGGAAAGTGGATGCTCAAGACATCTGCAGTGGATCTAGAGTAGTGGTTCTCAGTCTGGGGGTCGGGACCCCTTTGGGGGTCGAATTACCCTTTCAGAGGGGTAGTGACGAGTCTCCTGCCGCCCTTCCCTCCCACCTCCCAGCTGCTCCGCCCCCATGGTTGGGGGTCTCCACAACATGAGGAACTCCATTAAGGGGTCACGGCATTAGGAAGGTTGAGAACCGCTGATCTAGAGTGAATTTGACATGGATTGAGAGTGTATTAAAAGTGTATTTGGGTTGGACTTGACGCTTTCAGAGTGGATTTGCTATGGGATATGTATCGGATACACATCTCGGATATGTATCAGATATGTTTTTGTTCGTATCCGATACGTATTAATTCATATGTGATATGTATTCGTTTTGTCAAAGAAAAATCAATATTAAAAGAGATCTAAAATCAATGCTTGCAGTATAATCACTAGCTCTATTAGCTTTTAACTTTGCCCTATAACTGAGCACATAGTTGGCCGTGATTCATGGGGACAGCAATAATGCTGTCAATGCAGAATTATACTTGGCATAGTTTGTCAGATGGGTGGCAAAACAGGAAACAGTTGTTTGCAATTGGGCTGCCTGAGAAAACGGGAACCATTCTTGCTATCCAAGCCATCTTGCCCTATCTTGAGGTGACACAATAGCCCTTGATGTTATTTTAAGACATAAGCTGTAATGATATTTCAACATTATTACACGTTTTCGTGTTCTTTTATGCACTTTCAATGTACCTTTTGATGTACTCCTGCGGTTTGGAGGGGGGCTGTTACACTTGGCTATATAAGCATGGCATATCTCTTGTATGGTAAGGAGTGCCCAAGACTCCTTCCTTGACTAGCCATGTAAGTGCTTAATAAATCTCATAGAAGGAAGCACTGTGTCAGATTTTGATTTTACAATTTGTACCAGATATTTGTGCAAATTTGTACGAATACATTTGTATTGAATAGAATTTTAGTGCATTTGAAACCGTCTATTGTACAAATATGAATTTTTGAAGATAACACATTTGTGCACATTCATAATTAGCCCCTTTTGTTTGATTTCTGGAGTAAATGAAAGAGTCACTTAATGATTTACTGAAGTTGCGCTGAGGAGACGTGTACACAATTATATTTTTATAACACAAAAAGAGAAGGTTTTAGATCCAGTTAGTAGTTAGTTAAGGAGTTTGCAGGAGAAAGGAAGAGAAAATGAAAAGTTCTGATCTGCTAAATGAATTCTGCACAGGGAATATGAATCTTGTTTTTTTCTAGGAACTTTGACTAATCGTCTTGATTATGGGAACCAAGTTACTTTGCCTAAGATTTAGGAAAGCAGAGTTGCTATTCTGTGTAAGCTGCTGTGTTGTGGCTCCTTTCATATGTTTTTCTTTTCCTCTCACTAAGACAATTTAGATTTTTGCTAGAAATTCTACTTTGCCTTAATAATTGGTTAAAACTTGTGCTGATTCCCTCTGTCATTTAAACCTGTTTTAATCTTATTTTGGTTTTTGCATAGTTCTAATGCCATTCTTAATTAATGAAACACGGTGTAAGAACTTGATGGATCAACGGACAGTTGCTTGTCTGTTAAACCAAGCCCATCATCTTAAAAGATCCCAAAACCTCTGTGCATGTATAGAGTGCCAGAGCACATTTGGTAACGTTATCTAGTGCATCTCCCGGCTGAGATCTGGGACCTGAGCCATCCCAAATGGGGACTTGGTGTTTGGTTCTCTGCTGCACTGCCTGCGTCCAGACATTTCGCGCTGGCAGGGGAATGTCCCACTTGGCACAATTGGGTAGTGAAAACTCCATGCAGGGATATCATGGACACAGGTGCAGCTGAGTGCGAGGGGACTACTGGGCATGCACTTGGCTCACTCCAGTTCTTTTCTCCCTTGATTCATTTTTGCATCTTAGGAGAAGAAGAGTCAAATAAATGGTTATTTCCACAATGAAAACTTAAAGTCTGTCGTAAGTAACTTATTTGCTGCTGGCATGGAGACCACTTCAACCACAATGTGCTGGGGCCTGTTGCTGATGGCGAAATATCCTGACATCCAGGGTGAGTGCTGCTTGTTTCACTCAGCATGGGGGAAGAGAAATCAGAAGTGGGTTGTACTTCCTGGTGCCACTCCCCCTAGCTTCCAAGAATTCACAGGGAAACGGGGGAGAGTGGATGACCACTAGAAGCTCATAGCATTCCTCTTGAATCCCCTCTTAAAGCCACAATGTCCTTTCTGTCCTCAGCCCTAAGCAAAGCGAAGGCTTCCCTGACTGTTGCCTTGACTGCAGAGGGGCAATGTCTTCCCGCTGTCAATGCAGCAGCCAGGGAATCCCCAGTTTCAACCTTGACAGGCAAGGGGCTCATCAAACACAGGACCCAAGAAATACCTCCTTGAGTGGCAAGGATACAACCCTGGCAGGGTTGTGAACAAGCAGTAGAAAGAGCTTTTTGTTCCACTTTGCTACTCAAGTGCTATGGAGGGCACTTATAGGTGCTACAAGGAGTGGTGGGACGCCACACTCATCTAGGTCTCCAAATGTGCCATGTGAACACTTCCCGTTTATAGTACCTTCACCATGGCATAAAGGGGCCACATGGACTTGGCCAATGTGTGAGCTCTTTCCACTTCTGAGGTACACAAAGGTTTTCCAGGTGGCTTCTTTTTATATATATATATATTTTGGCACCTGGTTTCAAGATACCTTTACATCCATGACTCTGATGTTTAGGTTGCTAGGAGTGTTGTCTGCCAAGGAGGGAATAAAGTAGCAAAGGTATATTTTAAAAATATTTTAGGTTATGACCCACCTTGGGACCTTCAGTTGAAGGGCAGGATATAAATTTTTAAATAAATAAGCAAAATAAAGTATGCAAGGCTTATGACTGTGCTTTAAGAACCTAGAATGAAACCTTGGTGGATCCAACAATTTTATCTTTACATGAGGAATATGTCTAATGAAACTGGTATTATGGTCGTGAATTCTTATATGGTCCCTTGTTTATTCATCAAAGGCTAGGTATACATAAATGGGGAGGGATCCTATATTCACCTCAAATGAAAGGGAACCACAGCTGCTCTTCTCTGCATACACCTGTATAATGAACAGTGAGGGAGGTTAGAGTTGTTGAAAATGCCATTGATGATTTTTGGTGAGGGTTGCTTTACACATGAGTGAGAACAAGGTGTTGCCTACAGTGGGCACTGCTGTGGCTTCACTGGCTTTGTCATTTGTGTGGACTTAGAAAAGCTGCATGGGAAAGCAGCCTTGGAACCCCTGCTTCCTCCTGCCTCAGTAATCCTCCCTGTTGAAGTTCCTCAAATGGGGGCGGGGGGCGGGGCATTTATATGGTCCATTACCAAGATTTAGGTTAGAACATCTGGTCCTATCAGGAATTTTGTGGACTTAAGGAATGATGAAACATTAGGGGCTTTGATATGGTTGTTCCTAATTATCATCTCTGGGACCTGAGTTGTCCCCTGATCTTCTGAGGTGTTTGGCAGAGATGAAACAGGCCAGACACAACTACATCATGAGTCCAGCAAGGTAGTTAGTAGCACTTGGAGACTAACAGGAGAAGGGATGGTGGCATGAGCTTTCATAGACACATCTATTTCTTCAGATGTTAGGGGGCCCAATGGGCACGTCTGTTTCTTCAGATGCTAGGGGACTCAACGGGCATGTCCACTTCTTTAGATGCTGGGGGCCCAATGGGCACGTCCCTTCTCTTGCCAGGGGAAACCGAGGCCCGCTCTCTTACCTCATTGCTGCTGGCTCGATTCTGGTAGCGCCAGGGCCAGTGCCGATCATGCATGCATGAGCCGCAGCCTACATTTCCCAGCAGCCATCAATGGGAAGGGCCCAGTCACCCTTGTGAGGGTGGCTGGGAAATTGAGGCCGCGGCGCACGCATGCAAAAATCGGACTGGTGGCGACGAGGTAAGACGGCGGGCGCAAGCTCAGGACCCTCGGCGGGGTGGGGGGTGGGGGTAGGCCTCGGCTTCTCCTGGCAAGAGGAGGGACAATCGCCCCTTCTCTTGTGAGGGGGAAGCCAAGGAAGCCAGGGTGGCCCCAGCTGTCAAACAGAGAGCATGCATTCTATGTCTTTGATAGCTGGACAGGGCCTCTGGAGGCTGGTTTGGGATGGGGTCTGGTACGCACCAGAACCCTTTCCAATCCGGCCCCACCACCACCACCCCGCGCCACTGTCCCTTTGGGGCAGATTCTTTTTTGAAACATAGATGCGTTTTCCGGCAGCGTGTGCGGAAAGGCCCTGGGTGCTCGCAGCCAGAATTGGGCTGGCTGCGTTAAGGTAAGGAGGGTTTTTTGGCCAATCTCCCCAGGGTGGATTAGGGGGGCTTAGGTGAAGTTCCCCCTGGCTCCAGAAGCGGCAATCCACCGCTTCTGGGGCGAGGGGGAGCCACGAAATTTGAGTCCTCTGGCTCACCATGCTTGGCTCCAGAGGAGCTAATCATGGCGAGCCGGGGGAGGGCCTAGTTAGGGACCCTTTTCAATGTGCAGACACATCCGTTTTGGATGTGTCCTAACACCAAAAACACCCATTAAGACCACATTATATGTGGTCTTCCGGGAAACCAGTTTAAGGGCCAGTTAGCACCCATTAGAGACAGATAAATGCGGACGCGGTTTTCCCAATGTGTGCTTAATGGGTGTTAAAGGGTCAATGAGGAAGCGCCCTTAAAGATGTTCAAAGGTGTCTCTAGCCTTGAATAAATAAGTAATAAAGATGTAAAATAAGGACTGAAATGAGCTAAGGAGTTTTTTTCAGGTAAGGTTCAAGATGAAATTGCAAAAGTCTCTGGATCTTCACCCCCACGGACTGAACACCGGAAACAAATGCCCTATACGGATGCAGTCCTCCACGAAATCCAGAGATTTGCTGATATCATTCCGACAAACCTGCCGCACGCAACCACTCAGGATGTTACTATCAAAGGTTACTTAATCCCAAAGGTAATTTGTTTAACTTAATTGCAATGTTTACTCAATGGTGATCATATTTTAAGCTTCCCCTATCTGAAAAAGAAATATCTCAAACAACCTTTAATTTCACTTGTTGATCTTTATTGACCCCAAACTGGATATAAGTTAAATCACATTAGTGGATCAATCAGCCTTTTTCATCCTGACGTATTTTTTTTGCAAGTGAGACGGTGGGGGGAATATCCCAATTAATTCTGCTTGGCATCTGCCTGACCTTTGAGACCATTGACCTCTGTAACTTATTGGAGGAAGGGCACCTGTGATGGGACCTCAGATTGCAGTGATTCAGTGGCCACCTCTCACATTAGGAGACTTTTCCTTGCCCCTGTGATCCTTGATCCTCAAGGTCCTGTCCTGTCCTGTGTTCTATTTAAACTCCCAGGGAAAATACTGGGAAACAACTTCAGAGGTTTGGGAATGGGATGTCATCATTCTGTCCAACTTGTGCTCTATAGCTGTTGAACCATTTGTCTGCCGAACGTCAATCTGAATTTTCAGATATTGTTCCCATCGCTAGCTACACCAGCTAGACACTATTCATGGTCTCTGTAAGGTGATCTATGTTTGTGTGACCAACATGATATGAACAAGAATTGAGAAAGCTAGAGGTGGTATTTGGAGGAAAAGAATGAAAACATTTTTAAAACAACGGTTTTTTTTTTTAAAGTAATTCCTCAGGCAGGGCAGTACATAACTCTCCAACCTGGGGCTTCTTGAAGTACTCTGAGAAAGGTCAGGCATTTTACCCGCAGAACATGATAGCCCCTCTGAAGTAGCCCAAGACCCTCAGGTGGATTTGCTGCAAACCAAATAGCAGGGTTGTCTCCTTGGCAGAATGCAATGTGCCATCAGGGATGCCAAAGCAATTGGCAGCCCTGGACAGGTGACAAGAGCTTCTTAGTCAACTGAGATAGCAACTGAACATGTTATCTGAATATTAAGGAAGATTTAAAACACTGCTATATACAATATGACAAAATGTAAAGCTTAAAACCAAGTAGGGTGATGTTCATGTCAGTGGTTTCCTCTGGATCTGAAGTGGCTTTAGTTCATGGAAGTAACACCAAAATTGGTGGTACAGTGAGATAGTCCAGACTTTCTTGCCACCAGGGGGAGGGGCGCATTCTCCAGTCACAGTCTGTTTCTTCTCTGTTAGTCTGTGTATTTAGCTTGTCCATGAAGGGTGGCTTGGATGATTTATGGCTAGGGAAGGCATTTCCAAGGAGGGGAAGGAGAACTGGGATTGCTGGCACTGCCTTGGTTTGCTCTAGAGACCAGCATGGAAGGTGCCAGAAGAGTCAGATGGAGTAGGTTAGCATGGTTTATTTTGGGACCTCTGATGTTTGGATTAGCCAAATGGCAACAGCTGTGCACCTATCAGCTGCTAGAGGGTCCCTGGCTCTCTACAAATTGAGAGGCAACCATGGATTGGATATGGTCTGCTGCCATCTGTTGGAGGAATGGTGTACTACACCCAAACTCAAGCCGGCATTGGATTTTATTATCTAGCTCAGCGGTTCTCAACCTTCCTAATGCCGCGACCCCTTAATGGAGTTCCTCATGTTGTGGAGACCCCCAACCACGGGGGTGGAGCAGCTGGGAGGTGGGAGGGAAGGGTGGTGGGAGACTCGTCGCGACCCCTCTGAAAGGGTAGTTCAACCCCCAAAGGGGTCCTGACCCCCAGGTTGAGAACCACTGATCTAGCTGAAGGTGCAATATAAGGCGTGTATCAATGTTTTGAAGATATTAAGATGATTCCTTCCAGCATTTGAAATTCAGAATTTGTGTGGAGTTGGTTGGTTGGTTGATTAATACATGGCTTCAGATAAGAATCTACTGATTCCAGAAAGGGGAACTCTAGAAATGTTGCTTTGGACACCACCCTTTCTCCACAGTATAGAGTGGAGTAAAAAAATGATATTTTCAAACTGGAGGCAATGGCTTCATAACTGATTTCCAGCAATCAGAAAACATGCCTGCCAACCCAAGTTCAGATCTTGTGATTTGGATCTTACAGGGGGTTGGTGTGATTCTGTAGTTGTGGAAATGTTAAGACAAGGCCACGTCTCCACTTGCCCGAGGAGGTAACCACAATAGTGAGTGCATCACCTTAGCTGCAAGCATGACTGGTGTCCGGTGTGATTGTCCTGCAGGGCATGGTCTTCTGCCATCCATTCATATTGCTGCTTGGACTGATTAGTCTATTGGGAAAGGTTAGTAATGCATTTGGTAAAATATAAAATAAAATCCATGTTCTTCCTTTGAATGTTCAGGGAACGCATGTTATGCCACTGCTGACCTCTGTGCTGCATGATGAAACTCAGTGGGAGAAACCTTATAAGTTCTATCCTGAGCATTTTCTTAACTCTGAGGGGAAGTTTGTCAAAAGAGATGCCTTCATGCCTTTCTCTGCAGGTAAGATTTTTATGCATATAAGCAAAATCCAGCTTACTTAGCAAGTTCACTTTGGGGTTTTTTGCACTAGCACTAACTACCCATTAAGTACCCATTAGGGACTTATTAAGGACCCATTAGGCTCAGAGCAGGAAGACCCCATTTCTACTGCAGACCCCATTAGAGCCACATTTGTTTCTACCAGTTCTAGGGAAATCCAGATTGAATGGGTCCTTCAGGACCTATAATCTGGATTTCCTGTAGACCCCATTAACGGGGTCTACAATGGGGTCTTCAGGCATCAAATCTGGATTATACAGAGTGCTTTTCCACCACGATAGGGCAATGGGGTGTAGGGGGGGAGGGCTCCAAGGGGCGCATCCATGGGGGGGGCATGAAACTTGAAGCTCCAAAGCCTGTGCACAGTCTCTGAAGTCAGCTCTGAAGAATAGCACAAGCTCCAAAGGGGACCCCACGTGAGAACAATTTTAATCCTATGGACCTTTGTCAACGATTCCGGAGAATCTTTGACGTTTGCAGCAGATTGCTCCGGAGAATCTTCAAAACAATCTCTGGAGCATCTATGGAGATTCCAACCCCTGATCCCCCAAAAACCTGGGGTGATGGACAGGCCCCACGTGGCATTGCTGTTGGGTGCTCCACCACCCAGGGGATGCATCAGGTGCTTATTTTTCATATAGGACTATTTTTGGGGACTTCACAGCAACCAACTTACCATTTTTAGTTTGTTCACAGACTTATGAACTTGGTGTTGCCTTATTCTGCACACTGATCTGGGGCAATTTTGGATTTTTTGTTGGTTCACAGGGCTCCTGTGAATTAGCACATGGTTGGATTTTGGCAGAGCATCCACATCGCTGGCTGTGCTAAAGCTCTAGGGTCTGAGAAGTGAACGGGGAACGTGACAGAGCAGCAGAGCCTGGCAATCAGAGATGCGCATGAACCAAAGTTCCCTCCTTCAATTTGATCTGAATCAAAGGGGGATGAATGTTCGGCTTTGTGCTTAGCTGCCCTCCTGCAATTGTGGGGGGGTTTTGCCTTTGTGTGCTAACATGTGTCAAATGTTTGCACACAGAGGGAACCCCCATCCCTTCCTTCGTGTCCCAACTTACTCCCCCATTCATCTTTTGCCACCCCTGCCATCACATCTTCAAATGCTCAGCCCACCTGGCATGGCTGCCCCTATTCGGAAATCAAGGGGAATCTCATGTGATTCCTGCAATTCCTGGAAAATTCCCAAGAGGGCTGGCCTGTCCAGTTGTGTGCACACCTCTGGGCAGGATGGGTTGCACCTCTCAGGAGGACACAGTAGTGGTTATGGAAGTGGCAGCAGACAGATTTGAAGGTAAGGGGGCACAGCCACGGGGGATACGCAGTGGGGTGGGATGGGCGAATCTGGCAATGAAGAAGCTTCTACAAAAGCTGGATACATTTACTTCATCTGAGAAAGCGGGGAGGCTATGAATGTAGATTACTTTCGATTTGAGAATTTGAAGCTGATGAACAGTTTTTGTCCATCCCTACTGGGGGACTGAGCTCCCCCTGAGCATTGGTCGGCCCTGGAATATTTTCTGTGGTTATGGAGAAGTAAGCATTGTTTTGCTGTTGTGTTTTTTTGTGTTTGCTTTGTTTTTGAATTTAGAGCAAACCACTGGGAGCAAAATGCAATTCAGGCACCTAAAAACTCTTTTCCCTCGATGCCTCTCCATTCTTATAGGTCGGAGAATATGTGCAGGTGAGACCCTTGCCAAAATGGAGCTCTTTCTCTTCTTCACAAGCCTTCTGCAGAGATTCACCTTCCAACCAGCACCAGGAACATCTAAGGAAGATTTAGACCTTACTCCTGTGCAGGGGTTTGTAACACCTCCCAAGCCGTACAAGCTCTGTGCCCTTCCACATTCATAGCGATTGAGCTCTTTGATAACTGAAGCTCCTATGGATGTAACTGCTGCATCCACCAGACGTGCTTTTCTGCAATAAAAAATGTTCATCTGCGTTCTGTGTTTTGCTGCAAATCTTACATTTCTCATCTGCCCTGTACATGCAGTATACAGAAAGGGAAAAGATAAAAGTTTAATGGCATATTTGTGCCATCAAACAACATAGTTTCTTATTTCTACCTGTTACTAGGGATGTGCATGGATATTCGTAACATCCAAAATGCATACAAATCCGTCCAAATTCGGACATTCAAATTTGAATTGAACATTGGCGCATTCGGAGATTGACCTCTGAATTTGAATCAAACACTTTGGAATATTTGTACAAAACTTTGTTACACTTGTGAACCTGAGGAAATAGGAAAGCAGCTGCACCAGTCACATCTGTAACGGATTCAGAGTGGATTTGAAGTGAATTGAGAGTGTATTCATAGTGGATTCAGGGCCCATTTGATGTGTTCAGAGTGGATATGTAGGGGATACCTATCAGACGTAGGGATGTGCGCAGATGTTCTAAACATTCGAAATTCGATTGAATTCAATCGGATGTGGACATTCAAATTTCAATAGAATGTCTTCACATTCGAATTTAAACATTCAAACGAATTTCAATTGTTCGAAATGATTCAAAGCATTTGAACATCCAGTTACGTATTATATACGTATCTGTACAAATATCATATATATCTGTATGCACTTGCACTTATAATACAGAACAAAAACGGGATGCGTACAAAATGCGTACAGATATGTATAACACATATGAATGTTATCGACATTCACATCTTTAAATACGACACTGTTGTTGACATTTGTATCTTCAAATTTGAATCTTTTTTTGTTGCATTTGCATCCTAAACATTCGAATCAAATCAAATGTTTTGACTTGACTCGAAGTTGAATGCAAAAAATACATTTGTGTACGTCCCTAATCAGATTCATAGGGGATACGCTGGGGATTTGAATGCAATTCGTATTATACTTTTATATTGAATTTGAATCCTACCACATTTGAAGAAGATCTATTCAAACAAATAATTAGGGAGGGAATAGAAAACAAGTCAGCAAGTGTCATTTTGCCTCTTTATAAATCAATGGTGAGGCCACATTTGGAATATTGTGTACAATTCTGGTCACCACACCTCAAAAAGGATATTGTGGAACTGGAAAAGGTGCAGAAAAGGGCAACCAGAATGACTAAGGGGCTGGAACAAAATCTCTTACGAAATCAGGCTGCAACGTCTAGGCCTCCTCAGATGGCGTTTAAGAGCGGACCTGATTGAAGTATATAAAATCATGCATGGTATAGAAAAGGTGGATAGAGAACATTTCTTTTCTCTGTCTCAAACACTAGAACCAGGGGGCATCTATGAAGCTGATGGGTAGGAGAGTCGGATCTGACAAGGGGAAGTATTTCTTCACCCAGAGGGTCATCGGCTTATGGAATGTGCTGCCGGAAGAGGTGGTGACAGCTACCAGTCTAGATCGCTTCAAGGTAGGGTTAGACAAATTTATGGATGACAGATGTATCAATGGATACTAGAATGAATGCCTAGGTGCATCTTTCAGGCTGGGGGTGGGGAGGGGAAGCAAGATGCTTCTAAGGCCATTTGCTGGGATTCAAGAGCAGACAAAGGTTTGTCCTTGTCTTTGCTTGAGATGCCCATGAGCATTTGGTGGGCCACTGTGTGTGACAGGATGCTGGACTAGATGTGCTGTGGCCTGATCCAGCAGAGCCTCTCTTATGTTCTTATGAATACAAACTTTCTTGCGTTGGATTTTATATGAATCAAGCCCAAAAAACCATTAGTGGAGTCAGATACGTGCTCCAGGGTCAGCCAGCTCCTTCCCCAGGCCCCAGAAATGGCATCTCAAGTGACGAGCAGGACATCTCACTCAGGGTAATTGTTTTTAAAAAACCATCTATGAATTAACATTTGCCATGCTGCACCAGCCTGAGGACAATTGGCTATTGTTGGTCTGAGACCAGAGATCCAGCTGCATTTTTGGCTCTTGCAGGTTGTATTCTACCTGCACTAAGGTGCCACCCGTCAGGAAAGACAAATCAGGGTGAGCTCTTATGCCTCCCTGGCACCCAAGAGCCACTTGACTGGCAGCTCATGTGGAAACAGCCAAAGAAAACTCTAGTCTTTGCTCCAAGAGGAAGAAAAACAATTCATAAAATAATAAGATGTATATCTCACACATTAGCATCAAAATAGTTGTTTGATATTTTGCCAGAAATATTGAACTCTGATGTTCATTGGAATGTGTTCACTTATTGAACAAACAACTGTAAGTACTTTCCATGGGGGAAGTCTAAAACACTAGATGGCACTTTGCTACATTTTGTAAGTCACACATTTTTTAAATACATGTACAAGAACTTTATTAGAGATCAGAGCGAGAAAATGAATGTAAAACTAGTTTTTAATAGCCAGGAAGAATTTCATGCTTTTCTGTTTTTTAAAAAAATTCTGCCAGAAACAGTTTGCTTACAACTATTTTTGCTCTCTAATTGCTCTAACAGTCATAATTAAATTGAGAAGCTAAACAAGTTTAATAAAGGATGCTAATACAATACAATAGTAATACAAAGAGAGCTTTAAAAATAATTGTGCAACGTTTAATATATTTCTGTGGTACATTTACAAGTAGCATTGCAAGCTGTCATGAAAGCTAAGTCACAGCCCCAGGTTTTCTTTAAGTCCGGACAGTTTATAAAGTCATCGTTTTCCTCACATGGATTGGCTAAAAAAAGAAAATAAAAAAGTGTCATATACACTTAGGAAATGGAAACACCTAGATGTACAAAACTCACCCAGATGAGGACAAAGGTTGCCCTAAGCTGGACATCTGGAAGCCAAACTGATCCTGCTGTAAAAATTAAAATCAGAAAAATTGGGCATATGTAGGCTTTTTAGAGGTTTTGGGGCTGTTATGCCATGTTCCAGGTTTCTTCTTATGAGAACCTAAGCTTCGGACATAGCTGCGATATCCATCTTCAGAGGTCTTTGCTGACGGCAAACAGCCCAAAAACTTCTACAGAAGAGATCAGAAAAGGTTGTCTGGAACTCCTCTTTTCCACAGTCAGAAGCCACAGACAAAGTTGGAAGAAATTCTGCATAGAAGAAGCAGGAGAGCGATTCCCAATTCTGCATCCAGGCTCTAGCTCCTGGAATTATCTTAATATCAAGTGAGCAAATCATACACGTAAGGATTCACCTGGGGTGGGAATGGGGATTGCACAGTGACCGGCTGCTTAAGGACATAAACTCCAGCCAATGGGGAACACCAAGGCACTCATGACACCTATGTCACTAAGGGCGTCCCCAGATGGTAAATAATCCGTTTGGACACTGGCTTGAGAATTAAACATTCCCAAAGTTTAAAAAGATTATGTACCTTCTGTGGACTAAAGTTCCCCAAAGTGAGGTGCCTTTATGTGGATTTATTGAGGACTCCATCCAGTTAGGATAATTAGGTCGATTTATTTTTGGAAAGTGGGAACGAGATAGCCTCTTTTGGTAGGAAACATACTTTGGGGGGCGTGCACTCAGTCTCCCCCCTTCAATAACAGAAGCTTTTGGCTCGGCAGGAATAAGGCTGAGGAGGCTGAGTAAAATATGAAGCAGGAGGAAGGGAAGACGGGGAGAGAGCAAATCCAAGGCCTTTTCGCACTACAGCTAAGACAGCTGTAGAGCACTTTGGCCGGAAGGTGTAGAGGACAGATTCCCATATGCATCGGCAGATAAAGAATATGTCCCCAAGGCGTCCCTTACCTGCATAGGTGTGAATGGGAAGCTGTCCTCCATGCGTTCCAGCCTGAATGGCCATCCTGGGACCTGGGAGTCCAGCTCCCAGGCTGCCGTGATTGGCTCGGAGGCGGGCTCAGTCTTGAAGGATTCCCCTCCTGCCCCCTCCCACTGCTTGATGGCTCCGCGATGGGTGGGGGCCGTTGGTGCACCCCCATGCCCTCCCTGATGTGTGTGTGTGTGGGGGGGCAGAGCCATGTGCTGCAAGAGTGCCGGCACTCCCCTCCCTCTCCAGGCATTGAACTGGGCAGGTGGGGCTCGGGCAATAGCCCCCCACCAGGCACTACCCACATAGTCAGGGTCCTGGGGGAGACATGGGACCAGCTACCAACTTCCCTCTAGGATGTGGGGACCCCCAGTCACTACCTGCCACTCCTCTCCTGGCCTGAGGTTTGAACCACAGGGAGGCGGAGTGCGATCAGAGTGCCCCACCTGCCCCTTCCCACTGGGCCAGGGTCTTGGGTGATGTGGGGGCTGGCAGGGGACATCCACACATCTCCCAGGGGCACAGAAGCCCATCCTGGAGCAACACAATCATCCCTGGGCCACCCTCTCTCGCCCTCCTCACCATCAGTGGAGCCAGCTGGATTGCCACCCCCCAATTGCATCCAGCTGCCCCTACCCTTGCCAGGCAACCAACCAGAGGGGGCGGGCCCATCCTGACCGACTGCACCAGACCCCCGCATCACTCAAAGGGGAGGCGGTTCAAACTGGGGGAGGTGGTATGCACCTCTCTCACCGTGCCAGCCTGGAGAACCGGCCTCCAGCCAATGTGAAAGCTCCATCCCAGGGTGTCCTACTCACATTTGGGAGGATCTAGTATGAATAGGCCTCCAGTTCGCTTTTGCTTCCTCCTTCCTTGCCTGCTGCATTCTGAGCTAATAATTCCTCCCCAATCCCCCGCTAAAGGGGGAAGAGAAAGAGAGATCACTCACCAGGGACTCTTCTCTCTCTTACTGCCCAGTGGTCAAATAGCTCTGAGGCAGATTCCTTCCCCCTCCCAGCTTGCTAAAAGGAGGGATGGTGAGAGGTGACTTTTCCAGAGAAGCGGAAAAACTCTGATCTTTTGGCAGGATTGTCTGGCACGGGGAAGGGAGTCATCCCACAAATCAGGAAAAAATACCAAACTCTTTGGGTGGAATAGGTGATGAAATCTGTCTTCATCCCTGTGTGGAAGCATGGAGTAGGGGCGCTTCCGCATGGGCTCTGAAGACCCCTTTAAGGACCCCGATTGGTATGTATTCGCTATGTGCATTCCACACTGAGGGATCCATTAGGAGCCCTTTGGGATTGCATTGTCCTCATGAGCATTGTAGAGTTCTGGATTTAATGGGGTTTTCGGACACTTTAATCCGGATTAGGCATAAACCCCTTTAAACAGTTCTACAATTGTTTTTGCACCATGAAGACCAGATTTCAGAGTGTGCTTCCACACCCATGCCAGGCCAGTGAGGTCCAGGGTGAGGCCTAGAGGCCACCATTTGCAGTGGGATGGTTCTGGCTCACACTCTGGCTCCACCCCTCTGCACACCTCCTACCTAGACCCACACGTCCTACATAGTGGTTGTGACACCCACCATTGTGTTACTGTATTTAATGTGTGTTGAATTATATTTTACATATGTGTACTGTATTTGTTCTGTTCTGGCTGTATTCCTTGTATTGTAATGTAAATATCAGAGCAGCAGGTAAGAAGTGGGTAAAACACCCCTAGTTAGCATAAGGTAAGGGGGCGGAAACAGCTGCCCAGAAACAGCCAATCAGGCTTGAGCCTGCTCAGGGCCAGGGATATAAAAGGCACCACCCAGACAAGTTAAGAGTGTTCTATGCTTGGGGTTCCAGGGAGGGAGGACATGTGTGTAACTGCCCTGTGCCTGAGGGAAACCCCAAGATAGTTCCAGGGTTTTATGCTTGGGTTTCTAGAAAGGAAGGACTGGTGTGTGAGGAAAGACCAAAGGAGGAACAGGGTTCCAGAGTCTAGTGTGACAGCCTAAGGGAGTCCTGACAGCAGCCTGTGGGGGTATAGGTTGTTGGGTAGACTGACTCTGAGAAGACTTTGATAGTTATTTAGTTGTTTGCCTGTTTTCTTCACTAGTTGTAAAACAATAAACCATTTTCTCATTTCTTTATAAAGAACCATCTGCCTGCAGTTTTCTTTTGAGACCTATAGGCCTTGGGCTTAGGGAAAGGAGAAGGGATGGTGAACTCTTTGTGGGGGTTAGGGAAGCAACGGCCAATGCTTTTAAATAATTAAGAAAACTAATTTTTTTCTCAAACGCTCACTAGTCAGAGGAATGGGGAAGTGAAGTCCTGCCCAGGCTGAAGAGAACCCCACAGCTGTCTACAAAGCTGACCACAACCTGCGTGTTCTAAACACACAGCAATAATCCAGGATATGCATTTTCTGTTTGCACAGTCATGACGTCTTCTAACGCATCATCCACATGTTCACCTCAGGCACCTCTCTGGGCAACAAAGACATGGGGCCAGCCAATGCTTCTGAACCCTGAGCTTTATCAGTGCCAAACCAAACTGCCTTTGCCTTAATCTAGTTTAAATTTCTTGAGGGGGAGGCAGTGGGATCATTGGCCTTTACTGTATGGGTGCATGGTGGATGGAAGAGGAGACCTGACAGCAAATATTATGTCTCAAGTTGCTGCCAGAGACCCAGAACTGTACTATATTTCTGGCGCAATTCTGGTGCTTGTTTCTGGCTTGTTTGCCGCCGTGGCTATTGCATTATCCATCCTAAGGCAAGAAGTCAAATGGACATAAGCCTGCTTTTCTCTCTCTTTTCTAAGAACAGGACTATGATTTTTATGTATAGGCGGTAGCTGATATTTGTACAATCCGTTCTAAGTCCACCAATTATTTACCACTATATATATATGTATATATATTGCCTGACAGTAGTTTAATGTCCTGAAACTTACTGCACAGTTTATTGTCACAAGCATGAGGGCACGCTCCACATGGTTCTCCTTTCAAATAGGGGGTGGAAATCCGTCCTTTAATGTTCCCTCTGGAATGGGATATACAAAAAAGTGAGTGAGTTGTCTATGTACTTCTTAGACAAATGTTGAATTGCAGAAATATCAACTGAAAGATGGGCTGATTAATCTAGGGGATTAGTTACCCATAGGGATGTGCACAAATGGTTTTTTTGGCATTTCGTTCATAACGAATCTAATGTTAGAAAATTCATATTTGTTCAAATAGATCCCCTTCGAATGTGGCAGGATTTTATTCAATATGAATGTATTTGGAAGAATTTGGACGAATATCTGATACGAATGCATACGGATCCTGGATATGGATCCTGGATACAGACCCTACTGTACATGAATGGATGCATACTCATATGAATGTTAATGTACGAATGTCAAAACATTCATGTACAAATGTCTGAATTTGTACAAATTCATATAAATAACAAATGTTATGAATATTCGTGCACATCCCTAGTCCTTCATACTGTATTAACTGTTTTAAAGATAATAATTATAATTTGTAATCCATATAGTGTGAAACCAATTGTTTGCCCTAATAAACTATTGATGGGACACGAAGAAGAAGAAGAAGAAGAAGAAGAAGAAGAAGAAGAAGAAGAAGAAGAAGGAGGAGAGTTGGCTTTTCTACCCTGCTTTTCTCACCCATTTATGGGGACTCAAAGCAGCTGACAAAGCTTTTCTGTTCTTCTCCCCACAACAGAACACCCTGTAAGGTAGGTGGGGCTGTGAGAGCTCAGAAGAGAGCTGTGACTAGCCCAAGGTCACCCAGCTAGCTTTGTGGAGGAGGGCGGAATGGAACGCAGTATTCCCAGATAAGAGTCTGACTCACTAACCACTAGACCAAACTGTTTCACCGCTAAACAAATTCCATAGTAGTTTAGTGTCACATTTAACCCCAAGTTATGGAGAATCCCAACACAGAGAAATAACACCTGTAAAACATCTGAAGATAGCAGGAACGAAGTTCCCTATGCAGCAGTATTTTTTATTTTTGTTTTTTAAAGAAATCAACATTTACATAAACAAACAAAACAGCACCTGGGGGCTCATTATGGTCAAGGAAATGGAAAAGCCAGGAAGGACAGAATTTGGCAGCAGATACACCCTAGCTGAATTGGGCATTTCAATGCTTATAAGCAATTCTCAAAATAATGCTTATGGGACACTCTTAGATAATATACTGACTGGAAAATTTTAACTTAAATTTCTATGCCTGAAGCATCATGGATTAAGCAATAAAATTCTAAAGAAATACCTACGCAGGGCAGTACTGGCACACGTAGTACCATTTGTACATTGGCTGGTTTGGACAGTAGGCAACACCACATCCCAGTATACGAGAGCCATACCAAACAACCTGCAGATATGTAAAAGAAATTGTATTTTAGACATTGTAAATTAGAGTGCATGGATTTCCCTCCCATCCTTCTTTGATACAGGTGTCCCTTCCTCTACATGGGGCCTTTCTGCACTTGACCTTATTCTGGAATATATCTTGGGAAAGGGGTCTGTTGCCCACATGCTAATGCAGGCTATAGTAAGCATCACTTGGTGCCTACCATAGCCTGCATGATCATGTGGCCAGCAGGTCCATATTCCGGGATACAATCCAGAATAAGGCTAAGTTCAGAAAGGCCCATGTTTTGGGTCTGTGTGGGTTCACCATAAGACAATTTATGATTTCCCTTGTATTCGTTCAAATAGATCCCTTTGAATGTGGTAGTACTCTATTTGATACAAGTGTATTTGTACAAATTTGTATGAACATCTGATACAAATGCATACAGATCTTGGCTACAAATCCTGGATATGGATCCTGGATACGGACCCTATAGGAATGCATACATATCGGACACATATCTTATACCAATGCATACATATTGGATATGTATTGATAAGTATCCGATACGTATCCCTAGTTTATTGAATGTACAAATTATTCATATGAATGTTCTAAAACATTCATATTTGTATGAATGTTAATGTATGGATGTCATTACATTCAGTTTGTGGACGAATGTCCAAATTCATATGAAATCATATGAATAATGAACATTACAAATATTCATGCACATCCCTAGGATATGATGATATACCTCACACAACAGGTGGGGAGGCTGACAGAAGTGGGGTAAATGCCTGAGAGGTGAAGCTGCTGGGGCAGTCAAAGAGGATTGTGATGGGGTGGACCATGGAGTAGAAGCAGTGGCAAAGGCAAGGGGATTCCCAAGGACCTCCTCCATTCTGGATTGCAGTCTGAATGCCATGTTTGATGGCACCCCGAAGAAAGTGCCATACTTCATCATGCAAGTGGTAGGATTTTTATGGGGTAATATGAAGATAGCTTCCTGGAAAGCTAGCTGGAGGTGGTGGCAGAAGAGTGGATGGTGGATCGATTTAATATAAAACCTTTAAAGCTTGAGTCCATGGATCAATATATGATTTGTTTAAACACGATGATGCTCTGGTCCAACTGTAAGTCCTGAAGCATGGGGGGCAATTGGTGGGGAAGTATGGCAATGAGTTTACGAAGCTGATTAGATTAGTCCCCAAATGATCTGAGGCCACAAAGGTCCAACAATCCCATGAAGGGTTGTATACATGCAGAGTGATCCAGCTGGAAAGTCGGACCAGGATACTACAGGTCTGTGAGCCTGACCTCAATACCAGGCAAGATCCTCAAGAAAATTATTAAACAAAATGTGTGCAGGCACTTAGATGGGGATGCAGTAATTAACCAGAGCCGAAATGGATTTGTAGCAAACAGGTCATGGCACTGGATGGGTTGATCAAGGAAATGCTATAATAGTGTATCTTGACTTCAGCAAAACATTTGACACAGTGTCTCATACCATACTTATTGAAAAATTGATCAAATATGGGATGGACAGGACAACTGTTAGGTGTATTTGCAGCGGGCTTAGTGATTGTACTCAAAGAGTGGTAATAAATGGCTTCATATCCAAATGAAGGAATGTTTTGAGTGGTACAGGGGTCTGTCCTGGGTCCAGGGCTATTCAGCATTTTTATAAATGATCTTGATGAGGGAGTCGAAGGGATGCTGATCAAATTTACAGATGACACAAAGCTAGGAGGGGTTGCTAACACTAGGGAGGAGAAGGAGAAGATTCAAAAAGATCTAGATAAGCTACCAAGGCAGAAGTTGCCTTGCAATGGAAGTCAGCCCAGGACCTCTGTAAGTACAATTGGATTTCTAGAGTTTGGTCTGTGATGATTAATGACTTTATCTCAAACCAATACAATACTATGTCTCATGCGGAGAGTCAAGATTGGTTCTTTAAATGGTGGACAACGTCTAGGCCTCTTCAGTCTGGAGAGGCGGCGTTTTAGAGGGACTTGATTGAATTATATAAAATTATGCATTGTATAGAAAAGGTGGATAGAGAAAATTTCTTTTCTCTATCAGACAATACTAGAACCAGGGGGCACTCTTTGAAGCTGTTGGGTAGGAGAGTTGGGTCCAACCGGGGGAAGTATTTTTTCACCCAGAGGGTCATCGGCTTATGGAATGTGCTGCCAGAAGAGGTGGTGACAGCTACCAGTTTAGATGGCTTTAAGGAAGGGTTAGACAAATTTATGGATGACGGATGTATCAATGGCCACTAGAATGAATGCCTGGGTACATCTTTTAGGCTGGGGACGACGACTGGGGCTCTTCTAAGGCCATTTGTTGGGATTTGAGAGCAGGCAAAGTTTTGTCCTTATCTCTGCTTGAGATGCCCATGAGCATTTGGAGGGCCACTGTGTGCAACGAGATGCTGGACTAGATGGGCTGTGGCCTGATCCAGCAGGGCTTCTCTTATGTTCATGGAAGCAGCCAAATCGCACAGTGATCTATGGTAGGGGTGTGCATGAATATTCGTCCTAGTTGTTATTCATACACATTTGCACAAATTTGGACATTCATATATGAATTGAATGGTCAGACATTTGTATTTTAGTATTCATACAAATATGAATGTTTCGAACATTCAAATAAATAGTTCAGACATTTGTATGGCAGTATGGATACATACGCATCCCATGCTTATCTGTATGCACCGTGTACGCATCCATAAGGGATGTATATGAGATGTGTCTGGTACGTGTACAGATGCTTATCATTGGATACCCATCCATATGTATCAAATATTTGAATGAATGTGTATGAATGCATTTGTATCAAATTGAATGTCTGGACATTCAAAGTTGTGCATTCATACGAATACAAATATTTGAACATTCCATTTGTTACAAATCAAATTTTATGTTACTGTCCCAATATAAACTGTCCCAATGTTTATTCAACTTTGTCAAAGCATGACTACTAGGGACATGCACGAATATTCATGACAACCGGAATTCATATGAATATGTACAAATTTGTAGATTTGTGGCCGAATCGAATAGGCCCTATTCATCCATGAATCGGATTATCCGGTATTCATAGAAGCTTTGGCATTCACTGAATGCCCTGGGGCCTTGTTAGAGTATTTGGGCACAAATACTAAGCCCCCTCCCCCCAATTCATGGGGGTTGGATTTGTCCGAAACAAATTTTCCAACATTTGATTTGTACTGAATCAAACGTGAGAAATGGCTTCATGCACACCCCTTTTGATTACTTCTTTTCGATCTTGTACCTGTGAGTAGTGACCAGTCACTGCTCCCTGTTCTGTTGCTCCAACACCATATTCAAAGAATTTTTCTTCATCAAACCAAGCTTGAATTGCATCAGGCCATGGGACAGGTACACTAGCCATGTAGAGATTTTCACCACAATTCAACTTGCCACCTGTAGCTGGAAAGATATTTATTCACAAAGAACTTGAGATTTCAACTATTTACTTCTTAGAAATTTGCTGAGTTGGTTCATTTTTGAACTGATTAAGATCAAACTGGGGGCTTCTACTGGTTTGAACTGGAACCTGACAGTAGCCATTTTGCACTCAAACCAAACTCATGGGGTTCATCCAAACTTTTTCAATCATCTAGTTCAGTGTAACCACTTTGTGTTTGGCAAACAAGTACCTTTTTAAAAGGTTTAAATTCCATTTTATTTTTTGAAAAGCTCAACTAGGTCAACACTGTTTGACCCAATTTATTTTGAACTGAAGCACAATTTTTACATTTCTGCACTTCTCTACCAATTAAAATTACAATTATCTCAGATTAGAAGTGTTACACTAATATAGATTGCTAAACAGTAAAATTCATTCTAAAATTGAAAAAGATATTCTTATAAAGAGTTTTACCCCCTGGTAAAACAGAATAATCAAAGTAAGGGATGATAGAAAAAAAAAGTGGGCTGAATATTCTTGGATCCAATGCTATCCACTTCTGATTTCTCTGAGTAGTGAAAAATCTGACACGGTACTGAAACTGTTTTTAAGAGACTAATTTAGAAATATATAAAATAAAATTAGGTGTAGGTTCTTATGGGTTAGCCTTTGGTATGCAGAGTAGGGATAGGCACAAATATTCGTAGGCATTTGAAATTTGATCAAGTGTGCCGAATTTTGACATTCAAATTTGAATAGAATGTCCCGAAATTCAAATGTAAACATTCAAATTGAATTTCAAATTTTGGGTCTTTTGTTCAAATTACCAGACGTTTGTATGTGTATTGGTTCGTACATAATGCGTACTTGAAGATCCACACCTTTCCTGCATCTGTACACATTTGTATGGATCCGTATGGGATGAAAACGGGTTGCATACGAGATAACTACAGGATGCATATGGTGTGTACAGATGTGGAGAAGATGTATACGGGCATCTACGAATGTTGTCAACATTCATAAGTGTAAACTCGAATTAAAAATTCAAACAAATAGATTTAAATGTGCTTCATTTGAATCGAACCTTGTTAAATCTGAATTTTAAAAATTCAAATTGAATTTTTGAATTTCACATTTGCTTCTATCAGAGCATATAAAGTACTTCATAACTTTCTAGCATTGCCTCTGTATTAAGGCAGTTTTATATTTAGAAGTTCTGTGTCTCTGGTCTTTTGAACCTCTGCTTTGTTCACCTTACTACACTTTCCAGTGTCTGGAACCCAGGAGTTTGATTCCATCCATTTGATGTTATTTCTCTTGGTCCTCAGCTGCCTCCTTTCCCAGATCTGACTCTTAAACAATTTCCTTACTTCCCTTAATGTTGGCTACTTTTTATTATTGAACCATTTTACAGGTTTGGAAAACCTGATGGAAAACCACATATGGCCCTGGATTGAACTTTTCATGCATTTAATCATGGGACAACTTGTAATTTAACCTCACAAGAACCAGAAACATAGAGGTTATTGTGTTCTTTCATCCCCCCTGAGACTATACGAAAGGTTTCTGTAAAATAATGACATTGACCAGAGAGCATCTGAACACTGAACTCTTTGTTGTCTTTGCTCTTTGGAACTCTGGATAATTAACAGTCCCGAGTAGAGATCAGGATCTCTAGAAGCTTCCATGGTATTGCAAACACTGAGCTATTTTATTATCTTTTAAGCCTCCATATAGACGTAGTTCTCCAATCAGACAACTCCCAAATATTTAGTTCCATCATTAGGGTCAAGCTGACTTTGAACTTGTTTACCATCCTTCCTATTGGGTAATGAAAAGGCTATCATTATCCAGTTGGAACACTTCTTCCTTAATTGGAAGAGAATCAGAACAAAGACCAGGAACCCTCTGACGCTCTAAAGCTAGTGAAGTACACAAATTGAAATCACACATTCAGTTTGCCATTGAACCAAAGACCCATTTGAACAGCTCAGTGGTGAATTAATTAGGTCAAATAAAAGGACACATTCAATTCCAAACTTATTAAAAAACAATTTGTTTTCCAGTGAAAAAAATCTTTCTCAAGAGTAAAGCCATTGTGAACACAAGCTGATTGAATAACTTGTAAACAGGGGATTGCTTCGGTTTGATGGAATTTCTGCATATGTGAGTCACTGCATGTGCAGTTCAATGGAAATCCCTGTGAACACAGTTTGGCTGAATGTTTGAACACAAACTGAACTTTATGTATCTCTATCCAGTGCTGAAAGTGCATACAAACAATTCTGGGAAGAAGAAGAACTGCACTTTTCTCACGCGTTTAAGGGGACTCAAAGCAGCTGACAAGCATTCTATTCTTCTCCCCACAACAGAACATCCTGCAAGACAGGTAGGGCTGTGAGAGCTCAGAAGAGAGCTGTGACTAGCCCAAGATCACCCAGCTAGCTTCATGGGGGAGGGCAGAATCGAACCCGTTATTCCCAGATAAGAGTCTGACTCCCTAAGCACTAGACCAAACTGGTTCAGTTTGGCCCACCAAACTGGGAGCACTTTATTTGCATCTAGAGGTTGAAGTGTGCCATAAAAATGTAAAACTTACAACAAATGTCAATTGATATGCTTGCAATGAATATTAATATACTGTACATCTTCCTACAGGACTAAGCTGAAAAAAACCCACCCCTCCCAAAGCATGTTTTCTAAACAACAGGCATAACATGTATGGTGTAGATTCTGGGCAATGAAATGAATCAGCCTACATCAACATCCTTTTTTGCCTTGCTCTCTACCAGCATTTCGGTCTCATTCTATTGCTATCTTTGACCTTCTTTGAGCAACTCCCCTCTGCACTCTCCCATAGACTGTCTTGCTTATTTGTCCGGATGACCCACTCACACTAGGCATGTCCACAGATATTTTTTTTATTCAATTGTATTTGTATTGAATTGAATGCAAAAAAATTTATATTCATTTGAGCAGAGCCTCTTAGAATGTGGTAGGATTTGTATTCAATAGGAATGTTCAGTCCCACACATATGCAAACAAATAGCACATGAATCCTATACAAATCCCACGTGAAGCTTCATATGGATGTGTCATTCAAGACGTTTGATTCAAATTTGAATGTCAATCTTTGAATGTGCCAGCATTTGATTTGAATTCAAGTGTCTGAATTTGGCTAAATTTGTACAAATTTTGAATGTTACAAATATTTGTGCAGATACCTAACTCACACTTTTCTTTGCCTTTTTCTTGTTCATGATATTGCCTGCCCAGCCCTCTAGCCACTGGCCTGATTTAAATTTACACCTTAAGGGTGGTTCCGCCCAGGCCCTTTAACACCCATTAAGCACACATTCCAATGTGTGCCTCCACACACTTCCGGCAAGGGGTGTCCGCACAGCGAGCCTGTTTTTAATGTGGATTTCGGCGGCAAAACTGGTTTGCTGCTGGAGTGTCCGCATTAGCGGGGGCAGATAAGCATACTTCTGGTAGGTGCGTCCGCACCTATCCGGACTTAATGCGTACTTAATGGGTGTTTTTAGCACACCACGTATCTAGTGGTTTTGCGCTGTGAATCCACATCCGTTTTGGATGCGGCCGCACAGTGCAAGTGTGCTAAAACATGGCCCACCCCCCGGCTCGCCATGCTTGGCTCCTCGGAGCCAAGCATGGTGAGCCAGGGGGCTCCTAACTTTTGGCTCGCCCTCGCCCCAGAAGCGATGGAGCCAGGGCGAGCTTCCCTAAAGCCCACCCTAGCCCACCTTGTGGGGAGTGCGGTGGTTCCCCTGCTTACCTCTTTGGAGTCTCCCCGAAACTGAGAGCAGGCACCCAGGATGCAGTGTGCCTGCGTCCTGCATGCTGCCTGTTTGGCCGGCGAGCAAGTCAGGGCAGCGCACCTGCGCAGAATGGATCCTGAGGGCAGGGGCTGCATCCTGCGTGCCTGCTTTCAGTTTTGGGGAGACTCCAAAGAGGTAAGCAGGGGAATTGCCGTGCTCCCCCCAGGGTGGGCTAGGGCAGGCTTTAGGGAAGCTCGCCCTGGCTCCGGCACCCGCCTCCAATCCGGATCAGCGCCACGTGTGCAGAGGCATGGGCGCGGGGTAGATCCGCATCTCTACCGTGCACCCGGAGTTATTTAAACCGGTTCCCCTGGGAGCCGTTTTTAATAAATCCGGGTGCTGGAGATCCTGTTTTATTTGCCCCTGTGCAGAAGCGCCCTAATTGTCCATCTAGTTTTGTATAGATAAAAGTGCTATTTGGGGGAGGAAACACCTCCACCCTGTCAGGCGAAGCTTCTGAGGAAGGCTGAAGCTAAGGGTGCACTGAGGTTGGGGAGCCTTTGCGTATGAAATGAATAGACAAATATGGGGGAAACAGCCCAAGATAAGTCCCCTCTAAGACAGGGATGTGCACAAATTATTCATGCATTCGGAATCCAGATGAATACATCTCGAATCCAATATTTGTGGGTGGATCAGATAGGGCCCTATTCAAAGGGTCATATCTGTCCATGAATTGGATAATCCAGTATCTGTAGATGCTTTGGTAGAAGCTTCTAAGGATACTGGATTACTCTGGGGCCTCCCCTCCGGGCCAGTATCTCCCAAAACCTACCCCCTGGGTCCACTTACCTGCTCCAGTAATGCTTTGGGCCTCTTCCTGGGGCTTCTGGAAAGCCAGCCAGGCTTCCTGGAAGCTGGAGACAGAGCTTTTTGGAAAGCTGTTTCCAGAAGTCATGGGAAGAGGCCCAGAACACTGCTTGAATGCTCCCACCCACCTCCCTGGCACCCCCTTATCTTCCCGGTGCTTCTGGAAAGCCAGCCAGGCTTTCCAAAACCTGGAGACTGGTCCTTCCTGTCCCAGAAGGCCCAGGTTCTAGCTTCCAGAAGCTGTAGACATGGCCTTCTGGGACCAGAAGCCCTGTTTCCAGCTTCCGGAAAGCCTGGCTGGCTTCCCAGAAGCCCCGGAAAGAAGCCCGGAGCGCCATTTCGTGCATGGATATGAATACCCCCACATCCGGGGTGTATGTGTTCACCTTGAATAGAATGTGGAAATTGGCTCCATGCACATCCCTGCTCTATGGTGGCAGCCTTAATGGGTACAATATCGTAATGTGTACAATTGTTTAAAGTTAGATTCTTATTGGATTGAATGTAAGAAAATACATATTCGTTCAAATAGATCCCCTTTGAATGTAGTGGGATTCAAATTTGATACGATATTCAATCCCATACAAATCCCATACGAAGCTTGAAATTAATGTATTGAAACATTCAATCCAAATTTGAATGTTAATCTTCAAATGTGTCAGCATTCGACTTGAATACAAATGTCTGAATTTGGCCAAATTGGTACGAATTTCCAATGTTACAGATATGCTTGCACATTCCTAGTACAATACAGTCCTGTACAAGAATAAGTGATATCGCTTTTAGATTGGTGTCCAAAGAACATATTTCCTTTCCTGTTCTATTATTCCTTCATCCTTCCTCTGAAGCAGAAATGTCATAAGAAATATTTTACATTCCTTTTATAGCAATAGTTATCAGAACTGAATGATTTGTATTGCGGAATGTCTTTGGCTTACACACATACAGTATCTGAACTTATCATTGTCATAAACAAACAAACAAATCTTTACTCACTGTTTATTATTCTATCACTCTTCACACTGTGCTTAATTGTACATTGGTTTGCCCAGTTCTGGGCATTTTTTGCAGCCTCTGAATTCCATTCCTACATAACCCAAAAAAGCATGGTAGTGAGCTGTTGGATGGTAGAATAAAGAAATCAAACCTGTCAGGAACAAATTAATCCTATTTAATGTAAATCTTTTAATTTGGTCTATAAATTTCCCCATTTGTTAGTATTTGCTGACCATTGTTTAGGATTTGGAGGAGCAAAAGTTCTGTTAAGCACAAGAGCAACTCAGAGAACATTGGAAGTCAATGTAACAACTGTGTGTTTTAATTTTACTTATTGGGAATGTAGTTTATGATACAGAATGAACGAACGAACAAATGAATGAACGAACGAACGCTTCATCTGCATTGGATGAAACTATGGATTCGGATATGGTGCTAAAATGGTGTGACGTTCTCTTTAAAGACTGTGTACAGATAGCATGCCCTCATAGTCCAGAGTACATGGGATGCCCCCTTCCACTGAAAATTGGCACACACCCAAAAGGCCCCAGCTGGAAATGTCAAAAGCTGGGTACCAGTTCGAGGCTGGCTGGGGCCATCCTTTGAAACCAGTAGCCACTGGGATGACACAGGGCAACCTTAATATGGACAGCCCTTAGTGTGCACTAAGGCTAATCTGTCCTAGGCATACAAAAGTGGCCAAAGTGGAAAGGCATTTGAGCACATTAATTGTGTTTTCCATAACAAAATGTGTGTAAGGGAATGAATGAAAGGAAGAGGTAGGAAGGTTTCCTTCCATGCACATAATCCACCTTTGAAGGGCGTGCCATGCACATTGTGGATGCTTTTTGGTGCCTTTAAAAATGGTTTCTGGATTGTTGTGAAGATAATGCTGTTTTTTCCATGCTGGATGTGATTCTGGTGACGAAGCGTTTGGCATTTCCACACCAATGGATTCTCTGCAGCTAGCCAGGATTCTTAGGGCTGAAATGTTTTTGTACCTGCGAAAATAATTCCTTGCTTCCTGATTTTTGCGGTGTCTGTCTCTGTGTTACTACAATGTGTTGTTATTTATGGAAATATTTAGTCAGAAGTAGATAAGCCTTACAAGTATAAAATTAATCAACCCAATTAATTGTATCCTTCAACATCCTTCATCCTCATTTAGGTTTGCAAAAGTTTTCTACTGACACTTTCCTTTTACTGTTAAAATGAAAATGGTGAGAAGAAGAGATGTGCACAAATGCATTTTTTTTGCATTCTAATATGAGTCAATTCAAATCTTTGATTCAAAATTCAAAAATCTGAATTTTTGAAAATCCAGTTCGAATCCAGATTATCTGGGTCTGTATTTTTGAAAATCTGATTCAAACCGAATGATATGAATGTCAGGAACATTCATATCTGATTTTCAAATTTGCGTGCATCCCATTGTCATCCCATGTTATAAGCGGAAAATAGACCTGATATTGAGATGTGATATGTGACATTGAATTATTCAAAAATCCGTATCGGATTTTCTGAAATTCAAAATTCAAAGGAATTTGAAAATTTGGATTTTTGAAAATCGAATTTGAATGTTGATGTTTGTCAAATTCAAATCACATTTTCAAATTTATGAATATCCTTGCACAACTCTAGTGAGAAGGCCTGATACCAGATATGATAAAAAAATAAATATAATTGGCTATATATGATTGGGAAAAATTCTGGTGTAAAGGCATCATGAAAGAGTTTGGTTATAAGTCCCTAAACTGGATTTCATCAGAGCTTTAAGACTGGGCTTATGATTGGAATAAGGAAGAGGCTTGGACCATGGACGTGGGATATTAAAAGGCATTGGGAAAAGTATTCATAATCCAAAATATTGCTAAAAAGTAAAGAGGAGCTCAGCAACATATTTAAACATTCAAAAGAACAAAGATAAACATGCAAAAACCCAAACATTTCTTTCTTTTTAAAGGACAGATTTTTCCTTCAGACATTCTGACCTAGGAAAAAATCTAAGCTCTGTGGTGACTCATTGAAGAGATTAAGATGCCTTGGACACCAGAAAGAAATGTTTGGGTTTTTGCATGTTTATCTTTGTTCTTTTGAATGTTTAAATATGTTGCTGAGATGGCTTTACATTTCATTTTAACTTTTCTTCTGTATTTCTAATAAATTCTTTTTAATGATTTAACAAGAAATACTCGCTTTTGAGTTTGAGATGAGTTCATGTCTCTGTCTATGGTATTTTTCCTTATGTAAAAACCCGTGTAAATGATCTGTCTACAAATTCCCTGGAAGTTTAAATTTGGTGTATCTTTGGGGTTCCAAATTATCCAAAATTCTAATCCACATTTGGTAACAGGCCTTTAAGGTTAAAAAAAAAAAGAATGCTCTACCAATTCCTGTAATCAACACGTTCAGAGAAAAGTTTTTAACGTCTTCATTTTTCATAAAATAGCTTACCATTTTCAGCATGTTGCTTGCAGTTGGTATCACTTGTCTCCGTAGGTCATTGTGCTTGTCAATAATTGTTTGTTTCTGATCTACATTAGTGGTCATTAAACTATCAAGAGTGAGAGTTGCCTGGGATGAAAGAAATATTGTCCTGGTTCAGCCTCTCAGCCATACAAACCACTGTTTATTAGCTACAGAACTAGTACGACGGGTTCCAGTCCTTTGCTTCCTCCTTGCCCACCCTTCAGACAAGACAAGTCTTCTGCCTTTGGCATGCCAGTTCCGTTTACACAAATCAGAAGTGTGGAAAAACAGGATGGGGTAGGAAGGAAAATCTATGTTTTTCAAAGTTTTTTCCACTACAGAAAAGTCGACTCAAGTAGGGCTTTTCTGCATGGTGAGGAAGCCAAAGGCCTATTTGTTAAATGATTTTGCACCTTACATTAATAGGCCTAGGCACTGGGTTCTCTCTCTCTCTCTCTCTCCATCCATCCATCCATCCATCCATCCATCCATCCATCCATCCATCCATCCATCCATCCATCCATCCATCCATCCATCCATCCATCCATCCATCCATCTCTCTCTCTCTCTCTCTCTCCATCCATCCATCCATCCATCCATCCATCCATCCATCCATCCATCCATCCATCCATCCATCTATCTATCTATCTATGGGTTTTTTGACAGGGTGCACATATATCTATAGTTTGTACTCCAGAAATACCAATGGTGTCAGTTATTGTATTATGACACATAAAAATATCAAAGCAGATGTAAGTGAAGCCAGACACATTTTGACCTCACTATGGTATATATTTTACTTTTTTGGTGTACTTAGTCTGCAGTAATTAAGCTACATATCAAGAATGCACCATATGCATTGTTCAGGCATGTCAAGAAGCCATTGAACCCCCCCCCCCCCATATAAGTTCAAAATGCATTTGGCTTCAATTACAATGATGGTGACCTGGGAGAAGGTCAGTTTGTAAGTTGTCTTTCACTTTTTTAAAAGAAAAGAACTTTTCGAGTCTATTTTGAATGCCAAACCAGGCTAAAATCACAGATTACTTCCACCAAGAGTGTGATCACCCCAAATGTGTCATGAAGATAAAGGTGATATGAGTCAATTGGTTCTCCTTGTCTATTTTTCTCTTAGTCTAACGGAATGTAATAACAACCCTGCTGATGAAATTGTACTGACAGAAAAACAAGTTAATCAAAACTGCATGTCACATCATATCTCCTTATTCTTGGCCCTTTCTGCACTTAGTCTGATTCGGGAATATATTTTCTGATAGAGGTCTGTTGTCCACATGCTGTTGCAGGCTATGGTAAGCTTTGCTCAGTGCCTGCCATACCCAGTATGATAATGCAGACAGTGAGCAGGGCCCTGTTCTGGGATATAATCCAGAATAAGGCAAAGTGCATTTCTGAACACGTTCCTTAACATCCCTTCATTTCTTCCCTCTTACTTTACATATTGAGTTGATAAATGTGAATTGTGTGGGCACTGGTCACACCTTTAGTTTAGGACAACTTCAGGTCATTCTCAGGTTGTGTTACTTGCACTATTTTTATCCAATTCATTTTCCAATCTGGCCTCCCCTGTTAGATTGTTCTAACCAGAGTCCTGTTTTTCAGAGGACTCAGCCCATCCTGGTATGCCAGGCCATCTTTGCTTCCTCAGTTGTGAGCGAGGGGACAGGCTAAAGGAAGCTGAACTGTGCTGTGATGGGAGGGGTCCAGTCTTTCCTTTGGCCAATTGGCACCTCCCCTTCTCTCCTCAGTTTATGTGTATGATTACCCTATCTAGCATTTTCCCACAAATTTATTATCATTTAAATTAATTGCACAGAGAAGAAAAGCATATAAAACAGGAAGGATGGGCGTGGAGGTGGGGAAGCAGGCTTAAAAAAGAACTGCTCACCTCCCTTGAGTGACACAACACATCCAATAAGAAAGGAGATAGATTTGATGTGGCAAAGGGGGTGGAGAGCCAAGAGTTCCGTGGAGGAGCTTCAGACCGATCACAGAGAAAGGTGTGAGCAATGCAGCCCAGAGCAAGGACGGGCTGAGGATGACCTATAACAATCTATGTGTAACCAGACCTCAGTTTGAATTACTGATCGGGCGGCCTGTCTTACATAGCTGCAACCAGGGCCTTTATGTGTCTGATGCAACTGCATTATTTCAGATGGAGACCAAAGGCGTTTTCGCACGGGGCTGAACGGAACGCGGAAAAGACAGGTGAGGACACGTCATCCGCATTGGCCGCGCGCGGCTTGCGTTCCGACGTGTCCTCACCTGTCTTTTCCGCGTTCGAAATGTAGAGCACTTCGAAGTGCTCTACACGCGTTCCAACGCGGACGAGCCGCCGGCAGCCGTTCGGGAGAAGAAGCGTTCGCGCCGCTTCTGTCTCCCGAACGGCTGCCGGCGCGCCTCCGACACCGCGCGGCTTTGACAATCAGCTGTTTTTCAAACAGCTGATTGTCGATCTGCCTCCGCGGCTGCCGGCGCGCCCCTGGCCGGCGTTTGCCGGCTAAGGCAGCTTCGGGCGCTTTGACCATTCGCACCCAGACGCTCCGGAACGCGTTTACACGCGTTCTGGCGCGTCTGTGTGTGAACGGGGAAAGCGCCCGAAGCTGGCTTAAGCTTTCCGCCTGAACGCGTTCCGTCTGGAACGCGATTCAGTGCGGAAATGCCTCAAGACTGTGGGAACCCAAATGTTAAAATGGGCCCTACTTTTGCCACAGCAGTTTGCCTGGTTATCTTATGATCTGCTGGGGCTTTGATTAAGCTACTTCTAAATTTTATCCTCTACTGCAATATCATCATGAGCAGCTACTTCCATTTTTACTGTCCAGCGGGTCCAAAGTAAGCAGGCTTGCAAATGGGCAGCACATAGAAAAACAGCAGGGTTGGCTGGAACTTAGAAGAGGTCAAATTCAAAATTCAAACTACCAGTGCAAGGATAGGCCTTGTTTATAACTTTACACATTGCAGGGAAGGCTGGTTGGGAATCCATTTGTTATAAATTTCGTCTCTTTAGTAAAAGGTCACAGAGATCTTACCTGGACACCAGGGTGGGGTAACACTGCAGCAAGGCACACATGAAAAATGAGCAATATCATGCCTGTGAAACTAAGAAAACATTGCTGATTGGTCACATGAGACATCAAAGAATTTACATCACTGAAACAATGGCTGTTTTTGGAAATGTTTGGTTCCTCTGTAGGTATCAGTCTGATATCTTTACAGTTGTGCTAATTGTTTTCAAAGATTTCCAGAGATTCATGGCTCCAGCTTTCCCACCAGCTCTGTTCTGTTCTGTACTTTGGGACACCATAACTAGCCTGAGAACTTCCAGGTAGACTTATTGCAATACAGTCTGCACGATCTGCCCTTGAAAACAACTCAAGACCTTCAGGAACCAAAATTCACTTCAGTGTAACTGCAAAACCTTTATTACGTCTGTAATGATTAGGTATGTGCACGAATATTTGAAGGTATTCAAAATTCAATTGAATTTGTCTGAATTTCGACATTGGAATTTGAATTGAATGTCCATAAATTCAAATTTAAGCATTCTAAAGAATTTTGAAATTTGGATCTATTTGTTCAAATTATCCAGACATTCACATGTGTAGGGTTTGTACATGATGCATACTTGCACATATGCATCTTTCCCGCATCCATGCCCATTTGTACGGATCTGTGTAGGATGAAAATGGGTTGCATATGGGATAACTACAGGATGCATATGGACGTGTACAGATGCATACAGATGCAGAACATTGCATACGGGTACATGTGGATGTTGTCAACATTCATAAGTGCAAATTTGAAAAAAAAATTCAAATGAATAGATTTGGATTTGCTTAATTCGAATCAAATTTGGTTAAATTTGAATTTTAAAGAATTGAATTTTCAGATACACAAATCAAATCGAATCCCAAAAATTGCATTTGTGCACACCCTAGTTATGATACCTTCTCTTTAAACCAATCTGATATCACAGTTCCAACCTTTGGAAGTTAATGAAACACTAAGCCTTGCCTTCTTTCTGCCCTAGTTAACACAGTCTTCATGAAGTCAAATATCATATGTTGGCTAGTCTGTTTGTCTTCTTTTAATAGTAATAGTAATAAAAATCCTAGCAACAGTCAGAAGTAACATCTTGAGTTCTTTATTTAACAGTATAACAATAATAACATAACTCTTCTTAGTTCACTCTTAGGACAAACCATTTCATTTATAACTGTGATGTGACAGACATTATATAATAATTTCACTCCTTTCTCTTCAGTCCACTGTTGACTCCAGTTCTCCATTGTTTACACCCTATCACAGCAAGTAACTCAACTGTTGAAACGGTTTCTTTTTCAAAAACCCCTCCTTCCAGGAAAACCATCCCAACACTACTCTATGTTGAGATTGGTTATTCCATGTTCCAACTCATCGCTTGGCAACCAACCGCCATCATAACATGCTAGCTATTTAAAGGGTTATAATTTCCACAGCTATTTCCATTGTTCAAGTATATTTTATTGAGCACAAATTTCTAAGTAATTGCTCATGCAGAACCGCACAGAACTTTATATTACACACTATACTTCTTCAATTGCACTTGCATGTCCGTGTGAAGTAAGTGCTAGATCATTAAAAGTACTGGCTGGTTGCTGACATTCAGGATCTGCCTGTCTTTCACTCTCAAAATCCATATTAAAGACAGAGCAGGAAAATCCAACATGACCTTTAATGTTTTGGCACGGCTCCTCTGACAGAGTCAGCTTCTGGGAGTTTGCCAATGCATTGAAAATAAAAGAAAGGTGGTTGGTGAAGCAACTTCCTGGAGGTTCAATTGGATGTCATTTTCTAGGAGCTGACACCAAGTCTAGCATTCTACATGACAGGGAAATGCTAGTATTTATTTAAGAGCCTGAACCTGATTGTTCTCACTGGAGACAACCTGGTAGAAAGAGTGAGGGGAGGGAAACTTTTAGGAACAATCTAGATGATCCATCCGCTGTGGATTACTAAAGAAAATTGCTGCATTCTCATTGTTAATTGATACTACTCATAAACGAGGGATGGCTACTCCAGAGAATCCACCCTAATTTTTTGAGTGGGAGTAGAAAGAAATAATGGAAGATCTTTTTGCTAGCTCCATTTCAGAAAGCAATGTAGAAAGGTATACATTGTTAGATTTAACGATCTGTTTATTTTAGAATTTGCATTCCGTCCTTCAACTGAATGTGCAAGTATCCACGGAAATTAATATTCCTTATGATAATATTTCCACAGTGGGCAAGAGATTATCTCAGACTTTAAGTTTGGACTGGTAGGCAATGGCATTGATATCAATCAGATGAGGAACGTGGACACCAAAAACTCTTCAGCTCACCCTCCACTTATATTTGATAAACAGACTAACATTGTCAGTGTAGAGGAACAAAATTATTCTTGAAGAAAAGGAAAGGTGGGGAGATGGGAAGCATAATTACAGCAGGTTAAAATAATTGAAATGCATGTATGTTACATGACTTAAATATCCCAGATATTTAAATAAAGTGGTCTGGAAATTATAATTGTAATTACACTACTATTATAGTATAATTGTAACTATATTAGTATTATTGGAATGGTTATAGTAGTAATATAATTAGAATCTTTGTCATTCTGCTCCTGGACAGAAAATAGTCCATGTATATTATCTGACTTCAGATTTTTGTTCAGCCTATTATCTTAATTATTTGTTGCTTTTTTTCCAGAGACGTATCATCAAGATAAAATGCAATACATTTAAGAGCCCTCAAAGTTTTCAGTATGAAACTAATACATACATCCTTAAGAGTTACATTTCGTAAACTTTAGAGAACTTAATTTTGCATAGCTGTTTATAGAATTATGCTTTAAAGGACTCTTTGATACTATTAAGTCTAAAAAAAACTTTTTTAAAAAATAATCATTTAAAAGACATCTAAAGCTTACCTTTCCCGCCCAAGGATGTTCTAAAAAATTCTCTTTACTTTTAGCCACTTTCCTTGACAAATGTGTGGTTTTTCTTGGTTCAATGAAGCGATATATATAGAGTACCCACAGGGTCCACCCTTCACTATTTCCTGCTTTGAAAGGTGAGAAACAGGAGGAGTTTTTCAGCCTGGGGCCAGGAATCTCTTACCACCTTATGGATGAACAAGGTCGGAAGCAACTTGTTCTTACCTCTCAAGATCACGGTTGGCAGGGGTGAATAAACGGGTGAATTTTCACAAAACGCATCTAAGAATTACTAACTCCTCTCTGCTTGTGCATTCAACTACTTCAAAATATAGCAAAATACAGTGGCACAACCTGATTAATACTGTCAGAATAATCTGATTTCATAAAGCTGGAATGAGCTTGGCTGACTGTAAGAGTCCCTTCTGTGTTCCTCACGCAATGGAAACTGCAAAGGCTGACGAACATTCGTGACGCTCTTCCAAGAGAATCTGAAATAGTCCTGCACTGGTTTATGGCGTGTGGTTGTTGTTTTAAAACTGCCATCAGATAGAGCTTTAAGAGAACACCATTGTGTAAGGGAATACTTTTCTTTTAAGTTTAAAACACAATGGCCTAAGAAAGAAGCAGAGAGAATGATTTTGTCCTGTGTAACGTGGTATTATGGCTTAAATGCCAGCCCTAAAGTGACTCGGGGAGCATTGTACAAGCAAAAAGATTGTACTCTGTCAACAAGGGTCTCCCTGTGTTTCCACTACCCATAGCAGTTTAGTCTCAAAGCAGGAGGAGGACCTTTTACCACCTCTTGCCCTTTGGTTCCTTCCCCTGTCTGTCTGGAAGCACAAAAGGCCCCCTCTTTTTAGCTTTTTATAACTAGATTCTTGAGTTCTGGAGACAGTAACACTATAGAACTAGTCTAGGTGCATTTAACATTTAGGGTATTTCTGCAGTTGCTGCCGAAAGTGGATCTAATAGATCTGCTTTTCGGCGAATCCGTCCTCCTGGTAGATCCGTTACTATTTGTGACTGATCTGAGGGAACCCCGCACATCTGCACATGTGCGATTGTGGAAACGGATTGGAGTGGGTGCTGTGTGGACGCACCAGCACCCATTCCAATCCATCCTCTGGCTGTTTGGGCCGAAGATGAAAATAGATGTTTTCTCCTCCCTCCAAGAAACAATCTCCATTGTTATGATAATTAGCATCATTTTTCCTGATAGCAAGCATAGACTCTCTCTCCCCCTCCTCATAATGCAGCCTCTGTCTGATGTGAAAGAAAGACAGAGATCGCTGGTCTGCTTGTGTGTTAAAACGGCTGCTGTTATGTGAATAGAGGGAGCCTCCGCTGGATGTGACAGCTGCTTTTAGTTAAGCTGATGTTTGAGATCGCTGGTCTGCTTGTGCGCTAAAATGGCTGCCGTTATGTGAATGGAGGTAGCCTTCGCTGGATGTGACTGCTGCTGGCTGATGGGCTGCAGGGAGTGAGCTGCTTTTAGTTATGCTGCTTTTTAGTTAGTTAAAGCATATTGGTTATGCTTTTAACTGTGGCGGCCAAGTAAAGGAATGATCTGTGTTGTGTTCATGGAGGTGCAACTGAGCTGTTTGCCTGTCATTGGGTGGATGTGGGTGGGGAGAAAAAGATGCGGGCTCACAAAAAGCAGCTTGCCTGGGGACAAGCAAGTATGTTTTTAATCCGCGTTGCCCCAAACCACATGGGGACACTTTATTGCAAGTTACAGCATGGATTTTTATTAATCGCATCACTAGTGAAGCAACCGGCTCCCATGGGATTGCACTCTCAGTGTACAGGCAGGTTTATATAGGAGAAGGTGCTCCTTCAGATACCCAGGACCCAAGCCAGCTGTCCAAATTAAACATCACTTAGGACAGAACTGTGGCAGGAAGTTGCAAAATCAAGACAGGAAGCTCCATGTATCTTCAGGAAACCTGGAGCATGAAAGGGATTTTGTAACCTCTAGAAACGAAGGCTGCTTCCTTCCTGAAGGGCAGAAGGAATAAGTGAGTTTAATAATTGCCTTCAGGCACTATATAGATATGCAGCAGCTGCAAGAATGACCTACCTCTGCTCTGCTCCACCAGGAAGCTATTTTTAACAACTGCTAGACATTGTTCTCAGCAAATATTAACTAGTAAAAGTACTTCCTCACAAAAAGATAAGGAGTTGTTTCTTGCCAAAGACCTGCAAGAACCTGAGTTGGATCTAATATGTTGGAAGAAAGAGTTTCAACTATAAAAGCGGAATGCTCTCCTTTTGACAGTGGAAGCTCTGAGATCTGGTACAAACTGATACATTCTCAATCAAAATGTCAAAAGATGTTCAAAGATGTCATTGCTGGCATATCAAATTTTGGGCAAACTTCATTGTCCAAGTGTGAAACCAGAGCTGTCCTAGGCCCCTGGAGAACAACTTGGATAGCTCTGGGACAGCCCCCTCCATCCCTCCATTCCTTCCTTCCTTCCCCCTCCCCTCCACTGATCCTCTGGCTGTTTCCTCTTTTCTCTCTGCAATATCACAGCTCAGTTTGATCCAGCCCTGTGATATTGCTGAAAGGAGGGAGGAAAGAAAACCTTGTGGATCTCGGGGGGGGGGAGGATGGGAGGGGGTTCTCAAGCACACCCCTGAGCAATGCCCTGCATGGGCAGGTCAACAGGGAGGTTGATCTAGGGGTGGGAAAGTGATGTCACAGGGTTTCCCCCCTCCCCTCTGGGATCAGAAGTAAAAACTTCTCTCATTGCCAAGTGGAGGATGGAAAAGTCCCACAAACCCACCTCCCCCATCCCTGGATCAACCCTCCTGTTGACCTGCCCATGCAGGGCATTGCCTGGGGTGGTGGTGGCTGGATGCACCCTCCCTTCCTTCCTCCTCCCCTTCTATGATTCTCTGGCTGTTTCCTCCTTCCTCTCTGCAGTATCATAAGAACATAAGAACATAAGAGAAGCCTTGCTGGATCAGGCCACAGCCCATCTAGTCCAGCATCCTGTCGCACACAGTGGCCCACCAAATGCTCATGGGCATCTCAAGCAGAGACAAGGACAAACCTTCTCCTGCTCTCGTGTCCCAGCAGATGGCCCTAGAAGCGCCCCATTTCCTCCCCCCCCCTCAGCCCGAAAGATGCACCTAGGCATTCTTTCTAGTAGCCATTGATACATCTGTCATCCATAAATTTGTCTAACCCTACCTTAAAGCCATCCAGACTGGTAGCTGTCACCACCTCTTCTGGCAGCACATTCCATAGGCCGATGACCCTCTGTGTGAAGAAATACTTCCCCTTGTGAGACCTTACGCTCCTACCCATCAGCTTCATAGCGTGCCCCCTGGTTCTAGTGTTGTGCGATAGAGAAAAGAAATTTTCTCTATCCACCTTTTCTATGCCGTGCATAATTTTATATACTTCAATCAGGTCCCCTCTCAAACGCCGTCTCTCCAGACTGAAGAGGCCTAGACGTTGCAGCCTGGTTTCGTAAGGGAGGTGTTCCAGACCCTTAATCATTCTGGTTGCCCTTCTCTGCACCTTCTCTAGTTCCACAATATCCTTTTTGAGGTTTGGTGACCAGAATTGTACACAGTATTCCAAATGTGGCCTCACTATAGATTTATAAAGGGGCAAAATGACACTTGCTGACTTATTTTCTATTCCCTTCCTAATTATTCCCAGCATTGAATTTGCTTTTTTTGCTGCTGCCGCACACTGGGTTGACACCTTCATGGAACTGTCCACCAAAACCCCGAGATCCCTTTCCTGGCGTGTTGCAGAAAGCTCAGACCCCATCAGTTTATAGACGTAATTTGGATTCTTGGCCCCAATGTGCATTACTTTACACTTGTTAAGATTAAAGCACATTTGCCACTTGGTTGCCCACTCACCCAATGCTAAGAGATCCCTCTGGAGCTCTTGGCAATCTCTTTCAGATTTTACTACCCTAAATAATTTAGTATCATCAGCAAACTTTGCTATTTTACTATGTACCCCTTTTTCTAGATCATTGATGAATAAATTAAAAAGCATTGGTCCCAGTACTGAGCCTTGAAGGACCCCACTTTTTACTTCTTTCCACCCTGAGAAATTGCCGTTTACTACTACTCTCTGCTTTCTGCCCTTAAGCCAGTCACAAATCCAGGACAGAACCTGTCCTTTTATTCCATGGCTGGTGAGTTTACTCAGTAGCCTTTGATGTGGGACTTTGTCAAAAGCCTTCTGAAAGTCCAGATAGACAATGTCTACTGGTTCACCTTTATCCACGTGTTTATTGACACTCTCAAAGAATTCCAACAAATTTGTGAGGCATGATTTACCTTTGCAGAAGCCATGCTGGCTTTTGTTCAGCAATGCCTGCTGCTCCATATGCACTGTGATATAACTAAAAGGAGGGAGGAAACCCCCCTGTGGATCTTTGAGGAGGGGAGGGAGGATGGCCAGGGAGAATCCAGGCACCGCACACCCACAATGCCACCGTGAGAGGGTGGCACAGGGATGTGATCCAGGGGTGGGGAGGCACCCTGCTTGGTGGGATCAGAACCATCCCTCACAGGACCAATCTGGACTGAGTGGTGGGCAATGGCAGCAATCAATCACAGCAGCCAGGGGCAGGATTTCCAGCTTTTGCTGCTGCCCTGAGGGCTGGTACATGTGGGGGACAAGAGGACTGTTTGAACTTTGGCCAGTAAGGGACACTTTGGGAATGCTTCCCTTACCTGCAAATGCAAATGGGCAAGCTGTCCCACACGTGTACCAGTCTTAGTGCACTTCAGCCATCTGTAAAGGCCTCAGGAGTTCAGCTATCAAGAATTCTGGTCCATTTGACACTTGGGCTGTTTTTGACAGTTCTGTGTTTTTTCTTGATTTTAAACCTGTTCTGTTGGGTTTTTAATAAAGTTTTCTTATTTTTGAAGAATCTTTTGTCTGGAAAGTTTTTTGCTACCTGTTTGATTTGCTGTTTTTAGAACCATTAGCCAAAAGGTTCTGCTGTGTGAGTCTGTAAATGGGAGAGCTCCCCCCCCACACCACCACCACCCCCAGTATATTCCAGTGTATGCTCCTAGTACAAGCACATACAGCAAATGTTTCTATTCCGGAGCAAACCATCTATCTAATTCATACCATCAGTCTGAGTTAATCACTATCTCTTTTGAAATTATAACTACATTTGAAAAGTTTTCTGTTGCAATAAAAGACCAATATCAGAAGGAAATAATTCTAGAAAGACCTATCATAGAATATTTACTAATTGTAACCATTGCTTTGTTCCTGAATGCTATTTGTTCAAAGTGAAAGGGAAGTACGTTGACTCTTGGAATTTTAATTTAGCCCAACTTTCTGACAAATGCTTTCAATGAAGGGCTACTTTTGACTTTATATCTTAAGGGACTCTTTGGCAAAAATTGGAGACACTTATCCCTGATAAATGCTTAAATACTCTTATTAAGGTTCTACAAGCTAACAACATCTTACAAGTCCGTTATAGTAAGGATTATCACCTTACAGAAGATGTATAGCTATATGCCAAGGATCTAATCTCCCCTCAACCTTTTTATATACTTTGATGACATCGTATCCTTAGTATTCCAGGTGAAGGGTCACTTTGCATCTTTAAGTGACAAGAAAATCAGTTTACTTTATGCTAATGACACAGTTTTGCTTTCCCATTCTGAATTGCCTGTTATTTAGCTTTAGTTAAATACTGTAAATCTAATTCTCTTCAGATCAATGGTCTAAAATCTTAGTTTTCATGAAGCAATTTATCAATTGCCAATGGTTGTTTAAATAAATAAATAAATCCTAGAGCAGGCCTGTTTCCTTTAGCTTGGAGTAATTTTTATAACTTCCTTTCATGGTCATTTCCCCATAGGTTCAACCACCAGAAAGCCAAAACTACTTTAACCTAGGGATGTGCACGAACATTTTAAACGTTCGAAATTCAATCGAATTTGATCAAATGTGGGCATTTGAATTTGAATAGAATGTCTTCACATTTGAATTTAGACATTCAAATGAATTTTGCATGTTCCAAAGCATTTGTTCGAATCATTTGAATGTACAGATACATAAGTATTACATATGTATCTGTACAAATATCATACGTATATGTACGCATTTCTGCTTATAAAACGGAACAAAAACGGGATGCATATGGGATAAAATGGGATGCATACAAAATGTGTACAGATATGTATCGCACATACGAATGTTGTCGACATTTGTATCTTTAAATACGAATGTTGTCAACATTCATGTCTTCAAATTCATACCTAACATTTGACCAAATAGATTCAAATGTATTGGATTTGAATTGGTTTTTGCTGAATTTGGATTTTAAACATTTGAATAGATTAGAATGTTTTGACATTTTAATTGACTCAAATTTAAATGCATAAAAAACATTTGTGCACATCTATACTTTAATCACACTTCTTTGTTTCTTTTATGTTAAAGGTGTGAAAACTTTTAATGGGAAAATTTCAGCCCAGCTTCTTTATTGCTCACAAATTTGGTCTGTAGCTATTTCTGCAGATTTAAATAGGATTCTGATTAATGTTTTTTATGGACACTCCTAAATTTAAGAGGTGTGCTCCAGTGCTGAAATTCTATTGGAAACTGGACATTCCCCTTTGGAAACCAAGCGCTGGCTTAAAAAGTATATTTTCAAAGATATACAAGAACTTGTATCACAACTCTTACATAAGCTGTTGGTACAAACTAGTGGCCCACAAAGGATCACCAGCTGGCTTTTCCTCAGACTACTTATTCTAGGAAGAGATGAACTCTGTTACATCTCTGTGAATTAGTGATGTACACAAATTTTTTTTTTGCGTTCGAATTTGATTCGAACTGAATGTCAAAACATTTGATTTTATTTGAATGTTTAGAATCTGAATGCAGCAAAATCCGATTTGAAGAGAGCAGATTCAAATCTATTCGTTCAAACGTTAGATTCACATCTGAAGATACAAATTTCTACAACACTCGTACTTGAGGATATGGATGTTGACAACGTTTGTGTGTGTCATACGTATCTGTATGTATTTTGTACACAAATGGATACAGATATATATGAGATGCATACACATATGTGTACATTCGTATCTGTACATATGTATCTATACACTTGAATTTTTCGAATCATTTGGATGAATGTTTCAGAACATTCTAAATTCATTTGAATGTTTGAATTTGAATGTGTAGACATTCTATTCAAGTTCAAATGTCCACAGACAATTGAATTTGATTGAATGTTGAATCTTTAGGATGTCCATGCACATGATGATACTAAATTATTTAGGGTAGTAAAATCCGAAAGAGATTGCCAAGAGCTTCAGAGGGATCTCTTAGCATTGGGTGAGTGTGTAACCAAGTGGCAAATGTGCTTCAATCTTAATCAAGTGCAAAGTAATGCAAATCGGGGCCAAAAATCCAAATTACGTCTATAAACTGATGGGGTCTGAGCTTTCTGCAACACACCAGGAAAGGGATCTCGGGGTTCTGGTGGACAGTTCAATGAAGGTGTCAACCCAGTGGGTGGCAGCAGCGAAAAAAAGCTAATTCAATGCTGGGAATAATTAGGGAGGGAATAGAAAATAAGTCAGCAAGTGTCATTTTGCCCCTTTATAAATCTATGGTGAGGCCACATTTGGAATATTGTGTACAATTCTGGTCACCACACCTCAAAAAGGATATTGTGGAACTAGAGAAGGTGAAGAGAAGGGCAACCAGAATGATTAAGGGGCTGGAACACCTCCCTTACGAAACCAGGCTGCAACGTCTAGGCCTCTTCAGTCTGGAGAGATGGCATTTAAGAGGTATCAATGGCTACTAGAATGAATGCCTGGGTGCATCTTTCAGGCTGGGGGCGGGGGAGAGCAGCATGCCTCTAAGGCCATTTGCTGGGATTCAAGAGTAGGAAAAGGTTTGTCCTTGTCTCTGCTTGAGATGCCCATGAGCATTTGGTGGGCCACTGTGTGCGATGGGCCACTGGACTAGATGGGCTGTGGCCTGATCCAGCAGGGCTCCTCTTGGGCTCTTAACCCTCTTATGAATAACAAAGTGCATCCCTTCCTGGAATAAGTAGTCTTTGGGATATTGTGGTTCAAGAATTATAATAATTATAATTATTATTTTCAAATGAATATATATTTAAGGCCACTGACTTTCCCAACTTATCATACTAGCTTTATGAAAGGTAGACAATGTTTTTCCATCTCAAGTCTTGCAAGGCAGGATGAGGATGTATTATTCAATTATGTTCCCATGAGAAAGAAGAGATTGGAACTCTCACCCACATACTTCTTACTCTATGCTTAATTTGGCTTCTTTGAAAATCTGCTCTGACCACATCATGTATAATGATGAATATGTATGGTATTTACTAGCAGGTATTAATCATTAAGCTACTTTTGCAGATTTCTCGCAATGGTGATAAAATTGAGAAACCAGTTTATTTCCTAGGCTGATGGTTAATGTGTCTTTTGAAAATGACTTACTTCCTGTTTTATTGCATTTATTGTGTGGATCTCTGGTGCTGGGTTGTTGGAGTTCTTTGAGGCAAGCTTTCACTTTGCAAACATTTTGCTACCTGACTATGCATCTTCTTCAAGGCAAAGGCTCACTAAAGCTTAAAACAAACCTAATTTGAGCCTTTGTGCTGAAGGTATTACCTATTCAGGTAGCAAAATTGCAAATAACAAACTTACCTCTGAGAGCTCCAGCAATCCAGTGCGCTAGCCCTGAGCTACAAATCTTCACCACCATAGATTGATTATTCTGTAGGCACATTTGCACAGATATGTATGGGATGAAAACGGGTTGCATACGGGATACATATGGGATGCATACGGAAGTGTATGGATGCATACGGATGCATAACAATACTTAGGGGCACATATGTGGTTACATTCCTCCCCCCACTTAAAATTTGGTTTGTTTTAACATTCTGGTTTTAAATGTTGTTGTAGATATTACTCTTTTAAAATGTTTTGTTTTAATGTGTGTAATTTTTAAGCATTGTTACCTGTCCTGAGACCTCCGGATATAGGGCGCGATAGAAATACAATACATACATACATACATACATACATACATACATACATACATACATACATACATACATACATACATACATACATACATACATACATACATACATACATACATACATACAGTGGTACCTTGACATACGAGTTTAATTCGTTCCGTAACCTTGCTCTTATGTCAAATCACTCGTATCTCAAAGCAATTTTCCCATTAATCCATTCCAGCTCCCAAAACACCACCTCAGTTGTTTTTGTTATGTACTGTACTGTATTTACATACTCGTATCTCAAATCTTGCTCTCATCTCAAAGCAAAATATCACTCGCTCGGCGGCTTGTATCTCAAAACACTTGTATGTCAGGGCACTTGTATGTCGAGGTATGAATGTTGTGGACATTCGTAAGTGCAAATTCGAATTGAAAATTTGAACAAATAGATTTGAATTTGCTTAATTCAAATCAAATTCGGGTAAATTCAAATTTTAAAGAATCGAATAGAATTGAACCAAATTTTCAGATATTCGATTTAAATTGAATCAAATCCCAAAAATTGCATTCGTGCACACCCCTAATTCAAACTGTCATGTTCACTGTGGTTTTGCCAATGAAAATGGCTTTTTTTCATGGGGAAATTATTTTTTTCATTTTGAAAAAGTGTGAAATTGAATGCCAACAACCTTCTTAGATTAAACTGTTTGACAGCAAGGCAAACATCTAAGTGTTTGCTTTGAAAGTGAAAAGAGCATACAGAGTTTGTTTGTACGCATCCCTATTACAATATCCCAACTCCATGACATAACCTTTGAGTTCTATTATTTGCGTATAATCTATAACTAGCCAAGCACAGAACCTGCTCACCCATGGAGTTTCACTTGGCATTTTGCCTTTGCTACTTAGCCATGCACTCAGGAAGTTCCTCACTGTGTGTTTGGCATTTTTATAGTTCAGTTTTGACCTCCAGAATACATTCGGCACTTTGAATTTTGAAGGGGAGTTTTGTATGATAAGGTAACCTCAAGTGTTAGTATTTCCACAGATGTTAAGGAAGCTATAGTACACAATCATTATCATGTTTGTGCACATAAGCCATATACAAAAGTGAGCCAATTTGGTCTTGTGAGCCAGTTTGGTAGTGGGTAGGGAGCTGTTCCATTTGAATATTATACACTGGAAGGGGATTAAAACTTTAATGCTATGTCGGCCTGAATGAAGGGAAACTCTAATAGAGGGAGGAAGAAGGATTAAAGTAAAGGTGTAACCACAGGCTTAATTTGTGCACAGAGCACCTCCTTTAGCTAGGAATAGCATATGCAAAATACTGCTTTTGCACATGTAATGCCTCTTGTCTGGCAAGGGCATCACCAGAAAGCAGTTAGGTAACAGTTAATCATGGGAAGAGATTACTAGTCTCAAACTTTTTTTAAAAAAATCTTCCACTTTAGCTTGAATAAAAGGCAATGTGATTTGATCAGCATACCATTGACAGTATCAACAGTAGAAAGAACAGTGTGTCTTCATTATGTCCTGATGTTGATTCAAGTTGGTGTATCTAAGGATTTGCAAGTTTCCTTGTCTGGGTATTGGCCAAACATACTCCTCAGTCCTTCCTTGGAGGGGGCACCTGGCAGAACCAGTTCTGCTGCCTGCCGGGGAAGGAAGACTGCAGAATGATGCAGTTGCTTACTTTTTTTTTTTCCAGGAGCTCTACAATTGATCACGTTCCAGAATCTGTTATAGTCTGAATGTTGTGACACACAGCATGGGAAGGAGAAGAGGAAGAATCTCCCTTGTGTGTGTGTGGAGTCCATTCTGTTCCAGCTCCGTTCCTCCACCTTCACCTTCAATACACCACTGGAAAAAAACCCAGCTACAGATTCCTTCTGCAGGCTTTTCCCCCTAAACAGTTATCTTTGGTGCAGTGCGCCTGCGCAGAACAGCTCCTGACGGCAGGGGCTGCCAGGCGCAGCCCCAGCCACTCAGGAGGAGCGCAGGACGCAGGCACGCTGCATCCTGCGCGCCTGCTTTCAGTTTCAGGGCAATGCCGACGAGGTAAGGAGGGAAACCGCTGCACTCCCCCCAGGGTGGGCTAGGGCGGGCTTTTGGGAAGCTCACCCTGGTCCCAGAAGCGGCGATCCACCGCTTCTGGGGTGAGGGCAAGCCGCGGCGGCAAGGTCCCCTGGCTTGCCAGGCTTGGCTCTGGCAAGCCAATCATGGCGGGCCGGGGGAGGGCCCTCCGTTCCGGATCGGAGGCGGGTGCCGTGCGTCCGCACAGCACTGGCCTCCAATCCAGATCAGCGCCACGTGTGAGGAGGCACGGGCACGGGGTAGATCTGCATCTCTTAGATGCTGATCTACCCCGTTAAACCAGATCTACCGGGCACCTGGAGTTATTAAAACCGGTTCCCCTGGGAGCCGGTTTCAATAAATCCGGGTGCAACGGATCCGGTTTAATTTGCCCCTGTGCAGAAGCACCCAATGGGGCTTCTTACTCTGGGCCAAAGGTAAGTTCAGAAAGGGCCTTGAGTTCCTCCACCACAGGATAGAACCTTCACAGAATCTCCGCTTGATTTCTCTGTGCACCAGTGTCTCCTTTGGTCTCACTAGTCACTGTTTTTCATGCACTTCCATGCTAACCTCTCAGATTGAATGTGCACATGTGGAACAAGGAAGGTTTCTTATAGTGAACCGTTTCCAAAGATTTACATTTTCACTAGTCAACTGTTTTGCAAGGAAGTACCCATTCCTTAGGTCCAGATCTTCTCCGATCCATATTAAAGGAGCCCAGTGGAAAAAATCCTTTAGGATGCACACTGTTTTTCATGTGCTTCTATGCTAACTTCTCAAACTGAACGTGCACATGTGGAGCAAGGAGGGTTTCTTATAGTGAACCATTTCCGAAAGTTTGCATTTTCACTAGTCAACTGTTTTGCAAGGAATAAGAGTCAAAGCCAGTCCCAGTGACGCAGGTATCTGCCAAGTTTTATCTCTTCTGAAGGGCTCCGTGTGTGAAGCAACTGCTGCTGGGTGGCAGAGGGACTTACTCTGAGCACCTCCTGCTCTTTGCGCATGTGATAGTCTGGCAAGGACATCCTCGTGAAGCAATTAGGTAACAGTTAACCATGAGAAGAGATCATTTGTCTCTAACAGTTTAAAACAAACAAACAAAATCCCTCCATTTTAGCTTGAATAAAAGGGAATAGGATTTCATCAGCATGCAGTTGACATTATCAAAAGCCACTATAAATATTGCAATGAGTTATTCTCACAGTAGAACGAACAGTGTGTCGTAACATTGGTTCAAGTTAGTGTGTTTTGAATTGATTTGAAAGCTTCCATGTTTGAGTGTTTGCCAGAAGGATTTTGCTTGGAGGTAGCAGAAGACAGAACCATTTCTCTCTCCTAGCTGGGAAGGAAGGATGCAGAATAGTGAAGCTTCTTTACCCCCCCCTTTTTTTCAGGAGCTCTACAGTTGATCACCTTCCAGCACCTGTTATGGTCTGCCAATTGTGACCCATAGGGCCTTTCTGCACATGCCACCAGAAAACGGATCTATAAGATCCATTTTCCGGTGAAATGTTTTAAAACAGAATCTGCCCCAAACACTGGCAGAATCTTGGAGGCCCCGCGAGTCCGCACACAGGCAGGGTGGCAGCAGCAGGGCTGGACTGGAGATGGTGCTGGTGCAGATCCCACCAACATCTGGCAGGCATTGACCAGAAGGATAGATCCCTGCCCCAAAGAGTTTGTAGCATTCCCAAAGGCAAAAAAATAAAAATAAAAGTGCAGGCTGGGCTCCAAAAGGGTACTGAGAACAGTTTTTGTGAGGCCTTTTTTTTCCTGTGGATTTTTGCAGGATAGTTCTCATAGTATGGAAATAAAAATTAAATGGGATGTCCTGATCCTGAATTTGGATTTGATTCAGATTTAAACTTGTATGGGAATGCACCCACAGAATATAATGGTATGAAAAATGCTACATTTTAAAATCCTGCGTTAGAACCCCAGCTCCCTTTCAGCACTGCTGAAAAAGCATGAACATTTGGTCATGGATGGACTGACAGCAAAAGACCAAGTGGATCTAGCAATGTGAGACTGGATACAGTAGTACAACAACGCTTGGAGTGTTCCCCAGTGCTTAACCTGTGATATTTTACTTTTGCAAACACAATAATTATGCTTGGCAAGTTGGTTCTTTCAGATCAAGACTCAGTTTGGATTGATGGAGCATGTTTAGTTTACCCGAAGTTATTGCAGTATAGTTGCATTTCCTCCATATGTATTTGTTGTAAGTTTGTTAATTGTCATTGTATGTTGAGAGATGGTTGCAGTTATTGCTTGATTTACATGTTGGTTGTACTTTATTTAAATAAATAGTCTGAATGGAAACTGCCCTGCATGTCTGTAATAGAATACGTTCACCTCTTCAACCTTACTGATGCATAATTAGCATTGACTGAATCTTGAGGCGTCTAGAAGTGTTAGACAAGGGCATCGCAGAGCCATTGAGAAAGATTTTTAATTTCATTAAGAGAAAAATTGAATCAAAGTTGATGGAATACAAGAGTTTTTCTTCTTTACTTGTTATGCTGCCCTTTGAACAGTCATGCATGCTTAATCTCATCATCTCTGTGAAAGGATACAGAGCAGAATTGTCTCTGTTCAAGTTGTAACCAGCAGATTTGGTGTGCAAGGCCGTGAGAAAAGGAATTGGCAAGGAACCAGGGTGTGAAAATGATCTGCATAACTGTGAGACTGTACCATATTCTGGTGATTCTACAGCTTTGTGCCTAACTGGTAACATAAAAAAATGAGCTTTCTGCACTTTTTGGGGGAGTGAACATTATATCATTGTGTGTTTGGGGCCATAGAATCCATGGGCCTTTTTTCACTAGGGCTTAGAACCCTTCTAAAACCCTATTAGAAACCTGATTGGTACCAATTGGGAAGGTCCTGTTCCCACCTGAACCCCATTGAAGGCCCCATATGCAAGGCCCTGTCCCCACGAGGGCAGGGGAAATCTGGATTTAATGGTGTAAAGACCCAGGGGAAGGAGGTAAGTAGTTAGGTGTAGTTAGTAGTGTTTTTGATAGTTGTTTGTCTCCTGGCAGGTTGCTGGAAGGGGATAGTGAGGGGTCATGGCTTAGCAGCAGACCCAAGGCTGGGGGCCAGTTGGTCCTTATCTTGGCCAATGCGATTCCGCCAGCAGACAGGCAGTTAGTGAAGGGTTCTTGCCTGGGGAAATATATGACTGCGGTTAGGCCAGGCAGAAGGGGGCTGTTCATAACAGCTGCCAGGGAGAGCAAAGTTAGAGAAAGCTCTGTGATGGTTAGAGTAAGGAAACTCTGAGACAGATATTATAGGACTCATAAGTGCTGTTTTTAACTTTTCTTGTATTTTTAAAACTGCATTTTAAAATTTGTTTTGTTTTGATACTGTTTTTATACATCTGTTTTTAAAAGCTGTGTGCCGCCCAGAGACCCTTGGGTATGGGGCGACATATAAATGTAAATATAAATAAATAAGCTGGAAGAGAATTAATGTGCATAAGTTCGCAACATTGTGGTAAGGGAGCCGGACTCTTTTCTGGGAATACCAGGTTCGATTCCACCCACCCCCATGAAGCCAGCTGGGTGACCTTGGGCTAGTCACAGCTCTCTTCTGAGCTCTCACAGTCCCACCTACCTCACAGAGTGTTCTGTTGTGGGGAGAAGAATAGAATAGAGTCCCCTTAAAATGGGTGAGAAAAGAGGAGTAGAAAAGCCAACTCTTCTTCTTCTTCTCTGAGGGAGTGCCACATTCAAAGTTCTTTCCTATACTGATCTTTGTTTTAATAAAATTATTTTGCTGCTGTTCAATCCAAAGCTAATGAGAGTTTATGATTAACAAGGTAATGCTGGTCAAGCAGTCTGGGAAGTGAACAGAAAGCCAGTGAGCTTTGTTACATTATAGCTTCACTCAGCCAGAGGCAGAAAGAAGAGGTCTTTGGAACCTTTAGGCTGGTGTCAGTTGAGAAGAAAAGGGCCATGTCTTCACGGCAACCTTATCTCGGATTCAAAACGATTTCAATCCTCGGAGTCCGCACGGCAGTTTGGCTTAACACGCTTTTCCCGTGTTAAACCACCCCAAAGTGTGGTGAATCTCAATCCTGATTTCAACAGGTCTCACTCTGGATCGTGTGCTTGAAACATTTTACATTTTTTACTGTGTGGACAGTACCGTTTTAAGGTATGAGAATCCATGTTTAGGGTTTCCCTCTCCCAATAGCTTGCTTCCAAAGACAGTGATTTCAGTGTAAAAATCCACTTAACAGTGATCGCTACACTGTAGCGATGGAACCACTTCACACCTTGATGGTTGGAATAACAATGTTGCAATTTTGCACAATTCTAAAAGATCTTACTTTAGAAAGGGAAAGGAAGGGAGGAAAGCAGCTGAATGTGAATGTTTAAAGCAAAGGGGCTTTAGTTGCCGCTGCTGCTGTGTGCCCTGAGCAATGGGGAGAGGAGGGGAAAGAATCGCTGGCTGGCTGCCCGCTGCCATTTTTCCTCCATCCATGGAAGCGGCAGCCACCCAGCCAGGCTCGGTGAAGGGGTCCTTTATGGGTGGCACGTCCATGCCAGGAGGAAGAGGGCAGGGCAGCCCTGAAAAGCAGCTTTTAAAAAGTAGCCACTTGAGTCCCCCCTTGAGTCACATACGCCATGTATGGTCCTCAGAATCCAGCTCGAATGCGATTATGTTAAAAGTAATGGGAACAGGCAAATTCGCGTTTGCATCTGGTTCTATTATTTTGGTTTAGGGAAAGCGAAATAAGCTTGCTGTGGGGATTCGCCCAAGGTGTGTGCGGGGAATCACTGCCAGAGCTTAGACAAGAGGGACCTCTTTTTGGGGGAGAGCGGTCCGGTTCAGGAGCCAGAAGAGCATTGGAGTGGAAGATCCTCACAAATGGGTCCTTCAAGTACTTAAATCTGGATTTTCTGAGGACCTGTTTAAAAGTGTCTTCAAGATCTGGATCTCTAGGAGGACCCCATCTGAAAGATCTTGAAGATCCAGATCTTTGACTGCACATGGAAAAAGGGGGCATGCAATCTTTCACTGTTTAGGGCTGCCTCCAGACAAGTGAAATAAATCTGCGGTGATCATCACTTCCATCCCTACCAGTAATCCCATTTAGATCTCCTGCTTGGGTGATCCATGATGGTTGTCATTCACTTCTTGTGTCATTGCTTCTTCTAAGGCAACCTGGCCAGACTTGGACTTGGGAACTCAAAGGACTTTTGCCTTCCTTGCCACCCTTACAACTCCCAACCTTTTCCTTTTTGCTAACCGAATACTTTACAAGAACTGTATTCCCATCCCACTTCGACCTATAGTCAGCAATTCTGTAACATCTGGGCAGCTGCGGCTGCAGTTGCAGGAGGGTTTTACAGTATGGTTTACAATAGTCAATGAGTTCTGTTCTTAAGGCAAGTTCTTCTCTGTCTGTCTTTACTCTTTTGTGACTCATGGATGCCCATGAGATCTAATCAAGGAATATCCATTTCCCTGATCCCTATTCGTTGTGCTAATAGGGGCATTTAAAGATGGAAAACTATTGACAAGACATGCTCTGAACTGAAGGATGACTCTTGAAGTGGGACTTCCCTTTGGAGTCCCAAGTGGTGACTTTGTTTTAAATAAAAACTGCACCGAGGAACCAACACATGTGTCCTTCTCCACTTTCTCCTCAGCTTTCAAGCCATAAAGAACAGAGAATGCCCAAACTCTCAGTGAGATCATCCTACATGTATTTATGGGACGAGAATGCAAGGATAACAAAAGGGCCAGCAGGGCTTGTACCAAGCATCTCCAGGACTCCCCCAAATACCTGCAAACCTTCCAAGGTCCCTGATCCAACTGATTCTCTGAAAGGCAGAATTCACCAGAACGAATGGAGTCTACAGAATGGCCCCATGGTCCCTTTGTGGCCAAAGACCCCCAGGGATTGGCAAGAGCTGCGTCCAGAGGGGCCAGAGCAGCAGTTCTGACCCATTCCAAAGTCACAGGAGGAAAGAACTTTCTTTGGTGCAGAAGGGAACGAAAGGGTTTTATTCAGTTGGTACATTTGCCTACAGAGTTCAAGAAAATACTCTATAATAATTACATGAAAAGAAAGGAAATGATTTTATCATCTATATACTTAGAAACCTTATTTGATTTCTGTGGTACATTTGCAACTTGCTGGACAGTCGTTCATCATTGATTGGACACATCCCGATTGCTTCTTTAGGTTTGCACAGTTACCGTACTTATCTTCATAAGGGCATGGATTTGCTAAAAATGGTCAAAGAAAGTGAGAAAACATTGAAGTTACACTCATCAAGATAGACACTTTAGGAAATGAAAGCAAGGCTGAAGCCCCTGATGAACAAGAGGCCCTCCCAGTCTGTGGCTCTTCTGGGTTCAGCAACAGGATGGGGCAGGCTAGGTTGCATGGGGCATCTCTGCCCTCCCCTTTGCCTCCCTTGGAGTGACCGTAGACTGCAGGAGAACATTGGACTAGAGGAGCCTGGTTTGCCACACTTCCTGGAGATGGGAGGCTAACAGGAAGTCACTGTTTGTACCCTGAATTGGCCACTTTCTTTCTTTCTTTCAACATTTGTATCCCACCCTTCACCAGGAGGTCCCAGGCAGTCACAACATATGAGGAAAACTAAAACACATTTGAATCGTAATCCACCCAGCAGCTTTTCAGTTTTTTCTCTCGTATAGCAGCGCTCATTTTGTGATCTTACTACAACTCCAGCTTTTCTGTTGTTGTCTTGCATAGCATGACAGTGTATCACATCATGGAGAATTTAGTGAGCCAAGTGAACAAATCAGCAAATCACTGGAGATCTTGTCAGCTCAGAGGACCTGCTCGTGTTTGCACCTTTAGGGACCAAGATTGTCTCATAGGCTCAAAAGAGTCAATGGGCCTTTTTGCCACTAGTTGAAAATGTGAAGTGTGGGGACCCTCCCACATGATGCATCCACACCTGTGAAGCCGCTTCTATACCAGAACTGCTCTACAACTGAACGAGTGCCATAAGAATATAAGAACCTAAGAGGAGCCTTCTCTAAGTAGCCTCAGAGACGCTTTTCCTTCTGCGTCTGTTATTATGTGGTTATAATCTTCATATACAAGTACTAGTTGGATATTGTACTCATTTTATTAATAATTAAATACTATTAGGTTCATGCAAACTGGCTCACACTGGCTTACACATATGTTTAGGTTCATGTGTGTGTGTGTGCACCGCAACCCCCCGCCCCCCACAGACTGACAATTTCATACACTTACTGCATAATCTGTTTTCACAATTATTTGGGCAATCAGCACATGTTGGTCCTGCAGCATAAGGAGTTTTCATCAAATGTACAATATTCCCTCTGAAATATTGAATGAAAATATATATTGAATAAAAATATAAAACATCACAGCACTAGTATTCATACAGGTTCAGATGGGGATCATTGTCCCATTCTCCAAATATCTATCTATCTATCTATCTATCTATCTATCTATCTATCTATCTATCTATCTATCTATCTATCTATCTATCTATCTATCTATCTATCTATCTATCTATCTATCTATCTATCTATCTATCTATCTATCTATCTATCTATCTATCCATCCATCCATCCATCCATCCATCCATCCATCCATCCATCCATCCATCCATCCATCCATCCATCCATCCATCCATCCATCCATCCATCCATCCATCCATCCATCCATCCATCCTGCTCTATATCTGAAGGTCTCAGGACAGGCTATAAAAAATTGCTCTGATAATACCAAATTTATCTCCAAATTCTTGGCATGGATGTGGGCAAAGAAGTACTTACATATGTATGTGGTGGGAGTGCCCAAGAACACAGGCATTTTGGCAACAGGTTAATACAGAAACAGACAAGATTATTAATAACCAGACTAGATGGTATAAAGAAATGTGTATCACACATCAAATAAATATGGATAATTGTATTGCAAATGGCAAATATCTTATGAAACAATCAATGAGTGCTGTCCAAATAGTGTTAATAAAGGGATGGAAAGACTCCAGCCTACAGACAAATAATTGGAAGGCCTATATGTCAGAGTTTATGTTATATGACCTAAACAGACAAAGAAGTTTGTTTTTGAGGAGAATAAAACTTAAAACCAATTGTTTCAACAGTTGGGAAAATTTTTTAACATATGGTTTGGGCATTGGGGGAAGCCAAGCATCAAACGGAAAAAAATGATTTGCCGTTTCATCAATAATAATTAAGGGTTAGTAATTTGCTATTCCAGGCAGGGGAGGGGAGAGGGTGTTGGTTTGTTGTATTCTTATAACTGATGAAAATTTGACAAAACTTGAGATCTTATGAGAGCTTGTTTTGTTGTTGTTGTTGTATATTATTTAATAAAATTAAAAAAAATAGCTCTGGATACAGACAAAATATGAGTCAGGGAGCAGCTCCTACAATCAGATGGGAAAAGGTATTTCTGTGCTAACTGGGCAAGGGGTCACCAAATGCCCATTCCTGGATGGAACTTCTAGCCTCTCTACATTGTGGTTTGTCCTTTTGGATTCAAAATGGGTCTGAGGGCAGAATTAAAACCTTTTGTTCATATAATCAGGGGTCTCAGCAATCTTCCAGCTACTTGCAGGTACACCCACTCTTCCAGCTGGATGAAAGCTCTATAGGAAAAACCTGCGAGTCTGGTTGTGAAACCCTCATGGATGTTGTGGAATATTAAAAAAGCAACTCTGTTATTGCATGGGACCACTGGGGCCGTGGAGGGGAGTGGGGTGACGCTGCCATTGGAAGCCTCTTTTCCATCTCCCTCAAGTGCATTTTCAGAACTTCCTTGTATTTGTTCCCTATGCGTTGTGCTTCATGTCAAGCCTGTCCATTGCCTTTCAAGGAAACCTCCACCTTAACTTAGTGCAGCCCATTTGTCCCTTGACAATTATTCCTGTTGCTGCTCTGATGCTATTCTGCTGCTTGGCCAAGTTACTTGGCTACTATTTCTGCATTGCTTTTGCTACCTACTATTGTTCTTGTTCTCTCCCTGGTTCCAGTCTAGCCTCTGGCCTATTCCTTATCTGTTCCCTAAATTCAGGTTACAAGAGCTTCTCAGCATTGTTTCCGGTCCTCCTTCCAGCCCTGTTCTGAAGTCTGCTTCCTGCCTCATTGCAACCAAGGCTTTGTCTCCACTCAGGCTTGAAGGTACCTCCATGAGCCATCTGAGGAGGTGACTCTCCATTTTCAAGGGCATCTACTACCTTCCAGTGCAACCAATACCCTCTTTGGGTAGGTGAAGCCATGGGTGGGAGAGCATCATAGAGGATGAGTGCAATAGCTATGACATCTGGAACCATGGGACCTTCTAGTGGTGCTGTGAGGGAGGCACTCTGGCAGAACCCCCTACCTGTCAGGCAGTTCCCTCAACAGGACTGGAGATGCACCTAAAACTCTTTCCACACGCACCTCCCTTGGATCAGGCTAACAATCCCTGTCCTCTCTAATTTTGGGAGAAGAGGAGAGGTGGTATCTGCAGGCTGATGTGCATAGTTGTTCTGATCCATAAAACTGGCTCGCCACCCAAGGCCCCACCCACTCATCCCAGTGATCGGTTTGGGCCCCATGTCTGGTACAGAAGGGAAGTTCTGAACAGAATAGTCTTGCCTACCTTTTTGCTGCTGGAGCTTTGAAATAGTTTTTGGAAGCTTACACAAGGTTTGAAGATGGGGTATGAAAGCAATGAAGGCTGGACTGAGAACAAAGGCTTTTCCGCACTCCAGCCGAATGGCTTTTGTTTGGGGTTATGGGGGTGGGACCCAAACCTGTTCTGTTATTTATTATTTACATTTATTTATTATTTACATTTATATCCTGACCCATACCCAAAGGTGTCTGGGCAGGTAACAACTGTTAAAACAACAGATTAAATGGATAAATAAATACAGTCTTGTTCAGGAGAAAGAAAATGCTATGTACCCGAATCCAAATTTTCCATGTACTCTGCAGGTTCCTGAACAACCCTCAAATTATATCTTTGAGTCTTGGGAATAAGAATAACTGCATTATCAAACTGCAGATAATTCTTATCTTAAGATAATACTTACGCAGGGCAATACTGGCAAACATAAAACCACTTCATCTTCTGCTTTGGGCAGAAGGAAACAGCACACCCAATTTGGTTAGATCGATTCCAAACCACCTACAGGGATACAAATGTTAATGTGATTATACTGCCAAGGACATCCAAGAGAAAAATTATGCAGTCCACACACGCATACTACACAAAGGACATTTTAAAATGGGGGCACAAAGAAAAGGGGACAAAGTTGTAATCTCCAGTTTTGTAATCTTCCATGGTCTAGTGGTTAGGGAGCAGGACTCTTATCTGGGATTACCTGGTTTGATTCCACCCTCCCCCACAAAGCCAGCTGGGTGACCCTGGGCTAGTCACAGCTCTCTTCTGAGCTCTCACAGCCCCACCTACCTCACAGGGTGTTCTGTTGTGGGGAGAACAGAAGGTTTATCAGCTGCTTTGAGTCCTCTGAAATGGGTGAGAAAAGTGGGGTAGAAAAGCTGACTTCTTCTTCTTCTTCTTCTTCTTCTTCTTCTTCTTCTTCTTCTTCTTCTTCTTCTTCTTCTTCTTCTTCTTCTTCTTCTTCACCCTGAAATCCACACACTGCCTCTCGCCTTCTCTCCTCTCCCTCACTTTGACCCGGTACCCATAAGAAGCTTAAAACGGTTTTCCTAAACCAAAATAATAGAACTGGATGCTAACACGAATTTGCCTGATCCCATTACTTTCAACTTAATCACGTTCGATCCGGATTCTGAGGATCGTACATGGTGTACGTGACTCAAGGGGAGACTCAAGTGGCTACTTCCTAAAAGCCGCTTTTTGGGGCTGCCCTGCCCTCTTCCTCCTGGCATGAACGTGCCACCCATAAGGGACCCTTTCAGGGAGCCTAGCTGGGTGGCTGGGTGGCTGCCACTTGCCTGGATGGATGAAAAACAGCACCGGGCAGCCAGCGATTCTTTCCCCTCCTCTCCCCCTCGCCCAGGGCACACAGCAGCAGCGGCAACTCAAGCCCCCTTTGCCCGCTTACCTCCACAGCCACAGCTTTAAACATTCACACATCTCCCAGAACCTGCAGCTGCTTTCCTTTCTCTCCCTTTCTAAAGGTCAGAACTCCAAAGAGCCAGAATTGCACAAAATTGCAACAGTGTAGCGGCTGCTATAAGGGGTGGATTTTTACAGTGAAATCACTATCTTTGGAAGCAAGCTATTGGGGGAGGAAAACCCTAAACATGCATTCTCCTCCCACTAAAATGGTACAGTTCTGACAGTAAGAAATGTAAAATGTTTCAAGCGCATGAACTGGAGTGAGACCTGTTGAAATGAGTGTTAACATTTACAATGCTTTGGGGCAATTTAACACGTGGAAAGTGTGTTAAGTCAACCTGACGTAGGGACTGCGAGGATTGAAACCGTTTCAAAACTGTTTTAAGCTTGTAATAGGAACGCAGCCTTCTCTGGACATTCAACTTGAAGATGGCAGGACAGAAGGAATGTCCCACTTTATCAGTCCCTCTGTGGCCAATTCCACTCATTTATTTTTTATATACTGTTGGATTCTGATTTTTAAAAATCTCGAATATATCTATAAGATAAAACCTAATGTTATTGCAACTGTTGGTGTTGAACATAATGGATGCATAACTCCTGGATACAGAAACCATTCTCAGAAGCATTGTAGTAAAGGACCATGCTAAAGTATTCTCCCACATTGTTCTGCCCATACCTACTACTACTGTGCAGATAGGGCAGTGGGAGGGTTAAAGAGTCCAGAGACATTTTGCCCCACCTAAGTGCTTTCACATTTGACCCTGTAGTCAACGCTAAGTTAACATCTGGGCAGGTGTATCTGCACTTGCAGGATATGTCTACAATCTAGAAACGCCTCCTGCCTGCCCAGGTGGTAACCTATCATGCACCGCATGCATACTAACCTTACCTGTCCCATCCAGCACATGATCATTCACACCATTCCCCGTGCAAGGGGTTATCTGAGGTGCCGCCGCGCAATCACGCTGCCACCTCAGATGACCCCAAATGCGATTGCGTGTGTGCAGAGTGTCATTGTCACTGTGACGACAGTGCCGGGGCACACACAGTCACACCAAGCTATGCAGTCAAGTTGGTGTTGCCCTGTCAGAGATCAGACATACACCTGAACACAGGTAAGTTCATGAAAGAGGAGCAATAATCAGCGGGGACTTGGTTGAGGCTGGCCAGGACAGACAGGGCTGACTGCAGAAGGCACATCCCATAGAGAGGCTGATTGAGAAGGAGGTGGGAGCTGGAGAAGAGATCTCTCTGGGAAAAGCAACGATTCCTTGGCTGTGCAGCTCAGCTGAGGCAACCAGTCAGGGTCATGTGAAGCTCAGCAGAGGGTGTTCGCTGGACTAGGAGGCACATGCTGACTACCAGGTTGAAAATAAAGGTAGGCTTTGGGGCACAGTTTGGAAGGGATCTTTCTTGTCTCAAGATGGGATGGTTCTTTGTAAAGGGGAGACTGGAAGGAACCCTGTCTAATCACATCCTAAGAGTTCAAATCACTAACTTTCCCTTCCAGGACAAGTTATTTCTATGAGTGATGCTACAATGAGCAGACCACCAAGCATCTTAGGACATTGTGGAAGGGAGGCTCCTAGTATGCTTCGTGGCCAGTGCAAAATCACCCCAAATGCTTGTTAGCTAAATATTATCAACAAACAGCACAACTTTCGGAAAATGCGCCCAGGTTGTCTTACCTGAGTATAGTGTCCAACTACTGCATTAGACTTTGCTCCAGAACCATAGACAAAATGTTTTCTTTCATTAAACCATGCTTGGATTGCAACATCCCATGAAGTAGGATGAGTAGACATAAAAAGATTTTCACCGCAATTTGTTGAACCTGAAAAGTGAAAAAATAATAATAAAAGTGAATGCTTGTCTACGTCAGCAACTGATTGGTGTTCTCATAAGCTTCAGGAAAAGTAGCTGAAATAACTGTTATTTCATGATACTACTATCTATAAATTGTTTTTAATGCTGTAAAATGGGGTTGGGGGTTCTCATTGGCTTCCGATTCAGATGCTGCAGAGATGGCCATGGCTCAATACTCATAAAACCATGGAGTTGAAAGGGCCATAAGGACAATCTAATCCATTCCTTTGCAATTATCACAAAGCAAATTAAGTCACAGTTGAGAATCAGTCACTTAGAATCTTCCTGGAAACTGCAGAACACACCATCTCCATAAACAGACTGGTCAAATGCTGTACAGCCAGTCTGGTCTAATGGTTAGGGAGCTGGACTCTTTGGGAATACTGAGTTCGATTCCACCCTCCCCATGAAGGCAGCTGGGTGACCTTGGGCTAGTCACAGCTCTCTTCTGAGCTCTCACAGCCCCACCTATCTCACAGGGTGTTCCATTGTGGGGGAAAGAACAGAAGGTTTGTCAGCAGCTTTGGGTCCCCTTAAAAGGGGTAGAAAAGCCAACTCTTCTTCTACTACTACTGTTAGAAATTTTATCCTTGTACCCATTATTCAACTTCATCCCAAACAGAGCCTCAGCATGTTCACATGGTGGCCCTGTTTAACACCTATTGCCATCATGGTCCGTGTGGGCTCATGGGGTCTTCACCATGATCCAGATCTTCAAAGACCGGATTGAGTGAGGACCTGATTTCAAAGATTCAGATCTTCTAAAACCAGATTAATGGAAATAAGTGGAAAAACAGCCAATGTATCCCTATTTTGGACCAGGAAATGTTGGGAAAAATATTGTTCCCTTCGGCAATGTATAAAGGTGGGAAATTTTTAGTCTCAGCAAACAACTGGCAAAACAAAGGATCCAGTGGCAACATTATTTTACATGTTAAATTGAATTAAACTGTGATCTTTCAAAGGTTTTTTGAATGATAGTTCCCAAATTCTCTTAAAGATCTGACAACCTGGGAAAAAACTAGAAAATGGGATGGGGGAACTTCTTTTTGTATTTTTCCCCCTATCACTTCCTTCCCTCCAACAGCTTATGATATCTCTACAAACTGGGACTCATGGGAGTAAAAGTCAGGAGCATCTGGAGGTTTAGAAAAGCAGGACTATCTGAAACAATTGGCATTCATCACATTGCCCTGATTTTTTATGTCTTACCAATTTTTCTGAATGCCTGGGTACTGTGCTGTAATACACAGCCGGATGCCCATTTTTCTGCATTTCTGGCAATTTGAGAGACCCATTGCTATATAATACAAAAAATATATATGTTATTGACTTGTGAACTGTCAGCACATGAAATAAAAGCACAAGAGAAGGTAACTATGTATTTGAGGGACCATCCAAACTTGCATGGACAACAGTTCCAGGGAAATCATGGGAATTCTGCCTTCCCATTTCAATCTGCTGTAACTATCCCTTAGGTGTTCCAACTCATTCCCAGGGGTTGCTAGTATTGCAGATTGAGGGGGACTTTAAGTTCAAACACCTGGGGCTTAAAGATTTCAACCTCAAGTCTCACCCTGTCCTCATGCTTTGGACGTGGCATCCCCTCAATTATTTGTGGCAAGGGGTGGGCTTGATGTCCAACGTCAGGAGATCCAACCAGGGCAACGACAGGGATGCCTGCCATTCATATTACTAGAACAACTAAACAGGAATGGATCTTTTTGAGTGTTCAGTGTGGAAATGCCCCCAGTCATTCCTGTTGTGAGCTAGCCTGGAATGGTCCTTGCAGACCATTCTTTAATGGAAAGTCCAAATTCAACCTACATGAATATGGTATAATCCCCCCTGATTAGTTTTCTCTGCTGAATCTTTTGTTACAAATAGTATTATCACTCTTAAACCTATGGGTAGAAATTGTGGGGCAGAGCATTTGACTAAGTATTGATTAAGCATGAATTTCAGCAAAAAATTAATTAGCATTCTTGTGATGAAGCATGTATAATGATAATTCAATATTTTAGATCTTCATAGCATTTCTCACATTTTAGCACAAAAACATCATGAAGTTATAAACAAATATTTGATACCTGGGCAGAATTGCATTTCATCTGCCTTTCTATCCCTTCACACCCTGCCCCCTGACGTGGTCCTATTTTGTCATTGCCCTACCTGGACAGACATAAATCTTCACCAAGTGCTTCTGAAAACAGAATAACCCTGGCAATAGCTGGTCAATATCAGAGAAATAGCCATGTTAGTCTAATTTGAAAAGTCCAGCAAGGTAGTTAGTGCACTTGGAGACTATCAGGAGAAGGGCTGGTGGCATGAGCTTTCAGATGCTAGGGGGCCCAATGGGCACGTCTGCTTCTTCTACAAAAGCTCATGTCACCAACCCTTCTTCTGTTAGTCTCCAAGTGCTACTAACTACCTTCCTGGCAAAAGCTGGCATTGTCCACAGCACTGTCTATGTTCCTGTTTGCTTTCCAGGTTGTCCACTTACCATCTTCAGCATGTTGCGTGCAGTTGGCTGCACGGATCTCCTCAAGTCATTGTGTTTGTTAACAATGATCTGTTGCTGATTGACATTGGTGGTCCTTAAAGCTTCAAAGGTCAGAGTCGCCTGCCGACAAGGAGACATTACGTTACATTTTTATTTCATTATATAACATATTCTGATTGCATACGTTCATAGAAATCATGTATGGCCATGTTCCGGCACTGCAAAGATAGCCCGAATTCTCTGCAAATGAGCACCAAGTACCATTTCAGATTGTTCCCATAACTGCCTTATAACACGGACTCAAAACAGACTTGCCTGTTCCTACTCTTCATTCCTCTGTGCTTGGCATGGGAGAAAACCATTTTCTCTCCTGTACCTCAACAAAAACCCCTCCCCATGCAGTCAGCAATTGGACTCCAGTCTGTCATACCGTGACTTCACTGGGGTGAGGAATCCAAACCCCACCCTCCATATTTAGCATAGTAGTGTAGAGTGCATCAAAAAGTGGGAAAAAACAGAGGAGGTCTATATTCATGCTGTTGAGGCTGGAGTTCATCAGATCGCTTCTGCTTCACATGTCCCTGCCAAGAAACCCATCGAGGCTCGAGAAACAGCCCAATTTCCCTTCCTTTTTTATTACAACGGAGGTTTTGTGCTCATTACTTTCGTGAGGAATGGTGGAGAGTGCAGTGAAGGGGGGTAACATTGGAAGAAATAAATGCTTATAATTTGATAAGAGGAAATGGGGCAGAACACCCCTACAAGTACAGTTACCTCACCAAAAAGTTCACTTTGCTGTTCCCACTTTGCAAAATGAAATGACCTAAGCTTCAGAGCAGGACTGAGAATTCATTTAATCCACATGCAGCTATTCTCGTTTTTGGGAACTTTAGTCGGATTCTTTAAAAACTGTCGGGACCTTGAAAATTCAAGCTGGTCTCTAAAATGATTATATACTGTATCAGACACAGCCTATGCGTTAAGAAAAAAAAAAGTTTATAAATGATAGACTACACACCGGGTGTTTTTCCACCACGTTCCTTTAATCCGATCTAAGAAGATCCAGATCTAAGGAATGGGTACATTAAGGGAAGTACCCAATGTGTGTTTCCATTGGTGGTCTAGCACCCAATAGCAATGGGTGCTAGCCTCCCTGCCGTGGAAACACCGGAGCACCCATTTGGAAATCCGGATCTACCCATGAGGGGTCTGCTTGTCACCCCAGGTGTTTGGGGGGACAGGGGATGCAATCTCTGAAGTCTGTGCAAAACAGCTCCATTGAAGTCTGTGCTGATCTTCGGAGTGAACTTCGAAGTGACTTCGGAGTCACTTTGAAGTTCACTCTGAAGATCAGCACAGACTTCAAAGACGCTCTGGAGCTGTTTTGCACAGACTTCGAAGTGACTTCAAAATGAAATTACTTCGAAGCTTAGGTTTTAGGGCTCCCTCCCATGGGTGCCCCCTCCCCCTAGCCTCCTCTAGACCCCATTGCCACACAAGCATGGAAACAGGCTCCCATTAATCTGGATTTTCTGCCTGAAGACCCCATTGTAGACCCCATTAATGAGGTCTACAGAAAATCTGGATTAAAGGCCAGAAAGTGCCTATTTTATCTGGATTTCCCCAGCGGCAGTAGAAACAATTGGGTCCCAAATGGGTGCCGTGGTGAAAATGGGATCATCCGGCTCACACCCAAGTGGGTCCTTAATGGGTGCAAAAACGGGTACTTTCTGACAGTGGAAAAACACCCACCTTAAAGAAAGTTGTCAGCTTGGTGCAAAGAAAGTGTTTAAATTCCAGGTTTTCAGGATTTCGCTCATATAAACTCAGCTAAGCAAAATTACTTGGAATCTGATAGCTATGATAGTTCATTAATTTTCTTCACTATAAACTTGGGAATGTCTTACCTGAACTTCAGGGTGGTGCAAAACTGCAGCAAGGCACACACACAAACTGAGCAAGATCATATCTGAAAAGAGATAGAGATGCCATCTACATTGTGATGTTCAGCTGGAGCTTCCCTTGAGATAAAGACTCAGCTGGAAGTGAAATGCTTTCTTTGAAGACAGTAAGAGTGGCTGGAAGTGGGGCGGGAAAGCTGTTTCCTTAGCCAAAGATGAGGGTATATAGTGTGTCTTCACTGCTCTCTGGAACATGTAAAGTGAAGGTGCCTGAGACACCTCAGGGGAGAAACTATTTCATAGTGTGGGGGCTATTGCTGACCCTTGTCCCTTTGCTAATCATAGTGGAGGTACAGCTAGGAGGGCCCCATCTGCAGATGTTTTAAGGCAGTGTCCAGAGAACTGTCTGTTCCAGTTATTTTGGATTAGTTTCAATTATGGAGGATTGATATGGACAAGCTGCTTCATGTGGTGTAGTTAATTACATGCCTTCTAGATCCTTGCTGTACTTGGATCATAAAAGCCAGATGCTAGAGTACAATTAGATGGCCCAAAGAATGATTCTTTGAAAGATGTGGTCATTCTGTTGACACAAAGAGGCCTCCACCCCCACCTGCAAGAGGTCCTCCCTCAACCCAGAAGAGAAAAACAACTGTTGCCTGAACTTTTGGACAATGATGATGAACTTTTGGACAATTAATTTAGGAGGGCTGTGACTGTTTAACTCCAGGCATGCTTGGAAATAGCTGAATATCAAGACTCGTTTCTCTTTGGCTGAAACCACCTTGTTTGCCCTGGTTGATGACCTTTTCTGGGAGAAAGATGAGGTGGTTTTTCTGGTCTTTCAGTAGTTTTTGATACCACTGACCACAGTATCTGTCTGGAAGGTTTGAAAGTAAGCGGCATCACATTGCTCTGCTCCTATCTCCAGAGAGTGGTTGTGGTAAATTTTTGCTCAGCATGCTGGGAATTCACCTGTGAGGATTTTTGGGATCAATCCTATCTCCCATGCTCTTCAATATCTATATGAAGCTTATGGGAGAGGTCATCAGTAGGTTTGGAATGAGGTGAAACTGATATACAAATGACACCCAGCTCTAACTCTCCATGCCATCTGTATGTTGCAGGAGGCCTCTAAGGCCATTTGCTGGGATTCGAGAGCAGGAGAAGATTTGCCCTTGTCTCCTCTGCTTGAGATGCCCATGGGCAATTGGTGGGCCACTGTGTGAGACATATTTCTGGATGCCAAGATGCCACTGGACAGAGTAGAGGGCCTGACGTTTATAATCTAGAATTGCACATTGTGTGAATAAACTCAGTGCTCTTGGACACTGGAGCTTATTTTTAGCTGTAAGAGGGAAATATTATGACAGTCCCTTCAATAAAAACATCGAGAGACAGGTTCTGATTAATCTTGATGACATATAGTAGGAGCATCAACCAGGTTGGCAGTACCAGGTGTACGTAAGGCTTATGTAGTTCCTTGGGGGGGGGGGGGAAGCAAAAGAGAGAGAGAAAGGAAGAAAGAAAGAAAGAAAGAAACTTGCTCAAGATAAAGAGTAAGGTCTTCTCCTGATGAGAAGATGTCTTTGGAAAGACTCATTTCCTGGTGGCATGACAGTGTTGTTGTTGTTTCTGTTTTTAAAATTGAGGGAAATAGAGATTCAGCTAGAAATTGGGGAAGGATGGGGAAAAGGTGACTTTGGACTTTTTCTTTCTTTTTTTTGCCTTCAATCCTCTTCCCACTTTCATGGGTTCTGCTGTGGGGTTGGATGCATACACTGCAGTCTCTTGCAAGCCCACCTGTATAATCTTCACAATGCAGATGTGGTTGTCATTTACAGAAGAATCTTTGCTCTTATATACGATACAGCTGTAAAATGCAGAGGGTTCAGTCTGGGCTTAGTGGGCTTCTGTGCCTTTGCTGCACCAGTGGAATTCAAGCAGGAGCCACACAAAAGCAGAATGTTTGCTCCAGCCCTTGAAGCAGGAAGTGCCTGGTTTCTAAATGATCTGGATGAGGGAATCGAAGGGATGCTGATCAAATTTGCAGATGGCACAAAGCTGGGAGGGGTTGCTAACACTAAGGAGGAGGGGGAGAGGACTCAGAGAGATCTAGATAAGCTTGAAGAGTGGGCTGAAACTAACAGGATCATATTTAATAGGGACAAATGCAAAGTCCTACGTCTTGGTAAGAAAAATGGTAAAAATGAATACAGAATGGGAGGAATTAGGCTGAGTAGTAGCACAAGTGAAAAGGATCTGGGTGTCCTGGTTGATCAGAGGATGAATGTGAGTCAGCAATGTGATGCAGCTGCAAAAAAGGCAAACACCATCCTAGGATGTATCAAGAGGAGTAGAGAGTCTAGATCACAAGAAGTAATTATTCCTCTTTATTCTACCTTGGTTAGACATAATCTAGACCACTATGTCCAGTTCTAGGCACCCCAATTTAAAAAAGACATTGACAGACTAGAGCAAGTCCAAAGGAGGGCTACCAGAATGGTTAATGGTCTGGAAAGCATGTCCTACAAGGAACGGTTGAAGGATCTAGGAATGTTTAGCCTGCAGAAGAGAAGACTGAGAGGAGACATGATTGCAGTCTTCAAGTATCTGAAGGGCTTTCACAGTGAAAAGGGATTGTCCCTATTCTCACTTGCACAAGATGGGAGGACTAGAAACAATGGGATTAAACTTCAAGGGAGTCAATACAGATTAGATATTAGGAAGAACTCCATGCCAGTGAGGGCAATCAGTAAATGGAATAGGTTGCCACGGGAGGTACTTAGCTCTCCTTCACTGGAGGTCTTCAATCAGAGGCTGGACCTGCATCTTTCTGAGATGGTTTAGGAAATCCAGCCTTGAGCAGGGTGTTGATAACTCTGGAGGTCCTTTCCAACTCTATAATTCTATGATTCCACTATCTAAATCTGAATAAACCCCAAAATCACAGTATTCAATTGAATACTTCTTTCATGGCGTATCTCAACCACCTCAAGATGGGATCTTTTTTACATCCCTCAATTGCCTCTCACTGCCCTGGCAGATGGCAGGGTGAAATTTCAGAGCAGTCATGGTCCAGATATGTGTGGAAATCCCAATATAATCCCAGGATAATCCATATTTTAGAGCCTGTCTGGATACGCCATCAGTGATTCATCCTATTAATTGACTACGTGATAGTATTTATGATTTTATAATTTTATATTACATATTTGACAACTGATTGCTATTATTATAATTATCATCATTATCATTATTATTTTTATATGAAGTATCCGATCACTGTGCAAATAAAATGTCTGTAAATATCAAAGCATAAATCTCTTACATTCTCCTGTTAAACTGAATAGACCATTTTATACTAAGCATTTAAAATTATTTTTTTAGGAAGTTGTTTTACCTTTGTATTTCAACAACGTTCAGGAGAATTCTCTTTAGCGACCTCCCTTTGTAAATGAATTTTCAAGCTCTAGCGAACCATTTATATATGTGTGTGTCTGTGCAAAGACCAATCAATACACATCTATGTGTGTGCATTTATCTACATGCTTTGAAAGACAAATCATAGCAATTTATGCAGAGGAACAATGTGGTGTTTATCATACTGTTTCCCCTATCTCTAATTTTTCTGTGCCATAATTTTATTTTTGATTTATATTTTGGCTTTATTCCTGTGATCCCTTGCCATTATATGGTTGAAAAGGGTCAGAAACAGTGTGTTCCTTTTCTTCTCCAGAATAAGAAACCATTGATAACAATGAATGAGAGCCATTGGAAAAACCCCAAAACCTATGTGCCATCTTATCACGTTTTAACTTTATTTTTAAATTTAAATTGTATTTTAAAAAACCCTAAAAGCTAGATGTAGGCTCTCATTTGCTTGCTTGTTTATGTTTATAAACCATCATCACCACCTCCCCTTAGGATAATGGCCAAACTCTGGGTTTCCTGAGGAAATTTGAAATAGGGATGCAGGCGGATATTCGAAAATCCGTATATCCGAAAATCCAATTTGAAAATCAGAAAACGAATTTAATCAGGTTTTTGAAAATCCAGATTTATGGATTCAAATATGGCTTTTCGAAGGATTTGAATGAATTCATCTCTGTATATCACATCCAAATATCGGGTCTGTTTGTGCTTATAATATGGGATGCAAATGGGATGCAAAGGAAACACAAACGCAAACAAACAAGATGCGAACAGATTAGAATGGGTAGGAATGTTCCAGTCAGTCGTATCATTCAATTTGAATTGGAAATTTGAATGCGGATCTGAATAATCCGGACTTGAATTGGGGTTTCAAAAATCCAGATTTTCGAATTTGAATTCAAATCAAATATTCGGATATTCAATTCGAATTGAATTTGAATGCAAAAAATACATCCGTGCACATACCTAATTTAAAATAGTTTTGTTTTTAATGTAACCAGTAAGGATGTGCACGGATTTTTTTTATCTTTGATATGTACTGAATTGAATGCAAGAAAATTAGTATTTATGCAAGTAGATCCCCTTTGAATGTGGCAGAATTCGTACTCAATCAGAATGTTCAATCCCATAAGAATACCATACGAGTGCATATGAATTGCATATGGATTCCACAAAAATGCATAAAAAATAGCATATGGATCCTATATACGAATGCATACGAATAGCGTATGGATTCCATACAAATGCATGCAAATAGCACACAAATCCCATATACAAATCCCATATGAATCCCACACGAAGCTTCATACTAGTGTATCAAAACTTTCAATTCAAATTTGAATGTCAATCTTTGAAAGGGCCAACATTTGATTCGAAGTTGAATGTTCAAATTCGGCCAATATTCATTTACAAAGGGAGGTTGCTAAAAATAATTCTCCTGAACTTTGCTGAAATACAAAACTGGATCAGAAAATAGGAATAGGACCAGAAATCCACCACTATGGGTCAAGATAATAATAGCTGTGTTAGTCTAATTTGAAAAGTCCAGCAAGGAGAAGGGTTGGTGGCATGAGCTTTCATAGATATGTCTACTTCTTAAGATGTCAGGGGGCCCACTGGGCACGTCTACTTCTTCAGATGCTAGGGGACCTAATGGGCACGTCTCCTTCTTCAGATGCTAGGGGGCCCAATGGGCACGTCTCCTTCTTCAGATGTGCCTACAAAAGCTCATGCCACCAACCCTTCTCCTGTTAGTCTCCAAATGCTACTAACTACCTTGTTGCCCAGGAAGGGTATATTAGCCCCCGGGGTGGTCGTTGTTTAACTCATCTGGATCCAGGGAGTGCCTCTTGAGGAGGGTGCATACCACTGCCTTTTTAAAGCCAGCGGTACTACCCCATCTCTCTAAGAGACATTCAACATTCACAGCTAGATTAAATGAGGCATTAAGGGCATAGATCCAGGGGGAATGTGGTTGACCAAATCTCAACAAGCAGCTTGTCCACATTTTCAAGCCTCAATAATTGAAACTGATCCAAGATAACTGGACTCTGGACTGTTTTTAAGGGTGCCATCAAATCCCCCCCCCCCAGGTATCTGAGTAACTTTGCCCTCAAACTGCCCTGCACATTTGTCATGGGAGATACTAGGTGGCATGCACCTTGCCTCTTCAGGCTGGATCTCAGAAGACTATTCACCACCCCCAAAAGGTCTGCAAGATGGCATTTGACCTCAGTACTCTAGCTTCATGGAGCTGGTGTCCTTATGCACAGAAGTAGACCATTATCTTGAGGATCACCACATGGAGCACCAGAAAGGATCAATGGTCCCAGTTCAGACTGGAAACGGAGGGCTGGCTTATAGTCAACCAGCACCTGATATCAAGATGTTTCAGGTACCAGAGAGCATTTGAGAAGAAAGGGACTCAAAAGAGTAGCAGGAACCGTGGAGTTTTTTCCCATTAGCACTAAGGACCAATTAAGTACCTATTAAGGACCCATTAAGGATCCATTAGACTCGGAGAAGGAAGACCCCATTTCCACTGTGGACTCCATTACAGCCACATTTGTTTCCATCTGTACGAACGAAATCCGGATTAAATAGGACCTATAATCCAGATTTCCTGTGAACCCCATTAAAGGGGTCTTTGGCCCTGAAATCCAGATTATACAGCACATGTTCAGTCCATGGGATCCAGGGGCACCCATGGGGGGTACCTCCAAACCCAAAGCTTTGAAGCTGGTGCCTAATCTCTGAAGACAGCTCTAAAGAAAACTCCAGAGAATGGCACAGATTTCAGAGCTTAGGTGATTTCTACAGGGCCTTCTACGGAGCTTGGCCAAACTCCGGAGAATTTCCAGAGTGATTTGCCACAATCTTCAAAGATTCTCCAGAGTGGCTCTGTAGAATTCTCAAAGATTGTGGGAGAATCTTCAAAGGTCCTCCAGAGTGGCTCCGGAGATTCTCTGGAGCCACTCTGGAGGACCTTTGAAGATTCTAGGTCAAAGCGCCGTAGAAAGGCCCTGTAGAAATGGCCTAAGCTCTGAAGTCTGTGCCATTCTCTAGAGTTTTCTTTGGAGCCGTCTTCTTTGAAGATTCTCTGGAGTTTGCCCAAAACCTGGGGTGATGGACAGGCCATATGTGGTAGAGTCGGAATTGCCACATGGGTGCTTTGACATTTCCACTGTGAGCACGCCTAGCACTCATTGCACTCTCTTCCTCCCCCCCCCCCCATGCAAGGTGAAGGGAAAAGATATAATTGTTTCCCTTTATGGTAAAGGTTTGAGAACACAATTTATAGAAAACATAGAGGCATATTCTAGCTATCCACAAGCACGCAAGAGCTATGGCACTTCCGGTTTCTTCTCAAGCCATATTTTCTTACTTTTAAAATAGTTGTGCCAGTTTAAGTGGCAAACCCTATGAGGAAGTGTAGGTTCCCTGTTTGCAGTTTGAGCCAGCAGCGTTTCAACATGAGTAATATCTTCCTGAGTGTGACTTATGTTTTCACAGAAATAGAAGACCCCAGGTACACTTAATTTTAAGAGCAGGCCAAGCTATTTATCTCCCAGAATCCTTCAGTCTGTGATCTTCTTGACAATTAGTTATCTCCATCTTCAGAAATGAAGATCATGGTGAGGGGAAGGGAAGCTGTGTTGCCTGGTCTCATTCAAAGACAGTCTCTTTTCATGGGAGAGAGAAAGGCTTATTGTTGAAAAATATAAGTAACCCATTAACTAAGAAGGAAGCTCTAGTCTCTTCAGTGCCTCCTCCTCACAACACAAATAAGGAAATGAAAATGCCACTCAGAGGATCAATTGATAAAATATTCCTGTACAACCAGCCTTACAGAACATTAGGTACTGATGGTACACTTCCACCTAGTTCTATTTTTTTAACCACTTTATGGAACTTTCAGCATAGAAAGTTAATAGAGTATATCAATCTGCTGAAATATTACTAGCTCTAAAACTACAAGATGGGTCAAAACTAGGGATATCCATGAGCCCTTTTTCTTGCCCTAATCTTCACAGCCTGTTTGCACTTAACCTTCCCTGGAGCAGTTCCAGCCACTTAAGGGGAGACCTGCAATAAACTGCACTGCTACATCCATCCCTGAGCAATCAAGCCATGTGACTGAGGAAATGGCCTGCGATGGCATGGGCATCCAATGGAATGAACAATCCCGCCTTACAGACCTAGATTTTGCAGATGACATTGCCCTTGTAGCAGAAACAACAGCAATGACCACTGGACTAGATAGAATGGCCAGTCTGTGAATAAAAATATATATGTCTTAAGTGTAGGTAACTGAATTACAGTGGGACAACATGAAGAAGAAGAAGAAGAAGAAGAAGAAGAAGAAGAAGAAGAAGAAGAAGAAGAAGAAGAAGAAGAAGAAGAAGAAGAAGAAGAAGAAGAGAGTTGGCTTTTCTACCCTGCTTTTCTCATCCATTTAAGGGGACTCAAAGCGGCTGACAAAGCTTTTCTATTCTTCTCCCCACAACAGAACACCCTGTGAAGTGGGTGGGGCTGTGAGAGCTCAGAAAAGTGCTGTAACTAGCCCAAGGTCACCCAGCTGGCTTCATGGAGGAGAGAGGAATCAAACCCGGCATTCCCAGATAAGAGTCCGGCTCCCTAACCACTAGACCAAACTGGCTAGAAGAGCTAGAAGATGTTTATCACTTTACGTATTTGGGCCACCTCATCTGCCATACTGGAGACACAGATGCAGATATTCATTTCAGAATTGGGAAAGCCTTCGCAATCGTCTGAATATTGTTTCTCATACAGCTATTAGCATCACTCTTTCCATCCATAAAGTTACAGCTCTATGCATCAATCATTTTACCAATGGCTACACATGCAGGTGAAACCTAGAAAACGTCAACAAAATCAGCACATAAGCTTTAATGTTTTTCATCAACAGTGCCTGAGGCAGAATTTTAAAATAAAATATTACCACCACATCCCAAACGAAGGAGTCTTATGAAGAAGTGGCCTGCATAGTGTGTACAAAATTATCACTGAAAGATGACTACAGTTTGCAGGCCGTGTTCTACAGAGGGACAACGAGAAAATCCCCAAAATAGCAATGATGTGGGTACCACATGGTGGTCACAGGAACAGAGGAAGGCCACGTAACACCTGGCGTCAAACATTTCAAAAAGATCTTGAATGGATGAATGTAAAATGGGGCGAAACCATAATTCTGGCTGCTGACCCAAGTCGCTGGAATAATCTCCTTGCGTGATATGCTACTTAGCATGAGAGGAGCTGACTACAAATAAAGAAATGAAATTATTGCACAGAAAAAATATAGATTGGCAACACAGTATGAAAAATACCACATTGTCCTCTGCATGAATTGCTAGAGTCCTCATGACTCATGAAGCATGAAGATAAATGTGCACATATAGATCTGTTTTGGGGTGTGGGTTATATATAAGTTTCCCCAGAACATGAAAATTCATTTGCAAAAGGAACTCACTAGACAGAATTCTCCTAAATACAAAGGTAAGACCATCTTCCTGGAAAAGAATTTTAAATGCTTATTAATGTGGAAAAGGTCTATTCAGTTTGTTTAGCTGAAGAATATAACAGCAATCAATTCTCAAATATGTAATATAAAATTATACAAGCATAAATAGTATCGATAGAGGGATAAATCACTGTGGATTTATCCCAGCATTTTTATTGGGATTGCCACACATATAAAGTTGAAATCCAGGGATATTGCTATTGTGAGAAAAAGAAGTCCTGGATTTTCCTGCATAGTGATACCATTGAGCTTGTCAGTTGCTTGTATCTGTGATTCTTCATGTTTAAAATACTAGGGTTGCATCCCCAAATGATTTATTTGCCTCTCTAGTTTCCCTCTACCGTCACTCTATTCAAGCGGACTTTAAAAGTGCCATGCAATTCCGGAATAAGTGTCTGCATGAGGCTCAGCAAAACGCGCATTTAAAACACACCTTCCATCCCCACGGAAGCGTGTTTTGCTTGCTTGCATCTTTTTCTCCCCGCCCCCTCTCTTGTTGATAGGGTGCCGGCAGGAACAGGCAGGGACTCCGCTCTGCGTGGCCACAACCAGGAAGAAACCCCCGACAAGTCCAAAGGAAAAATAGCCATCGGTTCTCTGTTCGTTTCCCAGATCTCTGCCCCCCAAAATGGCTTCCCATGCTGGCAAAGGCAGCGGCTGCAGCCATCGGCCACGCGATTGTTCGCTCATTCACTCTCAACACTTTCACAGATCACTGTCAAAATCCACCTGGTAGAGCAGCAGTGACTGTAGCAATCCATCGCTTCACACCCGATAACAATTGCAACAGTGTTGCAATTCTGCACTATTCTGGCTCTTTGAAAGTTCTGAGCTTTAGAAAGGGAAAGGAAGGGAAGCTGCTGCACTTCTGGGAGATGTGTGAATGTTTTATGGCTGTGTGTGCAGGCAGCAATCCCCGCCCCTTTTGCCACTGAGCATCCCCATGGTATATGCTGCCAGGAAAACCCGCGACTTCCAAAAAGAGCGCTGGACTCTTCTTTAAAGTGCACTTTTTTGTCGCGGATTTTCCTCCTTTTGTAGCACTGGAAGCTTGTTGAAAAGCCGGGCATTGGGGCGCTCAGAGGCAAATGAAGATTTTTAGAGGGATTTAAATTGCTTGGGGACAGGGCGTAGGTGTGCAAACATGGGGGCGATACCCCAATAAAAATACTCAATGCACAAGAGTGGTAGCAGGCACAAGGTAAGGGCCTAGGGAAAGTGAAAGGCTCTTGCACAATCTATGAAGATCCCATCTGGAGGCAGCGGAGATACTTCATGAAAGAAGGTTGCTCTATAAATGCAATGGAATACTGTAATTTTTAGTTTTGATTCAGATTTACATAGTAGTCCTCTCCTTTCTCTTCTAACTCTGTTAGGCTACCCCAGAAACTGGTTTTGAGGTTGTAACCGTATGTTTAGAGATGGGTCACTGAAATAATGACTAAGCATGTTCTGTACAGTGCCATAATGGATCTATGGAAGAGGTCAACTGTGTGTGGAGCACTTAGTCCCATGCCTGTCAAGCTTGACAAACCTAACCTACTTCACTTCTTTACTATTTCCTTACAAGATCTGGGGCCGATTCGTACTTCAGCCTGTAGTTCATGATAGGTGAACATATGGGCAAGTGCATTTGCACTTGCAGGAGTTGCTTACAGCCTACAATCAACCCCTGCCTTCCCAGATGCTCACCTGTCATAAACTAGTTGTGGTGCATGACATTGTGTACCACAAACTCACCAACCCCTACCATACCCAACAGCGTCCAGCTGGCAACCATTCATACTCTGCCGGCTGGAGAGGCCTTTGGAGCTGCCACACAAGCCCACTGGCACCTCACATGACCTACTGATGTGACTGTGCAGAACATCAGCATTTCTGTAGTGACAGCGCTGATGTATGCACAGTCATGCAGGGTGCCACACTCAGAATGATGGCACCTTGTGGAGGAGCAGCCCAGTGATGAAGCACAGGTAAGTGCTTGGCCACATATGAGCTGGGCTGTCATTGACTAGTGCTTACAAGTGGAAACTCGCTCCTGGTAGCTGACGCTGAGGGGCTGTTCCTAAGTCTACAAAAACATGGTTGTGTCAAGTGCTGGAAGGCTTTGACATACATGCACCCATGGGAAGGGCCCACAAATGACAGACTTCCTATTACAAGGGCTCGAGCAAGCAGTCTGCTGTTGTGTGGCTCCTGCCTGAATTCCAGTGATGTTGCAAAGTCATGGAAGCCCACTAAGCCTAGAATGAACCCTCTGCATTTTACCGCTGTATTGTAGGTAAGAGCGAAGAGTCTTCTTTAAATGACAACCACATCTGTATTGCAAAGATTATACAAGAGGGCTTGCAAAAGACAGCAATGTATGCATCTAACCCTATAGCAGAACCCACAAAAGTGGCAAGAAGGTGGAAGGCGGACAAAAAAAGTCCAAATGCACATTTTTTTGGTCCTTCCCCAATTTCTAATAGATGGTATTTCTGCACATAGCCGCTTTAGAATCGAATGGCACTGAGAGGGATGGGTGTTGTGACATTTAGAAGGCAGATAGTTACCTTTTAAGAAAGGGTATTTAACAGAGTGTTAAAAGAACAAGCTGTCCCTCTGTCTAGAGTCAATGATAGTTATGATATCGAAGCAACAAAAAGATCCTATGATGCCGGACTCTTACCATCCTATATCATTAGCAAACCAGGATTATAAAATATTTATGACAATAATAGCAAAGAGAATTGCAAAGTATATTCCTAGTATAGTAAAGGAAGATCAAGGGGAGAAATATTAGTGACCCTATTCATAACTTAATGAATGTTTTATACAGTGTAAAAAAAGTAAGTTTTTTGAAGTTAGATGTACATAAAGGATTCGATTCGATTAATAAATATTTGATTAAAGTTTGTGAAGAAATAGGATTGGGCAGGAATATATGTAATAGAGCAATTTAGATTTGATGATTATAGACTGATAAGAATGAGAAGACTGGGAGTAATATTTGGGAGAAGAACAGAGGAACAATGAGATCTCCTAATTTGTACATTGGCAGCAATGAAGCAGAAGATGTGTTTAAAAAAGAAATCAGAAATATTACTGGAAACAGGTGATAGTGAAAGATTAATACACCATGGGGGGGGGGAGGAAAATAGATATATAAAAAGTATATATGCTGTAACGCAAATGTAGTGTAATTGAGTTGTTACTTTTATTTTGGACGTATGTAGGCTTTCACAGCCGGATTCAATCTCATTTGTAGCAGTTTTTGGACTGTTATGCTGTGTTCCAGGATTCTTCTTCAGAGAGTCTAAGCTTTGGATATAGGTGTGATATCCATCTTCAGGGGTCTTTGCTCTTGGCCGAGTCAAGGGTGACTGCTGTCTTAGTAGGTCTTGTTTCTGACATATTAGGCCTTTTCACACTACAGCCAAATGGCTGTAGTGCATTTAGGTTACAACACTCGGGGACGCTTTCCCCATTCACATCTTGACAGGTAAGGAATGTGTCTCCATGTGTTCCTACCTGCCTACGTGCGAATGGGGAAAGCATCCTTGTGTGTCCTAGCATGGAAAGGCCAGGATGGGGGTGGAACTCCACTTCTAGGCCTGTCTGCCATGGGGTCCGGCTGGACCCAGGGGTGGACAGTCATGGAGCCTATTCGCACTTGGCTTTATTCTGGAATATATCCTGGAATAGGGACTTGCTGTCCATATGCTAGTGCCGGCTTCAGCAGGCCCAAAGTGAGGTCTGCTAGAGTCTGCATTAGCATGTGGACCACAGACCCCTATCCTGAGATATACTGCAGAAAAAGGCCAAGTGCGAATAGGCCCCTGGTGTGGTCCCTTCCCCGGTTCCTGTGGGTTCCAGGGAACTGGATCAGGTCACCTAGGGCCCGCAAGTACCCCCATGATCATCCCCCCATGGGGACAGGCCTAAACAGGAACACACACATGCATGCAGCACCTACCTCATCCTCGCTGGCTCCCAAAATGGCAAGCCGAGTGTGCCTGTGAGTGCAGGCTGCTCTGATTGGCTAGCTCAAGAACCGGTAAGGATGAGGTAGGTGCTGTGCACACGTGTTCCCATTTAGGCCTGTCCCTATGGGGGGTGCCTGTGAGGGTTTCTGCGAGCCTTAGGGGACAGGATCGAGTCCCCTAAGGCTCGCAGGAACCAGGGAAGAGACTGCGCCAGGATTGCCCACTCCTGGGTCTAGCCAGACCCAATCCGGACAGGCCTGGGGAGAGGCCTGCATCTGTCAGGGAGCTGTTATCTGCACTGAAGCAGACGAACTGTCAAGCAAATGTGTGCACATTTGCTTGACAGTTCATCTGCTTCAGCGCAAACTTGTTGCCTCCCCAGCAATGTAAATGGAGGTAATGTTACCGGCAGAGCGAGTGAGCAAGTGAGCAAGGTTATTTTCCCATTCATCCCCTCTGGGAGTGTCCGCATGGCACCCGGACAATACGTGTTAGCCCCTTATTTCGCACGCAAAGCACCTGTGAAGTGGGTTTTTTTAAACACGTATTGACTCCCGTATGCCACATATTAGGGCTTTGTATGCGGATGCTCCCGAGATGGATGTGGAATCCTTTCAGATTATTTTTAGCATGCCGATGGGCCTTATAACTCTACTTTGAGGAAAGAATTTTTTCACCTGAAGCTGAGTATCTCAAGGCAAGCTTCAGCTAGACATCATAATACAGAAGTCTTCTCTATCTCTTTTCAGACATGAGCTTTCTAAGCTTGTATGTGTGTCTTGCTACAGTACTGTACCAACCTGCTGTTCAGGTAAGACATATACAAGTTTATGGTGAAGAAAATTAATGAACTGTCATAGCAAACAGGTCCTACTTTACATGTGCTCAAATCCAGAAAACCTGGAATTTGACATTTTGTTTCCACCAAGTTGTCAATGTTCTCTCAGGTATGTAACACAACACATACATGATCGAATACAAATTTATCTGAATATCTATGAGATTTTGCAACCAGAATGTTATACAGTGAAATAAAAATAAAGCATAATGTCTCCTTAGATGGAGGTAGGTCAACACAGCCCAGCTTTAAAGAAGATCCAAGCAAATCAGGAAAAGATCATTGTTGACCAACACAATGAGATAAGATCAAGAATATCCAATGCAAGGAACATGCTGAAGATGGTAAGAGGACATCCCGGAAACTGAACATGAATGCAGGCAGTACAATTAATGATTTCCAGCTTTTGCCAGGGATATTCTAACTTTCAGAAGCACTTAGTGAAGATTTATTTCTGTCCAGATGGGCAATAATGAAATAGGACCATGTCAGGGGGAAAGGCAGATGAAATGCAATTCTGCCCAGGTATCAAACATTTGTACAGTTTGCTTATAACCTCATGATGTATTTATGATAAAATGTGTGAAATGCTATAAACATCTAAAATATTGAATTATCATTATACATTTTTACCAGATACCAAAATACTTGCCAGAGTAGCTGCTTGCATTTTATGGTTCAGCTAGTCAACCACTTGGGCGTCAATTTAATCTTTTAAACATCACTGCTTTTTTTACAGTGGTAGTTTACCTTGCAAGCTTGGCTGAAGATAGGCCTGGAACTGTTCCCCAGGCAAGTATTGTTGGTCCCTTAAATAAAAAGTTCACTGCTGTATTTTATTTATTTATTTATTTATTTATTTATATTTATATTTATATTTATATTTATATTTATATTTATATTTATATTTATATTTATATTTGTATCGCGCCCCATACCCAAAGGTCTCTGGGCAGCTGACAACAGTATCAGACTGTGCTAAAACCTATACAAAGTTTAAAAACCAGCATGATAATAATAATAATAAAAATTATACAAATGCAGCTTAAAAACTATAGCTTTTGTAGGGGGGAAGCGTAGAGGGCATTTAGCCAAAGGCCTCAGTGAAGAGGTGTGTCTTCGCCACCTTCCTGAACGTAAACAGAGAAGGGGCCTGATGCACCTCCAAGGGGAGGTCGTTCCACAACCTGGGGGCCACTACTGAAAAGGCCCTCTCCCGGGTGCTCACCCGCCTAGCCGCTGAAGGCGGTGGGATAACCAGGAGGGCCTCTCCTGCAGATCTTAAAAGGTGGGCAGGTCAATATGGGAGAAGGCGCTCCTTTAGATATCTGGGGCCCAAGTCATTTAGGGCCTTATAAGTAAGAGTTAGCACCTTGAATTGGGTTCGGTAGTGAATTGGCAGCCAGTGCAGTTTTTTTGGAACCGGCGTGATATGCGTCCGGCTAGCTATTCCGGTCAGCACTCTGGCAGCTGCATTTTGCACTAACTGCAACTTCCGAACCGTCTTCAAGGGAAGCCCCACGTAGAGAGCATTACAGTAGTCCAACCTGGAGGTTACCAGAGCCTGGAAAACTGTGGCCAGGTCATCTCTGTCCAAAAAAGGTTTCAGTTGACGCACTAGCCGTAGTTGGGAGAAGGCACTCCTGGCCACGGCCTCCACCTGAGCTTCAAGTGTTAGTGCAGAGTCCAGGAGTACCCCTAAATTTCGCACCTGTCCCTTCCCGGATATTGCAACCCCATCAAGGACAGGGTATCTCCCAACTACTTGGACCCGAGAGCCTGTAACACACAGTACCTCTGTCTTGTCTGGATTCAGTTTCAATTTATTGGCCCTCATCCAGCCCATTACTGCCTCCAGGCACCTGTCAAGCACTTCAACCACCTCTCCTGATTCAGATGGCACAGAGAAATAGAGCTGGGTATCATCTGCATATTGATGACACCTCACCCCAAATCTCCTGATGATCTCTCCCAGTGGCTTCATGTAGACATTAAATAACATGGGAGATAAGATCGACCCCTGGGGAACCCCACAAGTGAGTTCCCAGGGTGTCGACTCAGTCTCTCCCACCACCACTATCTGAGATCGGCTCTGGAGATAGGAGCGGAACCAATGCCAGGCACTGCCTCCAACTCCTAAACTCCGTAGCCTCTCCAGAAGGATACCGTGGTCAATGGTATCAAAAGCTGCTGAGAGGTCCAGGAGAACCAGCAGGGTAGCATTCCCCCTGTCTTTCTCCTGGAGGAGATCATCAACCAGGGAGACCAAGGTGGTTTCCGTGCCATGACTGGGCCTGAAGCCAGATTGAAATGGGTCTAGATAATCAGCTTCCTCCAAGCATGCCTGCAGCTGAACAGTGACAACCCTCTCTAGAACCTTGCCTAGGAAAGGTATGTTAGCCACCGGGCAATAGTTGTTTAAATCTTCTGGATCCAGGGAGGCCTTCTTCAGGAGGGGACATACCACACCCTGTTTAAGGGCCAATGGAACCACCCCCTCCCTCAGAGAGGTATTTACCACTTCCTGGATCCACCCGGTCATACCTTGCCGGCTAGCTTTAATCAGCCAGTAAGGACAGGGATCTAGGGAGCATGTTATCGGCCGCACCCCTGCAAGCAGCTTGTCCACGTCCTCAGGCCGCAATAATTGAAACTGATCCAAAATAATTGGACCAGACAGTTCTCTGGATGCCTCCCCTGGACTAAGTCCAATTGTGACATCTAATCCCCTATGAATCTGAGCAACTTTGTCCTTAAAGTGCTTTGCAAAACTGTCACAGCAGATATTAGATGGCTGAGGCTCACGTTTCATCGAGCCAGGTTTAATAAGGCCATTTACTACTCTAAAGAGCTCTGCTGGATGGCTACTCGAGGACACAATGGCAGTGGAGAAAAAGCTACTTTTCGCCCCTGTCACCGCCAGGTGGTAGGCACGATAGTGTGCTCTAACTCGTGTTTGGTCAGATTCACAGCCAGATTTATGCCACTTGCGCTCTAGCCGTCGACCTTCCTGTTTCATGACCTGTAGCTCCATGGAATACCGAGGGGCTTTCCGGGCTCCACAAGCATGCCGAGGGCACTTGGGAGCAATCGTGTCAATAGCCCTGGTCATCTCCTGATTCTACAGAGAGACCTGAGCTTGTCCGATCTATGAAAGAATAATGTCACTGGATCCTTTGTTATGGCAGTTGTTGGCCAAGACTAAAATTCATGTGCTGACAGTTCAAAAATCACTAACATTTCTTTATTATTATTATTATTATTATTATTATTATTATTATTATTATTATTATTATTATTATTATTATTATTATTATTATTATTATTATTATTATTATCATTATCATTATCATTATCATTATCATTATCATTATCATTATCATCATCATCATCATCATCATCATCATCATTATTATTATTATTATTATTATTATTATTATTATTATTATTATTATTATTATTATTATTATTATTATTATTATTATTGTGATGATGTAAAACAGCAGTTACACACAGCAAACGAGATGACTATGCTGGATTTCGTATTATATCACTAGTTGGGCACTTCCCAAGCACCTAGGACTGCGTGATGTATTGGCGAATTATGCGAGCAGACCCCAGTAAAGTGACTTTTTGAAGTTGGCAGATGGATATTTTGTCAATGCCAATGGTTTTTAGGTGCCCGCTGAGATCTTTTGGCACCGTGCCCAGTGTGCCGAGGATGACTGGGACCACTTTCACTGGTTTTCGCCAGAGTCGCTGTAGTTCAGTTCTCAGATCTTCGTATCTGGTGAGTTTCTCCAACTGTTTTTCCTCAATTCTGCTGTCCCCTGGAATAGCAACGTCGATGATCCACACCTTCTCTTTCTCAACAATTGTAATGTCAGGGGTGTTGTGCTCCAGTTTTCTGTCAGTCTGAAGCCTGAAGTCCCAAAGTAGTTTTGCCTGTTCGTTTTCAACCACTTTTTCTGGCTTGTGATCCCACCAGTTCTTTGACACTTGCAGATGATACTTTTGGCACAAGTTCCAGTAGATCATTTGTGCTACAGAATTGTGTCTCTGCTTGTAATCAGTTTGTGCAATCTTCTTGCAGCAGCTGAGTATATGGTCGATGGTTTCATCTTCTTCTTTGCAGAGTCGGCACTTTGGATCTTCTCCTGATTTTTCAATTCTGTCTTTGATGGCATTTGTTCTTATTGCTTGTTCTTGTGCAGCAAGAATCAGTCCTTCTGTTTCCTTTTTCAATGTTCCATTCGTAAGCCAAGACCAGGTCTTTTCCATGTCCACTTTGCCTTCGATCTTCTCCAGGAACTGTCCATGCAGTGCTTTATTGTGCCAGCTGTCCGTTCGGCATTGAACTGCAGTTTTCCGGTACTGGTTCTTGGTTTGCTGCACTTTGAGAAGCTTCTGGTTGTTGACTTCAATCAAAGCTGATTCTTTGCTTTCTGCCACGTAATCTGCTAATGCATGCTTCTCTTCTTCCACTGTTTGCTTCACTTGCAAAAGTCCTCTACCGCCTGCTTTCCTGGGCAAGTACAACCTGTCGACATCACTCCGAGGATGTATGCATGGTGGATCGTCATCAGTTTTCTGGTTTTTCTGTCTAAGTTGTCCAATTCGAGCTGAGTCCAGTTCACAATTCCCGCAGTGTATCTAATGACTGGTATGGCCCAGGTGTTTATGGCCTTAATGGTGTTACCGCCATTCAGTTTACTTTTCAAGATTTTTCTAGTCCTTTGGATATACTCTTTACTGACCACAGATTTCACATGGCCATGCTTAATGTTATCCAGTTGCAAGATGCCAAGGTATTTGTAGGCTTCTGGCTGGTGGGACCTGATGGCTTGACCATTTGGCATTTCAATGCCTTCACTTTCAGTAATCTTCCCCTTCTTCAGTGCCACTGTGGCGCATTTGTCCAGGCCAAACTCCATACTGATGTCACTGCTGAATATTCGCACTGTGTTGGTCAGTGACTGGATCTCGATTTCAGATTTTCCATAAAGCTTTAAGTCATCCATGTACAGTAGATGTGAGATTTTCTGTGAATTCCTGGCAGTTTGATAGCCCAGGTTTGTTTTCTTTAGGATGAGTGACAGTGGGATCATAGCGATGATGAAAAGGAGTGGGGACAATGAATCCTTCTGGAAGATGCCCCTTTTGATGTTGATCAGTCCGTAGCTTTCATTTCCGACAAAAAGCTCAGTCTTCCAGTGTTTCATCGCACTTTCTATAAATTTGGTGATGTTCTGACTGATCCCGATGGTTTCCAGGCACTTTGTGATCCAAACATGTGGCAGTGAATCAAAAGCTTTTTTATAGTCGATCCGAGTCATATGCAGGTTTGTTTTTCGGCTTTTGCAGTTCTCCAGAATCATTTTGTCAATCAGTAGCTGGTCTTTTGTGCCCCTGCTTCTCCGTTTGTTTCCTTTTTGCTCTACTGGCATGATGTTGTTGTCTTCGAGGTAGTCTTGAATCCTGTCTGCTATTATGCCTGTCAGCAGCTTGAGCATAGTAGGTAGACAAGTTATCGGCCTATAGTTTCCTGGTGTGGCCCCCTTTGCTGCATCTTTCTGTATTAAGTATGTTTTGCCAGTTATTAGCCATTCACTGATGTTTCCTGTTTGCAGCATTTCATTGAACAGTTCGGCCATTTTTGCATGCAGGCTGGTCAGGTATTTGAGCCAGAAGCCATGCAACTGATCAGTGCCAGGGGATGTCCAGTTCTTCACTTTCTTCACTCTTTTCTTGACCATTTCGGGTTTTATTTCCAGCTGCTGCATTTTGTTCTTGGAGAATTTCTTATCGAAATCCTTTATCCACCCAGCAGTTTTGTTGTATTCTTTTTCAGCCTCCCAGAGATCTTTCCAGAAGTTGGTTGTTGCTTCTTTCTCTGGCTTTTCCATTTTCTTGTCTACTTGCTCATGCAGGCTCTGGTAGAACTGCCTCTGATTAGACTGGAACATTTGGTTCTGCCTGTACTGAATGATTCTTGCTTCATATCTTTCGATTTTCCTGGCTGTAGCTGTTATCTGCTGTTTCACGATTTCCAAAGCTTCATCAATTTTCCTTGTATTCAGCCAGTATTTTTTGATCAGATGTTCTTTAGTCTTCTCGTTGTTCAGTTTCTTCTCCTTCATGTTTTTTAGGTTGCTGGCATCTGATCTCAGGCTTTTTATTTTCAGTTTCAGTCGAACTTTCCACTTTGGCTTTCCAGTTGATTTTCTAGTTGGTTTTGGTTGCAGTAACCCTAGTTCTTCTGTTACTATCACAGCTGTACTGTAGGCAAGCTGGTTCAGTTCTTCGATTGTTGCTACCTGAACAGTTACAAGGGCAGAGTTGATGTCATTCATCAGTGGGACAAGTCGTTTTCTGCCTATAGTTTTTAGGGTTGGCAGTCGCTTTCGCTCTGTACTTGATGCTGTATGAGCCATTATTCTGTCCTTCAGTTCCTGCTGTCTTTGAGACAATGTGCCAGGTGTTTCATCCATGACTTCATGCTGCTGTTCTTCCTCTTCTTGCAGAATTTCCAGATTTTCATCAGGTTCTAGGTGATCAGTGACTCCTGGTCTTGTTGGAGCTTCTGTTGCTGCCACAATAGGCTGCGGTGCTTCAGTTTCATTAGTTTTTCGTATTTCTTCGAGTTCAGCTTCACTGAACACTTTAGTCCCGCTTATGAATCTTCTCTGATCAGCTAGCCGCAGTTCTGTTATCTTCGAATCTGGGTATTCTTGTTTCCATAGCTGGTGCATCCGTTTTTGATAGCCTCGTTTTCCAGGTTCTGATTTGTAGTAACACTTCATGACTACACGATTCTCTGACCTTGAGAATTTCTGCCACTTCCTTGTTTGTGGATTTTGTTCCTGTAGCCCATTTGTCGACGATTGCCCAGGTTCCTCAGCAACCGCCGCGGTCCTTTTTATTCTGGGCGATGACCGAGCCAGTATAGACTTCTTTTTTGTTTGTGTCTCCATTGTGATAAATGGGTTGGGTGCACTTAGTCTGGCTCCTCTGCTTCGACCACTCTGGCATGGTTGAACCTGCCAGTAGTTTGCACTACCGCTGTCAGGCTGAAAAGGCCCATATAAGGAAAAGTGTAGTGATGTGTGCAGAACAGGTAACTAGGAGTCAAGAATCACCAGACTGTCACCAGTTGCTGAAGGTTGAATGAAGTAAGGATTACAACACAGGGATTGTGCAAGAGTTGAGTAAGATTGTGTAACAATTGTGAAATACCAGGATGTGAGTCACCAACTCTGATAGTGGAAAGATATAAAGGTAGTCACACACGGCTGTGTGACACACTTGCTTAGTTGATGGAGACTGGAGAGGAATGCAACCGCTAAGATGTAACCGCTACAAAAAATAAACAAACCTCCTTGGAGAATTTACGACTCTGTCCGTTTGCTGGAGACTGTGGGCTGGAGAAAGAGGGGTAAAAGGTGCTGAAACGGACAGCTCCGAAGGAATCTGACAGCCAAGCTGAAAGACACAGAGACGTGGATTTTCCCTAGCACGAAGAGGCGCAACTCTGCGAATGATGTATTACCAACAGGGGGTACCTGACACCCCACTACCCCCTAACAACCGCCGGCCCAGCTCTCAGCTTCATTGGAGCACTCAAGCCCCACCACCACGACAAGGCCACACCCATCGGGGGTATTATTATTATTATTATTATTATTATTATTATTATTATTATTATTATTATTATTATTATTATTATTATTATTATTATTATTATTATTATTATTATTATTATTATTATTATTATTATTATTATTATTATTATTATTATTATTATGTAAAAGCAGCAGTTACACACAGCAAATGAGATGACTATGCTGGATTTCGTATTATATCACTAGTCGGGCACTTCCCAAGCACCTAGGACTGCGTGATGTATCGGCGAATTATGCGAGCAGACCCCAGTAAAGTGGCTTTTTGTAGTTGGCAGATGGATATCTTGTCAATGCCAATGGTTTTTAGGTGCCCACTGAGATCATCATCATCATCATCATCATCATCATCATCATCATTATTATTATTATTATTATTATTATTATTATTATTATTATTATTATTATTATTATTATTATTATTATTATTATTATTATTATTATTATTATTATTATTATTATTATTATTATTATATAGAGATGGAACCCTGAAGCTGCCAGAAATGCACAAGAATGGGCAAACAAGTGTTTATTTAGGTACAGTAGCCAGGCACAAAGAAAAATAGGTAAGCAAAGGACTTCAAGAAGTGCAAATTCAAGGAGGCCGATGTTTCATTGAAAGATCAATTCCAGAGCAACGGGATGGGTATCAGTTGCCTTGGATAGTCATTATTTTCTAAAATGCCTGTAAATGTCTGGCTCTCCATATCTTTAGGTGGTGAGGGAAGGAAGGAATGGGGAAAATGCAAAGCCAAGTCCCCCTACCTCATTTTCTACTTTTCTCCCAGGTTGTCCGATCTATGAAAGAATAATGTCACTGGATCCTTTGTTTTGCCAGTTGTTGGCCAAGACTAAAATTTTCCTGCTTTTTAATTTGCCTGAGGCAACAATATTTTCCCAACATTTCCTGGTCCAAAATAGGGACACATTATTCTTTCTATTATTCTCAAATGAAGGTCCCTGGTTGATTCTGTTATCAGAGACAGAGATAGTCTAGCAACCATTGTCCATTCATTCACATTTAGATTATTGTAACACACTGGGTGAGCAGCTGCCCTTCGTCCTGTTCCAGAAGGTGCAACTATTGCAAAATGGACCAAGCAGGTTGCTTTGTGGAGAAACTTAAAGTGTGCACATCAAACCTGCATTTGAGTACTTGCTTTGGTTGCCTACCAGGACAGATTCAAAGTTTTATATTTGCTTATAAGTCTAATCACAACTTAGGACAAGCTTATTGGGCAGACCACCTCCCTCAGTATAGATCTAGGAGATCATTATATAGTGGGCACCACAAATCAATGAATGTCATCTTATGACTACCCACAGTCAGGTTTTCTCTGTTACCCTCTGGAACAGTCTCCCTTTTGCTATTCATAGGGTGCCTACACTTTGTGAGTCAGTTTGGTCCTGTGGTTAGAGTCTTGGATTCTTATCTGGGATTCCCCCAGTTTGAGTCTGCACTTACTGTGTGCATGAAGCCAACTGGGTGATCTTCGGCTAGTCACAGCTCTCGTTCTGAGCTCTCACAGCCTCACCTACCTCACAGGGTGTCTGTCTTGGAGAGAAGAACAGAAGGTTTGTCAGTTGCTTTGAATCCCCTTAAAAGGATGAGAAAAGGGGGTATAAAACTCACATTCATCTTCTTCTCCTCCTTGGCTTTTAAGACTTACCTTTCGTCTAGGCCTTTCCAGAGTGAATATTTGGGTCCTCATCCTTGATTTTAAGAAGGTTGTTATATACTTATGATTTCAGCAGTTTTTATTCTTTGTAAATCATTTTGAGATGATATTTTAATGGAAGGCTGTACAGTTATCTTTTTGAATTTTGCCTTATTTAAACATTAACTAAATAATCCAAATATTGAAAACAAAACAATTATACAACACAAACTACACATTTTCCATGATAAATACCACTCTTCCCCATTTTCAGGACATAATGACATTAATGAAATAATCTATTCACTGTCAATACACTTGCTTTCAATTGGTTTGGAGCAGTTGGTCTGTTGCTGTATGAACATATTATATACACATATTATATACACAATAATATGTGTATACCATTGTTCTTTAGTCCATTCTGCCATAGTTAATATTGCTACTCCCAATAATTTGTTAAATAGAAACATAATTATCTGTCATATATTAACTTTTATATATTTGCAGTATGCACAATATCTATATTCATAAAAATTTGCATTTGTAATACAATATTGTTCTAAAATTATATTACCCTGGGACACCACCACCACCACATACTAATTTCACATAGATGCCAACATCTTGATGGAATCATATGCTTTGTACGTGGCCAATAGGGGCATCCTATACCAGTGGTGAAATAGTTCCTTATTCAATATATTTTATCTTATTAACTTCCTAAATTTTCCTCTTCACTTCTTTCCTAGTAATATTAATATCAGATTGCCAAGTTCCCAATATTACATCCATTATATTTTCCTTATCCTCTATTAATAATCTATACCTTTTACCAGTTCCTATTTTGTATTAATAATCTTTGATTTTTTTAAAAAAATTCTATTTCCCTGAATGGCCTAATAAGAATTTTCTTAATATTATTTATCCCTAATATTAGGGATGTGCACAAATGGGCATCAGCATATCTCTTGGGACTTTATTAATTCTTGCATATCTAGACTTGACACTGTAAATCCTACCAGTCTCTTGAGTCATAATTTCTTCTTCAGAGTTAGTCAGCTCTGTCAACATCTGAACATTTTCCACTTGTGCCTTTAGTATGTTTCTGAATCTTCAATAGAACTCCTTCCCATGGTATTCTATCATCAGTTGAGCATCCTCAGACATCCTCAAACTTAGCTTCCGCTTTATGTGAGTCATTCTCCAATTTGTGCATCTTATAAGTTCCCCAAGTTCTTTCTTAACTTGAGTCATCTCACTTCTAAGTTGTTGGAAGCTCTCTGTAAAGTGTTTTTCAAAATCCCATGGTGATCCCTCAGTTTTTGACAGGATTGATTAATTCAAGACAAAATCTGAAAGTCTTTGCTGATTTTTCTGGTCCTTACATGCAGTTTTCTTTCTTGTTTCCATTTTTCTTTAATTTTTCTTTCAATTTCTACTGAAGTTTTTAATGAATTATAACCTTTCCCCCCACTTTTATAACATCAAAAATTATGGGAAAATAATTTTTATCCATTGTTGCCATCTCGTGGTCATTCTGAATATTGTAATTCAAAGTGTAACAACTCCTTTCTCAAGTTGTGATATATAATTTCTGGTTTCTGCTTCAGCATGTTTCTTTCCCATGCATCTTATCTGATAAGAAATTCTAACAGTAGCAAGTTCTTTATTTACTGCTTCTTTTTAACAGGGTCCCCTCTGCTTGTTTTAATTTAAAAGGTTCTTGTAGAACAACTTTCTACATTTTTTCAGTTAAAGGCAGTGTTCAGTCCTCTCCTGACAAAAAGGCAATATTTATAGAAGCTCTTATCTCCTCAAACAAGCCTTGGGAGGCTTTTTATGTTTCTTTCTTTGTCTTGGGTTAAGTTCAAAGAAGACTGATGACTCTGAGCAACTGCCAGTTCTCTGATGATCAGTCTAGCAATTAGTGGTAACGGTGCACACATTTTTAATTTCCTATAACCTTTAAATCAAATCTCAGAATATTTTCTTTTGTTTAGTTGTTCACATCAAGGTATCAACTAGACACACTAGACAAGATGGAACAGGAGAGAAGCTGTATAGTCAACTGCAATGCATGTAGCATGTTTATTTTCTTACTGGAAAAGAACCTGCACTACACCTGCCACAGGTGCAAACTTGTCCCTCTGTTGAAAGTACAAGATCTTGAGGAGAGCGTATCTACATTGAAACTTATTAGGGAAAGTGAAGACTTCCTCAAGAAAACGGAAGAAGCTTTTCAAAGTGATTTAAGAAAGAAAATAGAAAACCACCAGAAGCTGCGGAATGGAAGCACGTGACAAAAGAAACAGAAGGATACTGCAGCAGTCAACACCTGTACAGTTGAAGAACTGGCACATGGCTATCACACAGGAGAATAACGAGGAAGAGCAGGAAGATATGACAATGCTTTCCAGAGAGGAGTGTTTAGCAAGCACTTGGGATACTCTTGAGAAGAAAAAGTGAAGGGCTGCTGTGAAGAAGAAAAGGAGAGTGGTTGTTATTGTAGGGGATTCCTTACTGAGAGGAATAGAAGCAGCTTTGTGAAGACCTCTCATGACCTCACAAGAGGTGTATTGTTTTCCTTGTGTGCAAATAAAAGATGTGACTGACAGGACTCTTTGGACCTACAGACTACTACCCATTCCTACTAGTACACGTAAGGACAAATGATACCACACAGAAGGACTTTGCTGCTATCTTTAGGGACTTTGAAGACCTAGGCAAGAAAGTGAAGCATCTGGGAGCGCAGGTTGTCTCCTCATCTATCCTTCCCGTGAATGGTCACAAAATGAGAAGGTGGAACAGGATTGTAGAGGTGAACAACTGGCTACGTCGATGGTGCTATCAGGAAGGATTTGGATTCCTAGATCTTGGAGTGAAGTACTTGCATGATGGACTCCTTGAAAGAGATGGGCTGCATCTTAGTAAAACAGGAAAGCACATATTTGGAAGGAGCCTTGCTGCACTCATCAAGAGAGCTTTAAACTAGAGCAAAAGAGGGAGGGACTTAAAAATCCAGACAAAAATATACAGCTAATGCATACAGATGAGGGTCTTGCTATCAAAAGTAAAGGGAAAGAGCAAAGACTAAAAGCTAGGAAATAAACTAGAGGAGTCAAGACTGTAAGAGATATCTGCCACAAACTAAAATGCTTCTATACCAATGCACAAAGCATGGGAAACAAGCAAGGAGAACTTGAAATACTAACGCGGGAAAAGAAATATGATATCATTGGCATCATTGAAACATCGTGGGATGATACATGTGATTGGAACACAAAACTCGATGGCTACAACTTATTTAAAAGAAATAGGCTTAACAAAAGGGAGGAGGTGCTGCATTTTAAGAAAAGCATTTAACTGCACAGGAATTCATATTTCAGATAATAGAAGCCTTGTAGAAACTGTTTGAGTAAGAATACAAGGAGAGAGCAATACAAAGGATACAATTGTGAATGTTTACTATAGCCCCCCCTAGACTTTCTACATCAGATGGCCAAGCTCTCAGGAAATCATGACATGGTGATTATGGAGGACTTTAATCATCCAGACCTTTGTTGGAAATCTCTCTCAAGCAAAAGTCCCAGGTCCAATAAATTCTTATCCTCTCCCGTGGATAACTTCATCAGCCAAAAGAATGAGGAAAATACAAGGGGATCTAATTCTTGGATCTAATTCTTACCAACAGGGAAGAAATGGTTGAGGAAGTAAGGGCGACTGGGACCCTGGTAGGCAGCAACCATGCTATCATTGAATTTTGGATAACAAAAGGAGGGAAAGCTACGACGACTAGATGGCGCGCCTGCACAGAACGGCTCCTGAGGGCAAGGGCTGCCAGTAGCAGCCCCAGCCACTCAGGAGGCACGCAGGACCCAGGCACGCTGCATCCTGGGTGCCTTGTCTTAGAATCGGGGCAACGCTGAACAGGTAAGGAGGGGATTCGCCACGCTCCCCCCCCGGGTGGGCTAGGGTGGTCTTTAGGGAGGCTCACCTTGGCTCCAGAAGTGGCGATCCGCCGCTTCTGGGGTGAGGGCAAGCCAAAAGGTAGGAGTCCCCCAGCTAGCCGTGCTTGGCTCCGACAAGCCAATCATGGTGAGCCGGGGGAGGGCCCTCCCTAGGCACACTTGCACCGTGCGGACGCATCCTAAATGGATGCGTTTTCATGGCCCAAGACCCATCAAGCACACTTGAAATGTGGTGTGCAGTTAGCACCCATTTAGCACACTTTAAGTACGGATAGGTGCAGACGCACCTACCAGAAGTGTGCTAAATAGACCCCGCAAATGCGGACGTGCCGCCGAAAACCGCTTTCAAAACGGTGTTGCTGTGCGAACACACCTCACCGGAAGTGTGCCAAACAGCAACGCGTGTGCGGAATGGCCGCACCAGAAGTGTGCTTAATGGGTGTTAAAGGGCCTGTGCGGAAGCACCCTCTATTTTGAATTACAACACCCATTTTTAAAATCCGATGCAAGAGAGAAGCAAAAAGAGACCATGGAGACGCACCCTTAGTGATATTTGACTACCAACCATTTAGGGTGGTTTAGCTCTGGCCGGTATATTGGACCAGCAAGTATATCAGGACTATCTCTTCCACCCTTAGGAAGCAACAGTTTGTGGAAACAACTGCCCTTGTATTCTTGCTCATCTGGTATTCTGGCCAGTGCATATTCACTCATAAAAATAACTTGTCCTGAAAGGGAAAATTAGCCATTTGAACCGTCAGGTTGAACTCTCAGATAAACAGGACCCTTCCCTTCACAAACAATTGCCTCATCTTGAGATGCACAAAAGATCTTCACTTCCAAACTTTTTACGAGGCACCGCAAAGCCTTCCTTTCTTTCCAGTTGGCATGTACCTCCCAGGCCAGCAGTGGTCACCCTGAGAACAGATGCCACCCTTTGGTTGGTCTCATTCTCCCGAGCGTCACATGATCCTGACTGGTTACCTCAGCTTGATAAGGTCATAATATCGAATCAATAAAGATTATTCGTATTCGGTTATCTCAGCTGAGGTTCCTAGCCGATCGCCTGGAGGGATGGGCATGGATATTTGTACCTCTTGTTATTCGTCCAAATTCAGACATTCAAACATTAATTGAATGTTACAACATTCGTACATTAACATTTCTACAAATACGATCATTTTGGACATTTGTACAAACAGTTTGGACATTCGTTAAACTGGGGAGGTGGGAAAGCAAGGTGCCACTCATATCTGCAACAGATCCAGGTTGCATTCGGCATGGATCGAGAGCAGATTAAAAGTGGATTTGGGTCAGATTGGACGCTTTCAGAGCACGGATATGTTACGGATACATATCAGATACGTATGTGTTCATGTTTGGGTACGTACTGGATATGTATCCGTTCATATTGGGTATGTATGAGATATTCATACAAATTCGTATGAATCGTGAATAGAATCCTATCACATTTGAAGGGGTCTATTAAAATGAGTATGGATTCTCCAACATTCGATTCATTACAAACTTAATGTCAAAAAAACCATTTGTGCACATTCCTAATTGTCTGCTTTTCCCAGAGAGATCAGGCCTCATCCCAGTCCTTGCTGTCTTCTGAAAGCTGATTACTGGTCCTATTTCATGAATGGGGCATATGTCCCTCAAATTCAGCTGCATCTGCTCCTTTAGGTCCCTCCGAAATCATCCGTTCACTATGTCAGCTTCTTCTGGGGCAGCTGAGGGGGAAGATTACAAAGTTCTCACTTCTACCATGGCTTCAGCTTCATCTGCCACTGTGTTTTCAGGCTTGTGATTGGCTGCTTAAATCTCTATCCAAGCCAACCCCCATAATAAGTTGCACTTGGAGTTATGATTTTACAGCTTAGAAACAGGCGCCCTTTTCCAGTCCTTGAGATGCAGTAATGCATTCCCCAGCAGAGCAAATGCTCCATCTCAGGACTTCCTACACACATTCCTCCAGCCCTTGTGCAAATAGGTCTCTGGTTCTGCCAGGTGCCCCCTCCAAGCAATGACTGCAGAGTATGTTCGGCCAATACCCAGACAAGGAAACTTCCAAATCCTTAGATACACCAGCTTGAACTAACATTACGACATAATGAAGACACACTGTTCTTTCTACTATGAAAATAGCTCATTGCAATATTTATAGAGGCTTTTGATAATGTCAACTGTATGCCGATGAAATCCTATTCCCTTTTACTCAATCTTCAGTGGAGTGTTTTTTGTTTGTTTGTTTTAAACTGTTAGAGACAAATGATCTCTTCTCGTGGTTAACTGTTACCTAATTGCTTCACGAGGATGTCCTTGCCAGACTATCACATACGCAAAGAGCAGGAGGTGCTCAGAGTAAGTCCCTCTGCCACCCAGCAGCAGTTGCTTCACACACGGAGCCCTTCAGAAGAGATAAAACTTGGCAGATACCTGCGTCACTGGGACTGGCTTTGACTCTTATTCCTTGCAAAACAGTTGACTAGTGAAAATGCAAACTTTTGGAAATGGTTCACTATAAGAAACCCTCCTTGCTCCACATGTGCACGTTCAGTTTGAGAAGTTAGCATAGAAGCACATGAAAAACAGTATGCATCCTAAAGGATTTTTTCCACTGGGCTCCTTTAATCTGGATCGGAGAAGATCTGGATCTAAGGAATGAGTACTTCCCTTAATCCATATCTAGTAGATCCGGATTAAGGGAAGTACCCAATGGGTTGTTCTGCATTTGCCACAGAAAAGCAGATCTAAATAGATCTGTTTTCAGCAATCTGTCCTCCTGAAGATCTGTCACTATTTGCAATGGATCGGAGCCCCCCCCCCATGTGTGGATGCACGGGGACGATGGATTCCAGAGGACAGACAGATTGGAGTGGGCGCTGTGCAGACACACCAGCACCCATTCCAATTTGCCCTCTGGCTCGCGCATCGGTGCATGGAGCTGCCAGTCACCATGTGTTTCTGGTGCGACCAGTGCATGGGGAAAGGGCTTTGGAAACAGGCGGTCCTGCTTCCGCCCTTCCAAAATGGCGGCCACCGGGAATCCATCTCTTCCCCTGGCTGTATGCACTCTACCTCTTTGACAGCTCACCAATGGGTGAGGCTGGGGGAGGGCCTTCAGAAGCTGGATTGGGATCGGTGCTGAAGCGTCCACACAGCACCCACCCCAATCCGTTTCCCCAATCCAGCCTTGCTGCTGTTACCCTGTGCATGTGCGAATGTGCAGGGCTTCCAAGGATCTGTCCCTAATTGGGGCAGATCCTCTGAAAAAACGGTTCGCCGGAAAATGGATCTTTATAGATCCGGGTTTTTTGGCAGCATGTGTGAAAAGGGCCTTTGTCTCTAGCTTGGTCTAGTGGTTAATGAGCCGGATTCTTATCTGGGAATACCAAGTTTGATTCCACTCTCCCCCAGGAAGCCAGCTGGGTGATCTTAGACTAGTCACAGCTCTCTTCTGAGTTCTCACAGCCCCATCTACCTCACAGTGTGTTCTTTTGGGGGGAGAACAACAGAAGATTTGTCAGACGCTTTGAGTCCCCTTAAATGGGTGAGAAAAGTGGAGTAGAAAAGCCAGCTCTTCTTCTTCTTCCAGTTGTCTATCTCAGCAGGATATTTAAGTATAGCCATGGCCATTCATTTCATCAGTCCATTGCCTCCGTAGGATCAGACTGCTTGGCTTATAAACTCTGAGATGACAGTGAGCTGCTTCTACTCTTTATTTTCTCAGTGTGTTTCTTGAATCACTGACATCAAATTCCACAGATATATGGATGGAAAGATGATAGAAGGCAAGTGAAACTGCAGCATTGTCGTTCAATTTTTAGAATGACTGATGCTGTAGAAGTGAAAAACAAGAAGAAAATCTAGCCAGAGAGAAAGCAACAATAAAAGCAAAACAAATGTCAGTTTTGTTATTGAGGCAAGTTCTTCTCCATGGGTGTTTCCGCACAGGGGCTTTAACACCCATTAAGCACAGATTGGGAAAAGCGTGTCCGCATTCGTGTGCATTTTTAGCACACTTCCGGCCACGCGTGTCCGCATTTAGCGTCCCTCTTTAATGCAGATTTTGGCGGCAAAACCGCTTTGGCACCACCGCGTCTGCATTAGAGGGGGCTATTAAGCACACTTCCGGTAGGTGCGTCCGCACCTACCCGTGGTTAATGTGTGCTTAATGGGTGTTAGTGACACACCACTTCCCAAGAGGTTTTGTGCCATGAAAACACATCCATTTAGGATGCATCCACACGGTGCAAGTGTAACTAACACGTGCCCGCCCCTGGCTCACCATGATTGGCTCGCTGGAGGGACCCTGGTGCCACAGCTCACCCTGGCCCCAGAAGCTTCCCAAAAGCCCACCCTAGCCCACCCTGCTAGGACCACTGCGAAACGCCTCCTTACCTCACCGTGGTCATCTTCTTTGTGAGGGTCTTCTCCCAGGATGCAGTGCACCCATCTCCAAACTGGATTTGCACCGCGTGTGAGGTGGCAGGGGTGCGGGGTAGATCCGGATCTCTTAGATCCGGATCTACCCCGTTAATCTGGATCTTCTGTGCACCCGGAGCTATTAAAACCAGTTCCCCTGGGTGGGGAACCGGTTTTAATAAATCTGGGTGCCAGATATCCATTTTTATTTGCCCCTGTGCGGAAACACCCCATCTGTCTTTACTCTTTTGTGACTCTTGGGCTGTGATCCGGCTTGACTTTCTAAAACCGGAATTAAAGTAAATAGGATGCAGATGCACATTCTGCCCCTTCCCATTTTTAAAATTTTAAATCACACTCAACCCTGATTCTGCTCTTCCCACAGAAAATGCTCCAAAATGCATTGGGGAAAGAGAATATTTTCCTCCCCGCCCTTTGACAGTTGGGGTGGCCACCCCTCTCTCCGAATTGGGTTCACTAACATGATGATGTGGCCGAGGGTGGGGAACTCCAAGTCCATCCTTTGATCCTATACCCAGCCTCTTTTGCAAATTTCAGATTAGTCATTCCCCCACAATCACAGGGATCGACTCCATGATGCTTCAGTGTTGCGCAAAATCACACCCCTAAGCCTCCCTTGGCCACACTTTCCCTTTGCTTTCTCCTTTCTTGCCTTTCTCCTTGCTTCCCATCCACCCACTGTGGTTGGTTCATGCAGGAAGGAGCCAGCCAAGCTGTCTTTCCCCAAGCAAGAAGAAAGCTTGGGGAAAGCATGGACAGGAAGCGGGGGAAAAGTCGACTTGACTGCAGGACATTTCTGAAGAAATGAAAGGAAAATCAGCTTCAAAATGAGTGGGGGATAAGATGATCATGTTCCAATATTAACCAAGGGAAGGAAAGTTTATATAAAGCCCGAAGCACCAGTTGCTTAATGGCTCGGGCAAGAATTTTGTTCCTTTTCTTAAAGGAAGCCTAACAAAACAACTAATTTTGTCTAACTGGCTACAAATTAGCCTGGCAACAATGCCATTTCCTTCTCCTTCTTTCCTTCTCCCTTCCTTCCTTTTTTCTTGGCTGCCCTACGGAAAGTGAAACCCCCACCCATTTAATGATGCACCCACAACAGCGACAGCGGGGTGGGGGTGGGGGTGGTGACCAGAAGGCACGATCTCTGCCCAATACTGTGGAACTGTTCCAAAAGGAAAAAAGATAAAGCATTTTAGCAGCAAAAATAGGAGGGAGAGCTGTTTTCTCTAGGGTTTTTAAAATGCATTTTTGGGCAATTTACTCCTCAGAAACTGCAGGAAGCCAATTTTAATGGGGACAAACAGTTTTCAAATCGTTCTGAAAGCTCAAAAAAACCCCAGTGGGAATGGCACCATGGATGCTCACGAAACCTAATCAAGGCATATCCATTTCCCTGAACCTTATTCATTGTGTTAATAGGAGCATTTTCAAATAGAAAACTGTTGACAAGAGAGTTTAAACATGTTTATTCTGCATTCTCTGAACTGAATGAAGACCCTTGAAGTGCAAACAGTGAACTTCCCTTTGGAGTCCCAAGTGGTGATTTTGTTTTAAGTAAAAACTGCACTGAAATACCAATACATGTGTGTTGGAATCTTTGTTAAATCTGGGAACACTTGTTTAGCTATCTGTATCACCAGGAGATGTTCTATCCCTGTAACATAGACATAACTAAGTTTCTGTTTTTCTGTGGGAACAGCATGTTTATCACAGCTAGGTCTCCGCTTTCTTGAGAGGAAAATTCCATTCTGGTTAGTCCTAATGTGTGCTTTTTGTTCTGTATATTCCTGACTGAAGATATAGTGAATAGATTGTATACCATGTATCGCTTTCATACTTTCATTCATGTAACCAACTATGCATTTAGCTAGATACTATCTTGCAACCATGAAGACAATGAAGGCCTCCCTGCTTGGAAGAAACCATTGTGTCAGTTCTCCTGCCTGTGAACATCATCTTCATGTGTTATCTGTTGTGATCCTAGCAGTTAGCTATCTCTGAAAATCTACAGCTTTAACAATGTGTCCTTCTCTACTTTCTCCTAAGCTTTCAAGCCATAAAGAACAGAGAATGCCCAAACTCTCTGTTAGAACATCCTGCATGTGTTTATGACAGCAAGAATGCCAGGATAACAGCCGGGCTTGTAACTAGCATCTCCAGGGCTCTGCGAAATACCTGCAAACCTTCTGAGGTCCCTGCTCCAACTCATTCTCTGAGAGGCAGAATTCACCAGAAGGAATGGAGCCTACAGAACACCCCCAAGGTCCCTTTGTGGCCAAAGACCTCCAACGGATGTGTCAGGCTCCTTCTCTGTTTATGTTCAGGAAGGCGGTGAAGACGCCCCTCTTTGCTCAGACCTTTGGCTAAATGTTGGTTATGTTTCTCCCACTGCAAGCACTACTGCTCTGACTGATATTGTTTTGTTTTTAACATGCTGGATTTTGTCATTGTGTTTTCTATTGTTTCAAAATACAGTATATTATTTTGTTTGGTATGCTGGATTTTAAAGGTTGAGACCTTTGGGTATAGGGCAGGATAGAAACATAAGCAATACATAAAATAAATAAATGGATAGCAAGAGCTACATCCAGAGGGGCCGAAGCAGCAGTTCTGTTACATTCCAAAGTCATCGAAGGAAAGAATTTTCTTTGGTGCAGAAGGGGAGATAAAAGTTTTATTCAGTTGGTACATTTGCCTATAGAGCACAAGGAAAAAAAACCCAGCTGTGTAATAATTGCATGGAAAGAACATAAAGAAGATGGATTTTTTGTTATCTATGTACCTAATTGATTTATGTGGTACATTTGCGTGTTGCTTCACAGTCTTCCATTACTGGATGCCATCATTCCCATTGCTTCTTTATGTCTGGGCAGTTATCCTAGTTTTGCTAAAAATGATCAAAGAAAGTGAGAAAACATTGAAGTTACATCCATCAAGTTACATACTTTAGGAAATGAAAGCAAGGTTGAAGCCCCTGATGAATAAGAGGCCCCCCTGGACTGTGGCTTTTCTGGATTCAGCAACAGGATGGGCCTGGCTAGGTTGCATGGGGCATCTCTGCCCTCCCCTTTGCCTCCCTTGGAGTAATGGCAGGGTGCAGGAGGTCACTGGACTAGAGGAGCCTGGTTTGCCACACTTCCTGGAGATGGGAGGCTAACAGGAAATCACTGTTTGCACCCCAAGTTGTTCCCTTTTCCCTCCCTCCCTCCCTCCATTTGTACTGCATCATTCACCAGGAAGTGCCAAGCAGTCCAAATCTACCCTGCTTTTCTCACCCATTTAAGGGGACTCAAAGTGGCTGACAAAGCTTTTCTATTCTTCTCCCCTCCACGGAACACCCTGTGAGATAGTTGGGGCTGTGACATGCAGCTGACTTTGTGGGGGAGTGTGGAATCAAACCCGGTACTCCCAGATAAGAGTCCAGCTCCTTAACCACTAGACCAAACTATAACATATTCTAAAGCATAACCCCTTCCTTAGCCTCTCACTTTTCCTCTCCCTTAGCTACACTTGCTTGACATCTGAATTCCCCCAGTTTGTTTCCTTCATCAGCTACTCTCTGTCTTACCTTACGTGCTGCCTCCCATCTCTCATGGAGGCACTGATTGTCATGCACCTGTTCTAGCATGTTTGGATAGGGATCTCCTTATGAGAAGCTCTTTCATTGAGGGCAGTGGATCACATCATGGGCAATTCAGTGAGCCAATTGAACAAATCAGCAAATCACTGGAGATCTTATAAGCTCAGAGGACTTGCTTGCATTTGCACATTCAGAGGCTAAAATTAACAGTTGTCTCATAGGTTTTGTTCAGACATAACAAAAGGCTCAGTGAGACACTGTGTGACCCTGGTATTCCCAACCCTTCTCTAATCCACAGTTTCTAGCATCGAATGTTTAGGAGGGGGCAGACTGGAGCATGAACAAACCCACCTGGAAGCCTTCTCTAATACATATATCTGCTAGAGTTGTGCATGAATGTTTTTTTTTACCTTCTATTCAAATCAAATCAAATACCCCGAAATCCGATTTGATTCAAATCCTTTAAATTCAAATTTAAGAAGATTTAACAAGATTTGATTCAAGTTCACCAAATTCTAATCGATTTGTTTGAATTTTTGATTCGAATCTGCACAGACGAATGTTGACAGCATTCGTATGTGCATGTACGCATCTTCCCCACCACTGTAAACATCTGTACGCATCCATACACACCCATATGCATCCTGTCATTATCCTGTATGCAACTCGTTTTCATCTCGTACAGATCCGAACAAATGCTTACGGATGCAGGAAAGATGCGTTTCTTCACGTATGCATCATGTAAGAACCCGTACACATATGAATGTCTGGATAATTCAAACAAATAGATTTGAAGTTTGAAATTCAGTTCAAATGTTTACGTTCAAATTTCGGGACATTTGATTTGAGTTCGAATGTTGGAATTCGGCACATTCGATCGGATTTCAAATGCCGACAAACATTTGTGCATATCCCTAATATTTGCAGTGTGTGATCACAGCCTAAGATGGGATTTTATTTTTCTAAGAAATATTCATAATTTATGAGCTTATAATTTTCATATACACACAACTAGGGTATTTTTACACTTACTGCATAATTTGTTTTCACAATTCTTTGGGCAATCGGCACATGATGGTCCTGAGGCATAAGGAGTTTTCATCATAGGTATGATATTCCCTCTGAAATATTCAATGAAATATAAAAGACCATAGCATTAGTATTCATGCAGGCTTAGATGTGGAACAGCTGTTGAGTGATGAACTCATGGATCAGCTCCCTTTATTCAGACATTTATTTCTTTATATTTCTATCCTGGCCTATACCTGAAGTTCTCAAGGTAGGTCACAAAAAATAGCTCTGAATACAGACAAAATATGAGTCAGGGAGCAGCTCCTACAATCAGATGGGAAAAGGCATTTCTAGAACTTCTAGCATTTTTATATTATGGTTTGTCCTTTCGGATTCAAAATGAAACAGAGGGCAGAATCTAAATATTTTGTTCATATAATCAGGAGTCTCAGTGATCTTCCATCTACTTGCAGGTACACGGACTCTTCCAGTTGGATGGCAGCTCTAAAGGAAAAATTGGTGAGTCTGGTTATGAAATCCTTATGGATGTGATAAAAAAGCAAATCCATGTAATTGCAGGCTATGGTGCACCATACACTGGGTAGCAGTAGAAGGTTTCAGGCTGCAAAGGACTCTCAGTATTGTTTCTGTTCTTGCTTCCAGTTCTGTTCTGTTTCTGAAGCCTTGGTCCTGCCTCATCCCATCCATGTGCACTAGAAGGTGCCTCCATGAGCATCAACCATCCTCCAGAGCACCCGGTACACTCTTCAGGGAGATGGAGGCACAGGTGGGAGAGAAGCATAGTGGGTGAGTGCCACAGCTTGACATCTGGAACCAGGGAAACTTCCATTGTTGTGGCCCTTTCCACAGTCACTTCCCTTGGAGTATTTTGGCATAAGAGGTTGGGTGGTGTCCTCAAGGGTGGAGAAACATCTCTCAAGGGCTTAGCTGTCCCTTTTCTCACTAATTTCCTAATCTCCTTATCCAATCACCAGCTGCCAATGTCTTCTATTCTAGTCCAGGGCTGCTTTTGCACTTGTGTTCCCATCCACTGGATGGAAAAAGTGCATGACTGAACAATGTATACACATTGCACTAAGCCCCATGTGTCTGGTGACTTACCTTTGTGTTTGGTCACTGGCAGGGTGCCACCATCTTGTGTCTGGAGCCCACCATGGTGGTGCGTGCTCCATCACCACAGTGATGATGATGCTCTGTACATGTGCAGTCATGCTGGTACCTCAGATGACCCCTTGCAGCAGAAATGGTGTGAGTGGTTGTGGGCTGGATGCAACAGGTGAGCTTTTAGGTAAGGTTGGGTTGCATGTGGTGCACAGTTTCATGCACCACCACTAGTTGACAATAGGTTAACTTCTGGTGAGGCAGGAGGTATTTCTAGGTTGTAAATGCCTCCTGCAATTGCAGATGCACCTGCCGAGATGTTAATCTGCCATGAACTACAGAGCCAAGTTCTAGGTGTCCTCTGGATCCAACCTGTTTCCTAAGGTTGGCCGTCACCCTTCTGCTTCTAAGGGCCTTTCCGCACTGGCCACTTAATACCCATGAAGCACACATTAAGCACACATTTAAAACACTTGCGAAATTCCCATCTGCACTGCAGCACCCATTAGAGGCACATCGGGGAATCTGCTTCCTCATTGGCTCACGTGTGATCGATCTCTAATGTGTGCTCAGAGGCCCTTAAACCAGTTTCCCAGAAGACTTGATTGGAGGTAGCCTTAATGGATACTTAATCCATCCTTGTGCTCTAAATCCGCATCAACAGAGGATGCTTCCAAACACGGACAGGAGAGAGAACACATGTGGAAGGGACAGGAAGTTGCCATGTTGAGTGAGGCGGTGGCAGGAAGCTGCCATATTGAGAGGTGGTGGCAAGAAGCTGCCATGTTGAGTGAGGCAGGAGAAGCACAGTCCAGCCACGAAGTCCCTCTCACACGGGCTTCGCAGTGGGCAGGCGCCCAGTACAGTGGCAGAGGGACAGCAAGTCTGAATGTAGTGATTCCGTGCACAACCAGCGGGCTTCAGCACCAGGCGGGCACTGGATCTTGGACACGCCACTGATTGGTCCGTCCACAGCAGGAAAGGAGCAGTGACTGATGGCTGAATGCTCCAATCATGCGACTCCTGGGGCGGCCATCTGGAAATCTGTGCTACTGTGTCTGCACTGTGAAGGCATCATGTGTTCCTTGCAATCCATCCTTCCCAAGTGAGTGTGGAAGCATGGGGCCTTATTAGATCCGTATCTATTTGAGACGGATCTTGCTAGAGACACATTTCATAAAAATGGATTTACTTAATCTTGTTTTCAGAGGGCCAGTGCAGAAAGGGCCTAAATCCTCATGTGCCACCTACAAACTTGCTTTGTTAGCTTGGATAAATATATACAATCTTGTTCAGCAGAAGGAGGATACTATTTACGTGAATCAGAATTTTCCATGTACCCTACAGGTTTCTGAACATGGAATGGTGTTATTGATCAGTCCAATGGTACCATAGACACTTAGCAACCCTAATTATTGTTGGCCCTTGGGAATGAAAATAACAGCATTACTGAACTGCAGACAATTCTTAAGATAATACTTACTCAGGGCAATATTGGCAAACATAGAACCACTTCATCCTCTGTTTTGGGCAGAAGGCAAGAGCACATCCCACTTGGTCACTTTCAGCCCAAACCAGCTACAGACACACAAAAGAATATGACTGTGAATATCCAAAGATATTCAAGAGACAAATTATATAGTTTTCGTGTCTCCAGCTGATGAAATGCGGTGAGCAAACACATGTGCTTGCACAGAAGAGCAACAGCAAAAGTCCAAATCAAAGTACCTTGGGGGCTTTAGAGTTAAGAAAGTTCAGGGTCAAAGATCAGAGTCTTCAGTAGCAAATCAAGAGGCAAGGTCATGGAATGCAGGAGTTGCAGCTTTACGAGCGTTTGTCTGCAACAAAGCTTATTAGAATATCCTGCCTTAAATAGGTGGGTCAGAGTCATGTCTCCTTCACTGCAGCTGACAGGTGCGGATTCTAGTTGATTTACATAGCTGTCCACACTCATGTCTCAGACTGGTCAGTGAAGGGTGTCGCCCGGCATGCTCCAAGCCTGAGCTACCGTCACTTGGAGGTATGGGCTCAATGACTTTACTAGCTGCTTGTGGCAAGTATTCTTCACCTTGCCTGGCAGGGTAGCCTGCCTGAGCTTGGCTGGACCTTACAACTACCCCTTCATTGTTAGAGGAAGGAGCACTGATGACACATGTCCACCCACGCTACACAAAGGGCATTTTTAAAAGGAGGCACAAGGGGTTTTCGAACGCATGTAGAGCACGTTGGGACGCAGCATTCGCTCTTGCGGGCAGCCGGATCCATTCCAGGCCGTCCCCAAGTGTCCCAGCTTGCCTTCCATGCATTTGAGTTTCAGAGCACTAAAAAGTGCTCTGAAACCGTTTCTGCGCGTTCCGACCTGTCCCAGAGAGAAAGCATTCGCACGCTCTCTGTCTGTGACAGCTCGGCCCCTTCCCCAGGCTGCTCCCATTGGCTCGATGGACCCAGTGTGGGCAGCCCGGGTGCCTTCTTTCCCTGCGTTCCTACTCTTTCCCAAACCCCAGATCAGGCTCCAGGGATGGGCAGGAACCCCAGCCAAAAGCCCCCAACCCATCCCCAGAGTCTTACCTTCTTCTGCAGGCCCGATTCTGTGTAGAAAGGCCGGGCCATTCTGAGCCTGCTCAAGGGGGTGGCCCCTTGTTGTCTGGGCACCTGCCTGGCCTCTATTGCCCATCTGAGCATGTGCAGGTGCCCAGCCAATGAAGGGCCGCCCCCTCGAGCAGGCTCAGAATGGCCTGGCCTTTCTACACAGAATCGGGCCTGCAGGAGAAGGTAAGACCCCTTTACACACGCACGCATGGCCCTGGGGATGGGTTGGGGGTTTTTGGCTGGTGTTCCTGCCCACCCCTGGAGCCTGATCTGGGGTTTGGGAGCGAGCAGGAACCCAGGGAAAGAAGGCAGTCAGGCTGCCCACTTTGGGTCCATAGGAGCCAATGGGAGCAGCCCAGGGGAGGGTCTTTCCCCCGAATGGGTTGAGAACATTTCCCCGTTCGCACTGGCAGGTAAGAGAACTGCTCTCAAAGCGTTCCTTACCTGCCCTTGTGCAAACGGGAAAGTGTTCTCAACCTGTTCGGGGGGGGGGGGGGAAGCATTCCGAGGCGTCTTTGCTTTGGTGCGAAAACGCCTTAGGTGATGCCCAGGTTCAGCTGAAGGCACTAAAATACTCCCTTCAGCTGTTTAAAGATGTTTTAAGGAGAAACATGTCTTCTATCTCCTGCTTCAGGCTTTCTGTGGTCACAAGGTTTGCACACCAGCATGGGCCACAGCAGTAGATCTGTAGGTGTTGAATATGGTGGATGCATGGCACCCTTGCCTAGTTCACTTCCAAGCACAGAAACCATGTCCAGGAAGAATGTAGTAAGAGCCACTTTAAAATGTTTCCCCATTTTGCTCAGGCTGGGTGTCCATTCCTGCCACTTCTGTGTGGATAAGTGATGATGGCAGTGGGAGGGACAGCCAGGGCCTATTCTGGAGTCAAGAGGCATTTTGCCTGACTCATCTTATTCCTGGTGCAGTGGGCAAGGAGTGGTCTCAGCGGGGCATACACTCAGCACACGGGCAGAAGTTGTATTTTTATTCTTTCATCTATTTACTCTCCAATAGTAACTAAGGGTGTGGTTGGACATGTTTAAAAGGGAACATCAGGGTGAATCTGAGACCCTAGGATCAGACACTGCATAACTAAAAATGCATCCCAAGGACTGGGGAAAGTTGCCTGTTGCTAAGCTATGAAATCATAACTCCAAGGGCGACTCATTGTGGGGACTGGATTGAGCGGAAAGGTATATTGGGGCTGATACAGCCAGTCACAAGCCTGAAAAAACACCTGGCAGAAAGGCCAATGAATGATGGTGGAGCTAACCTTGGCTCTTTATAGGCTAAGGCTGTGTCCCCAAGCAATAAAAAGCCCGTTAAAAAGCTTATTTTGCCACAGAGCATCTCCATGCATGGCTTTTCTCCAAGCTTCCAGTGGCACAAAAGGAGGAAAATGCACAGGAAAAAGTGCCCTTTAAACAAGACTACCAGCGCACTTTTTGGAAGCCACGAGTATTCCTAGCAACATTGTGCATAGAGATGCTCCGTGGGAAAAGGGGCAGGCATTGGCAGCCAAGATCTCTGAAAAAAGCACCCTGGATCTGCTGCCTCTGCCACCTGCACACACAGCCTTAAACATTCTCACATCTCCCAGAACTGCAGCAGCTTTCCTTCCTTTTCCCTTTCTAAAGGTCAGAACTTTTAAAGCGCCAGAATTGTGCAGAATTCCAACATTGTTATCAGGTGTGAAGTGGGTGGATTGCTATAGTGTAACCACTGCTGTACGGGGTGGATTTTTACAGTGAAATCACTATCTTTGGAAGCAAGCTCTGGATCCCAAAGTGATAAATGTTTCTGGTGGGTTTTGCAGGCAGGGGAGACAAACAGAGAACTTGTAAATATGGCTATTTTTCTTTTGGACTTGTCGGGGGTTGTCTCCCTGGTTGTGGCCGTGCAGATTGTAGTCCCCCCCCCCCCCGTTCCCACCGGCACCCTATCAAGCAGAGTGGGGGCAGGGAGAAAAAGATGCGGGCAAAGAAAACACACTTCCTTGGGGACGGTAGGTGCATTTAAAATGCGTGTTTTACCGAACCTCATGGGGACGCTTATTCCAGAATTGAACGGCACTTTTAAAGTCCGTTGGAATAGACAGACAATAGAGGGACAATAGAGAGGCAAATAAGTTGCTTGGAGACGCGGCCTAAAGAAAAGGAGAGCTGGAAGTGTGATGAAAATCAGAGCTTTATAATCTTCCTCCACAGATACCCAGAAGTGAGTTACCTCTCAGTTTCTTACATGGTGAGCAGATGATTTGTGTAGGAGCTAAAGGATGAAATGCAGTTGAATTTGAGGGACATACACACTTTGTTCATGAAAGAGGGGCAATAATCAGCAGGGACTCAGTTGAGGCAGGCCAGGACAGACAGGGCTGACTGCAGAAGGCACATCCCTGGTTGAGAAGGAGGTGGGAGGTGGAGGAGAGATCCCCCTGGGAAAAGCAACAATTCCTTGGCTGTGCAGCTCAGCTGAGGCAACCAGTCAGGGTCATGTGAAGCTCAGCAGACAGGAGGCCAATCAGAGGGTGATCGCTGGACTAGGAGGCACATGCTGACTACCAGGTTGAAAATAAAGGTAGGCTTTGGGGCACAGTTTGGAAGGGATCTTTCTTGTCTCAAGATGGGATGGTTCTTTGTAAAGGGGAGACTGGAAGGAACCCTGTCTGATCACATCCTAAGAGTTCAAATCATTAACTTCCCCTTCCAGGACAAGTCATTTCTATGAGTGATGCTACAATGACCAGAAGAGCAGACCACCAAGCATCCTAGGACCCTGTGTTCTCCACAGGCTGACCTTGTGGAAGGGAGGCTCCTAGTATGCTTCCTGGCCAGTGCAAAATCACCCCAAATGCTTGCTTTCTAAATATTATCAACAAACAGCACAACTTTGGCAAAATGCGCCCAGCTTGTCTTACCTGAGTATATTGTCCGCCTAGTGCATTATCCTTTGCTCCAGTACCATAGACAAAATCTTTTCTTCCATTTAACCATGTTTGGATTACTGTTTCCCATGAAATAGGCTGAATAGACATAAGAATATTTTCACCACAATGTGTTGAACCTGAAAAGTGAAAAAATAATAATAAAAGTGGAATGCTTGACTATTTCAGCAACTGATTGGATCTCTCATAAGCTTCAGGAAGAGTAGCTGAAGTAACATTAGGACTTCGTTACTTTTCTGGATCTCTAGCTTGCAGTCATTAATCATGACCCAGGAACTTCTCAATATGCAACAGCGCAGCATAACTTGGATACAGAGGTGTTGAAAGATCCAAACCCCAGATGGCAGGACCAGGTGATCCTATTGTTGTTTGACAAGCTTTATCTTGGTATTGACTTTTTTTCTTTACCAGAAAATTATAGTCATGGAAGCCATTTCTGCGCTGAGGCTTATTCTGGAACTTATTCCTGAAAATGTGGCTGCTGTCCACAGCAGCTCTCCCATAAAAGCATGGACCAGTGAGGGTGCACAAAATGGCACCATAGCTTGGAAAGCTGTAGGGCTCAACACTAGTGATGGTCATGAATATTCAAAACGTTCAAAATTCAATTGCACTACTTCAAATTTGAATATTTGCATTCAAATCAAATGTCTATAAATTCCAATTTAAACATTCAAATGAATTTTGAATTTTTGGATCTATTAGTTTGAATTATTCGGACATTTTTATGTGTACAGATATGTACATGATGCATGATTGCACATACGCATCTTTCCCACATCCGTACATATTTGTACGGATCCATACAGGATGAAAATGGGATGCATACGGGATGCGTACAGCTGTGTACAGATGCATACGGGATGCGTAACAATGCATATGGGCATATATGAATGTTGTTGACATTCGTAAGTGCAAATTCAAATTGAAATTCAAATGGATGGTTTCAAATTTGCTTAATTTAAATTGAATGTGGGTAAATTCAAATTTTAAAGATTCAAATTGAATTGAATCCTGAAAATTGCATTTGTGCACACCCCTACTCAACACTGAGGTCTACAAAGTATCCTGGGTGTGTAGATAGCATGCCCCCATGGCTGCCTATTGAAAATGCCCTTAGTGAAACCTCTGGAGGTTGAGAACTTCCATTTTCAAACAATGGTCCTTGGTTGATCCTATTTCCAGTTTCTGCTTGGGTATTAACCACACCCATTCTTGGACAGAGGTAGCCTAGCCACAGTTGTCCATTCACCTCACTTTTAGATTATTGTAACGCACTGGTTGTGTGGCTGCCCTTCTTCCTGTTTCAGAAGCTGCAACTATGCTAAAATGCGGCATGCAGGTTGCTGAGTGGAGCATCTCAAAGTGTGTGTATGGCACCTGTGCTTAAACATCTGCATTGCTTGCCAGTTGCTACCTGGCAAGATTCAAGGTTTTATCAATTGGGAGATCATTATGATCTTCAGAGGCCTTTCCAGAATGGATTTTTGTCCCCTCATCCTTGGTTTTAATAACACTTTTACACAATAATTATAATTTTAGGTCTTTTTATGCTTTGTAAAATTTATTGAGATGATATTTTTAGGGGAAGCAGTATATAAATATTTTTCAATGAATAAATATATAAAAAATAAAATAGCCCACAACCAACTCAAAAGCCTTAATTCCAGACTGCCTACGCTCCACAGGCCTGAATTCTGGGACCCCTTCCAGTGCCTGGTCAGCATCTTGGCCATGGGTGTAAACTTCTGCAGGTGATCTTCTACCCACGGAAAGGTACCAACAACATGAGAGGTCCACATTGGACCCGTCTGCATGGGCCACTCTCTGCCATGGACTATAGCTATTGCATCTTCCTAGTAGCAATTTCTCCTGGTCAAGAGGCTCAAGGACAACTGGACTTGAGGAAACAGATTTGTGGGACCCATTTCTTCCTGATCTCAGGCTCCCTGACAGCACTGAAATTATTTTTATCAGTAAAGTGTGCAAGCAAGCCTGAAGCACTTTGGTCTTGTGGTTAAAGTATTAGACTCTTATCTGATAGTCTCCCAGTTTGAGTCCTCACTTTTCCACAAAGCCAACTGGGTGACCTTGGGATGGTCTTAGCTCTCTTTCTGACCTCTCACAGCCCCAGGCACCTCACAGGTTGTCTGTTGATGTTACAGGGTCTCACAGAATAGAAAGCTCTGTCAGCCACTTTGAGGCCCTTAAAGAGTTGGGAAAAGAAAGATATAAAAACAAAACCTTCATCTATTCCTAGCTCCAGCACAGACTTCAGGGCAGAGATTACAACAGGGGACTTTGTAATTCACCTTATGGACTATTATTTGCATTTTTCCAGGGATCCCTCTTGGTCCCTGTGCTCTTTAACTGTTATATATAATTATTGGGAGCTGCTGGAGTGAAGTTCCATCCATACACACATAGTCACATGAGGTAGAACAGGTGACGGGCAGCATCACTGAGTTGGAAGTAAAACAATAAATTGGTGTTTGTGGGTAGAAAAGAAAGGGGAACAGTATCCCCAGATAACACCCCTGCTAATACTGGTTGCAATGAGGAATTTGCATGAATAATTGTAACATTCGAAATTCTTATGAATTTGACTGAATTTGGACATTCATATTCAAATCCAATGTTGGCACATTTGAAGACTGACATTTATTTATTATTTATATTTGTATTTATATTTATGTCCCTACCTATACCCGTAGGTCTCAGGGTGGGTTACAGTTGTAAAACAACAGGTTAAAACAGTAATATGCATAAGAACACATTAAAAACCAACAGGCAAACACATGAAAAATCTATCTTTTTTTTAAAAAAATGTATTCAGATATTAAAATACTAATGTCTACAGTGGTGGTGGTGGTGGTGGGGAAATGGTCACATTAGCCAAAGGCCAGGGCAAAGAAGTACATATTTACTGCCTTCCTAAACATATGTAGGGAAGGGGCGTAATGCACCTCAAGGGGAAGACAGTTCCATAGCCTGGGGGCCATCACTGAAAAGACCCTTTCCCGGGTGTCCACCTGTTTTGCTATTGAGGGTTGTGAGACAACCAGGAGGACCTTGCCTCCAGATCTCAGGGCATGGGCAGGTTGGTATGGGAGAAGGTGTTCCTTTAGATATTTTGGGCCCAAGTCATTTAGGGCCTTATAGGTCAGAGTTAATACCTTGAATTGGGCTTGGTTAATTGGGCAGAGTTAATACCATGAACTGGCAGCCAGTGCAAGCCTTTTAAGGAACCCCTTCCAGTTCCCATCTGCACACCCTTTGAATTTTAATTGTATGTTTCAATACATTCGTATGAAGCTTCATATGAGGTTTGTATAGGATTTGTGTGGGATTGAACATTCGGATCAAATTGGAATCCCACTACTTTTGGAGGGGATCTATTCAAACAATTATGGATTGTTCAAAAAAAAATTGTGCAACTGGTTGCAACTGGAGTAAACCCAGTCATAGACATTTGGATGGCCCATTCTGCCCCACAACCAAAGAGCCCTCAGGGGCAGTCCCAAGCCTCCAAAGGCTGGGAAAAGTAGAATCACAGGAAACGTTGGAAGAAATATTGTTGCCTTGGGCAATATATAAAGGTAAGAAACATTTAGTCCCAGGAAACAACTGGCAAAACATGGGATCCAGCAATAACAATCAAGTGTTTCTGAATGATTATCCCCAAATTCTCTTAAAGATCTGACAAACTGGGAGAAAACTGGAAAATGGGGTGGGGATTTCCTTTTGCATTTTTTCCCTATTGTTTTCTTCCTTCCACCACATTATTGATATACTTTGGGGCTCAGGAGAATAAAAGTGAAGAACACCTAGAGGATCAGAAGTTTACATGTATTTTAGAAAAGAATGACCATCAGAGACAGCTGGCAGTTCATTACATTGGTCCTAAATTTTTATGTCTTTCAGTGAAACTCCAGTCTCCTTAAATGTGTATTTCTTGTAATCTTTGCTTACCTACTTTCCTTTTTTCCCGGCCACTGTGCATTAACACACACTGGTTTGCCCATTGTTCTGCGTTTTTTGCAGCCTGGGGGCTCCATTTCTATATAGTACACAAAAATATGTTAGTAACATGAAATGCAGAAAGAGAGAAGGTGACTATATATTTGACGAACCAACAATACTTGCCTGGAAGACATTTTCAGGCAACCATGGGAATGCTGCATTTGCACTGTAATCTGCTGAAACTTTCCCTGAGATGTTCCAGCTTGTTCCTGGGATTCCACAAGCTGCCCCATGAATGGAAAACTGTGCATCCACAGCACATCCAATACTGAGAGGTGAGAAGGCTTCAGGGTCAAACCTTCCAGGCCTGAAGATTCAAACCTCAAAGCTCCCCCTACCCTCACTCATTGGGCATGAAATGCCCTCACTTAATTGTGACAAGGGATGGCACTGATGCCCAATTTCAGGAAATCCAACCAGGACAACAACAGGGATGCCTGCCATCCATGTTGCTAGAGCAGCTAGACAGGAATGGATCTTCTCCATGCTCACTGTACAAATGTCCCCAGTCATTCCTGTTGTGAGTTATTCTGGAATGGACTTGGAAACCATTTTGCCACGGTAAGCGCGTATTCACTCTAAGTGAATAAGTTACAATTTTAGATTTGTTGCCTGTTATTAGTCTTCTCTGGTGTATGCTTGGACAGAAATAGTATGAATACTATTAAACTTATGGGTAGAAATTATGGGTCAGAGTACTTGACTGTTGCTTAAGCATGGACTTCAGCAAAACGGGACCAGTATTCTGGTGATAACACTTCAAATATTTTGATAACACCTGCCTTTCATTCCCTTTAGCAAGTGCATCTGAAAGGAATCGCCATAGAGTTAGCATAATAACCCTGGCAAAAGCTGGTCAATATCAGAGAAATAGCAGTGTTAGTCTAATTTGAAATGTCTAGCAAGGTAGGTAGTAGCACTTGGAGACTAACAGGAAAAGGGTTGGTGGCATGAGCTTTCGTAGGCATGTCTACTTCTTCAGATTCTATTGGGCCTCCTAGCATCTGAAGAAGTAGACGTGCCCCTCACATATGAAGAAGTAGACTTGCTACCAACCCTTCTCCTGTTAGTCCCTAAGGGCTACTAACTACCTTCCTAGCAAAAGCTGGCATTGTCCATAGCACTGCCTACATTCCTGTTCGCTTTCCAGGATGTCCACTTACCATCTTCATCATGTTGCGTGCACTTGGCTGCACTGACCTCCTCAAGTCATTGTGCATGTTAACAATGATCTGTTGCTGGTCGCCATTGGTCGTCTTTAAAGCTTCAAGAGTCAGAGCCGCCTGCCAAGAAGGAGACACCGAGTTACATTTTTATTTCATCAAATAACATATTCTGGTTACAAAATTTCACAGATATTCAAATAAGTTTGCATTTGATCAGGTATGTGTTATGAAAAATGTGTTTTTGAAGATAGGCTACTCAGCTGAAAGAAAGTTGCCCATTTGGTGCGAAGAAAAGTTTCTGGATTTCACTCATGTAAAATGGGCTAAATTACCTGGAACCTCTTTGCTATGATAGTTCATTAACTTTCTTCAATATAAACTTGTGAATGTCTTACCTGAACTGCCGGTTGGTGCAAAACTGCAGCAAGGCACACACACAAACTGAGCAAGATCATATCTGAAAAGAGATAGAGATGCCTTCTGCATTGTGATGTCCAGCTAGAGCTTCCCTTGAGATAAAGACTCAGCTGGAAGCTAAAGGAATTCTTTCTTCCAAGCACAGTTATAGTGGGTTCCTTTACTAATTGTGAAAATCAAAGATAGCAACTTCCAAGTCTCTTTTTCTTTTACGGTCTTCCTATTAGGCCCATTCCCATTTCCCCCTGCCTTCTTTGAGACAGATCTTCAGCATTCTTCTCTCCAGTTCCTACTCTTGTATTCACTTGCACTTCTATCTCGTCTTACAGCCAACGACTCAGGACAAGTTGCCACAAGAAAAGAGATGTAAAATCCATGCAAATTTGTATTCAAACAAATAGATGCTTTTGAATGTGGTAAAATTCTGTTTGATACAAATGAATATGTATTAATACAAACGAATATGTATTCCACATGTATCCGAGGCGTGTGTCCGATACGTATCCCGTAACAAATCTGCTCTGAAAATGTCAAATCCGAACTGAATTCACTTTTAATATGCTCTCAGTCCATGTCAAATGCACGCTATATCCATTGCAGATGTCTGGCATACCCACTTTCCCACGTCCCCAGTTTCATGAAAGTCCAAACTATTCATACAAATATTTTAACATTCAATTTGTGTAGGAATGTCCGAATTCATATGAATTCGAATGAATAATGAACATCCCTTTTACACACTCTTTTTGGGGCTTCCTAAACTCTTCAGAAGTTTATTTTTCAGGGATTTTAAAATATAGTTATCCTTTGATATAGGCATTTTTGTCATTATATACTAGGGATGTTCACGGAAATTCAAAGGCATTCAAAATCTGATCGGATGTGCCGAAATGCAATATTCAAACTTGAATAAAATGTCCTGAAATTTGAATGTAGACATTTGATTTCAAACTTCTAATCAATTTGTTTGAAGTATCCAGACATTTGTATGTGTATGGGTTCGTACATGATGCGTACTTGAAGATCTGCATCTTTCCCGCTTCTGTACGCATTTGTATGGATCCATACGGGATGAAAATGCATACGGGATAACTACAGGTTGCACATGGACATGTACAGATGCGTACAGATGTGTGTGAATATGGGAAAGATGCATACATGCGCATACAAATGTTGTCGACGTTTGTGTGTGCAGATATACGTGGACAAATATGTATGGCAATCCCAATATAATGCTGGGGGAATCCTGTGTTTTACAGCCTGTCTAGATGCATCCGTAGTTCTTTATCCCCTTCCTCTCTATTAACTGACTACTTGATACTATTTATGTTTTTATAATTTTATATTACATATTTGAGAATTGATCGATATTACATTATCTCATTAAACAAACAGAATAGACCTTTTCCATATTAATAAGCATTTAAAATTATTTTTCAGAAAGATGATTTTACCTTTGTATTTCAAAGATGTTCAGGAGAATTCTGTCTAGAGACTTCCTTTTGTAAATGAATTTTCAAGCTCTAGGGAAATATATATATATTCATACACACGTACAAACACACACACACACACAAACAGATCTATCTTTGAAAAGTGCTTCAAAAGATGAGTCACAGGACATCTAGCAATTTATTCAGAGGAACAATGTGGTTTTTATTATACTATGTTTTCCAAATCTATAATGTTTCTGTGCAATAACTGTATTTTTGATTTATATTTTGGCTTCATTCCTGTGATTTATTGCCATTATATGGGCGATAATAGTCAAAAACAATTTGTTCCTTTTCATCTCCAGAAGAAACATTGATACAATGAATGGGAACAACTGAAAAAACAAAGCACAACACTTATCTGCCATCTCACTTTTTAATCTTTTACATTTAAATTGCATAAGGATGTTCATGAATTCCCCTCTTCACTTCACATCGAAGTGAATGGGGCCAGGTGTGCTAGGCTTTGAATTCACTTTGAATGCCCATCATATGTTTGAAGAAAAACTGACTAAAGGAAGGGCCCTTTCCCAGGAAGCACTCAGGTCCCATCCCCAATGGCACTTTGGTATGGTTTTGAGCACAGGATTGGAGTGGTCCATCCCCATGGGTTTTGGATTTGGTCTGCAAAAAGCATCCCAGCCCCTCCCAAATCATACCAGAAGAGTGCCAAATTTGATACCTGAAAAACAAGTCTCAGCATGCTCTGGGGGAACGGCACGCATTGCTCAGCAAGCCAGGAACGTGCATGGGGACGATCACGGGCTAATGGAGAAGAGATTTGCGCTCACGTCATTGGGAGGTGGGGTGTGCTTGCTGTCCCTGCCCTGTCCATTGAAGATCACAGCTGCTGACTTTTTTAAATGCCAATCGCAAAGGTAGGCTGGACAACAGCTTGGTTTTTAAATTTTCTGACATTTCCATGGAGGTAATTCCAACCCCATTTCAAGAATGCCAAGGCAGCTGCATAATGTCTTGATTTCTGTTCCATTTGCAACCCCCATTTCACCGATCTGCAAGGTGGTCATAAATAAAGGCTTGATTGTGAGTTTACGGCCATTCTCACAGTCCCCGGTGAAGTGGAGGTGTGCAAAACTGCTCAAGCGCCTACTGCCGCTAAACCTCATATTTTAAATTTTTAAAATTTATTTTCATGAGTGAAGCTTTATTTTAACTTGTTTCCATGCCTTCCACCCCTTGGCCGTGCCACTAAGGTGGGGTGGGGTGGGTGATGAGGCATAGGGGTGGGTTGATGTCAATCCAGCTGCCAATGAGGAGAGAGGGGGAGGAGAGGAGGTGGCGCTGCTCTGCTGTACCAGGGTTTGGCATGGTTCTCATGGGGACACCACCATCCACGCCTAACCCGTACCTGTCCCGAGTTGCCGGGAATCTCATAGGGACACCCAAAATGTGTTCCTGGTCCCATGCCTGGCCCATGCATACCAAAACAGCACCCAAAGTGTGCCAGATGGCCAGCATGGGGATGCAGCCTCAGATTCCCTTCAAAGCAGGCAGCTGTGGAGGTGGGGCGCACTGTTGCCATGAGTGATTAGAAACAATGCAAGGAGATGAATTTGCCTTTGAAGCTGCTCCAGACACACTTCCCAAGTGGCACTGCCATCCAATCACATCTGAATCCGCTCTGGAGGTAGCAGGCCACTTTGGTCAGCAGCACCCCTGCCTGATCCTTGCTACCACCAGGTACACCTTGATATCTGCTCCAGAGGTGACTTGGCAGTCACTTTGCCTAGCAGTGCAGTTGGCCATACACTTGGGGAGGAAGCAGGAAGATGCCTCTTCCTCACCTTTGCAAAATTTGCTGATGATACTAAATTATTTAGGGTAGTAAAATCCAAAAGAGTTTGCCAAGAGCTCCAGAGTGATCTCTTACCATTGGGCGAGTGGGCAACGAAGTGGCAAAAGTGCTTCAATCTTAATCAAGTGCAAAGTGATGCACATCGGGGCCAAGAATCCAATTTATGTCTATAAACTGTTTGGGGCTGAGCTTTCTGCAACACAGCAGGAAAGGGATCTTGGGGTTTTGATGGACAGTTCAATGAAGGTGTCAACCCAGTGTGCAGCAACAGCCAAAAAAGCAAATTCAGTACTGGGAATAATTAGGAAGGAAATAGAAAACCAGTCAGCAGGTGTCATTTTGCCTCTTTATAAATCTTTATAAATGTGAGGCCACATTTGGAATATTGTGTACAGTTCTGGTCACCACATCTCAAAAAGGGTATTGTGAACTGGAAAAGGTGCAGAAAAGGGAACCAGAATGATTAAGGGGCTGGGACACCTCTCTTACGAAACCAGGAGGCATCTATGAAGCTGATGGATAGGAGAGTCAGATCCAACAAGGGGAAGTATTTCTTTACCCAGAGGGTCATCGGTTTATGGAATTTGCTGCTGAAAGAGGTGGTGACAGCTACCGGTCTAGTATTAACGGCTACTAGAATGAATGCCTAGGTGCATCTTTCAGGCTGGGGGGGAGGGAGCAGGGCACTTCTAAGGCCATTTGCTGGGATTGGAGAGCAGGAATAGGTTTGTCCTTGTCTCTGCTTGAGATGCCCATGAGCATTTAGTGGGCCACCGTGTGCGACGGGATGCTAGACTAGATGGACTGTGGCCTGATCCAGCAGGGCTTCTCTTTTGTTCTTAAGTAATGAAACTTCAGACAAAGGCACAAAAGTGTTTGCTTTGCATAAAAGTGTTGGTCTTCAAATGAAGCCAACATCTGACTCAAATGCAAAGTTTTGAACCTTTGCAATTCATATGCATTGTGAAGTTGTCAAACTTTTTTGACCCATCCCTAAAATTGCATTTTAAAATAATTCTTAATATCTAGATATAGCTTCTCATTTGTTTGTTTGCTTATGTTTATATACCATCACCACCTCCCCTTACTATAATGGCCAAAGTCTAGTTTTTCTGAGGAAATTTGAAATAGTTCTGCATTTAGTATAACCCAGACTACTTTTATTTTGTTGACTTCCAGCCCAAGAGAAGCACACTTAACATTAAAACAAAGGAAAGTGCATTTACTGTTTTCTCCTGTGTAATCCAAGTAGGGATGTGCACGAATGTTTTTTGGGGTTCGATTCATATTGAATCGAATGTAAGAAAATCATTTTCATTTGAATAGATCTCTTTGAATGCAGTAGGATTCTATTCGATACAAATGTATTCATATGAATTTGTACAAATATCCGATACTAATGCATATGTATCCAATACGTATCTGATACATATCTCGTAATATATCCACTCTGAAATAATCAAATCTTCCCTGAATCCACTTTGAATTAGCTTTCAATCCAGGTTGAATGCACTCGGGATCCATTGCAGATGTGACTGGCCTAACTGCTTTCCCAACTCCCCAGTTCATGAATGTTCCAAAGCATTGAGACTAAAGTTCTGGAACATTAGTATGAATACGAATGAATATGAATGTCTGAATTTATCTGAATTATGATGAATATCAATTGTTATGAATATTTGTGCACATCCCTAAATACAAGTGCTGATATTGCAAAAGGTGTCACAATGACATGGGGTGATTCTGACATACTGCCTTTTTGCCCTGTACTGTAAACTGGTACAGTCCAAGGCCATGCTCCACACTGGAGCAGACAAGAGAGGCCAGAACTCCTGCTAAGCTGCTCTGTCTGTACTGTATGGAACATTGCCCAGTCTAGGCAGCCCAAAATGATAATCCAGACTGAGACAGTGGTAGATTTTTTTTTAAAGTGCTCCACGGCCATGTAATTATGTGACTGGGATATGGCTAGTACCTCCTGGCACACACTCTGCACCACTTCTGGGCAAAGGGTGCATGGGACATAGTGGGACCATGCAGCTGCAGTTGTGAGGTGTGTTGGCTGATTGCTCTGGCAATGGCTGATGCACATGTTGCCAAACCAGTGGGGGGGGCACAGGAGTGACTTGCTGTGGCAGGGAGTGAGAGAATGATTCAGCGCAGTGGGGCTGGCTGGGAGGATTGGAGTGGCAGGGGGATTTTTAGTCTGGGGGGAAGTTCAGAGCAGGGTGAGGGAGCTCCTTGCCAGTCCCCCCAAGGCTTTCCATATTCTAGGCAGTGGTGGGAGCAGGGATGGTGCCTCCTTGTTCCAGTGAGGATTCTCTTTCTTTCTCTTCTGAGTCCATTCCGGCTCAGAACTGGGATAGTCCACACAGAGGATAGTCTCCATCAGGAAGGAAAGTCTCCTGGTCTACTTTAAGTCCTGTCTTCAAGATTGATAGTGGGGAGCAGAGGTTTGCAGACAGCAACCTCCACATTACAAAAAGTGCAGCAACTGTGGCATTGTTTGATTAACAATTTCATCATTATCATTACTACTTTACAAACATTGTTACTGTTTTAATATACACTGTTGCTGTTATATGTCTGATTTTAAATGTTGTTACCCACCCAGAGACCTTCAGGTATGTGGCAGGAAATCATGCATCCATGCATCCGTGGATCAGTCCGTCCGTCCGTCCGTCCGTCCATCCGTCCGTCCGTCCATCCGTCCGTCCGTCCGTCCGTCCGTCCGTCCGTCCGTCCATCCATCCATCCATCCATCCATCCATCCATCCATCCATCCATCCATCCAAGTTGCAGCACGTTCCCACTTCTACTCCAGAACTTTCCTGGTAGTAAAACAGAACTGCTGGTTTACATCAACAAAAATAAAGGAAACTTATACAAAAATATTATATAGATGGTTCCTTGCACCATTAAGATTTGCTAATATAACAAGAACAAACAATAATGACTGCTGGAGGGGTTGCCAACAATTACCTATATATTTCCATATGGTCTGGCTTTGCCCTTCTGTGCAACAATTTTGGACTGAGATACATGAACAAATAAGGCAAATGTCTGAAATAAACATTCCATTTTCACCAAATATTTACCTATTGCATGACATTACTGAATTAAATTTGGATATAAATGCACAAACAAGATTACATTATTTGATAGCTGCAGCTCAACAAATATTGGTGAAAATTAGGAAATATGCTGGCAATCTAACAATAAGGGAGTGGCAAAATGAATTATGGAAAATTATGATAAACAAATTTATCACATGTAAACAGTGTCAAATGGAAAATAACAACACTAATCAATATTTTCACCAGAAATGAGAACCATGTATAGAAAGATAGTTAGCACAAATACATGTATCCCAGAAAAGAGTTTTCTATTAAAGTGGTTGTATGCCTAGATAGTAGCCACAATTAAGTCAATTGAATTAGTCTATCATGGGGGAGGCGGGGAAGGGATCAGTAAAAAATAAAAGAAAAAGCACTACTGGGGTGAGGTGCCACAATTCGAGAAAGACTGTATGACTGAAACGGTTGAAACTAATTTCAAAGCTAGTAGGACTATATTTGCCTTGCCACTTTCCACTAGCATATATTATCCACTAGATAGCCATCAAGGAAATTTCAGTACTAAATCTGAGCCAGAAACCAGACTGAAAGAGGTAAAGGTAACCAGTGACATCTGAAAGCAAATGAATGAATTGGATAAAGCATATGTAGTACTTCCTGTAGGCATAATGAACTAATAGCATAATTAAGTACAAGAAGTCCTAGTGTGCATTTGGCTTGAGAGTTTTGCCATTCACTGGGACAAAGGGTTCCAGAGATATATTTGAAAATAATGAAGGGATTTTCCTTTGTCTTTCATGAGATTAAGAGGATAATCACTTTGTCTCAAAATAATTCAACCATCCTGTTTGCTGACTTTTGTTCTCCAGTGCATAATCACTACCCAAATTTAATGCCATATTTTGCCTTCTAAAACCTGAACATCTGATGTAATGTTAGACTTTCACCCCTGAAACCGCAGGAACTGTCCCCCCTTCAATAGACTCAGCTCCTTCTGCCAAGCAAGACAAGCACTGAGTCTTATTTCAGGGGAACTCTGTCCACCAAGAAGATCCGTAATTCAAGGAAGTAAGCTTTATTTCTTGATTTCAAAGACCACTGCAGACAGTGACTGCAGCTATGAAATTAAAAGTTGCTTGCTCCTTGGGAGGAAAGCTATGGCAAACCTGGAAAGCACATTAAAAAGCAAAGACAAAGATTGGTATAGTCCAGTGATGGCTAACCTTTTGAGCTCGGTGTGTCAAAATTCGCAAGAAAACCTAGCTTAACTCAGGTGCTGTGTCACATCTAGAAATATCCATAATTTCGTGATATTTGTAGCTGTAGTAAAAAAGTTATATTTTTGATATACGTATTTTATTAAAAGCAAAAACAAATAATTCTTTCCATTTGCTAAATCTTCAATTGAAAGCTGGTATTTTGCACACTTCAAGAACAAGCACTACATGCCCAGGTGCCAGGGTGACCAGGTGTGTCACTCAAAAGGGCTTGGCATGTCACCTGTGACACCTGTATCATAGGTTGGCCATCACTAGTACAGTCAAAGCTATGCTTTTCCTATTAGTAATGTACGACTATAGGAACTGGATAATAAAGAAGGCTGCACACCAAAGATGTTTTCACACTGTAGCACTGGAGAAGACTTTTGAGAATCCCTTGGAGATCTTGGCCCTTTCTGCACTGGGCCTTGTGGTCAGGTTTTACCGAGCTCCGTGACTGACAGCCGGGGCTAAGCATCGGAGGAAGCTACGCCAGCCCACCAAAAGGGACCAATCAGAACTGATGGATCGGGGACTATAAAAGTGGGCAGCTCACTGTTTCTCTTGTCTTTCATCTTGGGCAGAGGGGGATCAGGGAGTGCTACTCTGAACTTGCCTTTGTGTAGGCCTCTCCTCTCAGGTGAGAATGGAGAAGAGGAAGGTCTCTCCTCTTGTGTAGAGGGAGATTGGGGCATGCTAGTGTGTGTGTGTGTCTCCACTCAGAGCCAGAGCAGAGCCCAGGGAAGCAGGATAGGACTGCTGCAGGGCAATCTTTATTATTTTGGGAACTTAACCTCTGGATGAGAGGGGCTAAGGGCCATTTGGGCTTACTGTAGAGCTTACTAGGGACTGTTTGCATGCAACATCTTCCTTTTAAATAACCAAAGAACATTTAAGCCAAACGGCAAACTTGCTTCTTTATTTTAACCTTTTGTAACAATAAAAGTTAAGTGTTTGTTTGATACCAGAGTCAGTCTGCTGCTTTAAGGGAGTCTGAAACCCAGACGTATAAAGCAGGACGCCAGTGATTGGCACTTACACTCCAAAAATTGAAGATGTTGCTGCACTATCAGATATATAACCTGCCCTTTGCACCTGCTCCAGAGTCAGAGCCATTTTCTTCCCATGGGAGCTTGTGGTCTTCTCCTTCCGCTACACAGAAAGAAGGAAAGAGCTGGACCAGGAAGACCTGGGCTATGGTCACACCTAAGGTTTAAACCAGCTCCTGTTCACCTTCAGAGCAAGAGAACACATGGGCAATTCGACCAGTATTTTTCTTTCCATGTTATCTATCCCAAAGGTGAATTTTTTGAGTTATTTAACACTGAAAGAAAATAGTCACTTTGCTGAGGTGTTCTCTCACTTTGAAACTGGACTGAAGCTGGATTAAACCTTAGGTCTGACTGCAGCCCTGGTGGCAGGGGGAGCAGCTCAAACACACATCCCAGTTGGCAGCGATTTGTGGAGGGGATGGAGGCTATGGCTGTGGCAAGAATTCTGGCTGGAGAAGAAGGCTCATGGAAACAGAGATGGTTGCTCTGGCCTCTGTCTGCTGGGCTAGTAAAGAAGCATGCTGGTTTCTTATTCCCTCTTCAGATGCTGGAAGAGAGAAGGCAGAAGATGAATGAAGAGACATGCTGCAAAAGCAGTGCACCTGGCTTTCGTACCGGGTTCCTTACTGTTTGAGGTAGCTAACAGCCAGACATTACTCTTTGATGCAGTTAAGAGACCCTCACCTGTCCTTGGTGCAACAAAACTAGGGGTCTGCACAAATGTATTTTTTGCATCCAAATCTGAATCAAATCGAACATCTGAAAATTTGATTCAATTCAAATGTTAAAAATCTGAATGTCTAAAAATCAGATTCAAATCCAGATTATTCGAACCCGGACATTTGAATGTTTGATTTGTATTTAAAGATATGAATGTCGACAACATCCGTATCTGTTATATGAATTTGTCTCACATCATAAGTGCAAATTCGTATAATTTTTGTGCAAATTCATAAACAATACATACGAATCTGTACAATTGCATCATTTGAATATTTATATCAGATTTTTGGAAATCCGAAATCCTTCCGAATGTCTAAATTTGAATGTTTTTAAATCCAATTCTAATTTGAATGTCGATATTTGTCAGATTCAAATTGAATTTTTGAATATTTGAATATTGGTGCACATCCCTAATGAAAATTAGATAACCAGCATATTTTTACTGCACCTTACCTGCCTTTCCTGTGCTCCTACTGCTGACAGTGCAGATTCCTGTCTGACTGCCGGGGAGCAAATTCCTGGAAATGTGAAGCTTTTGGTCCTCCGGTTCGGAGGACTGGAAGGAGCTTCGTGTTAAAGGTGGAGCAAGGGGTGTGTTTGAGGGCACCCCCAAATGCACCTGAAGTTCTTAGTGGCCACTAAATGTGCAGTCAGAAGTCCACCATGTATTTGTTCCCCAGTCATGATTACAGGCTCATTTTCTGTCATGCAGTTCACTCTTGGTTATCTCCAAGTGTGCTGAAGAGGCTTATCCAGAGGTTTTTGCTGAGTGCTGGGCTAGATCAGCGGCCAGATATGAGGACCTTCTCCACCTCTGTTCATTTTAAATTTCAATATTTATTTAGCATGATGCTCTGGAATGTTTGTTTATAGAATGTCAATATCTAAAGACAGAGTTTCATAACCATGAATGTCAACAAATGCCACCCAAGCATGAAAGGAGTCAATATATATTGTTTGGTGGCTTTCTCTCTTACTACTCAATTGCTGAAGACACCCAACTGCCTCTGACATATTGTTTCAAGTTAGCACCTGAAAATACCTTCTGCCGATCTTGCTTTAAGGTACCATTGAATGCCTGCATTGTCTGGATAGTTCTTGCGCTGATTATTTTGTAAAAAGTTTATTTTCCAAGGTCATCCATGAAATTTAACAGATTTTAATAAATAACTTAAATGTTGAACATTAGAATTTAGAACTGGATTTTGTGAAATTCAGTTTTGAATGTTCAAATTAAAGTTTGGCTCATCCTTTGTATTTAGTAACATCCACAAAGGAGATTAAAATGTTACAGGGTTTCAGCTTTTCTTTTAACTGCAGTTTCCAGAAATTTTAATTTAATAATTTTGTTTAAAAATAATGAAGGTATGTTATTTTCCAAGATCCATAACTGGATCTTAATAATGCTTTGCATTGGAAATCTAGCATTGGGGTGCCATCGAGATATGGTGGTACCTCAAACATCTTGGTCACAGCTTTGAGTGGCTCCAGGAAGATATTGCAGGCTGCTTAAATAGGGGTGTGCAGGAATATTCAAAACATTCAAAATTTGATTGAATTCATTCAAATTTCAACATTCAAATTTGAATCTAGGAATGTTTAGTCTACCAAAAAGAAGACTGAGAGGAGACATGATAGCTGTCTACAAATACCTCAAGGGTTGTCACAAGGCAGAGGGATCAGCCCTGTTCTCACTCTCTCAAGGAAGGACTAGAAACAATAGGGTGAAACTGCAGGGGAAAAGATTTAGTTTAGATGTTAGGAAAAAATTTCTAACAGTAAGAGTGATCAACCAGTGGAACAGGCTGCCACGGGAGGTGGTTGGTTCCCCTTTGATGGAGGTCTTCAAGCAGAGACTGGACGGCCATCTGAGATGGTTTAGGAGATCCTGCCTTGAGCAGGGGGTTGGACTCGATGACCCAGGAGGTCCCCTCCAACTCTACCATTCTATGATTCTATGATTCTATGAATCAAATATCTATAAATTTGAATTTAAACATTCAAACAAATTTCAAATTTTTGAATCTATTCATTTGAATTAATCAGACATTTGTATGTGTATGGGTACATACCCAAAGCGTACTTGCACATATGCATCTTTCCTGCATCTGTACACATTTGTATGGACCTGTACAGGACAAAAATTGGTTGCATATGTGTGATGCCACTCCCACCGGATACAGCCTCCCTATATTCCTGATAATCAAATTGCCCACTACAAGAAGCCCCCCTCCCGCTACCTGTGGAGGACTATTGTTGGTGCAAGAGGATACAGGCACATCTACTGAGGAAGGGGTCCCGACTAAAGGAGCCTGTCCCTCTTCCTCGGCTTGATGTCCTCCCTGCCTGAGGCTTCCACTCTCCGAGGCAGCTAGAGGGCTGCTTGTCATGGAACGGGATGCTCCTACTGCATCCCTGAAGGCCCCACCCTCAGCCCTGTTACTATCTACCTTGGCTTCAAGAGAAGAAACACGTTCCTTGAGACCCCAGAGCTCATTGCACTGAGCACAGACCCAGGACTTCTGCCCAGTGGGCAGACAGTCATACATTTGACACTCAGTGCAAAACACTGGGAAGCCCCCCTCCCCTTGCTGGCATTCTACCTTCATTTTGTTTAATGGACTTGTTTTACTTTTGAAAAATTAACTTAAAAAGTATTAAATAATTTTTCTTAAAGATAAACTTTTCCAAATTAATAGTTTATCTTATGATATAGTATGTTTATTTTGCTCGCTGTTCAGATCAAATCTCAGTGAAACTGGCAAAGGGCTACCCCAACACAAGCCAAGCAAAAGAATCTCATTTTTAGCAACAAAATATTTTACTAATAGTAGTTTATTAATACGGTCACAGACCAGATATATCAGTGTTAAAAAAAAAATACGGGTATTTACAAAGGAGAAAATTAATTAAAAACACAGATAAATATACGTAAGACTTAAAAATGTGTGATCAAACATCAGTAGCTCTGATCAGTTCACTCTATTACAAGGTTTCGTTTCCTGATTGCTCTCTTATTTTAATAGGTACGTCCAGAAACTTTGCCGCAGCTAGTGTCAAATCAGGGTTAGTGTCACTAAGCAGCAGTTTGATGTATTCCGAGGTGGGTCTTCCTGGGTATAAACTTAGCCTGGGCTTCACCAATTCCTGTCCAGCAGTGTTGTAAAGACTGCAGAAAAGGAGAACATGCTCCACAGTTTCCATGTCGCTGCTGCCACATAGGCAGGTTCTATGAGTAATGGGGACATGTTGGTATCTACCCTTCAATAAATTTGAGGGTAGTATATTCAGTCGAGGCTTTGTAAAAGCAATTCTATATCTTTTATTTATTTATTATTATTATTTACATTTATATCCTGCCCCATACCCGAAGGTCTCTGGGTGGGTTACAACCTTAAAACAACAGATTAAAACAGAATATACATTAAAAGACTTTAGAAATTCAGCACTCTAAAACAATACACATTATGCTTAATGTGACCCGGTGGGAAATAGAGGGCCTTTCTGCACTGGCTCTAAAAACGGATTTAGAGCCAGATGTGGAATGCATTTAGACTTGGCTTTCGCATAGGGGCCGGAATTAGGACCCCTTTGAGTAAGCCACGTCCGCATATCGGCAGGCAAAAACGGTTGTTTAAACCGGTTTTGCCAGCGAAATCCTACCCAGATGTAAGACCTGAAAAAATCAGGTCTTACATCTGGCTTTCCCCCTGAAAACGGTTTGGAAACAAACGTTTCCGCACCAGAGGGGGAAAAGCCAGATTGCCGGCGCATGCCCAGCTGTCAGAGAGGCAGAGCGCATGCTCTGCCAGCCTGACAGGTGGGCGGGTCCGGCAGCCGGCTTCCCTGTCTTCCCTTTGCCAGAGAACCGACAATCCTCGGTTCTCTGGCAAGGGTAAGGCACCCCCATACCCACTCTCACCCCCAACACCCCCAGAAAGACCCTACAGGACTTACCTGACGGGCTCCACCTCAATTCTGAGCCTCGGAGCGCCGGCGCGAATCACGCATGCGCATGCTGTGGCCTTGCAGGTCCCTGCTCGCCAGGGATCATGGGAAATGTAGTCCTGGCCTGCTGCGACCGTCAGCGATTCGCGCCGGCGCTGCGAGGCTTAGCATTGACCTGCAGACGATCAGGGACATCAGAGGGATTCTGGGTGGGGTGGCAAAGGTAAGGCACTCCCTACTTTCGCCCCATCCCACTGAGAATCCCTCCCATGTCCCTGATGGTCTGCAGGTCAATGCTGAGACTACATTTCCCAGCATGCCTGATCGTCTGCCGGTCCCAGCTCCCCAATGCCCTGGGGGGGGGCGATCGTGAGGGGGGGCGATCGGGTGGGGTGGGTGGCCCCCTCCCCCTCCCCCTCCCCCGTCCCTCTCCCCCTCCCCCTCCCGGCATCAAAAACTTTTACTGCAGGTTCCAACGTGGAAGCAACAGTAAAGGTTTTTGTTCTCCCTGCGAGATCGCAGGCTTGGAGAGGTGGGGTGGGCTGGCCCCCCTGCCCCAGGTGGGCACCCCCGGGGTCTCTCAGGAGCAGGTGGGAGGGAGCCCCACGCCCCTCCCCCCGGCGATCTCGCCAGGTAAAACTTTACTCCAATTTGCGTTAAAGTGGAGTAAAGTTTTACCCGGCCAGATCGCGGGGGGGAGGGGCGTGGGGCTCCCTCCCACCTGCTCCTGAGAGGCCCCGGGGGTGCCCACCTGGGGCAGGGGGGCCAGCCCAGCCCACCCCTCCAAGCCTGCGATCTCGCAGGGAGAACAAAAACCTTTACTGTTGCTTCCACGTTGGAACCTGCAGTAAAAGTTTTTGATGCTGGGAGTGGGAGGGGGAGAGGGAGGGGGAGAGGGAGGGGGACGGGGACAGGGACGGGGACGGGGAAGGGGGCCACCCACCCCACCCAATCGCCCCCCTCACGATCGCCCCCCCCCTCCCAGGGCATTGGGGAGCTGGGACCAGCAGACGATCAGGCACGCTGGGAAATGTAGTCTCAGCATTGATTTGCAGACCATCAGGGACATGGGAGGGATTCTCGGTGGGGTGGGGGTGAAAGTAGGGGGTGCCTTACCCTTGCCACCCCACCCAAAATCCCTCTGAAGTCCATGATCATCTGCAGGTCAATGCTGAGCCTCGCAGCGCCGGCGTGAATCGCTGACGGTCGCAGCAGGCCAGGACTACATTTCCCATGATCCCTGGTGAGCAGGGACCTGCAAGGCCGCGGCGTGTGCATGCGCGATTTGCGCCGGCGCTCCGAGGCTCAGAATTGAGGTGGAGCCCGTCAGGTAAGTCCTGTAGGGTCTTTCTGGGGGTGTTGGGGGTGAGAGTGGGTGTGGGGGTGCCTTACCCTTGCCAGAGAACCAAGGATCGTCGGTTCTCTGGGACAGGGAAGACAGGGGAGCTTGGTGCCAGACTCGCCTACCTGTCAGGCTGGCAGTGTCCGATCTGATTAGATTAGATCTGTAGATAAGATCTGTGAGCAGAGTGTTTACCTGATTGCTAAATTCTTCTCCTTTGGCTCGATGCTTCTCCGGCAGAGACTCTTGGCACAGCTCCAAGCTCCAGCATTCCAGCATTCAATTAAGAATCACGGCAGTTCCAGAGTTAAATCTAACTCTCTATGTTTATTGCAAGTAAAGATTACACAGGCTTATAGCAAAGCAAATACAGGCGTTTAGCCTGGCGGTTCGCCAACCCATTCCATGGTTATCAGCTTACATACTTGGCTAGTAGCAAGCAACAACAGCAAGCGATAGATAGAACGGCTAACAGAGTAAAAGACTAATACGGAAGCCTTTTTTTACATGCTAGCACCCGGACGTTGTATTATGACAACTTCCGAGAGCTTGAGTGAGTTTTGTCCCCCCTCCCAAGTGCCTACGTGCTAGCAAACACTTCACGACCTTGGTTCTCAGGAGAGAGGCAGACACACTATCAGTTTGTTTTGAAAAAAAATCTTTCGGTACATCCGAGCTGTGTTTCCCTCACACTTTTCTCACATTCTAACATGCCCCTCCAAACACAGTTTGGATGTACGCAGTGTTTACAATTTAGTTCACGGTGTCATGCCTAACAGATTTGCCAATTGCTCATGTTTACCTGTTGGCAGTGGCTTTGTGAGGATGTCAGCAATGTTGTCTTCAGACCCAATGTATTGCAGCCTTATGACTCTGTTTTGCACCATCTCACGTACATTCTGATATCTGACCCCTATGTACTTGGTTCGACACCTAAGATTCTCACCCTCAGCCACAGCAATGCAGGTCTGTGAATCTTCACGAACTGGAATAGGCTGGTCCACTGTTTCCCCCAAATCAATGAGCAATTGCTTGATCCACTGGATCTCAGCCAAGAGTTCAGATAAAGCTGCAAACTCTGCTTCTGAACTGCTTAAAGCAACACAACTCTGCTTCCTGCTGTGCCAAACAATTGGACTTCCAGCAAATTTGATAAGCAAACCAGACACTGACTTTCGGTCATTCTCCTCAGAAGCAAAAGAGCTATCAGCATAACAATCTAAACCCTGTTGATTGCCTTGGATTTCCAACTTTCTGTGTTGTGTACCTTTGAGATACCTTAACACATGCTTCATCCTGATCCAATCCTGAACTGTAGGCCCATTTGCCTTTCTGCTAAGCAGAGCTACTACAAAACTGATATCGGGCCTAGTGTGCGAGCTTATGTACAATAAGCTTCCCAGAACACTTTGAAACAACTTAGGATTCTCAAACTGTTTCTCTGAGTCTTCATTAGAAGTTCCAGTGAGCATTGGACTCTTCACTACCTTTGCATTCTGCAAACCACACTTCTCAATCAGTTTCTCAATCTTTTTCTGCTGGCTCAACAGGCACTTGCCATCCTGAGTCCACTGTACCTCGATCCCAAGGTAAAACTTCAGATTTCCCAGGTCTTTGAGCTTGAACTTCTGAGACAACTCCTTCTGCACTAAAGCAACCTCCTTATCAGTTCTAGCGATCACACACAGATCGTCAACGTAGATAGCAAGAATTATCTCATTTTTTGTGTATACGCATGCATCAGCAATGCTGCGTTTGTACCCCAACTTGACCAATTCCTCGTGAATGCAAAGATTCCAGCAACGAGCACTCTGCTTCAAACCATACAGAGCTTTCCGCAACTGAAAAACCTTCTGCTGCTTACACTGATCAAAACCTTCAGGTTGCTCCATGAACACTAGTTCATCAAGGGGAGCGTTCAGGTAGGCAGTCTCAAAATCAAAGTGTCTCACTGCAAACTGCTTTCTAGCTGCAAGAGCTAAGATCAGCCTCAGGCTTTCTGCCTTTGCAGTAGGTGCAAAGGTTTTGTCAAAACTCTCGAACCTCTGCTGTGAGTACCCTTTAGCAACCAATCTAGCTTTGTACTTCTGGGTTCCATCAGGCAACTCCTTGTGCTTGAAAACCCACTTACAGCCTATAACCTTCTGGTTCTCTGGCCTATCAACAACTTCAAACACCTGCTTGTCTACCAAAGACGAGTACTCTTGCTCCATGGCTTCAAACCACTTCTGCTGCTCTTCTTCAGGAAAAGAGAGTAGCTCTTGGAAGTTTTCTGGTTCAGCCACCACTGAAAAAGCTTTTGCACCTTGCACAACAAACCTATCTGGAGGTTTCCTGACTCTATGAGTCCGCCTAGGTATGATCACCTTGACTCTACCTTTCTCATCTGTGTCTGAGCTGTCTGAGGTCTGAGCCTCAGTGGCAGGGTGTGTTTGTGTATGGTGTTGTGTAGAGGTACTGGGTTGAGGCCCTGTAGAAGCATCCTGCTTCACTACCCCTCCATTTCCAGCACTTGCAACACTTTGCCCCAGCTTGAGAAAAACTTCTTGGTTGGCATGAAGCCTGTCCCATCCAGAATGTTTCTCAAAGTTGGCACTTCTGGACAGCAACACCTCCCCATGGCCCAGGTAGAACTTGTAGCTGTTACCAGAATAACCCACAAACATCAGTCTCCTCCACTTGGGATCACCTTTCTTCCTAAAGTTTGCTGGAACATACACATTAGCGTACTGTCCAAAAACTCTTAGGTATTTCAGATTAGGTGGTCTCCCAAACAGCATGTGGTATGGAGTGGTTTTTACAAAGGAATTCCAAGTGCGGTTAGCTATATGATTGGCAGTCAGTATAGCCTCCCCCCAGAATTGTTCCGGAGCCTGTGAATCGAGAATTAGGCAGTCCTTTATCTGCTTTAGGACCCCAATTCTTCGCTCAGCGAGGCCGTCCTCCTGTGGAACTGCTGGGTTTGTTGTTTCATGCTGAATCCCTTTTACCTTTAACCAGTTCTTCAGATCATTAGACAGAAACTCACCCCCTCTGTCTGTAACCAAGAACCCAACCTTGTACTCAAACTGTCTTTCAACCATGTTGACCCAGTTTTTGAGAAGTTGAGCAGCCTCACTCTTCTCCTTCATGAGCAGTACATATGAATACCTCGTGTGGCGATCCACAATTACCAAAAAGTACTTGTTCCCACCAAATGTTTTGCTCATGGGACCTGCCAAATCTGCATGGATTACTTCAAAAGGCCGTTGCGTGGTTCGTTTACTACGTTTCGCAACTGGAAAAGCTCTCAGCTTGGCCTGGCTGCACACTGTGCAGGATAAAAAAGAATCACATGCATGAATTTTGAGGTCAGGACACACCTGTGTCAACTTCTGCAGATTTGTGAAGCTAGTGTGACCCAAGACCCTATGGTAGTAATGGGCACATTCCTCGTGTAAAGGCTGATTCTGAACCTGTGAGCAGTGCTCTTTCCCTTCTTTGTCAACCAGAAAATACATCTTGTCCCTTTTGACAGCTTTTGCACACACTTGGCCATTCAGGCTAATGTTACATTCATTCCCTGTGAAAACCAGAGTGTAGCCACTAGATGTCAGTGCAGAAACACTTACGAGACAATTCTGTAATCCAGGCACACACAAGACTTTGGAAAAATCTGTCCCAAAACTTGGCACATGAACAGTACCCATTTGTTTTACCATTCTCGCCCTCCCATCAGCTAAGGCAACAGAATGTATATCGGTTTTTACCACCTCTTTTAGGAGCTTTTCATTGTTAACCATATGAGTAGAGGCTCCAGAATCTAAGACCCAGGTATTTGCACTAGAACACACTTCTTGCACAATGGACACCATCATCCCACCGTGTTTCTGGCCCCGGCTTCCAGCCTCTTTGCCAGCCCCTTTAGCCCCTTTACCAGCTGTTGGATGTTTACAGTCTTTTAACACATGTCCTTTCTGCCCGCAAGCCCAGCAGCGTTTCTCCCTAGAAACAGCTGCCTTTTCTTGCTGAAGGCCTTTGAAGTCTTCGGTCAGATTAGTGGAGTGTCTCTGTGCTGCGTGCGGCTGCCTCTGGAGCCCTGCTTCGTCCTTCCGACGCTGGCTCTCCTCCAAGACACGCGCTGCAACCAGCTCTGGAGTAAGCTGCCTTTCATCAACACTTTGCAGACTCCACAGAATGTTTTCATACTCATCTGCTAGACTCCCAAGAAGGATGTAGGAACGTTGAATGTTTGGGATTTCTATCCCGCGGCTTTGGACTTGATTGAACAAATCAGTCATTCGTTCCAAGTGGGCTGCTGGATCTGTTCCCTTTTTCATCTTGCAGGAATACAGTCTCCGGCACCACAACATTTTAGACAAAGCTGTTTGCGACTGGTGCACAGCTTTCAAAGAGTCCCATGTGTCCTTAGCCGAAAGTTTATCTCTCACATGCGAAAGCTGCGAGGGAGAGATTGTAAGCAAGATAGTGGCCCTTGCTTTCCGGTCCTGCTCCGCAGTCGCTTGGGTTGGCCCATTCACAACAACATCCCAAAGGTTCTCTCTTATCAGCAATGCTTCACAATACGTCTGCCAGCTGGCATAATTAAAATTTTCTAACTTCGGAAACCTTGCTTGCTCCATCATTAAGCAGCTCACAGACGGGATCTTGGCAGTTTTCCCAGCTTTTGCTGTCAGCTACGATAAGACACAGACGCTCTGTCTTGCTCAGTCTCACCAACCAGCCCAGACAGCCTTTCCAGCTTCAGGGTAAAAGCCTTTCTCCCAGTCTCAGCAAAAAGGTTTCATCAGATAGCAATCAGATAAGAGCTGATAACGATCTGGGCCCATAACCCTTGTCCGATCTGATTAGATTAGATCTGTAGATAAGATCTGTGAGCAGAGTGTTTACCTGATTGCTAAATTCTTCTCCTTTGGCTCGATGCTTCTCCGGCAGAGACTCTTGGCACAGCTCCAAGCTCCAGCATTCCAGCATTCAATTAAGAATCACGGCAGTTCCAGAGTTAAATCTAACTCTCTATGTTTATTGCAAGTAAAGATTACACAGGCTTATAGCAAAGCAAATACAGGCGTTTAGCCTGGCGGTTCGCCAACCCATTCCATGGTTATCAGCTTACATACTTGGCTAGTAGCAAGCAACAACAGCAAGCGATAGATAGAACGGCTAACAGAGTAAAAGACTAATACGGAAGCCTTTTTTTACATGCTAGCACCCGGACGTTGTATTATGACAACTTCCGAGAGCTTGAGTGAGTTTTGTCCCCCCTCCCAAGTGCCTACGTGCTAGCAAACACTTCACGACCTTGGTTCTCAGGAGAGAGGCAGACACACTATCAGTTTGTTTTGAAAAAAAATCTTTCGGTACATCCGAGCTGTGTTTCCCTCACACTTTTCTCACATTCTAACAGGCAGAGCATGTGCTCTGCCTCCCTGATAGCTAGGCAGGTGCCAGCAGGGCCCGTTTGGGGTGGGTGCATTCGCACAGCACCGACCCCAAACCGTTTCCCAATCCAGCCTTGCCGCTGTGGCCCCGCGTGTGTGCGTACACGTGGGGTCTATGAGAAACCGTTTCTGCTCAAAACGGATTTCCCTTTGAAAACGTTTTGGCCGAAAACGGATCTTATAGATCCGTTTTCGGCGGCAAATGCGGAAAGGCCCATAATCAGCTCAGCCGAAGGCCAGGGAAAAGAGTTGCATCTTCACCGCCTTCCTAAATATATATAAGGAAGGGGCAAAACGCACCTCAAGGGGGAGTCTAGGGGCCATGACAGAAAAGGCTCTTTCCTGGGTGCCCACCAGCCTTACTACTGAAGGTGGTGGGACAACCAGGAGGGCCTCACCACTTGATCTTAAGGCACGGGCAGGTCGATATGGGAGAAGGCGTTCCTTTAGATATTTGGGGCCCAAGTCATTTAGGGCCATTTTAATATGTAAGTTTTTTTGGTACGATGGCATAATTAATTTATATCCGTAACTTAGGTCTATATGCAGAGGGGAGCAGGTGGTATTTGCTTTTGTAATTAGAACCTGGGTGGTGATATCCCAGATTCTTTAATGTGCATAAAGCCGTTTTTTTGACCCAGCTGGAAAAGATAATCTGGTGATAAACCAAGCTGGGAGATCTTCCAGCTTATATTCTTAGGTGTCATTTGTTAATTCTTTTAGTAATTGATTTGTTGGGTGAAAGACATATAATTTAAACCATGCTTTGATTGCTGTGAGCCAAACTTCAGATTCCAAAGGTAGCTCTCCTGTTTCCAGCAGTATCACTGCTCGTAGTACACATCTGGGCACATTTATGATGGTCCTCAGGAAGTTGGCTTGGAAGGCTGTCATGTTCTTTATGTTGTCATTTCCCCATACTGCTGATCCGTATAATAATTGGGTAGGTATCTTAGCACTGAAGTTTTAACAATTGCTCGTAGATCGTTTCCTTCTCGTGAGAAGAAGAATCTCAGCAGAGCTGATTTGGTGGTTTCTGCTTTTTGAAGGGCAGAGCGGTGGTGAGCTGACCAGGATACGGAACGGTGGAACAAAATATTGTGGTCTGAGTTCTGGCAAAAGAGGTGGCATTAAGAAATATGTGTATTCAGGAGAAGACGTTTGGATTCCCCGAAACATCAAACATGCTGTAGTCTTATATTTTAGGGATGTATACAATTTTTTTTTTTGCATTTGAATTTAAGTTGAATCGAATATCAAAACATTCAATTCGATTTGAATGTTTAGAATCCGAATGCAACAAAATCCAATCCGAATTGAATACATTCAAATCTATTCTTTTGAATGTTAGATTTGAATCTGAAGGTACGAATGTTGACAACATTCATATGTGTTGTATGCATCTGTACACATTTCGTATACATCCCGTTTTCATCCCGTATTATAAGCACGAATGTGTACAGATACATATGTAATCAGGGGCGGTTCCGCCTCCTGAGCGGTGGAGCGCGCACACACCCTGCGCCCTGAGGGCATATACAATGCATTATAGCTTGTTCCACCCATCAGCAGCTTTCCACTCCTTCTATTGGTTCAAGGCGCATTATTTTTTATCGCTGGAGGAGCGCTGCCAGAGAGCGCCTCTCTGACAAAGCTGATTGGTGGAACAAGATATGCTCCTCCTTCCTTCTCCTGTGTGTGCGCGCCTGGCCCTGTTGCCGCCGCCATTTCTGGAGAGGCGGGTGGACTGAAGAAACCAAGGTAAGTTGCTCCCTCCCTTTGCCCCTAAGCTTAGCTTTTAACCTCCCCTTTTTACCTGCCCCCCTCTCCCTCCATCCTCTCTGCGTCGCGTCCCTCCCTTTCTCTCCCCCCCCATTCCCTACCTAGGAGTAGGTTCTCCTTTTCCACGTGGCCGCCATGTGTAGGACCGGTTCTAATCTCTCTCTCTCTCTCTCTCTCTTGGCAGCCTGCCTTGTTGCCAACAATGAAGCTCTGTTCGCCACCGAGAGAGAGAGAGAGGTGACTTCGCTGCCACCGCTGCTCCAACCAAGCCCGTGGCGCGAAGAGGAACCGGTCGCCAGCACGGGCCTTTCTCTCTCTCTCTCTTTCTCGGCTGCCTGTCTTGTTGCCGATAAAGGAGTCCTGCTCGCTCGCCACTGTCTTCCTTCGCCTGACTTGGGGCAAACTGGGCTCGAGAGAGAGAGAGAGAGAGAGAGAGAGAGAGAGAGAGAGAAAGGGCTGGTGCTGGCGACCAGTTAATCTTCGTGCCACCGGCTTGGTTGGAGCAGCGGTGGTGGCGAAGAGGTGGTGATCTCTCTCTTTCTCTCTCTCGGCCAGCAGCAGCGGCGGCACCAGCCCAGCGCCCGTTATGGCCGAGCTGGGGGCCTCACTCTCTTTCTTCCTTCCTCCCTCTATTCCTTACATCCACCTACCTCTACTTCCCTTCCTTATTGCCTTCTCTGTTTCCTTCCTTTCCTTTCTCTCCGTTTCTTCATTCCCCCATTCCTCCCCCTCCCGGGTAGAAAAGCCAATTCTTCTTCTTCCTGCTTTCTCTCTCTCTCCTTCTTTCTGTCTTTCCTGCTTCCTTCTCTCTCTCCTTCTTTCTGCCCTTCTCTCTTTCCCTTTGTTTTTCTCTTTTTCTTTCTTTCCTTCCTTCTCTCTCTTCTCATCTCCCTCTTGTTCTTTCTTTCCTCCCTTCCTTTTTCTCTCTCCTCCTTTCCTCCCTTTCTCTCTCCCCTCCCTGTTTCACTCTTTTTCTTTCCTCTTTCCTCTCTTCTCTTTTCCTTCCTTCCATCTATTCTGTCTATAAATGTGCTTTTCTGACACAGGCATGTTTTTTGAAAGTCTATTCTGAGCTGTCTTTTCTGTTATTTTGATCCCTCCTTTCCTTCCCTCTCCCCTTCCCTCTTTCTTTCCTTCCTTCATCTCCTTCCTTCACAGCTCTTTCCAGAGCTTCCACAGCCCTACCTCACAGGATGTTCTGTTGTAGGGAGAAGAACAGAACCTTTGTCAGTCACTTTGAGCCCCCTTAAAGCAGGTAGAAAGCCAACTTCTCTTCTTCCTTATGAAGGCAGATTGTTTCTCGAAGTCTGACTATATAACTAGTGTTTTCTGTCTGCTCTTATGAGGAAAAAACCTCCTTATTTTCAGTTTAGATCTCCTCTTGATGTTTCTTTATTCTTAGAACCAGTGTATGTATGCATACTGTGAAGATGCTAGGAATAATGCCCTGAAATTTAAATAGTAATGGACTATTTGGTCTATTTGATCAAGTGGTTAAGGAGCTGGACTCTTATCTGGGAGTACCAGGGTTTGATTCTGCCCTCCTCTATGGAGCCAGCTGGGTGACCTTGGGCTAGTCACAGCTCTCTTCTGAGCTCTCACAGCTTCATCCACATTGCAGGATATTCTGTTGTGGGAAGAAGAATAGGAAGCTCTGTCAGCCACTTTAAGACCCCTTAAATGGGTGAGAAAAGTAGGGTAGAAAAAGCCAACTCTTCTTCCTCCATAAAGCCAGCTGGGTGACCTTGGGCTAGTCACAGCTCTCTTTGGAGCTCTCACAGCCCCACCTTCCTCACAGGGGAAGGTGTGGGGAAGAGAACAGAAGGTTTGTCAGCTGCTTTGAGTCCCTTAAATGTGTGAGAAAAGCAGGGTAGAAAAGCCAACTCTTCTGTTGCTTCTGCAGTGATTTCAGTGTCGGGAAGACAGGCATGGGAAGCAATGACTTGAAGATTATAATGAGATTTGTCTGGATTTTAGAGTAGACCAAGTTTGAATCTGAGGTTCCTTGAATTTCACTACATTGCTTGTGTCCATCCTGTTTGTATAGGCCATAATCTGCAAGAACATTACTGTTTTTCAGTGATATATAATTAAGGTGGGGGAAGCAAGCATTACCTACCTCTATATTGCTGCTGCCCATTCCCCCCAATTAGAGTTTCCTTGCTACCACTGTTATTTATTTTCCAAAGATAAAAGTTCCAGTCTGAAGCAGTGTATGTTAAAGTTGGTGGGACGATGTATCTTACTTCTGCAGTGCTTTATTCAAAGAGGTCCTAGCAAGTGGCACTCTTTGTATTTATGGCCTACTCACATAATTTCTGATTACTGACTTGCAGTCTAAAGTGGTTCGGACCTGAGTTCCATATATCTGGAATCCTGTATGTTTTCCCAAGCTCAGGCATAACTGACTTCTGGGGCTGTTTCCTATATGAAAACTTCCCCAACTGGAAGCAATTGAAACTGGGGAAAGAAAGTTCTCTGGCTGTAATGCCAGTGTACTAAGAGCAGTTCCATGCATAAAGCTGCAAAATCCAAATACTCTTTGAAAGAAGGGAATGTATCAGTTCTACTTAGGAGGATTCTTTCACTACCAATTTTTCTGCTGCAAATCCTATGGCACTTAGAGTGTGGACATGCATGCAGAAAAAGCAGGTTGATATTGTTATTGATTCCATGAGTTCAATTCTGGTTCTGTATCTTTCTGGCCCTGGACCCCTCCCATGTGACCTTGGCCCCTCCCACATGACATTGGCCCCTCCCACATGACCTCACCCCCCCATGACCCTTCCCCTCCCATGCCTGTGAACACCCAGCCCTGAAGTCCACCAGCCGCCACTGTATGTAATACATACATATCTGTACATTCGAATGTTTTGAATCATTTGAACAAATGTTTTGGAACATTCAAAACCTGTCTGAATGTTTAAATTTGAATGTGAAAACACTCTATTCGAATCCAAATGTCCACATTCAATTGAATTCAATCGAATTTTGACTGCTTAGAACATTTGTGCACATCCCTATTATATCTACAGGAGTGTGAATTAACTAGAATGAGATGCCTGTTTTGTTCTGTATTTTAATACAGAAGCACCCTCTAGTGTTAAATATTATGTTTGCATGGCATTTAGCAACAATACTGGTACATTAGAGACATGCAAGCAGTAATTTAGAGCAGTTTGAATTGAATTATTAAGTTTGAATTGAATAAAAGAGCCCCTTGTTTGAAAGGGTCTGTTTTGGTTCAAGCAAAACCATATTTGAGAGGTTCAAGGTCTGGATCTAGAACCTTTCATATTCCTTGTTGCTTTTCCCCAGGCTACCTAGTGGCTAAATTGCCATGGTACACCCCCAAGCCCTCTTGGTTGTACCCTATACACCAATGTGAAGGATTCCTAAGGAGAAAAAAATGAGAGCAGTTATTTCTGTGCTGGGATTATCCAAACTCCGAACGGTTTTCCCCACTAGAAGGCAAGTTAGGATACCGTGCTTCAAGCTGCTGCCCTGAATAATTGCTACCCATGTGCTCATACTCACACAGTGCATAATGTTCAGGCTGCTAACAGAAGAGTGCAGAATCTACCAGTTGCAGAGGAACACGTGGCAGTATTATTCTATAGGAAGGCATCTGCGTTTGAAAAGAAGCAAAGTGCACCATAAGAAAACCCAAAGGAATTCTTCCTATGCTGATCAAAGAATGGCAGTGTGGCTTCCCTATGTTCTGGCCCTTGGCTTCGTTGGAGTCAGTGGTTGCTCTCCATTCCAGCGGTTGCCCACAGAAGCCACCCACAGTAGAGAGAAGGGGAGGAGGGGGAGAATCGTCTGTCTACAAGTTTAGAAAAGTTCATCTCATTGGGTTTTGTCTATGGGGATGACAAGACCGTGAAATGATTCCAAAAGGCACTCTGTGCATGCTCAGAAACCAGGGTGGCTGGTGGACTTCAGGGCTGGCTCTTTAGAGCTATAGTGGGGAAGAGGCGGTGCCAGCTGAGGTCAGGTGGGTGGGGTTGGGGCCAGAACGATTCAGACCCAGACCAAGAACATTAGCTTGAATCTAAAGGCACCATCTACCACTAATGGCATTAAGTATGGAAAAGAACCCTCCTACCTCGTCTGCCCACCATGAAGTCAGTCCCACGTTCCCTCCCTCTGCCTTACCTCGTCGTCGCTGGCACGATTCTGGGGTCAGCAGGGCTGGCGCCAATTGTGCACGCACACGCCACAGACTACAGTTCCCAGCAGTCCCAGAATCGCACCGGCGACAACGAGGTAAGGCAGAGGGCGTGGGCGCGGGACTCTCGGTGGGGTGGGGGTGGGAGTAGGACTTGCCTTCCTCTGGCCAGAGAATGGCCGATCGCTGGTTCTCTTGCCAGAGGGAAGGCAGGGAAGCCTGCCACCAGACTCGCCCACCTGTCAGAGATGCAGAGCATGTACTCTGCCTCTCTGACAGCTGGGCACGTGCCGTCAGGGCCAGTTTGGGATGGGTGCCGGTGCATCTGCACAGCACCCACCCCAATCTGTTTCCCCATCCGGCCCTGCCGCCACTGCCCCGCATGTGTGCGTATGCGTGGGGCCTCTGAGAATCTGACCTTCTATGGGTCAGATTCTTTTTTAAAACGTTCCGCCTGAAAACGGATCTTTGAGATCTGTTTTCCGGTGGCACGTGCGGAAACCCCCTTGACTCTTGCTTGTTCATTTCACACACATGAACAGGTTTTCTCAATCTTTCTGTGCAGCAAATATTTCCATTCCTTTTTTATGGAAGAGTGGGATGGTTTTTATCATTGTCTCCTCCTTGGATAGCATGGCTAACGCACTGAACCATCCTTCTCACCTAGTGTTTCTTCTCAAGGTCCCCTTCAGGCCTCTCTTCACTCTCCTAAGATGCATTTCAAAAAGAAAACATTACTCCTACTTGTTCAAACATCTATCTGAGACCAAAGTAGGGGAAGGGATGGCTGAATTATACGTCTGTTCCCTTCTCCAAAGAAAAGGGAGGCAGACTCTTGGCTCACTTTTCCTCCCTTTTCAGAGCTTCGCGGCAGATGACAAAGAATACTTTGAGATTGAAAAGCTGCCCATGTATTGTTTTGTGTTTTGGAGCTGGACAGAGCTCCAGTTTCACAAGGCTCAATCCCTTGAATCACAGCTCTGGGGATCCAATAGGGAAGTGATCATATCCTCCCACCGCATACTAGACTCAGAACAACCATGCTGTGTTTCCTCCCAGGGAATTTTCTCACCTTCCTGGTCCAAGCCAAGCTCCAGATTGGATCCTGTCCCCTCCTAAGGCCAATCCACCGCTGCTGAACTCTAAATGGAGGCATCAATTCATTAATTCCACCTTAGGCAGAGATGACATTTGAATAACCAATCAAAGGGTTGAAACAGTTTGTGGTAAGTTAACATGACTAGAGAACTTGAAACTGCATTTCCCAAAATACAGGCACAAGGTAAGTGTCAGCAGGAGGCAAGCAGAGTTTTCTTGGCCAGACTGTAGGTGCAGCTATACAGAGCAGAATGGTGGAAATAGGACTCAATACGGCCTGACAGGCATCATTCAACATCAGATGAAATCAAGCCCTGAAAGTATCCCAGAGGGATCTGAAGTCCTTTACCCTTGATGTTGAAAAGGGACTCAGCTCTACGTAGGCAGTGAAACCGAGAAGATCTTCGCTTTCTCGGGTAAAATCCTTACTACAAAATCATCGGATGCCATGGAAACAAGCTCCAGGTCTTGCACTTCTCTCCGGCCTCTTCCTCTTCTGCTCCTGGAAACTAAAAGGAGTCATCAAAGGGATCAGCTTGACTTTTTGCCTTGAGGATTGCTGGAATGACCATTCAAAGGACTCAAATTCTTTCTCCTTTCCTGTAGTTTACAATGGATAGATGGCAGCTCAACTTCCCAAGATGTTTGTCGGATGAGAGGCAACCAGGAAATCCCAGAACTAAGGAACAGAGTCGCAAGGGAATGGCCAAGAAAAAAGCACTTCCTCATGGGCGCTACAGAAACCACACAGAGCTACCCATGCGGTCACCATCAGGCCAATTCATCCCAAGCTCTGCTTTGCCTTTGAAGTCAAAGGCACAGTGAGATGAATAGGCATGAAGAGACAAGAGAAGACCTCATCACTCCCCAGGAGATGGAGGTTTAGCAGACCAAGGGCTTCTGCCTTCTCCTAGAAATTTCATACTTACATCGAAACCTCCCAAGGAGACGGAAAAGAATTCCACTTGTTCCCAAAGTCCTAAAGCAAGGAGAGAGTCAGAAGAGACAGAAAATAAATGCAGGTCAGAACCTTTGCAGTTCCCACTCATGAGAGATCAAGCCCTCTTTGGGCTCCATGAAAACCCTCCTTTTCTTCCTCGGTGTAGGTGAAGAAATGTGAAGGAGCATCAGGGTAGGAATTCTGAAGCTCACAGACCCTTACGGTGTCTTTCTTGGGTGACATCTGTCTCCTCCTCTTCACCTCTAGTCTGGGATGTCTCCAACATCTCTTCTTCAGTTTCTCTCTCTGCTGCAAGATATGTTATGTTCTCAGGAGGGACTAGAAACTCACCACCTCTCCAACCCTCCTGTGAGAAGAGAAGGATGTCGTCGTCGCCATTCGGCCCAAGAAGGGAGAAGGGGGGAAGAGCCACTTCCTACGTAAAGAAGCATCTAAATCTGTTGGAGGTTCTCTGCTCTCTTCTGCTGAGGATGGGACAATATCCTGCACCTCCAGTCACAGGGAAAAAAGCAGCAACTTACGTAGTGGAACATCCAAATTTCCGGAAGGTTCCTGGTTTTCTTTGTGGTGGACTTGCAAGGAAGCTGCTCCTTCTCCACCTTCTCAGGTGTTGTCCCTAGAGATGGAAGGCATTCTAAGTTCTCAGATGCTCTCAGGAGCTACGCAGAGGAAATCTACTATCTATTCAAGCCAATGGCTAGTATGGATGGATATATGGACCATCTGGAATCCTCTTTCACAGTTGGGGAGGCAGGGGTTTTCCCATGAGATGATCAAGGACCCCTCTAACTCTCTCTCTCTCTTCCAGCCTCCTCAGAGGGATTTATCTCTCTGGATGTCCTGGAGGACTAACCTGACTAGCAATGTACTATTTATTTGGTTCTTCTTCTGGCTGCTGTGAGTGGAGCAGCAGCAGCAGCAGTAGGAGCAGCAGCAGCATTTCCTCATCCCATTGAGAAGTTGCATGATGCAGACCACTCACTAATAAGGGAGAGGTGGGAGAGGAACTGGTAGCAAGTGCATATTGGGTCCCTCTGGAGAGAAGCCCCTTTTGGAACCCCTAGACCCAGCTGCCAGTCTTGAAATCCATGGCCTGGTTAGTTTTTGGCCAGCTTAAGTGTAGGCTTTTTCCCCATCTGGAGAACTTCCAGCTGTTTGTTTCAGAGGCAGTGGAGGTCCTAAGTGCTTAACTTACCCAAAAACGTGACACTTTCTTTGTCCTGAATTTTCTTTTTCTGGAAAGCACAGCAGCATAGAAAGTGTTTCCGAATTCATTTGAGGAGCTGCGTGGTGCCACAGACCCCTCCCTTGGCTTTTTTTCTGTGTGCCCTCGAGGAAAACCAAAGAATTGGAGCACCAAAGCCAATTGAGTTAGACAGAGAAAAGCTCCTTCTCTGCCCAAGGCTACTGACCTACTCAGAGGCAAGCTGGAATTCTCAAACCTTTATATTCAGCCACCTGTCGGTTGGAACGCCTTTTGAAAGAAAACAGGCAGGTGATTGGCTGAACAGCCTGTCAGGGTAAACATGTCCATCATGTCTCCATCATCTTCCAAGTTCTGGTCATAGGCAAAAAATAATAGGTGGGAAAGGAATTTGGCATTCTTGAATGGATGGCACCTGTTTCATCATGCAGACAGTGGTTGCAGTAGAATGTCCTGAAATTTGAATTTAAACATTCGAATTAAATGTTGAATTTCGAATCTGTTTATTCTAATTATCTGGATATTCGTATGTGTACAGGTTAGCCCACAATACATACTTAAACATCTGTACCTTTCCCTCATCTCTACACATTTGTAGAGATCTGTTTGGGACGCAAACATATAGATTCAAATTTGCTTAATTCAAATCAAATTTTGCTAAATTTGAATTTAAATAATTGAGATCGAATAGAATTTTAGAGAATGTAAAAAAAAAAATTATTGCAGATTCCTAACTCTGCCTGACAGCAGTCAAACTCAGTATAACTCCAGACAACAGACAGGATCGTAGAAAAACAAGAAATGTTCTATTTTAAATAATACTTTCTACTATTTTAAATTTCCCTACTATACTTTTTAAACTTTTAGTATTTTAGCACTCACATTGTTTAACTTTTTAAATGATATCTTTATATGGTGAACTGAAATAATGTATCTTTACTTTCTGATTTTGGTCTGTGACCATAAATAAAATTCATTCATTCACTATTAATATTGGAGGAAATGCTGTTGCAAATTAGATTTTAAGTTGATTGACCCAAGTTCTGATTTCTATGTGGCTTTGTGCTGAAAAATCTCTTAAGTTCTGCTCCTTGTCGACTTACTAAACTTGTACACAACTTATGCGTACAAAAATTATTTTTTAAAAATGTTGTTGTGCCATCTAGTGGCTTTACCGTTATATGTCACTTTTTAAAAATTCTCAAGTGGAAAAAGGTGGCCATAAACAAAGAATTCTTCATTTTTCCAGCTCCTTACTCTGATAATTTGCTTTTAAAAAGACAAGTGTAAAAGTGAAAGGAAACAACTAAGTCAGTAATAAAGAAGTGGTATGTGATACTGGCAAAGAGGGTTTCCATAAGCATTCTGCTAGACTGGAGTTGAGAACAGAATGCTGCTACAACTGTAACTGTCACTGCCTCTTTCAGCCAAAAACAACTTTTTATTTATTTATTTATATTTCTGTCCTGCCCTATACCTGAAGGTCTGAGGGCAGGTACAATATTATAGTAATCTTAGACAAGTCCCTGCCTTCAGGCTTACAGTCTTGCCTACTGGGAGAGGAAGAGGGAGGGACACTGGGTGAGCACCTTCCATCAAGCTCCCAGCACTGGCCCCTCCCCCCCAACTGTCACCACACAGGCCGTGAAGGAGCCATCTTGCCCATGGGGAATGGAGGAGAAAAAGAAAATAAAAGTATTTTACCATTGCAAGGACACTGTTGCTGCCAGAGTGTCCCTCTTCCCTCCCACACCATTTTCCTTTTCTTTCTTGTCTCTTTAGATTGTAAACCTGAGGGCAGGGAACTGGCTAAGATTAATATAATATTGTAATCTGCCCTGAGACCTTCAGGTATAGGGTGGGATAGAAATACAGATCGATCGATAGACAGATAGATAGACAGATAGATAGATAGATAGATAGATAGATAGATAGATAGATAGATAGATAGATAGATAGATAGATAGATAGATAGATAGATAGATAGATAGATAGATAGATAGATGAGGTCTCCAGTGCTGGGGATACTGTCATTGGTTGTGGTTGCCGCATATTTGAGTTTTAGATGGTAGCCTTGAGATGACTGCTGTTTAGCGCCACCCAGGGAAGATGTGAGACTTAGGGAGCGTCTCAAAATGGCTGCCTCTGGTTGACAGTTGACAGTTCAGGCAGGGAAGGAGAATGAGTGGAACAGGTCTTCCTTTAGCCTGAAAAGGTTTTAATACTTTCCCTCTTGTTCTTTGTTTTCTCTCCATAAGCTTGCCTACCTCTTTAGATGTTATACAGAGTAAGGTTTGTCCAGGTGGATGGCTGTTTTTTGGTTGAGTAGGCAGTTGTAGTTAACAGATGGTTAGAGCTCCTCAGTGTTCTGCGCTGTCGGCAGCCATGTTGGGATGTTTTATATATTCAGGCTATCACTCCTTCTATTCTCCCTCGGAACCATCGGTATACAGGGATGCCTGTCCACCTTCCTACTAGCTTGGCAGTGCTGTTGGTAAATGCCAGATCAGTCCAAAACAAGCCATCTATTATCCATGACTTGTCTATGGATGAAGGGCTGACCTGAGGCGTTTTCACACTACAGCAAAGATGCCTCAGAACGCTTCAGCCTGAACGCGTTGAAGCCACTTTCCCATCTGCACTGGCAGGTAAACGACACATTCTGAACGCGTCCTTTCCCTGCCGACGTGCTTCCATGGGGTGCTGCCCTGTTAAGGAGGGGGAGTAGATGTGGGAAGGAGGGAGGGGGTGATATTTTAAATTCTTATTTTTTCTTTTTATATGTTTTTTTTCTTATTGTAAGCTGCCCTGGACCATTTGGTGAAGGACGGGATAGAAATGTATTAAATAAATAAATAAATAACAACCACATTTCCCCTTCTTCAATTCAGAGTGGAGGGAGCCAGGGGAAGAAGCCCTTCACGAATCCTTGCACCCCCCCCAAAATTGTATAACTCCTGATTTATACTCCGAATCTAAAGTTTATGATGTAGGGAATGGAATAGAACTTCTTTTTCTGAGGCAAAGCATTGTGTGTTTTCTTCGGCATGAACAGGTGGCAGGTTTTCTCTCAATACATTCCGAGTCCCAAATGATAACATAGAATATGTTGCATCTCAAGGGAACACAGAGAGATGGGAGGTGCAGAATACCGTCCCATCCTCAATGGAGGAGAGCAGAGAACCTCCAACAGATTTAGATGCTTCTTTATGTAGGAAGTGGCTCTTTCCCCATTCTCTCTCCTTGGGTCAAATGGCGACAACGGCATCCTTCTTTTCTCCAAGGCCAAGAGAAGTAATGGGCACTCACTGGTCTTTAAGATTAAAATGTGGTCCCGGTTTAGGAGCACTTGGAATGGGGCGAAAGTAGAATCCCAATTCAAGAAATAGGAATTCACAATGTCTTACAGATCAGGAAACAATGCTGGATTCTTCGCAACAACATACGGCCCTGAATCAAGGTAAGTCAGCCTGTGACATTAGGGGTGAGAGATTTCTTCATTATAAGGCCTGAAATAAAATGGTGCTTTACAATTTCCTTGGGATCTCGGTCTCCATAGGAACAAATAAGAGGAGTTCAATACAATTAGGGATGGCCATTTCTCACAGGAGGGTTGGAGAGGTGATGCGTTTCTAGCCCCTCCTGAGAACATGTCATATCTTGCAGCAGAGAGAGAAACCGCAGAGGAGATGTTGGAGACATCTCAGACCAGAAGTGAAGAGGAGACAGATATCACCCAAGAAAGGCACCGTAAGACAGCTGGTGACCTCAGGGTCTGTGAGCTTCAGAATTCCTACCCTGATGCTCCTTCACATTTCTTCACCAACACAGAGGAAGAAGAAGGAGGGTTTTCATGGAGCCCAAAGAGGGCTTGATCTCTCATGGGTGGGAACTGCAAAGGTTCTGACCTACATTTATTTTCTGTCTCTTCTGTCTTGCTTTAGGACTTTTGGAACAAGTCGAGCTCTGTTCCTTAGCTCTGGGACTTCCTGGTTGCCTCCCATCCGGCAAATATCTTGGGCAGTGAACTGCCATCTCTCCATTGTAAACTACAGGAAAGGAGAAAGAATTTGAGTGCTTTGAATGGTCATTCCAGCAATCCTCAAGGCAAAAAGTCAAACTGATCCCTTTGATGACTCCTTTTAGTTTCCAGGAGCAGAAGAGGAAGAGGCCGGAGAGAAGTGCAAGACCTGGAGCTTGTTTCCATGGCATCCGATGATTTTGTAGTAAGGATTTTACCCCAGAAAGCGAAGATCTTCTCAGTTTCACTGCCTACATAGAGCTGAGTCCCTTTTCAACGTCAAGGGTAAAGGACTTCAGATCCCTCTGGGATACTTTCAGGGCTTGATTTCATCTGATGTTGAATGATGCCTGTCAGGCCGTATTGAGTCCTATTTCCACCATTCTGCTCTGTATAGCTGCACCTACAGTCTGGCCAAGGAAACTCTGCTTGCCTCCTGCTGACACTTACCTTGTGCCTGTATTTTGGGAAATGCAGTTTCAAGTTCTCTAGTCATGTTAACTTACCACAAACTGTTTCAAGCCTTTGATTGGTTATTCAAATGTCATCTCTGCCTAAGGTGGAATTAATGAATTGATGCCTCCATTTGGAGTTCAGCAGCGGTGGATTGGCCTTAGGAGGGGACAGGATCCAATCTGGAGCTTGGCTTGGACCAGGAAGGTGAGAAAATTCCCTGGGAGGAAACACAGTATGGTTGTTCTGAGTCTAGTATGCCTCCCTTTTCCTTGGAGAATCGAACAGATGTATAATTCAGCCATCCCTTCCCCTACTATAGCCCGAAAGTGTCCTTAGGATCAGATGCATCTTCGAGGCACGCAGGGCATTCCTGAGGAAAGCGACCTGCAGATTTCTCCCGATTTCATCTCAGGTAGATGTTTGAACAAGTAGGAGTAAAGTTCTGTGTTTGAAATGCATCTTAGGAGAGTGAAGAGAGGCCTGAAGAGAGTGAGGACCTTCCAAAGAAACACCAGGTGAGAAGGATGGTTCAGTGCGTTAGCCATGCTATCCGAGGAGGAGACAATGATAAAAACCATCCCACTCTTCCATAAAAAACGAATGGAAATAATTGCTTCACAGAAAGATCGAGAAAACATGTTCATGAATGCAAAATGAACAACCAAGAATCAAGGTCAGATGGTTTTTCCAAGCATGCTTTGCCTCAGTTTCCCTTCTCTCTCACTTAGAAGTTTATCTCTCTTCCCTTTTGCAGCTCTCCGCCGACTGCCTGACGACGCTGGAGGATGCATGGGGGGAGGAGGGGTGACTGTAAGAGGCGGCAGAGGCCACAGTCCACACAGGACTTGCTTTCTGTTGGCAACAGCAAGGAATGAATTAATGAACAACCCCCGAGACGCCCAACGTGTTAACTGAGTCCCTTTAAACATGGAAGACAGAGGACCATCTTTGCCAAAGGAGGGGACCACGTGATACCCGTTTCAGGTGGACATTGTTATTATTGTATCGTTTCCTGTCTTCGGAATCAGCTAGAAATGGTGACAAGGGAGAAGTCCCAAAGGTCCCTCAGAGGTCCACCAAGTGTTTTAAATATATTTTCTTTTATTTATTGGTACGGTCTCAGAATCAGCAAATGTTAAAAAGTAGAAAAATTTACAAAAAGTTATTTAAAATCACAATGTGTGGATAAAAACATGTGAACATAATATACTACTACTACTACTAATAATAATAATAATAATAAAATAATGATAATATGGTATCCTACTGGAACAGCTTCGGATATTAGGATTGGGTGGCTGTGTTTTACAGTGGTTCTCTTCCTATTTCTGTGGCTGGTTCCAGGGGTCAGTCTTGTCTTTTCAACCAGGCTTTTGCCATCTAAATAGCTTCCTCCAGGTGCTTTCCTGCTAGGGAGGGAGGGTGGATGTGGGAGGAAGGGTGGGACAGGGCGAGATTTTTAATTATTTTTTATTTTGATATGTTTTATTCTTATTGTAAGCCACCCTGGGACCATTTGGTGAAGGGTGGGACATAAATTTATTAAATAAATAAGCAAACTCCTCAGTGGTTCATGCAAGGGTAGAGGAAGGGGCCAGGCCATAGGAATGTGCATACGTATTCTAAAATTCAGCATCCGATCAAATTCATTCGAATGTGGACATTCAGATTTGAGTAGAATGTCTTCACATTCAAATTTAGACATTTCAACAAATCTTTTTTCCAATTAATTTTTATTTATTTTTGATACTACAATAATAACAATAAAACTTCAGGGTTCCTTATCACCCCCTTTCCCCAATTGTTATATAATAGTCCATTTTTACAACTAGCGACTTCCTCTGTTTTTTCAGGATCTTATCATATTGTCCTAGTATCTTCCAGTTTACAAAACGTTCCGAAACATTCGTTCGAATGATTCCAATGAATATCATACGTATCTGTAAGCATATGGCTTATAATACGGAACGAAAACGGGATGCATACAGGATAAAACAGGATGTATACGAAATGTGTACAGATACATATAACACACAAGAATGTTGTCAACATTTGCATCTTCAAATTCGCATCTAACATTTGAACAAATAGATTCGAATGTATCGGATTTGAATCGGGCTTTGCTACATTCGGATTTTAAACACTCAAATAGAATGGTTTGACATTCGATTCGACTCGAATTAGAATGCAAAAAACCCCCATTTGTGCACACCTTCATTCCCCTCCTGTAAACGTCTTTTACAAAGCTGTCCTTCTCAGAGGCAGGTGTTAAAGATGTTAAAGATTTGAATCTTCAGATTTGAATCTAACATTTGAACAGATAGATTCGAACTGGATTTTTTTGCATTCAGATTCTAAACATTCGAATCAAATTTAATGTTTTGATATTTGCTTTGAATCAAATTTGAATGCAAAAAAACTGTTCCTGCACCTCCGTAAACTGGATCTGGCTTGCTAATCTCTCCACAGACATTCTCTGGTGATCCACCAACCTTCTGGAACAACCCAGATGTAGAGGAAGACTGCATTTTTTGCTCACACTGATATTCCTCCCTGGACAGGGCCTGTGAGGGCCAACATGTGCATTTTAATTTTTGAATTTTGGAAAGCCTGTTATAGTTCAACCATATTATAACTTCCTCTATACTGCCCTGAATGCAGTAAAGTGGCAAGGAAAGCTATAGGGATGTGCACGGATATTTGGAAATTCAAAAATCTGATTCGAATCCATCAAATATCGACATCTGAATTCAAATTTGATTTTCAAAAATCCAAATTTAAAAATTTGAATGTACTTTGGATTTTTGAAAATCCGATACGGATTCTTGAACAATTCAACTGAACAGATCTGTATATATCGCATCCGAATATCGTGTTTATTTCTGCTTATAATGCGGGATGAAAATGGGATGCATACGGGATGCATATGGGATGAAAACAGGATGCACGTAAATTTGAAAATTGGTTATGAATGTTGTTGTCATTTGTTTTTTCGAATTGGATTTCTGAACATACTGATTTGGATAATTTGGATGTGAAGCGGATTTTCAAATATCCGGATTTTCAAAATTTGAATTGAATATTCGAATATTCGATTCGACTCAAATTTGAATCAAAAAAATGCATTCATGTACACACCTAATAAGTATGAAAACTACTGTTCCCTTAAACCCATTTTTCTTCTTCTGTTCATCCACAGTTTGTGGATAATAATACTGGCATACATTACAGGTTTATAAGCTTATTGAAAGGATTACTCAGCTAATATACATAGGGTGTTTTTCCACCGTGCTCCTTTAATCCAGATCTAAGAAGATCTGGATCTAAGGAACGGGTACTTCCCTTAATCCGGATCCAGTAGATCTGAATTAAGGGAAGTACCCAATGTGTTTCCATGGGTGGTCTAGCACTGGAGCACCCATTTGCAAATCCGGATCTACCCAGGCGTTTTGGGGGACAGGGGGTGCAATCTCTGAAGTTGCCTTCGGAGATTAGCAAAGGCTCCGAAGTCTCTCCAAGGTCATTCCGAAGTCATTCCAAAGTTGCCTTTGGAGATTAGCACAGGCTCTGCAGAAAAACCCCTTCAGAATTTTGCTAATCTCCAAAGGCAACTTCAGAATGACTTCAGAATGACTTTGGAATGACTTCAGAGGGACTCCGGAGTTTTGATTTTGGGGCACCCCCCAAGGGTGCCCCCTCCCCCGAGCCTCCTCTAGACCCCATTGCCCAATTACAGTTGAAACAGACTCCCTATAATCCAGATTTTATGGCTGAAGACCCCATTGTAGATCCCTTTGATGGGGTCTACAGGAAATCTGGATTATAGGATCCATATGATCCAGGTTTCTGAGCTGTGGTGGAAACAGATGTGTCCCTAATGGGGTCCGTGGTGGAAATGGAGTCATCTGGCTCTCAGCCAAATGGGTCCTTAATGGGTGCTAAAATGGGTACTTTCTGCCAGTGGAAAAACACCCATAATTAGTTGGAACAGCATAACTTTCTTCATAAATACAAAGACAATGATGAAGATGAACACGTATGTTATAATTTAACCCTCCAATTTGTTTCTACATCTCTGCTGGCTGATTTGTCTTATCCAGATACTCCAGGTAAGAGGCTTTAAAAATAATATAAGATTAATGCACAGTTGAGGCAACGTTTTCTGACTTTCCTTGATTGCAAGTCCTTGAATTCAATCACACAAGCACCACTTTTCAAAGTACTGTTTCTTACAAATGGTCGTTCCCTATTTTTTCTCTCTATAAAGGCAAAGAGTGTGGCACCAGCTCCAAGAAATGGAATGTAATAAATCAACTAGTATATTACAGCTTCTTGCCAAGTTATCTCTTTCATGATGGAATTAAATTAGCAAAGCAAATAATGTCATCCCATTGTGGAAGATGCTAATTACCCACTCTGCCTGTAAAATAAGGCATGAATGATGATGTGTGATAAGCCTCTTACAGAGGAAGTCGTGAACACTTGGAAATGTAACACTTAAATAATGTCTCAAGCTGCTTATCCAGAGGGAAATGAAGAACCATATGCTGTAGGAAAACAAGAGTTCCCTAGATAGTTGAAAAACTACTTCTTTCAGTATTATAGAACTGATAGACTGAGAAACTGCTCTCAGAAGGGTGAAGGATTTAATACTGAAGTGGAAATGATGACCAATATGTATGTGATTTTCTACCAATCAGCACCAATGATCAGCTGAAATGACTAGGATCGATTTTGCACCTCCTTTCCTGTCCCATGCTTGGGAAAGGTGTGCGGTGAACCAACATTGACTCACACTTGCACTTGTGAGTGCTAGTCAATGACAGCTCACCCCCCACTCAATCGATCGCTCACCTGTGTTTGATCGTTGGCTACTCCTCCACAGGGCACCACCATCTTGAATGTGGCGCTTTGCGCAACTGCTCATGTGTCAGCGCTATGGCGACGCTGTCGCTCTGCACAGTTGCAATTGCGTAAGGGGTTCATGTGAGCTGCCAGCACGCTTGCTTGGCAGCTCAGATGATCTCCTCAGATGGCAGAAAGTGCAGACGCTAAAGGTGAGGCTTCAGTTAGGGTTAGTGTGCTTGTGAAGCATGATTTCATGCTCCACAGCTAGTATGCAATTAGGCAACCTCTGGGACATTTGTAGCCTGTAAATGCCTCCTGGAAGTGCAGATGTACCTGACCAGATGTCGCCTAATTTAAAACTATGGGCTACAGTGTGAATCGGCCTTAGGCAAGGGCCAAGATGAAGACGGTTCCTCAATGGAGGAACCAAACCATTCTGACTCTCTGAATTGCTGCCTTGTCATGGGGAGATGATTTGACAGCTTATATGAACCAAAGAATTCTGCCATTAGGTGTGCAAGCTTCTAGGAGGGCCAACTTTGCCAGTATAATATGCAGGTATAAAATGAAAACTGGACAGATCAAAGTTAAAGGGGGATGACTTAGATAAGATTCAAGCATTGCCATAGCCTCAGTTGCTCTCCATGTTGTTGATTAAGTATACATATATGGGTCAGGATGGAAGAATCTTAGAGGCAGCTTGAGCATCATGAACTATGGTATGCCATCCGGAGCTTGCTGCAGGGTGATTGGAACTAGAATGAGGTGAGACACTTTGGAACCACAGGGTGGTTTCCATATACTGCTCTACCTCCGAAGGGGCAGAGGGAAAAGTTCCCCTCCCCTGGTCTGAAGTTGCAGACTGAGGGCAACTCCACAGAATGCCTGGAAATAGGACCAGAAGCAAAGCATTTCCAGAGCCTGACAAAATGGCACCAGGGTCTGGGCACCACATGGTCCATTCCAACTGCTACTCTATGCCTGCTTGGTGGAGGCTGGAGTGAATCAGATCCCAGGATTATGAGGGAGAATTAAGTGGGTTCCTTCAGGAGTGTCCCTAGGTGGCTGTGTGTGTTTGTGTGTGTGTGTGCTTGGAAGCACTCCAGCATCTGGAACTGTATGATCAGCATGTTCCCCAGGGCACTACCCTTTTTGGAGAACAATGAATTGTGACAACATTGCCATAGCATTCACTATTGGTGTGGTATTGTTGGAAGGACATCGGCGGAGAAATGACTTTCTTGGATCAAAACAAAAAACAAAAATAGTACACTAGATGAACTGAATGTTAAGACATTCATACATTGACATTTGTATGGATGTGAATGTTTCAGGACATTGATAAGAAGTTTTAGAACATTCAGGAAATGGGAAGGTGGGAAAGTGGCTGAACCTGTCACATCTGCAATGGATCCAGAGTGAATCTGACATGATTTGGGAGTGGATTCAAGGTGGGTTTGATGTTTTCAGAGCAGATATGTTATGAGATACAATTTGGATATGTATTCAGTATGCATCCAATACGTATGTGTTTGCATTGGACATTTGTACAAATTCATACAAATTCATTCATATCAAATAGAATCCTAACACATTTGAAGGGGATCTATTCAAATGAATACAATTATTTTTACCTTCAATTCGATACAAATCAAATGCAAACAACAACAACAACCCATTCATGCACATCCCTAATAGAGAGTGACCCTGATCAGGGAAGATATCAAAGTTTACCAGTGGACTAGCAGGCAACGGCCCAGGACCCAGAGGTATACAGAAGGCATGCTTCCTTGTTTGGGACCACCAGGGGACCCATTTCAAGACCAGGGTGAGGCTTGTCTGAACCAGTTGTTACTGCTTTAGATCATGCAAGGCTGTGATCTGGACCAGTAGTTTTTGCTGATCAAGATTCATGTTTCAGTGCAGAAAGGCACTAAGATAATTTTCTGCTGCACGGTTGGGGAAAACAAAAGCTGACAGGCTTTCTTTTTTATTATTATTATTTTTAAATTGGGTAATCTGTAAAAAGGTTTTAAGTAGGCAGGATTAGGTACAAAGAAACAGTATGTCTGGAGTTACATTACGCATCTCTTGTGCATTGCTTGTGACATATTGCAGTAATATGTTGAGACAGCTGTCATAGTCTAGTGACATTAGTATAAAAGATGCAAAAAAATATGGTAGCCTAGTGCATTGGATTTAAAAAAAATGAGGAAAGATCCTTTTGGTAGTACTGATGATTGTGAAGAAGTTTAGCAGCCTGTTTCTTTGCAACTTCACTGAATTAGTTTTGAAGTGTTTCCATCCCAGTGTCAATGCAGTAAAAAGACCACCACCTGCTGTGAAATAAGGGAGTACAGACTGGCGGTTATTATAGCAATAGCCATAAGCTTACTGTTTATTGGCACTAAGCTTAGATCTTTGTAATTCTGAGTTACTGAGTTAGCTTTGATTTATGGTGATGCAGGAGCATTTGGAATGGCTGTCATTCCAGAAGGCAATATTATACAAACCAATTTTCTCATAGGATGCAATTGCAATACTATAGTTATGCTTTAGCAGTGTTTTCCATTATAAGCTTCTACTTTCAGGGTCTCTTAATCTGGCTATAAAAATTCACTTCCTGTTGAAACTTAGCATATTGGGCAGGTCTGAGCTTCAGAGTTGCTCTCCCTTTAATAAAAGGAAGGTACTAGGGATGCACATGAACGGGGGTTTTGGCATTCAATTTGTAATTAATTGAATGTTAGAAAATTTGCATTCATTCAAATAGTTCGTTCATTCATTCATTCATTCATTCATTCATTCATTCCGCCCTACACCTGAAGGTCTCAGGGTGGGTGACAACCTTTAAAACAGCAATTTACAAATCAATGTATAAAATACACAAAAACACTTTAAAAAAGATTCAGTACATTTAAAGGAATATCCCAAATATTTAAATAAAAGTATCTACAGTGTGTGTGGGGGGAATATAATCACCCCAGCCAAAGGCCATAGCAAAGAGGTGTGTCTTCCTCGCCTCCCTGAATGTATACAGAGAAGGGGCATGATGCACTTCAAGGGGGAGACACTTCCATAACCTGGGGACCACTACCAAAAAAGCCCTTTCCCACCTGACTCACTACAGAAGGTGGTGGGGCAACCAGGAGGGCCTCCTGATCTTAAGGCATGGGAATGTCAGTATGGGAGAATTCTGTCCAGGGTGTGGAGTACAGAATCGTGTTCCACACCTGGCCCAAGAGTTGTCCCAGCTATCCCAGAGTCGTCTGGCAGGGAGAGCATTCACACTCTCCCTGCCGGACATCTCTGGAGCCCATTTTGGGGGTGGGGTGAGACCAGGGCAGGCTACTCATAATGCATATATTTTCTTCTAAGACATGAATTCCATTTAGAGATGAAGAAAGGAAATATGGGGTGCAAGCTACCCAACAATGAGGCTGCATTTACACCTGTTTTAATCCAGTTTCAGTTCACTTCCAGAGTGAAAGGAACACATCAATAAAGTGACTAGTCTCCCCACCTCACATTATCTAATCCAAAGATGGATTTTCTGAGTTAAATAATGTGGAAATAAAATGACTAGTCACTTTGTTAATGTATTTTTTTCACTCTGAAAGAGGACTGAAACTGGATTAAACTTAGGTGGAAAAGCAGCCTGTTTTAATTTCTTTCTCTTTTTTTGGTATCCATTTTTTATTTATTTTCAGTAAGCATTTATATTGATCGAGGTGGCTAGACCCCGCAGAGGCTCACGATCTGCTGCAGTGGGCCAGGGGATGTGGGATCCCGGTAAACCGGAACCATGTGAGTCCGGTCTACCAAGGGGTCCCACATCCCCTGGCCCATAGACAGACAGCCCCGGGCCCTGGGGTGGGTGGGTGCCCGGGTCCTGTACAGTTGGCAGGAACCGGGGAAGCCGCCTGACAGGGCTACCCACCCCTGGGTGCTACGACCCAATGGCGGGCAGGCCTGGGGTAGGCGTTCCGGTCCCTGTCTGGCCTTTCCTGGCTTGTAGTAACCGCAAAGGTTTGCATAGGTTTTCCCCTGGCTTCAGCCCTCCATTTCTCAAGCCTCAGAGTAAAAAGAATCTTCCTGCTCCCATAGATTGCAGTATACAACCGGCACCAGCAGGGTGCTGGACTCTTAGCCTTGGGGCATAATGGCTCCCTGGCTGCATGGCATCCATCTTCTCTTCCTGTTTAAGGATCCTCCCCGCCTCCCACCACAGGATATGACATCAGAAGGACTTCTGACCTGCTCAGCTGACACAGCTCCACCTATCGCCTCCCTGGATTTTCTCCTGAGGTCACTTCCTTCCCCGCCGCTCTGTGGCGGGTTATTTAAAGCTCTGCACAGAAATAAACTCGCTCTCTTCCAGCTGATCTCTGCGTCATGCCTCTTCTCTCCCCCTCCTCCATTTGCTAGCTCTCAGGCTTAGGCCAGACACATGGGCCTGACCCCTGGTTACCTGGGCCGGTCAGGTAACTGGAATACTTTCGCAACACCTGGTGATCGTACCAGTAACTACTGTTACCAAGTATCGTTGCAGCCCCTTGGGTTGTAACCACGTATCGCTGTGGTTCTCAGGACTGCAGCCACGATTGAGGTAGCCGTAAGGTGCCTCCCCCTCAGGTTTCCCAGAGCCAAGGATTCAGGTTGCAAATCCGGATTGCAACACTGGCTAAGTCAGTTCGGGACACTTTCAGCATTCACACAGGAACATGTGTAAATGGGTTCTTTCCTGCCTATGTGTGAATGGGGAAACCGTACCAAACTGACTTAGCCTCGGGTGGCTTCTTTCTTCCCTGCCCATTTTCATGAAACAAAGTCATCTCTCCCAGAAGTGACTCTTAATGGGAACTCTCTATGGCATTTTCTTTCTTGCGTATGGGCCTGCACATTGGTCTTTTCCAGCTGATGTTTTGGAATACTTTCTCTCTGTGTAAATTTAAATGGCCCAATGAAAGCAAACCAATTAAAACCATTAATCATTTATTGCGGGCAGCCAAGTATCCACTGAGAAGCTCAATTTGCACAATGGCACTGTCTGCAAATATCTGTTTGAAAGCAGTTTTGTAATAGGCAGCTTCTTTCCCCAACAAAACAGAGACCTGTTTTGCTCTCAGAATGCACTCTTAACACAGCCGCGCACTGTGCCATTCCTCTCTATCATTCTCTGGCTATAGGTTAGCCTTTCCTCTTGTTTTCTCCTTATAGGTTGCTAAATAATTGCTGTCTTTCCTCAAGTGTCATTCTTCTTTTACAGGCCAGGCTTGTTAAAGATAACCTTCCACACAGCCAGCCAGACTTTGAGAGCCAAGAAATGGCATTTTTCTGCTTAATCTACTGCAACCAACAAGTGAACTTTTGCTCCGGTGGTGCCAGTGAGATGGCAAAACAGTTATAGTGAAGAGGGAAGGACAAAACATGTTTCAGGCTGTGCATGAACACACAGGGTGTGCTGCCCTGTGCTAGAATAAGCAATCCGTACCAAACTGGGATAGATTCTTCCTGACGTGGAACAAGGTTCTCTGCCAGCTTCTGGGTCAGCTCCAAACCTCATGTCAACTTTGGTTCCAGCACAGGGCCCCCCAATTAGGGATGTGCACGAATATTCAAAAAATTGAAAATCTGTTTCAAATCCGAAAAATGTCAACATTTGAAATCAAATCGGATTTAATAACATTCGAATTTAGACATTTGAACAGATTTCGGATTTTCCAAAACATTAGCTCGAATATTTGAATGATTTGAATGTGCAGATCCGTATGTATTACAAACGAATCTGTGTGAATATTATACGTACTTGTGCTTATAATGCGGGATGAAAACGGGATGCATATGGGATAAAATGGGATGCATACAGAATGCACACAGATACATATAACAGATATGAATGTTGTCGACATTCGTATATTTAAATATGAATCTAACATTCGAACAAATAGATTTAAATGTTGCGGATTCAAATTGGATTTTCAAACATTCGGATTTTAAATATTCAAATTGAATTGAATGTTTGGGTATTCAATTCAACTCAAATTTCAATGCGAAAAAAATATTCTTGCACACCCCTACCCCCAAATTCTTTTGCAGGAGCACTATAGTGGTAACCCTTGCTGTGCTGCCACAAGGGTCCCCTGTAGTATACTGGAAAACAGAAGAATTGCATCCACATGCCTCCAAGGTCTGGAATACAATCACTAGCCAGTTTGGTCTAGTGGTTAGGGAGCAGACTCTTATCTGGGAATACCGGGTTCGATTCTGCTCTCCCCCATGAAGCCAGCTGGGTGACCTTGGGCTAGTCACAGCTCTCTTCTGAGCTCTCACAGCCCCACCCACCTCACAGGGTGTTCTGTTGTGGGGAGAAGAATAGAAAAGCTTTGTCAGCCGCTTTGAGTCTCCTTAAATGGATGAGAAAAGCGGGGTAGAAAAGCCAACTCTTCTTCTTCTTCTTCTTCCATAAACCATGGCAAATGCTGCTCTAACACCTAAGTTTTAATCTGATGTCAGTCCACCTTCCAATTTGAAGAACACAAAGCAGCCGCTCATTTTCTGAGTTAGATAAAGACAAATGCAAACAACTTGTCACTTTGCCATGTGTTAAGTAGACTGAAAGTAGACTGAAGCGGGATTAAAATTTAGGTGTAGACACAGCTAAAGCGTCTTTCCGCACTTACTGCTGGAAATCTAGATTAAGGAAATCTGGATTTCTGAAATCCATCCCTGGGAAAATTAGTCTGAAATAGGAATGGATCCACATGAGGCCTAACGCATTCGCACATGCATTGAGAGAACACTGCAGACGCCACAGCACAGATATCCAGAAGAATCAGACATAATTTAGCGCATGTCCAATGTGAAGCAACTGCGAGATGGACTACATAGCCAGAATGTGGTGGTGCTGCTGCCTCTCTCAACATGGCGACTTCCGGTCCTGCCCACACGTGTTCCCTCTCCTGTCCCTGTGTGGAAGCGCCCTCCTTTGATTTGGAATTTGCAAGCAGGAACTGTTTGAAGACCTAATTTTTCAGGTCTTCCCAAAAACCGGATTCGGCGGCTTCTAGACCCCATTGGAGATGGATCTCACACGAGGCCGTGTGGAAGCGCTGTCCTTGAAGGGGACCTTTTCTGTCTCACTGTGTGGAAGGTGCCTTGCGGATGTGTGCCATATGGGTGCTTAATGGGGTCTTGAGGGCCTCTGCGGAAACACCCAAAGAGAGCTTCTAATAGATAGAACCAAGATGGCATTTTGAGTGGATCAGAACTAGACTGTGATGGGGTTGCAGGAGGAGAGAGGAAAGGAAGGAACACATAAACGCTATGCCAGTCATTTCACCACCAGCAACAGTAGAGTTGCTATATTGTTTAATAAAAATGTAGGCTTTCCCCCCTCTTTTTTTAAAAAAATAAGTCTCACTGAAGCTGCTATGTTTTTATTTCTACAAAAAATTGTAGGGACTAAATCAAAGAGGCCAGGGTGGCTTAGGCAGCGTTTTCCAAAGCTTGGTAAGGTTCTGGTGGTCCAAAACGATATATGGATGAATGTGTTTTTTAATTAATTAAAATGAACAATTACATTTAAAGATGGTGTAGTATGAAAGGTGATCCTGGAATAGATGAATTTTGGAAACTGGTTTAGAAAGATCAAGTTTTATAAAATGAAGGTCCTTAACTCGAGGTGCTTCCATTTAACTCGATTAATATCCATCGCTGATACATCTCTCCCTCCCCCTGCTGCCTATATTTTTATACCTGCTCACCAGCAATATGTTTAACGATAAGTTAACCATGTGCTGTTGGACTAATTATTTCTCTTTATCTGCTCTTATTCTGTCCCTTAAGGAGTGATTTTTTGGGGGAGGGTATAATACCGATGTTTGCTAGCCAAGACTTCAACATGATATCCCTTTGCTTTTCTCGAATCAAATAGAGACTTTCATTAGCTGTTTCAGTTTTCAGTGTTTCAGGTAATTTTGAGGGTGGGGAAGAGGGAGAAAATGAGTCCATCAAAATTATAATTGGTGCTAACCTATCATATGTGCTCCCTCCTCATTTAGGTATTGCGGCAGCTCATATTCTCCTCTTTCCACTCTTCTTTAACTCCCAAATGGCATCAATTATCCACAAATCTCACAGGGCCCATACCATCTGAATCACAATTCATTAACCTTCACTTTCCTCTGCTGATTAGCCCCCCCCCCCCACGCGCCAATACATCCCTAATGTAGGAGACAGCATGTCAGGAACTCAACCAAAGTTTTTAATTATGCAAATAATACCATACCCAGAGATAATTATTTTTCTAGAGAACTGCGGCTGCTTTCACAGGTTTTCACACCTTGTTCTTCTTGTTGTTCTTTCTCTTTGTGTTATATGACTACTGTCAAGGAGAATGAAGAATTTTCAGTTTAGTCCCAGGTAGGTGATCCCCAGGGAGACCAGATACGTAGATGGACTGCTGGCCTAAGAATATATGTGTGTGTGCGTGTGTGTCTTCTTCCAGTAAGTCCAGTTTGAGAGAAGAAGAAGAAGAAGAAGAAGAGTTGGCTTTTCTACCCTGCTTTTCTCACCCACTTAAATGGACTCAAAGCAGCTGACAAAGCTTCTATTCTTCTCCCCACAGCAGAACACCCTCTGTGAGGTAGGTGGGGCTGTGAGAACACAGAAGAGAGCTGTGGCTAGCCCAAGGTCACCCAGGTGGCTTCATGGGGGAGGGCAGAGTCCGACTCCCTAAGCACTAGACCAAACTGTCTTGTTGGCTTCTGTTAAAAGATAATATAGCTGAACATCATGTTATCTATGGTGGCTAGCAGATACCTTTTGAAAGTGAAGAAGAAGAAGAAGTTGGCTTTTCTACACCACTTAAAGTAGCTTTCTATAAGAAGAACAGGCATATAGTTATCTTCCAGCTCTCCTCCCTCTTCCCTGCAGCAACAGAGGCAGAGGAATGCTACCTCTATTCCTTGAGGTGTGACTGGGAACCATTGGCAGTCTTATGATTCATAGTCCAACACAGTTTCCCAATCAAGATGACTTATGATCCACCAATTAACAACCCATCAAATTCAAATCCTGTTACATTTGGAGGGGATCTATTCAAACAAATACAAATGTTACTGCATTCAATTCAATACGAATGTTAAAAAATTGTGCACATGCCTAATCATATCATTAAGGTCAAAAAAGGTAGAACAAGGGCAGTACACAGAGAGCAGTAAAACTAGAATATCATTCAACCTACTACTAGCTTGAGGACTCCCACAACTGGTATATAAATGTTGGCAAGTATGAGCAAAGCAGATGTTGGGGGGACAAGATATCAGACAAAGATAATTTAGGGAGGTGAGCACCCATGACTTTGTGTTTGTAGTAAGACATTCCTTAATGATCATGTCCCACAATCAGCACTACCATAATATAACAGTATAAAGAGTATAAAGGTCAATGTCTTTCAGGGTCTCCCAATTTCCCCAAATTAGCAAAACCTGGATAACTTTGCAAAAGTTGGACAGTGGATGGTGCGGGCAAAAACGGGATCTTCTTTTTCTGCCATATACCTTAACGCATTGGGTTTTGAACAGCTTCCATGTCCTTATGAGACAAATGAGAAAATAAATAGGATTTAGGAGATGGCAATTCAGAGATTTCAAATTGAGGCCATCAAAGCAGAGAAGGAGGAGTAGGAGAGAAATGTAACAAAGTAAGATCATAAATGGGGGTAGTCCTATCTGTCCATATTTTTACTTCTGTAGTAATATTTTTTAATAATTTTGAGTTGTTTACCTCAAAGGCGAATTTATCTAGCACGGTTCTCATTATTGTTAACTAGAAAAGGGAGAATTTGGCAGGGAGGAAATGACATTTTGGTGTTATGGCCATTTTCATTGCTGCAATCTTCCCTAGTGTAGATACATTTTTCTGTTTCCATGATGCCAAATCAGGTTGTTGTTTTTGCCATAAAGTTCAGGTGAGATATGCGTGATCATTTTTTTGCTATGCGTATCCCCAAAACAACATTGTTAATTTTGTTATCAGAAGCTTGGGAAACAGCCAGTTGTGTATGAGGAGAAATGTTAAAATATAACACCTGAGATTTATTGAGAATGACTTTGAGGCCAGATAAAACACAGAAAAGGAACAAAGTTAAAGAGTCTAGAGAATCAGGAGTGAAAAGGACACAGTCATCGAGATACAGATTAAATATTACATAAAAAGAAGGACCAAATTACAAAGCCTACAAGCCAAGGGTTCAAGAGTCAAAGCAAATAGGAGAGGGGACAGGGGACATGACTGTTGTTTTGTTCCTCTGTAAATATTGAAAGAAGGAGAGATTAAACTACTGACAGCTCCATGGACAAGAAGAAGAAGAAGAGTTGGCCTTTGTATCCCACTTTTCTCATCCATTTAAGGGAACAAAGCAGCTGACAAACCTTCTGTTCTTCTCCCCACAACCTGTGGGGTAGGTGGGACTGTGAGAGCTCAGAAGAGAGCTGTGACTAACCCAACGTCTCCCAGCTGGCTTCATGTAGGAGTATAGAATCAAAGCAGGAGACTAGTAGATAAGAGTCTGACACTCTAACCACAAGAACAAATTGGCTCAGTAGATGTATTATAGGTATGTCCCATAGCAGCTACAAAAGAGGCCAAAATTAAAGTTTCTGAGTGTTTGCAATAGACAAGAATGACCAATGGAATCGAAAGCTTTATAAAGAGCAAGAAAGAAAAGGGCAAGATGGGGCTTTGTGGCTGAGTTATGACAAACAACATTCAAAACTATGCATATAGGATCTGCAGTTAAATGGTGTAGTATGAACCCAAAATGCTCTCTCCCCACCAGGTCAGAGATAAAAACATAATAGGGATGTGCACAAATATTCTTGACATCTGGAATTTGTACGAATATGTACAAACTCATAGATTCATGGCTGAATCTATTCATCCACAAATCAGATCATCCCATATTCATAGAAGCTTCAGTTGAAGCTTTGGTGGATACCCCCCATGGCCTCCTGTCCCCTCAAGCCCCCCATCCCCCTGGGCCTCCCACATGCCCCCTTAGGGGTTGGGGCACATTCCAGTGCCCTCCCAGGCCTTCTGGAGCCCATAAATGCCACTTCTGGTTCATGGGTCAGGCAGAAGACACCAGAAGGACTTTTCTGGGCTCCAGAAGGCCGATTTTGGCCTCTGGAGTCTGCAGAAAGTGGCCTGGGACACCACCGGAGCAGTACAACCCACCTCCCACATGCCCACTTACTGGTTGGGGTGCATTTTGGTGGCATCTTGGGCCTATCTCCATGGTCTCTGGAGGCCAATATTTATTTATTTATTTATTTATTTATTTATTTATTTATTTATTTATTTATTTATTTATTTATTTATTTATTTATTTATTTATTTATTTATTTATTTATTTATTTATACCCGAAGGCCTCTGGGCGGGTGGCAACGAATCAACCAACATTTTAAAAACGTATTAAAAACAAGATACTGGTTAAAACAGGGTACATAGTTAAAAGGTCTAATTTAAGCCGTGCATTCAACGGTGTGTTAATAATAACTGTAATTAATAATAACTGTAACCGAGGGAAGAATGAATCAGTCTTGGCCAAAGGCTAAGCTAAAAATATATGCTTTGCAGGCCTTCCAGAAACCAGAAAAGGGGCTTCCGGTTTGTGTGCGCAGACCCGGAAGTGCCTTAGAAGATGGCAGCAACAATGGTGGTGGTGAGTTCAGGTAAGTGGGGTGGGGGGAATGGAGGGGTGGGGGGAGCCTACATTCGTGGGGGTGGGATTCAGCCAAAGCCGAATTTTCCTGCATTTGATTGGTAACAAATGGAATGTGAAAATTGGTTTGTGCACACCCCTAAAGCATATAGATGTTTGATTAAGACTGAGGAAAAAAGCAACACAAACACTCTAATCCTGTTATTTTATGGAGATAGGATGGGAAGAATCCACATCAGTCGCAGCTGATCTGGGCTTCAGGCAGGGTACAACGGTAGAGGCTTCCAAGAATTAGGGGTAGGACTACCCTGTGAGATTTCATTCTGTGATCTAGCAAGCAGTGAAATGAGCTGCTCCTTAGAAGTTTTCTAAAAGGCAGACGGAAAGCCATCAGGACTCTGAGCCTTCAAACGTTTAACTATTTCAGCAACTTCTTTGGTAGAGATCGGGGCAACTAATTTGTCTGTTTAGACTTCCGTAACTTATTAGCTGATTGAAGATATTTGCAATTAAAGAGTAGGGATGTACATGAATGCAATTTTTGGGATTCAATTCAATTCAAATAGAACATCCAAAGATTCAAATAGATTCAAATGTTTAAAATGTGAATGCATTCACATTCGATTCAATCGAATACATTTGTATCTATTTGTGTGAATATTTGATTCATATTTGAAGATATGAATGTCAACAACATTTACATGTATCCGTAGGCATCTGTATGCATCCCATTTTTATCCCTTACATATCCGTGCAATTGCATATGGATACAAATAAGATGCGTACGGATATGTATGCGTCTGTACGCATACAAATGTCAAAATAATTCACACGAATGATTCAAAAGATTCAAAAATTTGTTTAAATGTTAAATTCAAACCATAGACCAGCGGTTCTCAACCTTCCTAATGTCGCCACCCCTTAATGCAGTTCCTCATGTTGTGGAGACCCCCAACCACAGGGCAAGGCAGCTGGGAGGGGGGAGGGAAGGGCGGCGGGAGACTCATCACAACCCTTCTGAAAGGGTAGTTTGACCCCCCAAAGGGGTTGCGACCCACAGCTTGAGAACCACTGGTATAGACATTCAAATCTGATTCGAATTTTGAATGTTTCAAATATTCGTGCACGTCCTTATTAACGAGTGGAGCATCATGTTTGGACTACAATTGGCTGTAAAGTGTGCAGCAGCCGTGAAAAGACCAAATTCAGCCGGGGGAATTAAGAAGGGTATAGAAAACAAGAAGTTAGTGTCATTTTGACTTTTTATAAATCTATGGTGAGGCCACGTCTGGAATACTGAGTACAATCCTGGTCACCACACCTCAGAAAGTAAAATTTGGAACTGGAAAAGATGCAGAAAAGGGAAACTATAATGATCAATTGGCTGGAACAACTCCCTTGTGAAATCAGGCTGCAGCATCTTGGCCTTTCAGCTTTGAAAGAAGGTGTTTAAGAGATGGCCCAATTGAAATATATAAAATCATGTACGGTGTGGAGGAAAAGGTAGATAGATAGAAAAAAAAATCTTTTCTCTGTTGCACAACACTAGAAGCAGGGTAACTCTATGAAAATGAAGAGCAGAAGAGTGAGGACTGAGAAGAGTGAGTATTTTGTCACCCAATGGGTCATTGGTTTATAGAAACTACTTCCAGAAGAGCTGGGGATAGCAACCATCCCAAATACCCTTAAGAAAGAGTTAGATAAATTAATGGAGACCAGGTGTATCAATGGGCACTAGGCTGTATACCTAGGTACTGCCTCCAGATGGTAGAGACAGGGAGGAGGCCTCTCAAGGTCATCTGCTTCTTGCAGTTCCCAGAACCAATTGGTGGGCCACTGTGTGAGACAGGATGCTGGGCTAGATGGGCTGTGACCTGATCCAGCAGGGCTCCTCTTAGGTTCTTACGTTCTTTGCTGGACAGTAATGGATATGACTGGTTTTGAAAATCTATGCAAATCAGATTTGGTGCATTTAAATATTGACATTCGGTGAAAATACGTTTGCGCATTATTTGCATTCCAGGCAAGGAAGCAGTTAATGTTATTTATTTATTTGCATTTTTATTCTACCCTGTACTCAAGGATCACTGGTCTTGTCACAGCAACAGAAATAAAATATAAAATGAACATATAAAATAATAACATATTAAAATAATAACTGCATGTGGGGAAAGATGTTATCACATCAAAGACCAGGGTAAATAAGTGTCTCTTACCAATCTTCTGAAGACATTGTCAGGCAGAATTAAAGAATTACTTAGTCAGGAATTAAAAGAATCACAGTGAGTCAGCAACTCATGACTCGTGGTGTGTCCACATGCAGGTGATTTTAGTCCTGGTTTAGTCCTGCTTGGACTATTTTTGGGACTATTTTTAAAAATAAAAACAGGACTTTTAACCCACCCACCCCCATGTGAACCCTGCCTGCAATAAAGGCAACAAATATCTCACTGAAAAGACTTTTTAAAAAAATTCTAACTGCAAATACTTTTTTTCCACACACCCCCTTTTGAAATTACCAGAACATGTGCGCTCAAGCAGATCAGCAAGGGACTGAGCCCAGCACGATAATATGTATCTATTTGCAAAGCATTTCAAGTATTTAAAAGCATTCCTAGGCTTCTCACAACATGTATCTTTCCAAAAAGATACAAAGTGTTTCCAGTAAAAAAGTTTAAAAAGCCTTTTAAATAAAAGAAAAATAAACACCCCTTCTACCCCCCTTCTTGCCTTTTTCATGCTGTGTGGCACTTTTGCAAGCATCGCAAGGGAAAGGGGGAGCTTTACATCTGTATAAAACACCCACAGCTGGTTGCCATTGGGTAGAAGTTTAGACCTCCACCCCAGAGAGCCCAGTATTGTCCCCATGTGGGGGAAAATAAGCAAACTTGGCTCCAAAAAGGGGACTCAGTCCTGTTTTCATAAGGACTTTTTCCCCTCCAGATTTAGGCAGAATAGTCCTCATAAAATCTGGGAATAAGAAATTGCATGGGGATGCTGGGTGCTCAGTTCAGATTCTATTCGGATTAATTTCAGAAGTCACGGGGACGGTCCTTCTCAGATTCGAATTGAATTCAAATTAAAGTAATTAGATGACATCATTCTAAAAACCACATGACTTGCAGTCTGTGGGCTGTATAGGTATCTCTGTGTTGTAAAAGTTTTTCCTCTGGCTTCTTGTTTAAGAGAGAGGGCTCTCTCTCAGAAAAGGACTCTGAAATAAAAGCTGCTGAACCTTCCAGTGTGGAAAGAAATACTCTGTCTCTGGATTTATTTGAATGAATGACTGTCTGGCTATTTTCTGAGATTGACAGGTGCTCTGACTCCAGTGCAAATCTGCTACACAACCTGATACACATACCATGAATGTACCTGGTACACCTAAGGGGGGGGGGAGAGGGAGACTATTCCACAGTCTGGGGGTCACCACCAAAAAGGCTCTGAAGAGGACTCCATTGTGTACTGTGTCAGACCACTGGTAAATATGGACAACCCCTGAGCTACTGCTGCTAGGAACAGCCTATAAACTGATCACCAAGGAATCATCCATATCATCTAAATTCGTAATAATTTTGCTGCTTTCTTGTCCAGTCAGACTGACCTTCTCAAAGTTTGGAAAGACTTAGTCAACGTGTGTCTATAAACAATTTTTATATAGAGTGAAGCTAACTGTTTAATTGATCGTACACTGAGAAGTAGGATTTTTATTGCTCTTGAATAATTCAGCAAGCTGACTCCTAAGGCAAAAAAAAAAAAAAAGTAGTAGGCCGGGCAAAAATCAGCCCATAATTATCATTGGAGCAGAGGTCAAAAGGACAAGCTGACCACAAGTTCCTTGCATGCTAGGTCATCCGGTTTCCTCGCAGACTTCAGTTGGAGAATTATCCTTCAGAAATACTATTACAAAAGCAGAAAAATGCACTGCTAGGCAGTCTGCAAAAAGAAATAGAGGAAATGTTAATTTTTAAGTAAGTTCGACAAAGATTGAGTTTCATATGACAAATACTGTCAGCAAGACAGGGTTCTGTCAGTGGAAGAAGTTTAAACATTAACAATTTCTGTCAGGCTGTTGACACAACCACAGCAGACATTTCCCAAGACGCTGACATGACTGCTGGCATTTGTCAACAATCCTGTCACGGTGACAGCAATAAGACCACGTCTGGAAATGTGACAGGTTTGGTCCCGTGGTCCCCCGGGTATTGGCCCAGGTGTTCAGAGGAAGTGTGGGAAAAACCCACATTTCTGCATTGTCATTCGAATGAAGGGGGGAAAAAAGAGGAGGAAAATGAGCTGTCACTCCAATTCCCATGATGCTCTTCTGCTTAGCATAACCGTACTCCGTGGCCCTGGGTCCACTGGTCCATACGCTGACAGATAATTAAGAAAGCAGCAGCTTTTTCTAGGCGCCTCTTCTTCACGATTTGCATTTTAGCCAGAGGCGACCAGTTATAAAAAAAACATGATGGAAAGATGGTAAGAAGGCAATTAGATGGATGGATGCCTGACTGACAGCTCTCCGGTATTGCTGTTCTAGATTCCATCATACACAGCCTGGCAGGGCTTTTTTTTTCTTCTTCTTCTTCCCCAAGAACTAACTTTTGCACTTTTTTTAAAGCTGGTAAATGCACGTCTAAATATAGAATCATATTGCCAGACACAAGGTTTTTTTAAAAACTTTTTACCGAATAAACACAAATCACTTCCATCAAAGGCTATATTTCATGAGGCTTTTTTAAGAATTAAAAAGAAAAAATTCTGTTTCTCAAAAGTAATGATGCTATAGCTCTTTGCATGCTGTATAATTGTTGTCTTGAAGGAACAGTGAAATATAGCCAAGGGAAAAAAGTTATCTAATAATTGCTTCTTGGTATTTTGAATGCATTTTTGGGAGATCTTATAAAAACAAGGAAGAAAAAAATGTAGTTTGAATTTCTTCCTCGTGAACCTATCACATACTAAGTTATTTATTAGGCAGCAGGAAATAACTTCATACTTATTTATCAGTAGCTTTTTTTGTAGATCTAATTATTTTGACTATTTGCTCCACATTTGCTCAGCAGCTGTTAGTTAGAACTGTTTTTAGTGTAAAAACACTAATCTGATGTTTGTATACATTCAGTATTAATGGATACTTTCTATTTCTACTAAATATTTCAGAAAATTGCCAAGCAATTCTAACTACATTATTGTCAGAAAAACTATGTTTTCAACTTTTTCCTTCCCTGAAGGCATAACCAATTCAATAAATTAAATTAATTTTTGTAGAGATTTTTAGAAGCTCTGTGAATTATCTCGCTTTACTTCAAGACCTACATTGTTCAAACAAGCAAACAAAAATATGAACAAACTTCCTAGCATTAATAATATCCAACACCGTTTGCCAGTACTACATATAAAACACTACAAAAAGTACCATGTTTACTTGTTCTGTGGTTTCTAAAAGGTGCCTCTACTGTTTGAATATGTTTTCATGCTTTTGTGGATTTCCAGTCAGCTTTGCAATGAGATGACAGAAAAGTGTATTAAATAATCCAAAGGAACGCCTTCTCCCATATCGACCTGCCCGTGCCTTATGATCTGGAGGGGAGGCCCTCCTGGTTGTCCCACCACCTTCAAAAGTGAGGCTGGTGGGCACCCAGGAAAGGGCCTTCTCAGTAATGGCCCCCAGGCTATGGAACAGTCTCCCCCCTCTGGAGGTTCATCAGGCTCCTTCTCTGATTAGGTTCAGGAAGGCGGTGAAGACGTACCTCTTCTCTGAGGCCTTTGGCTAGATGTTGGTCATGTTTGCCTCCCACTGCACATGCTAGTGTTTTAATTGATACTGTGCTTATTTTAATGTGTTGGTTTTAAATTTCAGTTTGGGTGGGTTTGTTTTGTTTTTTGATATGCTGGATTTTAAAAGCTGTTACCTGCCCTGAGACCTTCGGGTGTAGGGCAGGATATAAATATAAATATAAATGAATGAATGAATATGAAAGAGAAGAGTCCACTCTTTCAAACAAATAAATGACACCAAATAAAATCAAGCAGGGAGAGAGCTGAAGAGAAGACAAACTGAAATACTTGCACGCTTCCAATGCAGTTGATGCTGTTGTATAGGATATGCAGATTTTGCATTTCCCTACAGTTGGGGTCAATGGGAACTACTGCCTGGATAGCTTTTCAGGGCTGTTTTGTTCAGGTTCTAAAACAATGCAAGACAAAAGTGTCCCAAAGCAGAGGAGCACACAAGAGACCCACTTTAAATTAGTCGTCAGCATCAGCTAACAGAGTCCTAATGGACCATGAGGAAATCAGATGTGGTATATGGGACGATTGTTCCTCAGGAGGCCTTGACTCCCTGCTTGGCCCCCAAGTCTAGCTGCTTTCATGCTCTGAAATTGCACCTGGGAGAGTTCCAGTGGGAGATCGCTCTGAAATGGTCCTCCTCATGTCTCAGGTGTGGGTCCCATTACTATCAACACCATGTAGATTGACGATGATGGAAAGAGTAGCACAGCCTCTTTTCGGGTTCCACAAGACAACTCATGCCTGAGCGCATTTTGCAGAACCACAAGGACAGGTCTTTGACCTGCAGCTTTGGAGGCTGAGAAAGGTATGTTCCCCAGTTCCAAAGGTAATCCAGGACCGGTAGGCATCCTGCGGACAGCTACCAAAAGATAGCATTTTCTGAGCCAAATTGATCCACCCAATGCCTGTTCCTGCACCTGTTTATTTCAGACTAGGAACATTATGCATGGTGCACAGGGAAAGGTTGCCTTATAGATCACCACAATTCCACTGCTGTCCTCAAGTACTGAGATGAGGGATGTGCAAGAATATTCAAAACATTCCAAATTTGATTGAATTCATTCCAATCTGGACATTCAAATTTGAATCAAACGTCTATATGTTTTTTAACATTGACATTCGTAATGTATGCATTACATATGTATGTGTGCACACCTTAATCATATCCGTGCACATTTGTACGGATACGTACAGGATGAAAATGGGATGCATATGGGATATAAACAGGATATGTATGAATATGTTCAGATGCGTATGGATGCATAAGGACACATACAAATCTTGTTGACTTTCCTGTCTTCAAATATGAATCAAATATTTGTACGAATAGGTACGAATGTATTCAGATTGAATCGAATGTGAATACATTTGTATTTTAAACATTTGAATTGATTTGAATTTTCGGATATTTGATCTGAATTGAATTGAATGCCACCGAAATATTTAAAGAAAGTGTTAAGGTTTGTGAATAGTTTATGCTGTGCTACTGTTCTATTTTGCATTAAAGCTTACCTTTGTATAATTGGTTTGACTAATCAAAGTACGTATTTTAAGGTATTTGCAAGCATATAATGTGAGAGAATGAAAGAAGAAAGAGATCATTATGCTTCTTAAAACTGAGGGAAGGAGAAGAGGAATAGAAGAAGAAAAATAATAGAGATGGATGGGCTTGAAGTGTTCACTTGAAATACCCTTGAATGTACTATGAAAATCCGACTAAAAGAGGTCAGAATGGCAAACATTTGTCCTTAGAGTCAACAAGTGTCTAACCCATCCGGCTGACATCTAACAACAACAAAACTTCTCAGAGGGATGGTAAATCTGATAAATAAAGGTTAAGGTAGAAAGATTGTAGCACTGGCCTTTGGATTCAGAACCAGTCTTAAAATACATGAGCATCATCCACATGGGGCCCATTTGGTTTGATCCCAGGGGTGGGAGGCACAGGTGTTGCCGAAGAGGTAGCAGCTGAACGTTTCCTGCCAGTGATACCTCTGATGGACCAAAATGGCTGCCTTCTGGACATATCTACCAGGATCATGTCTGAGTGCAATCAGTACTTGGTGAGTTACTCCTTCCTTCTCAGTTATCCCATGGTTCTTCATCCTGGTCTATTAGTACTTTGTCCTGGCTTATAGATGTATTGCTCCACACACTCAAAGTTCCAGAGGGGGCTCAATTTCCTTCAGTATAGATGTTCACCTGAAAACTAAAAAGGGTTGGGAGACATAGTCCAGTCCACACTTCATCCAATGCAGATGAAGCATGATGAGGACTGGGAACTGCTGTAATTGGCAGATATGGAAAGGGCTCATGTCGACTTCAGTCTCAGGTCTTCTACCAAAGGCACAGGAATTTGAGACTCCTGCACAGATTCTTAACTGTTCTCCGCAGAGACGTGCTAAGATGGCTCATTTTCAAACTTGTTTGACATGAACCAGGTAGTTTGACTTTGAAGCCAGCCCCCCCCCCCGCACACACACACACATTCAAAAGATCCAGTTCAAATCTGAAGTGACCCAAGTGGGAACGGTCATCCAAATTGTCTGAACCACCCAGTTCAGTTGTAATCAGTTCATGTTTGGCAGTAATTGCCCTTTAAAAAGTTTTTTTTTACATTAATTTTAATGGGTTTTTAAAATCAAACAGGTTTGAAGCTGTGTGGGGTTCAAACTCAAACTGATTCAGTTTGAATTCAAACTGAACACCCATTAAAATAAATGTAAAGAACCCTAAACTGCATTCTTCTGAACAGAGAGCTTTGGTGTCTTCTGATCTATGGAAGCCATTCTTCCAGCTTGGGGGTCAACTATCCCAAGTGCTCCTATAGCCATTGGGGCTACTTTTGCCTTTGCCTTCCACATCTTCTAGTGGTGATGATGTCTTTTCACCTTCCTCTGTATGGGTAGCCTATAGTCAGGGCCTTTTGTCACTTACCATCCAGGTTGCTTGTTGGATCACTCTAGCCACACCCAGTTACCTCTGCAACTCACTTGGATTTGACGCAGTTCTTCCTGGAGCAATCCAGTTGTGGACTGCTAAAAAGCAGTCCACAGGCTGAACAGTAGCAGCTGGATCACTCCTGAATGGCAGATTCTGGATTTCCTTCCTTCCAGGTGCTTCATGACCAAGGGCATGGCTGCATGACTGCTGTGGCTGCTGTTGTGTGCAGTTCTCAGATCATCATGACAATATCCAGCTATGCACCAGATGCTGGTTCAGATATAGCCAGATGGACCATTTGCACTACAAGTGCTGTTGACCAGTCCAGCATGACACTGCCACCATGAGCCAACCTTATCAACTGGTGTATCATCATCATCAGCATCATCATATTTGACCACTGAATAGGGATGTGCACGAAATTTGGACGTTTGAATTTCTATACATTCAAAATTTTACATATGAACAAATTATTGAACCTTTTGAACCATTTGTATTAATTATTCAGACATTCATACATGTATGGATACGTACACATTCCAAACGTGTCCGTACGCATTACATACGTATCCGTACGTATCTTAGTCGTGTCTGTACGCATTTGTATTGATATGTACAGGATGAAAACGGGATGCATACGGGATAAAAACGGGATGTGCACGGATGTGTCTGGATGCGTACGGACACATTTGAAAGTTGTAGTGTATTTGAATCAAATCAGATGTGAATACATTTGAATTTTAAAAATGCAAATCGAATTCCAAGAATTGCATTTGTGCATACCACTAACACAAGTAACTAGTTATCTCAGTACGTGTGAGTGTTGGCCTTTATACCTCCTTAGTAGGGTTGTGCATGACTATTCATAACATTCAAATTCAGACATCCGAATTCAGACATTCGAACTCAAATGGTAGACCTGTCAGAAACTTGCCTATCCTGGAAATTCAAATTCTTCTACATAAAACAAAAGCATCTAAGAAGAAAGACACATTTTTCAGGAAACCCAGCTCATGGCCACCTTATTACTCAACTTGTTCTGGTTTTTTTAGAACAGTATCTAGCATCTTCTTTTATTAAGATAAAAATTAGTGGTTTATTGCCATGTGAAATTTAAAGAAAATCTGATACATTGTTAGAACACATGTTACTCTCCATTTTTGTGTTTATTATTTACGCCTATATGCCTCAGAAATTAAAATACATGAAAACAAGATTTTTTTTTTAAAAAATGCAAAATTCCCTGCTAAAAGTTATGTTCATGTGTGAATATTCTCATTAATCATGTAAAGGAAAAAGATGGTAACTGTTTAATAGAAACTACAAGATAAAATGGCTTCTTACTAACGATTTGGGTCAGCAGAGCAGGAGAATTCTGACTTAACACTTGAGTAATATAAGATCTCGGGGGGTTTCCGCAAGCACTAGAGTGCCCATTAAGGGTCCTTAATGGGTACTCTAGTGCTAAGTGGAAAAACACCCCTATTTAGACTTTTTAAAATTTTCACTCATTATGAAGAACTCAAGACGGTCTTGAGACACTCCTGCATAGATTGAGAAAGGGTTACTGAGGTATTTTACAACTCATTTTTGTTATATTAAACAGTAACTATTTACCTTTCATGACCATGGGTGCTTCCAGTCTTACCCTATACTGTGTCCCACCAGAGTCATTTCCCTCCTGACAGATGTGAGGATTGGAAACCATACAGAGATGATGAAGCAGGTTCCGGTCCACCTGACAGGGCGATCGGAAGCTCCCAGATGGGGGTGTGTGCCATTGCCTGCAGCAGGGGTGCAGCATGTCCCTGAAAAAGCCAAGTAAAAAGATGCTAATTGATCAACATCTTTTTACTTCAATCAAATGCTGCACTGCTGCTGTGTGGCTTTCAGTCAAGTCTAGATGCAACCTGTCTTAATTACTTCCTAGTTAATTCTGAGACATATATAATTCAAAAAATGGTTTAAATATTCAGAGGGTGGATGAAAGATTGTATTGTTGTTGTTGTTGTTAATTTTAAAAAGGACTAAAATCTTCCTAGGAGAAGAAGAAGAAAAATCAACAAAAAAGAGAGATAATGAGTTTAAAAAGGTTCCTTTTTAGAGAGTATAGCTGAAATAAAAAGGCTGTTTAAATGAATTATTTGCTTGCTAAGCAGATCATAAGAGTAGAAGCCATCTGAATAAGGCACTAATTAACACTGCAAAAATATTTGCTAAATGACTCTTACTTCTGGGACATCATAGAACATTGTGGGTCATTGAGTCAAGTGTTAATAGTGTTTATTAAATGCTGTGTGGAAACATAATTTTATTTAGATCTCTGTTGTGGGAAACCTGAGAATAATGTACATTCCTAGATGTAGACAACCTGTGATTCTTGCCATATGATGGCAAAATTAAAAGTCATTAATTAAAGCAGAATAGTCACTTATAGAAAACATTACAACAATTTTTTAATTCTAAGTTTTGCTAAGGATGTTGTAAGGTATTGCTTTCAATCAAAGTCCAGCAAAAATAAATTTGTATAAATTTCTGTACAATCCAGTTTTGTCAATACATCATCTATGGAATAAAATAACATTAGAGGCAGAAGAATTCTATCCCCTTTAATACAGTGAGAAGGAGTTGGGTACGCTTTTAAACCAAAGGCTCCATCTTGGGAAATTTGGATAGGCAGCTTGCGTAGGTGGTATGAGCAAGCAATGCAGATATCAATATAACATAGGGTTAGGCAGATAACTGGACACAATAGTGGCAAGAAGGGTGGGAGCTGAACCTGAATGAGGGGGTGGTTCACTTCTTCCCAATTTTGCTTAGCCCACACAAACCAACCCCAAATTTTCTTAGTGGTATTATATTTTAGCAGGATGCATAGTCATTTGTAGAGTGAATTTTCAGTTTACGCTTTCATTTTACAATTTTAAAAAGGTCAATGACACTCAGTCTTTTTCAACCAGGTAAACAGCAAGTCTAACCCAAAGGAAACCTCTTAACGGGATGTGTAAATGCTTCATATACAGATATTACAACTGATCAAAATTGGTTTTATATTAACCGATTTTCCCAGACAACTCCTTAACTGTATTTCTGTGAAGGGGGGGGGGGGGATTGCAAATATCTCAGTAAACTTTAAATACACACAGCAAATTACAAATCCCTTGGAGTTTAAGGGCAAGACGTGACTTTTAAATTCGTAAAAAATTTATATAGTGTTGCTGCATCTTATTCTTGGTTTAAAGACAAAAAGAAAAACGGTAGCATTGCAATACACAGTAAAGCTGAGATTTGAATCTACGAGCATTAAACAAACAAAATATCTAGGTTTTCTTTTAAAGTCCAGAGATCAACACTGGACAGAAATTGGGAAAGTGAATGGAAGAAGGACACATTATTGCTGTCTATAGGACTGTTAAAATTGGCATTTTGAGTAAGCTTACATTTTATAATTAAAGCTCAGGGGAAATGGGAACTATAATAATCAAGTCTAAAAGACCCAACAGAGAGAAATGTCTCATTATGGGAGAAATTGTACAGGCTTACAATGGTAAAATGATGTATTCCTTCTCTCCTTTTCTTCCCCTCCCTTCTTTGGAATTTCATTTTGTTATTATGGCCGCCCAAGTGAATATTGGCATATTGCATGTTCCCCAAATAAGGATGTGTTCACACATGCAATGAAAAGACAAAAACAAAAATGCTTCTGAGATAAGGAGAGGCAGCATGCATACAGTCTACACGTGGGATCATGCACACACCGGTCTGCCCCTTCCTCTCTCATGAACATTCAAGAGGAATTAGAGATGGTACATAGGGATCTGCACAGATATTAGAAAATTCAAAAACCCAATTCAAATTCGTCAAACATTGACATTTGAATTCGAATCAGATTTTCAAAAATCCAGATTTTCAAATCTGAACAAATTTTGGATTTTTGAAAATCCAATAAGGATTTTTGAATAATTCGAATGAATAGAACCATACATACCACTTCCGAATATCGTGTTTATTTGTGCTTATAATATGGGATGTAAACGGGATGCGTGCAAATTAAAACATTGGATACGAATGTTGCTGACATTCGTATTTTTGAGTTTGAATCAAATTTCCAAAAGTGTGGATTTGGATAATCTGGATTCGAATTGGATGTTCAAAAATCTGGATTTTTGAATCTCGAATCGAATAGAATATTCAAATCAACTTGAATCAAATCGAATTCAAATGCAAAAAATACATTCGTGCACACTCCTGGTATAAGAACAGGAGTTCTATTGTATTCTTCAATAAGAACAACTTGTTTGGGCCCCTTTCACAAAATCTGTCCCACTGGAATGCAGAACATAAGTTGATTTACCTTCTGCAGGGAGAAAACATTCAGGTGACGTATAGGGTAGCTTTGTTTTTGTTTTTGTTAAGGGTGCTCGATTTAGGAAATGGTTCATTGAGTTGAAAGGGTGCCTTGTAAGGGTGATGGGGACAAATAATAGTGTTATTTTTATTTTATTTTTTATTTTATCCTTGTATGTTTTATATGATTTTATCATTTGTAAACTTGATATGGTCATATGACTAATCAATAAAGTTGTCTGTCCGTCCGTCCATCCGTCCGTCCGTCCATTCATTCATTCATTCATTCATTCATTCATTCATTCATTCATTCATTCATTCATTCCCTACCTTTCACCAAAAGGTCCCATGTTGGATGTACAACTCAAGCTGGAAACCCAGACAAAGTGAACCTGATGAATATTTTTGTCCAGTCCTAGTGCTTTGGACTTTGGTCTGTGGAGGGAAGTTACAAGAAAGAAAGAAAGAAAGAAAGAAAGAAAGAAAGAAAGAAAGAAAGAAAGAAAGAAAGAAAGAAAGAAAGAAAGAAAGAAAGAGATGAATTGTAAATTTTCAGAGAGAGAAGAAAATAAGTAAATATATTTCCAACATTAGTGAGAAAAAATACTGTAAATAAATTAAAATGTGTAGAAAGACTAAGGTCACTCCCACACTTACTTTTACTACCCAAGTAGAGAGCAGACCACCCAGAATTGGCTAAAGCAATCCACACCAACCTGGCGTGCATGGGATAGCTTATTCCACAGCAGCCCCCAGGCGGGCTCCAAGGATCATGGCGGCTTTGGAGTTGGTGCAGAGGGCAGCCATGCTCTGAAAGCCAGGAACAGAAATTATTGGTCTCTGGAACTCTGGCGGCGGGGGGCGGGGGGGAAGGGTTGTCTCTTGTTGCATCTCTGAAATGGGTCCCCCGTGGTATACCAGACCACAGAGGCTGGACCAGGAGGCCATTTTGGGTTCCCTGGCCCAGTCTACATTCCCTTAAACAGCACTAATGTGAAGAAATGAGGTCTGTATACCAGTTGTTTTTTCACACCAACGGCAGGTGGAACTTTACTGATTAGTCATTTTGATCATATCAAGTTTACAAAAAACAAAATCACACAAAACATACAAGGATAAAAACAAGAACAAAATAAAAATGACATCATTATTTGTCCCCATCACGCTTGCAAGACACCCTATTCAACTCAATGAATAGTTTCCTATATCTGGCAGCCTTTGCAAAAAATGAAGCTACCCTATATGTCACCTGAATGTTTTCTCCCTGCAGAAGGTAAGTCACTTTGTGATCTGCAATCCAATGGGACACGTTTTGTAAAATGGGGTCCAAACAAATTGTTCCTATTGAAGAATACAAGGGACAGATAAGCAGGATATGAAAAAGATCTTCAACCATTTCTGCACCACAAACACATAGTCTTTCATCATAGGGTACCCGCTGATATCTCCTGTTATTCACCATGGAGTCAATGAGTTCAAAACATGCATAGGTTAATTGTTGCCTTAACTGCTGGGGCATCTTGTATACTAAATATTTTTCAGTTTGGAAAACAGATTTAGATCATGCTAGCCATTTCAGTGATCTTGAATTAGAAAAGCAAGCAATGTCATTTTGTGCACTAATGTCCATCACACGCTGCTTAAAAATCTATTTGGCAGCTGGCTGGTATGCCCTAACATTTGCAAAGAGACCACAGTGAGAGATTGTAACAAGTATTTGATGGACCCAGGAATAGATTCTCTCATTCCTATATTGTTCTTTAAGGCACATTCTTGGAAATCTGAGGGTTCTTTGCATTACAGCCAGAACAGCTGTAGTGAAGAAGGCTAAAACACGTGGGAACACCTTATCCATTCACATGGAGGGAGGGAGGAACACGTCTACACGCATTCCTTGCCTCCCTCTGTGCAAATGAAGGAAGCGTTCCCACCTGTCCTAGCCTGGAAAGGCCGGGATGTGGGTGGGCCACTCCTCCCCCAGCCTCCCGCTATTGGGTCAGGCAAGACCCAAGGCGGGAGGCCTGTTGGGTGCCTTCCCTGGGCTCCTGCTTGCTCCAGGGGCCCAGATTGGGCTCCTAGGGCCAACAGGACCCCCACCTCACATTCCCCACTCTACCCCAGGGGCTTACCTGTTTGGCGCTGGGCAGTAACTGGGGAGAGGGGTTCACCGTGCTTTGCGCTTGCACACCTCGTGTTCCCTGATTGGCCAAGGACCCATACCTGCGCAGATGGCCAGTTGAAGCCAGGTGGGTCCCTGGCCAATCAGGGACCACCCAGCATGCAGGTGCAAAGCATGGCCAGCCTCCTCGCTCCAGTTACTGCCCAGTGCCAAACGGGTAAGCCCCATTCATGTGTGCATGCCCCTGGGGTGGGGTGGGGGGTGGGGGTCCCTCTCGCCCTAGGAGCCCGATCTGGGCCCCTGGAGTGAACAGAAGCCCGGGGAACGGAGGTGCCTGGCTCGAAGGGAGCCAATGGGGGCAGCCCAGGGGAGGGGCCCAGCTGTCACGGAGGGAAAGCGTGCGAATGCTCTCCCTTGGTACAGCTAGGGGGGCTTGGAATGGATCTGGCCACCCCTGAAGAGCAAATGCCCTGTCCCAATGCATCATAGACGTATTCGAAACTTCCTCGTACGAAAAGACATTGAACCCAGTACCCATCTTAAGAAATGAGTCTGAGTTTGTTCCAGTTCAGTGGTGTTTGAGAAACTCCAGACTTCTGCCCCATAAGTCAGCACTGGAATAAGTTTAGCTCTATATGCTGTAAGAAGAGGGACCAAAGATCCCAGATGAGCAAGTGTGGAAGGGTCCTAAAAGCAAAAGCAAACTGATCGCGTACTGCGTGTTGAGAAGCAATAGAGTGAAACAGAGATTGGAATTGATTTTAGGTACGTCTATTGATTCTGCATCATAAGGAAAGCTTTATGTTTTCATGTTTCCATTGCAACAACTTCTTTTAAAGGAGAAACAAAACCAGTGATGGGATCTTCTGCTTTCTCTTCTAGTCCCCCCTGCTTGAATTAAAGCAGTTAGTCAAAAAGTTATAAATAGGAGAGCTGCTTCCTCAGTGTACATGTCGCTTCTTGAAGCTGCCAGACCTTTGTTAGCTTTACAAGAGGAGAAAGTTCTTTCTTGGATGGTTTTGGACACCTTGTTATATCCCATTCAAAAATCTGTCAAACATAGAGTGACAAGTGGGATGTGGAAGAGCTTTCTCTTTCGTTTTAAGGAAAAAAACCCACCCACACGGAAGGTTTACTGATCATTTTGCATTCTCAGATGCTGCAGCAGGGGACAGAATGTATTACTAAACCATCACCATGTTATTCACCTAGTCCACTTACATCACTTGTAAGTGTTCTCTAGAAATGTGGATATTTCTGGTTACTCTGTGATATTTTACTGAAAGATCAGCTCCCAGATTTGTTTACCATCTACTCCCAGAATATGTTTCTGAGGCCTTAAGAAACAAGGGTGCTTCTGCACAGGCCCTGTAGCACCCATTTGGAATGGGTGCTTAGAAAGGTGCTGTGTGGAGGCACAGCGTGCCTTTTGCTGCCTGGATCTGTCATCGGGGGAGGGGCATGGTGCCATGGCTGCGATTGCCACCTCTGCCATGCCCCCTGTCCCAATGATGGTTGTGGGCCATCAGGGCGAGGAGGGGACATGGATGGCAGCTACCTCTTTCCCCTGCCTCCTCCTTTTCCTCCTCCCCAGCGGTGTAGCAGTTGCCAGGGCAGAGGGAATCTAGCGGTGGTGGAGGCAACTTCCCTCTTCTGGCTGGCTTTTTGGCTAGCAGGGCATGGCCACATAGGCACACACTGATGGGTCGGGCAGGGATCCTCACGGGTCTGGCCGTTCTGGTCACCCTCATACTTTTCCTTCAAAAAATCGAGTTACTTTGTGAATGAACCTACTATTTAGATTTGCCCACCCTGCAACTAAAGGACTACTATAGTAGTGAAGGAAGGCCAGCAAATGATGAGCAGCGGAGTGTTGGAAAATGAGCTGCATGTTCACTGGAAAGGTGTGATCTTTTTTGATGGTGGTATGGAGATGTCATACCACCCACAGATTTAGATGTTTAGATGCTTTCACCCCACTGATCTCCCCTTTCCCCCATAGGTGCTGATAGCATGGTCTCTGAAGCCTTTTACCCTGTTCCTAATAAGGCATGACTCATTCCTGAATTGTTTGTGGTTGAGGAAGCTGACCTGGCATGAATGAGAGATGACACAAACTCAGATTTTGTGGTTTGGTTTGAACAGAACCAATCAACATGGTGTTTGGTTTGAATTTGATCTAGGATGAACTAGGGACGTGTACAAATCGAATTGAAATTCTGAACATTTGATTTTATTCAAATGTTTAGAATCTGAATGCAACAAAATCCGATTGAAATAGCATACATTTGAATCTGTTTGAATATTAGATTCGAATTTGAAGACACAAATGTCAACAACATTCGTATGTGTTATATGTATCTGTATGCATTTCATACACATCTTGTTTTATCCTATATGCACCTATACTATCAGCGTAAATGTGTACAGATACGTATGAGATTTGTACAGATACGTATGTAATCAGGCATTATGCACAGGTGTAGGTAACTGGCCAATCAGAGTCAGTGGCGTGCATAGATGCACTATGCCGCTGGCTGGGACCACAACTTTGAGCCTGGCAGTGATGAGGTAAGTCATGTGTGCATGCATGCATCCCAGCTAAGCCCTAGCCCAGGGTGGGGGTGCCCGTGGTGGGTTCCTGTGGGCTCCAGCTGACCCGATCGAGTCACCTAGAGCCTGCAAAGGTCAAAGATCCATTCCAGTGCGCTGGCAGCTGGGGTGGCCTGGATCAGGTTGCCCCAGCTGCCAGGGCCCCCTAGGTGCACTCCCAGCACCCAGGTGGCTGGTGCCCTCCCCCAGCCACACAACCACTTACTTTGTTGTGGTAGTCATGTAGCCGGCTGGGACAATGTGCCGCTTCTTGTGGTACACCGGCCCCATACCGTCAGCGCCTCCGATCTGAAGCACTGACAGCTTGGGCTCCGTCTACCAATAGTGGCAACCGGGGGCAGGGCCTGCAGCTGTTTGAGGGGGAGAATATGAATGTTCTCCCTCCTGTACAGCTGTGGGACAGCCCAGGGCAGCTGGGAATGCCCTGGGCCAAGTGTAGAATGCAATTTCATGTTCTACACCAGGAACGCTAGTTGGGCGCCCTGTGACGGGCTGGGGCAGTTCTGAACAGAACCGCCAGCTCAGCAGAGCGAATGCTTCATTCCAGGGCGTCCTACTCGCATTCGGGAGGCCATCGTGCGAGTAGGCCTCCTGATAGTAAGGCTTACCAGCAGACCAGCATGTCCTAATCTGGAACACAGAGGCTTGCAGAAAGCACACGTCTGAGTTCCTGACTACCAGGAGAACCATTTTGAAATGGGTGCCCTGGTAGCTCCAAAACTAGGAACTTTCATTCCTAGCCTCTTGGAGCCCTCAGAGGATATCCCCAAAACTCATGCAAGCTTCAGACAAGTGTATTTGGGGGGGGGGGCAGTCTGGGGCAGGACTATCATGCAGACAGTGCTGTTCCAGATCATGCCATGCTGTGTTCCTGGCTTTGGTGATGCAGACTCGAAACAAGGAACCGTGAGTGCAGGAAGAAACTTAGAAGATGACATTACTGAGAAAATTAACAGAAGAAAAATACTTCTCAGGGATTTGGAAGATGACATCATAATAGATGGTATATTTCTCTCTTTGCAGAAAATGAAAGGGAAAAAATTGTTTTCCTTGCACCCTAAACAAAAATCCAGGTCAAAGGAAAAACAACAACACCTAGAAAAGCGTTTCTTTCTTGGATGAGATCGTGTATGCGGAGGCTGGACTAGAGCTGAGTTCTCTGCTTGCAAGACAACAGTGTACATATTAGAACAAAACCACAGAAAGATGGATAATGATCTGGCTGGAGGGCCTCACTCCACTTCCTTCCCAACACAGGGACCCTCTATACTAAAGTTCAGGCTTCCTTAGTTCTGTGACAAGCTGAGAAATAGACAGATGTCTTGGCATTCTGAAGCTCATTTTTCTCCCTCTTCCCTTTGGCTTGTCTTGGTTCATCCAGGACTTTCCAGCTGCCTTTGAAGAGCAATCTAACTGTACAGGACAAGAATAGCTTTACCCCTCGATCTCTCAGAGGTACACATTTTCTCTCCAAAAAGAAATACTTCAGAAGGCTCGCATTTTTTTTTATATAGGTGTGTGGATTGCTTTGAGCTAAAATATTTTCCCAGGATAAGCTATAGATTACATTTTCTGTGCTATTTTAAAATTTTACTTGCTAGCTTTTTTTTTTAATAGTTAGAGTGTCTTTGCTGTGAAAGTGCAGCAACTCACTTTTCTCAAAGTGTGAACGACAGAGCAGAGTTGTCAGATCGAAAGATGACGTGGCTCATGTGCTTCTGGGCATGTCCAGAATTGTTTCTTAGAAATAATTTTATTGTAAAAGAGAATTAAGAGTAACATACCCTTTAAAACAAACACAGGCTAGGGATGTGCATGAATATTTGTAACATTCAAAATCTGTACAAGTTTGGCTAAATTTGGATGTTTGTATTCTAATTGAATGTTGGCACATGTGAAGATTCACATTCAGATTTAAATAGAATATTTTGATACATTCGTATGAAGCTTTGTATGGGATTCTTATGTATTTGTATGGGATTCGTATAGGATTGACCATTCGTACTGAATTCTAATCCCACTACATTTGAACTCAAGCAAGGGCCCAATGGCAGCAGCCCAGGGCCCGCCCCCCATGGCAACCTTTTTGGGCTGGTGCATGCAGGGGATGGATCCACTGTTCATACACTGGCTGGTAAGGGATGCATTGGGAACGCATCCCTTACCAGCCAGTAGGAATGCTGGATCTGTCCCCTGTGTGTATCAGCCTTGGTGCACTTCCGTCATCTGGCTGAAGTGCAAAAAGGCCTCAAGTTATGGCATGATAATGGCACAGTGCGAACATGGTCAGTATAAGTTAATGGAATTTTTGGAGGTGATTCACTTAACTCCCAATTTTATACTGAAGTAAAATGTTGTTTGTGCACAGTTTCATTGTACGCCAGCTTATAAGAAAGGATGATTGTTAGGTCCTTCCACAGAATATCCTCAGAATCAAAATGATGACTATCTCCTTGATTGTTGCCAAGGAAACTGCACGGGTATATATCCATACACTTGTCAGAAGTTGACCTGGTGGTATTTTTATCTCATTTCTTTGGCATGATAGGTTTTTGTTTTTTGTTTTAATAGACTGATAATAGGTTACAGACCTGAGGCATTTTCGCATTACACTCGTTCCATTTGGAACGGGTGTAGGACGGGAAGCCTAAGACACTTCAGGATGCTTTGACCATTCACACATAGGAGCGCAGGAATGCGTGTAAAGGCATTCCGGCGTGCCTGTGTGCGAATGCTCAAAGCATTCTGAAGTGTCTTAGCCGGCAAACGCCGGCAAGGGGCAGGGAGACGGCTGCCGAGGCTCCCGCAGCCGGCAAAGCAGGCAATCAGCTGATTGTCAGCCAGCGCCGGCGGGGGAGGGGAGCCCGCAGCAGTTAGGGAGAGAGAAACATGAGCGAATGCTTCTCTTCCCGAACGGCTGTGGGCGCTTCGTCCGCACCGGAACGGATGTAGAGCACTTTAAAGTGCTCTACATCTCGAACGCGCGCAAGACAGCTCCGGACGCGTCGGAGCGCAAGCCCCGCTGCGGCAATGCGTATGCCGCGTTCGAGGCTGTCTTGCACGCGTTCGAAAACCCCGTGTGCGAAAACGCCTCTGAATTACATAGCTTAAAGGGAGACATGCTGAATCAGGCCACAGTGCATCTGGTCTAGTATCTTGTCTCACGTTGCAACTGTTGCAAATAAGAAAGAGATAATTCCAGACAGAGTGAAAAGAAACAAGAAGCCAGTGAAAAGAATGTTACAGTGGTGTAGATGGCACATGGTCAATCTAAAATCTGGTTCTTTTGATTTCCATGTTAGCCTGCTTTTTATTTTACCTTTTTAAAAATTCAAGTATGATTCAACCAGATGAAATGAGTCTTCCAAGAGGTGGTCCCTCCTTCCTGCCTCATATATTCATTCACATCCTTATCACGACTAGGGATGTGCACGAATATCTGTAGGCATTTGAAGTCCAATCAAATATGCCAAATTCCAATATTCAAACTCAAATAGAATGTCCCGAAATTTGAACGTAAACATTCAAATCAAATTTTGAACTTTAGATCTATTCATTTGAATTACCCGGACATTTGTATGTGTACAGGTTCATAAACGATGCGTACTTGAAGATCCACATCTTTTCCACATCTGTACGCATTTGTACAGATCCATATGGGACAAGAATGGGTTGCATACGAGATAACTACGGGATACATACAGATGTGGGGAAGATGTGTACGTTGAACAAATGTTGACATTTGTATGTGCAAATTCGAATAAAAATTCAAACGAATAGATTCAAATTTGGTAAATAAGAATCGAATATTGCTAAATTCAAATTTAAAAGATTCAGATTGAATTTTCAGGTATTTGATTCAATTCGAATAGAATGTCACTTAACTATCCCCGAAAGAGTTAAGTCCAGGCATGGTTGCTAGCATTTCCACTGCGGGCACCATCCATCTAAAACTTCACCCAGACTTATCAGTGTCCCAAGTGAAGTGCCAATAGTCTAGCTGTAGCTGTGCTGCACCATTCCCATATAGTATCTGCATAGGAAGTTTTTACTGCTCCACAGCTAGTAGCTATCAGGACAAGTTCTGGACTGTTCTGGGACAGAGGCGGCACTGTGGCCCAGAGTTTGTGGGGCCATTCTTATTGCCAAAGTGCAAACAGGTTCCTTATTTCTAATCAACTGCCAAATGCAGACACAGATAGACTTTATCAGCAGTCTCTTCCCTTCCCAATTCATTTATCATTTAGCTTATGGATGGTCTGGAGAACTGGAATACTTACAAATTACTTTTTCAGATTTGAATTGTCCTAATCAAAGTACTGACCTAACAGGAGTTTTTGAACTGATTCACAATGGGCTCTATGTCAGGAGTAAATAATTTTGGTATAGAAAAAGGATAGATGTTTAATTGTGAAGAAGAGAAGAACAGACCACACTTGTCAGAACTGGAAATAATTATTTGACTATGGACATTTGTCTGGATATGTTTATAATCATAGAGTGTGCCAGGGTGGACACCCTTCTTACACACCCATGATGGGGTATGTGCTGGCTAAATGGCCTACAACTCACCCTTCTCTGTCTTTGGGACTGATGGCTCAGCCTCAGGGCCTACTCATATTAGAAGAGATCTCAGAAGTGGACTTTTGCTTTCTAAGCTCTGTAGAGCACACTCTCTACTGCTGTTTGTCCAAATACTGGCAGAGCATGTATCAAATGACAGGGGTGACATCAGAGTTCATTTTTTCTGCTCCGATGAAGGATAAACTGGAGGGTACCCAAAGCTGACTCTTCTTTTTTACACCCCACTTTTATCACCCTTAACGGAACTCAAAGCAGCTGACAAATCTTCTGTTCTCCTCACAACAGACACCCTGTGAGTTAGGTGGAGTTGTGAGAGCTCAGAAAGAGAGCTGTGACTAGCCCAAGGTCACCCAACTGACTCTGTGTAGGAGTGCAGAATTGAACCAGGAGACTACCAATAAGAATCCAACACTCTAACCACAAGTCCAAAGTAGGTTACTTAAAGACACTCAGGCAGCTGGGCATTTGATTACTGTGCATTTGTGATCATGTGATCAAATGAATCAAAGTCCCTAAATGTACTAAATGCATTGGTACTTTCTTTCTTTCTTTCACACATGGTAGGGATGGCAGCCAGTGCACAGATAGTGGAAGATTTAGTTTGCACGCAACATTATTTTGAATCTATCTTTTGATTATCACCCAATTTCATTTTTAGCATTGTTACAGTGCTTATCTAGGTGGTGTCACAATTGCAGTTCTATTTATTTTAGTATAGCTTCTGAATAATCCACGCTCTGCTTTCCTAGTAGACCATACATGAAAATAAACTACACCAGGATGTTTAGCAAGATTTTCTTTCCGTTTGTGACAAGGTTTCAGCACTTGAAGTCTGTCTTGTATATTTATCTCCCCTTCAAGTTGGTTTCTCACATGATGACAACCAGACAGTTGTACCAAGGATGCAAATTTAAATAAAAGGAACGAGCACTAGGTGGCAATGTTGGTACAATTAAAGCAAAGTCCTACGTGCTTCTCCATTGCTCTCAACTCCTGTGCTGTCCGCTATTTTAAATCTACAGTGAGAGTTTTTATAAGAACATATATTAAATAATACACCAACGTGTGTTCTGTGGCGAATTTCAAGAAAGTTAGTGGGCATTTTATTGAGAATGCCCTATAGTGACCAGGGCAAAATCTGTATGCCACAGAGCTTCAGTCTCGGTTCAGATCAAGTGATCCGGTCCAGGACCAGAGAGACAGCCGGCATCTCATGCCCAGGGCTGCCTGATTGACAGACAGGTTATCCTCTCGCAGCTGTGGAGCCTGGGTATTAAAATTTCCACCTCCCAAGTGGCTGTTCCGGGGCCTTTAGGGCCAGGCACACTTCTGATGCCACTTCCAGGAGGCCAGAGACATGGCGCCAGCCTTCTCGCACATGACAGACCAGCCCAGGCACTCAAGGCTGTCTCATTGCAGGTGTTGGGGCAGTCTAGTGTCCTCCCCGAAAATAAGCCCTAGTTAAAAAAAGTTTTAACTGCTCTACGTTTCGAATGCGCAGAGAACATGCAGGGATGGGCTGGGACGGATCCGCCGCCCCAGCAGTGTGTAAGCTGTGTCCCCGTGTGATCTCCGCATGTTCGAAAACCCCTCGTGTGAAAAGGCCTCTATTCTAATGAATATGAATTTTCATGGATTTGATTCAATACTAATCAAACACACACAAAAAAACCCCCTCATGCACATCCCTACACTATACCCATGTTGATGTTTCACAGTGGGGTAGTGTGCAATGCTGATGCAACCTAGCATAGTAATCCAAGACCAGGGGCCTATTCACACTTGGCCAGACTGGGGTCTGTGGTTCTAGTGCTAATGCAGACTCTGGCGGACCTCACTTTGGGCCTGCTGAAGCCAGCACTAGCATCTGGACACCAAGTTCCTATTCCAGGATATATTTCAGAATAAAGCCAAGTGCGAATAGGCCCCTGGATTCAAAACTCAGTTCCAGTTATAAAGCTCCCAGCCATGGAACATTCACTACTGACCAAAGGAGGAATGGCACAATAGGAATGTGAAAATGATTAAGTGGAACTTCTCATGCACATGTGTGTATTCATACTGTATACCAGAGATGTGCAGCAAAGTAGTTAGTAGCACTTGGAGACTAACAGGAGAAGGGTTGGTGCCATGAGCTTTCGTAGACACGTCTACTTCTTCAGGTGCCAGAGGGCCCAACGGGCATGTCTACTTCTTCAGATGCCAAGGGCCCTATGGGCACATCTACTTCTTCAGATGCTAGGGGGCCCAATGGGTACGTCTACTTCTCCAGATGCTCAGGGGCCCTATGGGCACATCTACTTCTTCAGATGCTAGGGGGCCCAATGGGTACGTCTACTTCTCCAGATGCTCAGGGGCCCAATGGGCATGTCTACTTCTTCAGATGCTAGGGGGGCCAATGGGCATGTCTACTACTTCAGATGCTAGGAGGGCCCAAGGGCACGTTTACTTCTTCAGATGCTGGGGGGGGGGCTAAATGGATATGTCTACTTCTTCAGATGTCAGGGGGCCCAATGGGCACATCTACTTCAGATGCCGGGGGCCCAATGGGCACGTCTACTTCTTCAGATACTGGGGGAGGGGGCATGCATCTGACGAAGCAGACATCTCTATGAAAGCTCATGCCACCAACCCTTCTCCTGTTAGTCTCCAAGTGCTACTAACTACCTTGCTAGATTTTCTGAATTAGACTAACACAGCTTTTTCTCTGCTATTGTATACCAGAGATGTTCACTGTGGGCTCAGTTGCAAATGAGTGTGGAGTCTAATAATTGCAAGAGTTGAAAGACAGATTAAGAAATGGAGGAAGGGAGAAATAAGAAAAGATTACTGCTCCCTTGGAAGGAAGAGTATAGAATAAGGAGACAGTTTTTTCCATTTAAAATTGTAATGTACTGTCATGATCACTGCTGGATCTAGTTGTCTTGACAGGGGCTAAAGACATTTTGAATGGCCAGGCAAAGATTAATTGCTTTTATCAGTATAAATCCAGACTGGAAGCTTGATGGCTGAAAGTCCCATGACTTTTTATTAAAGGGAAGAGCCCCTCAAAGGGACACTGGTAGTGGTTGTTGTGGGTGAGAGCAGGTGAGAGCCCCCCCCCCCCGAAGATGCCTCCAGACTAAAACCCATGATTCTCCTGACATTATATTGGGAATGATGACAGATACCAGTATTATGGGAAATCCAGCAGTGATGTTGGGTTTCCTGTAATGAACTCAGTGTGTACAACCGGAAGCCACTGGGTGAGCTCTTGGCTGGCTTTCCAGTTATACCAATTGTTTTAATCTCCGAAGTTGCTGTCAGTTGCTTTTAACATCTGCCAGTCACCAACAAAAGGTAGTCATGGGATCTTTAGATCCCACAATGCTTTTTTGCAGTCCGGAGTAGGGATGTGCACAAATGGGTGTTTTTTTACATTTGATTCTTGTTGAATTGAATGTAAGAAAATTCATATTTGTTTGAAAAAATCCCCTTCAAATGTGGTAGGATCCTATTCAATACAAATGTATTCTTACAATTTTGTATGAATATCTGATATGAATGCATACGTATCCAATACGTATCCAGTAACATATCCACTCTGAAAGTGTCAAATCTGCCCTGAATCCACTTTGAATCTGCTCTCAAACCATGTCAGATTCACTACAGATCCATTGCAGATGTGACGCGCGCAGCCGCTTTCCCGTCTCCCCCATTTCACAAATGTTCTGAAGCTCCGTATGAATGTTCCGAAACATTCATTTTCATTACAAATGTCAGTGTACCAATGTAGTAACATTCGATTCATATATGTGTCCGAATTTTTAATATTCATGCAAATCCCTAGTCTTGAAGGAGTCTAAGTGATGGTTTGGGAATCTTTTTTGGTTTCAAAAGAAGCCCGCAAACTGGCACAGCTTTCGCTTGTGCTAATCTGTGCCAGTACTGATTATTTCTAACACAAAATGTCATCAAAGGGCACTTTGAGCTGAGTCAGCTCCCTGTGCAATTTACAACTTGAGGACAAATGAAACTTCCTTTTTCTGGACTTATTTTTCCTCTTTTGGTTCTTCATTGGCAGTAGCTTTTAGGCCCTTTCTGCACTGACCTTCTGATCCAGATCAAGGGGCCTCTGATTTGACTCCTGTTCCTCCTCATCTGCACATTAATATAGATTAAGGAGACCCTGTTTCCCATTGGTCCAACTCCATCTACATAAGATTGAACCAGATTCAGATTAAGAGGTCCTTAATTGTGATCTAATGTAGACCTGTTGTACAATTGGACTAATGACTTTGCTTTGGATCACAGAGACATTCAGCTGGCATGTCTCCGTCATCTGGAACTACTGATTATTCGGCTGCTATTCAGTGGTGTGCCATCTCTCCCCACCAAGAACCACCTCTCACACCCCCGAGAGTTAGGAGCAAATGTTCCTAGCCATCAGGTGTGTGTGTGGTGTGGCTTGGAGGCTTTGGAGCTGCAGGGTCCACATGGTTACATGATATTGGATCTACTGATCTGGATCAAAACTAGGTACCGGTAAATTCAGAAAGGAACTTAGTTCATTTAGCTGTTCTTATATCTTATTTTTTTTTACAAATGAGGTCTAATTTGTGTTTTGATAGATATTTTAAACTATTATGGGTGTTTTTCCACTGTCAATTGTACCCATTTTTGCACCCATTTTTGTACCTTTTGGCTGTGAGCCAGATGATCCCATTTCCACTACGGCACCCATTTTGAACCCGATTGTTTCCATTGCCGTGGGAGAAATCTGGATCTTTTTGGCCTTTAATCCGGATTTTCTGTAGACCCCATTAATGGGGTCTACAATGGGGTCTTCTGCCAGAAAATCCAGATTAAAGGGAACCTGTTTCCACTGGAAACAGGCAATGGGGTCCAAAGGAGGCTAGCGGGAAGGGATGCACCTTTGACCCCCCACCACATTGGCTTCAAAGTCACTTCGAAGTTGCTTTGAAGACTGCACCCCCCTGCCCCCAAAACACCTGGAGTAATGGACCAACCCCTTGTGGGTCGATCCGGATTCCCCAGATGGGTGCAAAGCTGTTTCCACAGCAGGGGTGTTAGAAATGGGTGCTGTACCTCCTGTGGAAACACATTGGGTGCTTCCCTTAATCTGGATCTACTAGATCCGGATTAAGAAATGTACCCATTCCTTAGATCTGGATCTTCTTCGATCCAGATCTAAGGGCTGCAGTGGAAAAACACCCTATGATTATTAACTTCTTTGTCTACTTAATATTGAAAGGCAGAAAGTGATAAATAAATGTAAATGATAACAAATGAATACAATGCTGGCGACCATTCCGAACTCCACCTTGGGTGTCTTCACACTTCTCTTCCCGTCCACTGGATGGGAAGGGAGTATCGTTAATCAATGTTGACTATTGCTTGCACTTGGAGTGCTAGTCAGTGTTAGCCATTCACTCCCCCTGCAATCAAATACTTGCCTGATTCAATCTGGGGCCCAGTCCTCCTCTGGGTGCCGCAACTGCTTGTGCATCAGTGCCATCGCCTTGGCGATGCTGACATTCTGCGCATACGTAGTTGCATCTATGGTCGTCTGAGGTCCCAGAACACTTGTGCAGCACCTCAAACAACCAAGGAGGACTAGAAGAGGTGCAAATCCTAACTTCAGGTAAGTGCCTGGTAAACACCAGTTAGGTTGTGGAGCATGATTTCATGCTCCACACGTAAGCAACGATTGGTGAACTGCTAGTGAGGTAGGGCATGATTGGAGGTAGGCCTCTTGCTTTGACCAAGTCCGTCACACTGTTGTCTTGCAATGGTTTTATTATTGTCACATTTAAATAAAAGGGAAATCATACAGCATTAGGCTTGCCATCTGTTTCCTATTTCAAGGCTTGGTGCCTTGAAAAAGCACGCTAGCTTTTAACGTAAAATAAAGTAGCATTCAGAGCTATTTATATGGGAAGTGATACATGAACACTGTAATCTCAAAACATTCAATCATTTGCTATAACATATGTGAGGATAATAATGTCAACACAGTGTGGGACTGGGCTCACCTGGAGGTCCCCCCTGGCTACAGGCAGCCTCAGCAAGGGTTCTGATGACCCCACTGTTGTACCCTTCGTGTCTGCACTTGGAGATCCTCCTTATCTGTGAGCACAGGTACAGAAGATTGATATGGAAGTGTGGCCCATTTAGTGCAGGAAGGGCCTGCCTGCAGTGCATGAGAAGCAGCATTTATGGCTTGGAGGAAGACTGAAAACATCCCACATGCCCTCACACCACTTTGTGAGGTACTGTGGGGATGACCTGACTTCAGTGAGTCTCCAAGCCACATTAAAAGCTGTGCGGAGACGCAGTCTAAGAATGCTCCTGTCTGCATCCATCCACTAAATGTATACAGAGAAGGGGCATGACACACCTTGAGGGGGAGACTATTCCATAACCTGGGGGCCATTACTGAAAAGGCCCTCTCCCGGGTGCCCACCCGCCTCACTACTGAGGGTGGTGGGACAACCAGGAGGGCCTCCCCTCCAGATCTCAAGGCACGGGCAGGTCGGTATGGGAGAAGTTGATCCTTTAGATCAGCGGTTCTCAACCTTCCTAATGCCGCGACCCCTTAATGGAGTTCCTCATGTTGTGGAGACCCCCAACCACGGGGGTGGAGCAGCTGGGAGGTGGGAGGGAAGGGCGGTGGGAGACTCGTCACGACCCCTCTGAAAGGGTAGCTCAACCCCCAAAGAGGTCCCAACCCCCAGGTTGAGAACCTCTGCTTTAGATATTTGGGGCTCCATTTTGCTTCACTCCAACTATACATCCTCAAAGGAGACATGTAATAAACAAACCTTATAGCTGGCACATTTCCATTTTAGAACAACAGCACCAGCAACTAGGGATATGCACGAATATTTGAAACGTTCAAAATTCAATCAAATTCGTTCAAAATTCCAACATTCAAATTCAAATAGAATGTCTACACATTTGAATTTAAACAAATAACTTGCATGAATTATTCAGACATACGCATCCGTGCGCATCTTATATCCGTACACATTTGTATGGATACTTACGTGACGATAACGGGATGATATGGGATAAAAATGGGATGCATACGGATGCATAAGGATTTGTATGGACACATACGAATGCTGTTGACATTTGTATCTTCAAATTCGAATTGAACATTCGTACGAATAGATTCAAATGTATTTGAATCAAATCAAATGTGAATACGTTCAAATTTTAAACATTCAAATCGATTCAAATCTTTGGATATTCAATTTGAATTGAATTGAATGTTTGAATCAAACTGAATGCCAAAATTACATTCGTGCACACCCCTAGCAGCAACTGCTGGCAGGAAATTGGCAACGCTTCAACTATTACAGCTTCTCTGTATGCTTTACTTTCTCCCAGCCCTCCCATCTGGCTTACTGAACCCGCCACCGATATTCAATTACACGTGTTCACATTAGAATGGTGCAAGAGATGTTGAGTTCAGGGAGATTCCATGGCTGGCCCTGTGTTTCCTACCACAACCCTAGGCTCTGTCTTCACTACTTCATATGCTAAGCACCACGTTCACCCCAGACTAGGCTTCACCCCAGAATGCCAAGCCACATTACCTCCTTTTTGAGGACTTATGGCTGGAGCTTTAAACTGCATATCCTTGCCCCGCTGCAGCACCCAACATAGATGGACTTACTCTCCAGGATGTGATCATCTGGGAATGTTTCCCAGACACTTGGTTTCATCTTGAGTCAAGCCCTGGTGAAAAAATGCCAGGTTCAGAGGTGCAATCCCATGCAATGGCTGCCTTGTCCAACCTTCCATTAATCAGTCAGACCAAGCTGAGGCTTCAGAAAGGAAGTTTGTATTCACAAGGACAGAGCTGATGCTGGAGTTTGCCCAAGATGCTGTGCCAACACAACAACGCCAAAGGGAAAAACACCAAGCCAGTAATCAACATTTCCGAGTGGAAGGTCAAACTGGAGGAGTCAAATCAGAAACAAAAGTCTGGCAAGGACCCAGACTGCTTTACAACTTTGCTTAATGATTCTAAGTAGTTGGCAAGCTGGCTCCTGTGCATTCAAGACCCTTTCCAGCTCCAGAGATGCAGTTCGTCAGGGTCTTCCTTAGAAGACTCGAATTTCTGAAAGGACACAGCCAGAATACTGTATCTGTTGAGTTCTTTCCGTCTGTGACACTCTTAGAACCATACTATCTGAGTGGGCTTATTCACAGCTAGTGCTCAGGAGACCAACATCCTTTGAGGTTGGTATGGCTTGTGGTGCAGTACGGCCATGTGTGGCCTCAGGGATATTGGGTGTTGGTGGTGGCTATACTTTCCCTTCTCCTCACCACAGTTGTTACAGCTGTCACAACCTGAGTCAGGAGGGGACACAACAGGTAGCACATGCCCAAGTAGGTCTGGAAGGAAGGTTACAGGGCAGTATAGCATGCTTTGCTGCAATGTAAGGCAGCCTGCCACTAATGTGGGGGACCATGGGAAATGGTCTGGTGGACAGCTTAGAAAAATGGCTGGAGATGCAGGGCAGAGTTGGGCAAGCCACCTCGTTTCTTCTCAGGTTCTTCTTCCTACAATTACTATTGGATTTTGTCACTGAACTCCTAACTGGGATGGGGCATTAACTTATTCGCTCACATCTCTGTGCTTCAGCATTGCAGTCTGCGAAGAATCCTTGTCTGTGTGAGCATAGCCACAGCATCTTGTGTGCCATCTCTGTGTTTAGGACTGCACTCTGTGAAAAACACATGCCCGGATTGGGGTAACTGCTATTAATGGTTTTTATCACTCTGGTCTGTGGAAAGCTCTTGTCTGAGCATTGTTATAGGCATCTTGGCTGCTGTCTATGTGGTATAGGTTTAAGACATGGCATCTGTATGTTTTGACGTTGTCCTCATCATAGATCATCTCAGGATTAGTGTGAAAAATATGAGTTGACATGTGCTGGATTTTACTGTTAACTGTTTTAAATATATGTTTGCTTACATTTAGAATATATCCATGAATAATGACCAGTAATTCTTTCACTGTATGGTGCAATTTCAGCAATATTAACAGGTAATAATTAATACTGTTTGTTTATTTATTTGTTTATTGCATTTTTATGCCACCTTATACCTGAAGTGGGGAGAAAAAGCTATACCCTCATTTAGTCAAAGGTGAGGGCAAAGAAGTTCATCTCCTAAAGGGGGAGTCTATTATATTGTGGGAGGTGATAACTACTCATATTTGAAATCAATGTCAATAATAGCTGCAAATGCACCATCTGTATTTAGAAACCATGATGAAAGTGCAAAAGCAGAGATTATTACTCTCACTCAATCTTGTATTTGTGTATTATTATAAGTAATTGCAGTATTGCACCCTATGGAAAACCAGAGGAGGCCTCTGAGGCATTTCTCCACAGTTCTGTGTTGCATTGGCCCACTCTAGGTAACTCAGCCTAAAATGGGATGGGTCGTTACAGGCTCACTCTTAGAGCTGTTCCCATTTTGGCCACCCATCCCAGGACTTTGGGAACTGAGAACAAAAACTAGTGCTGTTTTGGCTGGGTGCCCCAAAGCAATGAATTTCCAGTACTGCTGTCTCATATGACTGACAAAATGGGGCTGGGTGTGATATACTGGTTCATGATCCTGGTGCTGTTTGCATGCAAGCAGTTAGTTCAGTATAATTGCCAGACTGTTCCACAGCCTGTTTTCAAACAGTCCACAACTGGAGTAGTATATATGACCACCTCATTTTCACACCATAGCCTGCTCCAAAGCTCTGTCTGGTATAAATGGAGTGTTCTAGCAGGAGACATGGGGCCTTTCTGCACTTGGCCTTATTCTGGAACATATCTCAGAATAGGGTCCTGCTGTCTGCCTGCTAGTGAAGACTATGGCAGGCCCCAAATTAGGTCTGCCATAGTCTGCATTAGCTTGTGGCCATCAGCCCAGTATCCGGAGATATATTCCAGAATAAGGCCAAGTGCAGAAAGGGTCTTGGTGTCTGTTAGACAGATCTGAGGCATTTTCGCACTACATCCATTCCATTTGGAACGGGTGTAGGACGGGAAGCCTAAGACACTTCAGGACGCTTTGACCATTCACACATAGGAGCACAGGAATGCATGTAAATGTGTTCCGGCGCGCCTGTGTGCGAATGCTCAAAGCATTCTGAAGTGCCTTAGCCGGCAAACGCTGGCAAGAGGCGGGGAGACGGCTGCCAAGGCTCCCGCAGCCGGCAAGGCAGGCAATCAGCTGATTGTCAGCCAGCGCCGGCGGGGGAGGCGAGCCTGCGGCTGTCAGGGAGAGATAAACATGAGCGAATGCTTCTCTCCCCAAACGGCTGCGGGCGCTTCGTCTGCGCCGGAACGGATGTAGAGCACTTTAAAGTGCTCTACATCTTGAACGCGCGCAAGACAGCTCCGGACGCGTCGGAGCGCAAGCCCCGCTGCGGCAATGCGTATGCCGCGTTCGAGGCTGTCTTGCACGCGTTCACAAACCCCGTGTGCGAAAACGCCTCTGGTTTAGTAGGTCCTTTGTGCCAGTTTCATCACTGCAGCCTGGGGGGGGAGGGGATGTGTAGCAGGGTGCAATCTTGTGTGGCATCTGTGTGTTTTAGCACTGCAGTCTGGCAGAAACATCTAGATTATGGGTGACCATCTGAGAATTTCCTTTATGGAATTTTCAGGCGTGTTCCCACTTTCAGGTTCCGTTTGTTCCCTCTGTGTAAAATGCAGGCTGTTGGCTGCAACAATGTATCACTTGAGTATTTTAAAACTTCTTGCTGGCCTATCTCTCCTAATCTCAAGGATTTCCTTGCTACAGTTGAATCTTTTGAGGCTGGCTGGTGCTTTATTTTTTTCTTTCTTTCTCCTCTTGCATTTGTGTTCAGAGCAGGCATGGAGAGGGAAGGGGAGAGACCTTTGCAGCTGTGAAATCCCACCCACATCTGGCAAGAATTGGCCAGAAGGATAGATCCCCACCCCAAATAGTCCTGTAGTGTTCCCAAAGGCAAAAAATTAATGCAGGCTAGCAGCAAAAATGGGTGTGAGAGCTGTTTTTTCTGAGGGTTTTTAAATGCTTTTTTGGTGATTTACTCCTTAGTACAGCAATCAAAATTTTAATGGGGACAAAGGATTTCCAAAACATTTCCAAGGCCTTTTAAAACCTGAGTGGGAACTCAAAGTTTGTGTCTTTAAAATGAAAGAAAACATAAAAATACCAAACAAATCCTTAGGGGTACCAAAAATATTGTCACCTTGGACACTACTAACGCTAAAGCCAGTCTTACATGCACATGCTTAGGAGTGTCATCCATGCTTCCTTCTTAGACATTGTTAGTTTTCTTCAGCTGATGTATATTAAATAAATGCAGGTACATCATTTAAATGTTTCCAGGAAATTGCAACTGGTCAGAGTTTAAGCCACTGTAGTCATAGTTAAAAGATTTTTTGAAATTCCCAGAGGGCAGCATAAGAAGAAATATTCTGTATTTAGCTAGGAGTTCAATATTATATGTGTAGATCACACATCTAGGAAAACACACCTACCACTCATATTGGATTACCTTTCTTTGCTTGAAAAGTCCTCTGGGACAGACTAGGGTTTTCTAGTGGGTTTACTTGGGGCACTGAAGAAACAAAGAAAGAAGACTTGGGTTCTTGCATTTAAAACCACTTTTCCCCTAGTTATAGTTTTCTGCTTGCTGCACTCCCACTGCTTTATGCTCTTGAAGATGGAAATGTTAAAGAAACATCAAAGTGAATTTAAATTACCCAACTCTCCCAAGGAAAATGAAAACAAAGAAGCCGCTATCAAAAGAAAGTAAAAGATTGCTCATAGAGCCCTCTGTAGCAGTGGACTGCAAGTTTCCTAAGGTGGGCTATTGTGATCCTTCAGCCAATGAGTGCAGAAAATGCCCCCCTCCACTACCCTCAGAGGACCAAATATCCTGGAGGAAAAGCCACCAGAGGCAACCACTTTCTCTTTCCCTCTCTCTGTATATCTGCCTTTGATACATTCCACTCATGTATTCAATGCTTGGCTTAAGTTTCATTCTGTCCACTAACAGAAGTGCAGATAATAGTGGTCTGGTCATTTTGCTGCTTTCTGCAAAGACACATCTTGGAGGTCTTCTTTCATATTAATCCACATCCCTATGGCTCATCTGAGAGTCAGTAAAACTGACTGCCATTCTGTTTCCTGCTCCTCAGCACTTTTTAATCCTTTTTCTTAATTTTTTCCCCCAAAAATGTAATAATGTGAAATTAACATGAACTACATTCTGTGGTAATATTCCTTTAATACTGACTACAGATAATCTAGATGTTATTGGGTGGTAAGTAGACATGCCCATTGGGCCCCTAGCATCCGAAGAAGGAGACATGTCTATGAAGCTCATGCCACCAACCCTTCTCCCGTTAGCCTCCAAGTGCTACCAACTACCTTGCAGGCCTTTTCAAATTAGACTAACATGGCTATTTCTCTGATATTACTTTTTAATACTCCTGAATGATTTTAATTTACACTACTTACTTTACTGGACACTATTCCATTTTGACTAGTGAAATGACAATTTGGGAAATCCAAGATTGTTATTTTATTGTTATTAGATTGCTTTTAATACTGTTCTGACTACTATATGGGAAGGATTGATTTATACTGTTATTATTTTTGTAATTTTTAATCCTGTACTGTCCCTTGGTGGAAGGGGCATTATAAATAAATGTTGTTGTTGCTGTTTAGCCTGTATCTTTGCCCAAGAGAAATTGTGCAATTCTAACTGGATTTTGTTGCATTTGGATTCTAAACATTCTAATCAAATTGAATGTTTGGATATTCGATTCGACTCAAATTCGAATAAAAAAACCAGGCACATCCTTATTACAGGCTCAACATCATCAAAACCACTGAGTTTTATAATAATTTTAATAGCTTTTTTTAAAAAAAGAAAAATATGATTTTGTGAATTTCGTATACATACAGTTCTGCTAAAACTCCAAGCCGTCTGTGATGCAGGCAAAATGTCAATACCAATTTGCTTGTGCGTCATTCCCTTTTAAAAGTGCTCAGGCTTTCCCCCTTTTCTTTCTTTCTTGAAGAATGTCCTTTCAGATAAACTCGTCTTCTAACCATCTTCTTTCAAATGCGCACATTTAGCACATTATGACTTTGACAGCTGATAAATATACAGTTTGAAGAACCAGCTGCTTCTTTTTCAGAAAAGTCAGGTTGCAGACTAAAATATATGTAGGAAACCCCCCGGTTGCTTCTGCTACCTCAAATCATAATGTTCTGCTTGTAAGTCATGGGATAAAATATAGATCACTGAATCATCTGGTCTTGATCTGGTTTTTAGCCATGTGATAACTGGAGCACAGTGTGAGAGATTTTGACAGCAGAGCAAAGCAAAGATGAATAATGTGGCTAGCAGAGTAAGAAGCAGCTTGAATAAAAGAACTTTAGGATTTGGAAGGGGTGCAGCGAGGGCTGCCAACACAGGCATGTGCACGCAAGTTTTTAGCATTCAAAATTTGATTGAATCTGATCGAATGTGGATATTCAAACTCAAATAGAATGTCTACACATTCGAATGTAAACATTCGAATGAAAATGTTCAAAAACATTCAAATGTTCAGATGCCTATGTACAGATACGAATGTACAGATATGAATGTATACATGCAAATGTATAGATACAAATGTACAGATACAAATGTACACATACAAATGTACAGATAACAAATATACAGATACAAATGTACAGATACATATCTGTATGCATCTCATACATATCTGTACACATTTGCATACGAAATGCGTACAGTACAGATACGTATAACACATACAAATGTTGTCGACATCCTAATCTTCAAATACAAATGTTTTGACATTTGCATCTTCAGATTCGAATCTAACATTCGAACAAATAGATTCAAATGTGTTGGTTCAAATGTTTTGACATTTCATTTGAATAGAATTTGAATGCAAAAACATTTGTGCATATCGCTACGCAAACAGGACTTTCTGAACCTACTGCATGGTATTTAGATTAGGTCACAAAGAGGAGAAAAATCTGCATGCCCTTGTGCTCATATGAAAATTCATATGCAATTTTGCAGGAAAGGTGGACAGTCCACAGCAGTGGTTCTCAACCTTCCTAATGCCGTGATCCCTTAATGGAGTTCCTCATGTTGTGGAGACCCCCAACCACAGGGGCGGAGCAGCTGGGAGCTGGGAGGGAAGGGCGGCGGGAGACTCGCTGCGACCCCTCTGAAAGGGTAGTTCGACCCCCAAAGGGGTCCCGACCCCCAGGTTGAGAACCACTGGTCTACAGAGAATTGTACAACCAATAGACTTTTAGCAGATGAGGCTCTCTACATTGTTATAAGAACTAGCCAAGCACTCTGAACATGCTTAGGGGAATCCTGTTTGTACAAGAAAGCTCGGAAATTGAAATAAGGGAAATATGAGGAAGGTTGAAATCCATGTCCTTAGTCCCCAAGAATAAAATTCAATAAAAGGTGAACAGAACATGACATCAATATGTTTTATACTGGGCATATTAGTGTTAAATGATGAGCCCCAATACATCACAAGTTGAAGAGACTAGTGTCAGACAAAGAACACTGAAAGGGCCAGCGATCTAGCTTATTTCCTGTTTTAAAAAGGCCTGGGTGCATATACTGTGCAAGGCGAAGAAGTGCCGGTTTTGGCTTGGCACGTGATATGGAAACTCCTTTGAAGCTGACACACGCGCTCATATTCTCAACTCCAGGGGAATCTTTTAATTCAGGGTTTCGTGTCAGGATCCTTAAATGATGAGCTAAGGGAATCTCTGGGAAAATGGGAAGGAAGGCTTTGAACCACTCTTAATTTATTAACAATAATTAGCAAAAAAGAAGTAATAATTACACAAATGGTAGAGCAATACAATTCATTACAAAAAGCAGACGTTTTCTGGAAAAGCTTTAGCTCAGAGAACAGTAGGGCTAATGGCTGAGGGTGGAAAGGTATTTGGCCACGGACAAAACTTGCATGCACACAGCAAAAGAACAGTTTCTGACAGAAGGCTCATTTTTAAATGGCAAGTGTGATGGTTTCTGGGTACAGGCTGCAAACTGTTTTGCTTTCTGGCTTTGCAGGCTTCTAGCTAGCTGCAATAGCCAGCCTTGGTGCAAACAGCCTTTTGCAAACCCTGGGTTTTGGGGCTGCAAAAAGGGCGGGAAATCCTGTGTGGACCCTGCTGCAATGATTGGCTGCAGCTGCTTTTTGGAGGGAAAAGCTGTCCGGGGACCTGAGTGTTGGAGGGGCTAGAGCAGGAGTTCCCACCAATCAGGAGTTTCTAGCAGGAGTTTCCAGCAGCATTTTATTGCAGCAATCTTCCCCAGTAAGTGACAGCCAATCAGGGCCGGAGAATAGGGTATAAAGGAACACAGGGTACAGCAGACTATGTCTTCATGCTGGGACAAGAGCTGAAAGGAGAAGAAGAGCTGAATCCTGAGGGAGCTGGACCAGTAGCTGACCATTGGTCTTTTGGCTGAGTGATTTCTGAAGGAGGCAATCGTGAGGATTGTGGCTCTGAGGGAGACTTCACTAGCAACTGACCAGGCTGGATGATCGGACAAGCAAGGACGGACTGGGCCTTGTGATCATCTAGGGCCACATTCTGGTACACTGGCTTGGCTTGAGCTGTGGCAGAGCAAGCCAGAGGGGGAGGAACGTGGAGAGGTTTATCTTTTAAAAAGGGAACTATTTTCCTTTAGAAGAAGGAGAACTGATAGACTGGGAAGCTGGTAACCTTAAGAGACTCATAGACTTAAACCAACAAATACCTGAACCTTATTATCTTTCTAGTATTGCTTGTGTATAATAATAAACTTGTTTTAGTTTACTGTTGAAACACTTGCTACGTGTTTTGTGTCCACTCTGTAGTATTCACTTGGCTATTGCACGAACTCAGCATCCTAACAGGGCCAAGCTACTCCTAGAGAGGGCAGGCACTTACTGGAACGCTGGGCATCGTGACAGCAAGCGAAAAGCAGTTTCTGGCAGTCCTTGACAAAAAATTGCCATTAAAGGCATGGCAAATAGTCACTGAGATGGTGTGAAAAGGGCACAAAGCAAAACATCTAGAAAGCAGATGGAGTTCGAATTCAGCAGCTGTGCTCCAGGTGAGTCAGAGCTCAGCAAACCACTGGCCAACTTCTTTCTGGGCTTTGCTATGGGAATGAGAACAGGGAGGAGGAGTATGAAAAGCAATTTAACTGCAGTTTCTGGACTGGCTCTTTGGAGTCCAAAGCATCCACCTTTAGTGCTGGGACTCCCTCAGCTAACAATAGCATAGGCAAGGACACAAGTGGAACAGGGCTCCAGGCTTGATAGTCATTTCAGGTCATGCTCTCGCTTTTCAAAGAAAGCAGCTCATTCAGGAGAGGTTCTTCTTCTAAAATTAAATGGGCCAGAAAAGATCAACTGTGACTGCCTAGACTGGGCTATGGTCTATCCAACGTGGGCAGAACAGCCTAGCTGAGGCTGTAGACCCCCCAGAGTGCAGAAGACAGGCCCAGATATAGCTTAGGCCTCACAGCCTGTGTGAGCCCTTAGTTAACTGAAGGCATCTCTTTCCTTCTCACCAGCTAGAGTTAGATTTATTGCTTATTTTTTCCAGCCAAAGCTATCTTGTAAGATGTATATATGTGAATAAAAGAGCCTCTTTTTTTTCTTTCCAAACCTTGTTTGCTCATTACCTTGAATCCAAAGAACCTGCATTAAAGGTTGGGCAAGGCAACATATTCTGAGAAAGACAGTGGGAGAAGATGTTTTGGGAAGTAATTTCACCGTACAAAACATTCATCTCTTCTGAAAATTCTGCAAATACGCCCTAGTAGTTTGCATTTGATGTTTTTCTCTTGACATTTCTCTCGCTTCAGTAGTGAAAAGGAATGAATGTCTTATCACCCTTTTTGCCTCAGACTCTGGCCAGCGGAATGTGCCTCTTTCCTAAAGTCAAAGGTAGCTCATCCACAAATGGTGCCCATTACAGACTTGTTAAATCTCCTGTGCCTTCTTGCCTGATGGGCTGTTAAACATATGGCTATTGGGGTTGCGTCTAGCTTTGCTGGTTACAGACTCTACAAGACGGCATTAGCCAGTTTGACACAGCCAAAGTCATGTAAATGAAGCAAACAAAGTAACTTTTCCAAGATGCTTTTTCAAAAAGTGAAGCGCATTATTTCAAACAGGCAGCTCCATAACCCATGGTTCCCCCAGTTTTCATTAAAACATTTAGCATGCTTGTCCCTTTCAGAATCATAAATTCTGCTCGCATTACACGCCAAACTGATTTAAAGCAGTTGCTCAATCAAAAGAAAGCAATGACTTTAGATTTTAGTGCTCTGTAATGTTCTCAAGCAAGCCATAATCTTCTTTGATGGACAAACTCTGACTCCCCACCCCCTTTGGATCTGGATCATCAGGTTTTTCTTCTATTATGAAAAAACATTATCAACAGCTTTTAAAAAATGTGCTCATTGACGGGTCCAAGAATAATTTATTTGAAATCTCCAGAATTACTTTCCCATTTGTGCATTAGGCTGGGGGTGCAATCCTAAAGGCACCAGCGTAGATGGAGCTCTCCATTCAGTGGAATTTCATCCACACAAACACATTTAGAATTGCTGTCTTGGGCTGCTATGCATAATTCATCGGAAACACACTTCCAGAATATGTGAAAGGACTCAGACAGGCCCTGCTCCTTCTCTGTGTAAAGGTACAGGTGCTAAGAATGGTCATCAGGTCTTAAATGTTGTCCTTAAATGCCATCATTACTCACATAAATGCTAAAGGCTCATTTTAATATTTTAGAGATATGAATTTTAAAATTTTGTTTTAAGTATTTTTTAAATGTTAGAATCTTAGAGATGGTCAAAAGTACACTCTTGCCTTTGCATCCGCAGTTCATCTCCTAACACCATAAATCCCTGGTCTCAGCATACAAAAAACAGTGGCTGTAAGATTTTCTATAGTGTCTGAAACAGCAAAGCTAAGCAGTAGAAGAGCAGCGTGATATGACTTTCAGAATGCGTCTTACATGTCACAGAATAAAAATGGACAATATCTTCATCAGATCAACCCCATCTGCTTTGTTTTAAAGATTATAAGTTTGATTAGGTTTCGAAAAGCCTTTTGTCTGTCTCCTAGTAGGACATACAAATATAAATAGCTACTGTTGCAGGTAGCAAAGAAGTATCTCCAAAGTTACATAACCAGTTTGGAGTGGGCACTTGTGTGGGCAACATGGATGCAAGATCTCCATTTTAGATCTGGCTTTGTCTTGCAGAAGATTTCATATTGCCAAAGGTGCAATAGGAAGAAGAGGGTATAATTTGATAAATGTGATCCTCATGATGCAGCCAAAAGATATAGAAATGACCTTTCTAAGAAGACAGTTGGGGTGTTTCCACACTGGCCGTGGAAACCCCATTAAGAACACATATAGGACACATATAGGATACAGTACTTATTTTCTGCATTGGAGGCCGGATCCGGGACCCTTCACAGTGGCTGCTTCTGCACTCTGGCACGTGAGACCCATTCTTAATGTCTTCAGATGCTAGTGGGGGCTAGCATCTGTAGACGTAGATGTGCCCGTTGGGCCCCCTAGCATCTGAAGAAGTATTTATTTTTATTTATTCATTATTTACATTTATATCCTGCCCCATACCTGAAGGTCTCTGGGCGGGTGAAGTAGACGTACCCATTGGGCCCCCTAGCATCTGAAGAAGTAGACATATCTATGAAAGCTCATGCCACCAACCCTTCTTCTTGCTGGACTTTTCGAATTAGACTAACACAGCTATTTCTCTGATATTGACCCTAATTAGGTTGAGTACTTTAATGAAATTTCTTGGTTTTCCCTAAACTAAAAGCGTTGGAAAGTGTTTTTTTCCATTTCCCGGTATATAGTTCATTTAATTAATAGAATCATGAGGTCAAGGAGGAAAGTTTCCACTTGGTTGCCTTAAGGTAGAATTTAGAGATGTTGAAACTCAAGTTCATGTTCAAAAAGTTCAACTCAGACCAAAGCAGTTCAAATCCAATGGAATAAGACTCTGTGTGAAAGGGTGTGGCTCATTCCAGGTCAGAGCAAGGATCCATCCACGAACATGAACTGTTCAATGCAACCATGTTTAACATTATTTTGCCCTTTAAAAGACCTGTTTTAATGTAAAAATTGGTAAGGAATAGTTTTTGTTTTTTTAAACATGGTCAAATATGTTTGAAGAAAGTTAAAAGAAAATTGCTGCTAACTAATTTCATGCCCTGAGTGAGTCAACACCCACCCGAATTAGGATAATACAGAAAAAAAAGGGCATGGATAATTTATTTGGCATTTGATTTGTAATGAATCAAATGTTAGAAAATTTGTATTCGTCCAATTAGATCCACCACGAATGTGGTTGGATTCTATTCAATATGGATGTATTTGTACAAATTCGTATGAATATCTGATACGAATGGCCAGGTATCCAATACGTATCTGATACATATCCAGTATATATCCCCAGTTTAACACATGTTCGAACTATTTGTACAAATGTTCTGAAATATTTGTTTGTATGAATGTTAGTGCATAAATGTCATTTGTTTACAAATGTCCGAATTTGTCTGAATTTGTATGGATAACTAATGTTAGAAATATCATTGCTCATCCCTAGACTAAAGCTTTCCCCTCTGGCCAGTTTTCCACCCTCACTCAATAGCTTTCTCGTCTTCTCTTGTGATTTCCCCATCTTAGATTGTCTCCCTTTTCTTTATAGCTACTGAGAGGATGGCCCTGTCTGCACTGGATTACATCCTGGAATGGAGATGTCCCATCTGCAAGTGAGGGCAGACCTCAGGCAAGGTATCGTGTAGTGTACAGCAGCATGTGGATAAACAAGTATGCAAGTCTTAACCTGTTTTTATTCACATTTTATTACTTGTTTATCTATATGGCTAGTTTTAGCTTTATACATTATTGTATTGCTGTTTTAATTATGTATGCTACTTTGAGTCCCTGTCTGGGAAAAAGGCAGGATGTAAATCGAATAAATAATAATAACAATGATAATAATGTGGATGGCAGATCTCTATACCAGGATGTGATCTGGAATAAGATCCAGGGCCAGTGTATTTAGTTCTTATATGAGGTTCTTCTTACTCTTTTTCTTTGGAATATTGGCCTAGCCTCACTGTTGCAGTGGTTCACGCTTTGCATCCCTTTTCATGCTCATTCCGTCTATTTTGACTTCTGTCTTCGTGATTAATAAGCATGGCCTTTTCTATATCCCTGCGTGTTCTTTATCCTGAACCCATTATTCTCTGGGTTTCATTCACCACTAAAGCCTTTATTATCTCAAAGATAATTGTGCCAGTCAAAGCTTCTCTGCCTGTTGTCCGAGGTAGTGTGAGCCCCTTAAATAACACCAGTGCTTACATTTCAGCTTCTTATAAGCAACTCCCTGCTTGTTAATTGAAAAACCAGAAGAAATTTGTGCATCTCTAGAAAAGGGCACAGCTGACTGACTGCCACGGCAACTTCCAACCACACACCAGATCCCAGTTCAGATGTACTCTCAGGCTGAACGATCACACTATAAGAGCTGCTGGACAGATCCAGGGTCCTGTTTATAGACACGAATGGCCACCACCATGCTGGATCCTTACCCACCTGGTACTGTGTTATTATACTATACCAGGCCAGTAAGTTCAAATAGGCCCAGACTGGGACAAGAAACCACACAGAGTTCAGAGTCAGAAGAAACTAGCTGGGTCTCTGTGAGACAGAAAATGTATCTTAACCAGGGCCTCAGGGCAGCCAGACACTATTAGTATAATGGCGTCTGACTACCCCAAGGCCCTGATTGAGGTCTCTTTGTGGTGTCATGGAGACACGGCTGTTATCTACTCTGAGCCAATCAACCAGGTGCTGCTGTGACTTAGGCCATGTAGATCCAGCCAAGGGATGGGCACAAATGCACTTTTTGCATTAGAATTCAAGTCGATTTGAATATTCAAAAATTCAATTCAAAAGTCAAAAATCTGAATTTTCAAAAATCCGATTCAAATCTGGATTTTCCAAATCCATATTCTCAAAAATCTGATTCGAATTGAATTCTACGAATGTCAGCAACATTTGTATCCGAATTTTGAATTTGCATGCATCCTGTTTACATCCTGCTTGCATCTTGTTTTCACCTGGTGTTATATGCGCAAATAGACCCGACGTTCAGATGTGATATAAATGGATCTATTCAATCAAATCATTTGAAAATCCATATTGGATTTCAGAAAATTTGAAATACATCCAAATTTGGATTTTTGAAAATCCGATTCAGATTCGAATGTTGACTTTTGTCAAATTTGAATAGGATTTTCAAATTTTCGAATATCCACGCACATCCCTAATCCAGCCAAGTGAACTTCTAGGGTCCTTCCGCACAGGGCCTTAAAGCACATAAAAACACATACAAGATGCATACGAGACACATAGAACTTACCTTCCGCACAGGAGGCCGGTTCCGGGACTCTTTGTGTGGCTGCTTCCGACCCTAATTGGGCCTTGCTGTCGAAGAATCTGGCTCCAGGAAGACCTTGAAAATTAGGTCTTCCATGCGGCCCCTCACCTCGATCTGATCAGAAGCAGGATGCTTCTGCACCCAGAGAGGCGAGGGGCCAGATTTGCCAATGGCCACCTTCTTGGGAAGGGAGGAAGTAGGCCAATCTGCCTTCTTCTGCCCTTCTCCCGAGTGCCGCACGCCACCAGAAATGCATGGTGACTGGCAGCTGTATGCTCCAGTCTCGTGGCTCCAAGGGTGGTGTCGGCGGTGCGGGGGGGGATGCCCTTTGGAATGGGTACTGTGGCCTCCACACAGCACCCAGATGATCCGGCCACCCTGCACATATGTGGACACGCAGGAGCCTCTGAGGATCCATCTTTATTTCTGACGAATCCTCAAGAGGGCGGATTGCTGGGAAATGGATTTGGAGTGATTTGGTCCACGGAAATTTGTGCACATCCCTACTTTATACAAAGCTGGCTAACTACTGTAGTATCTTTCTTCCTTCTACTAAAGCCAGGCTTAATGGTGGCAGGTATAATGACATTCCCATAAAGATCCTGTTTCCTTCTGACATAGTGGAAACCATTACCCATGTAATATTTTGCAATATTACTCTGCACAGTTCAGAGGTAGATTGTTATTGTCTCTTTTTTTAAAAAAGTTTCCTCATCCATAGTGACTGTTTTGAGTTATTGTGCCTGCTGGTAGATTCTGATATCTCGGTAACTTTTTATATGACAAAGGATTCATTCCTTTTATTTTTATTTTTGGGGTTATTTTGATTAATCCGAATCAAACAGCTGTTTGATTCTGTTTTACTTTGATGTGTTTTTAAATTCCTTTTCTCATGGTTTGTACAGTTTTACTACTGAGCTAATCATTGATCAAAATAAAGACAGGTTTCTCTGTTATGTGATATATAATCTCATTGTGTTTTAAGTTTTCCTAATATGTTTATAAACTAGGAGGAATTGCATCACATACAGAATATTAAGTTGGTTGAATAAAAACACCTGAAATGTCACCCAGTTAATCTTCCTTGCTCTCTCCCTTGGTCGTTGGCAATATTTTTTGTATACACTCATGTTACACAGACGCCTATGGATAGTGTTACATTTACTATTGAATTGCTCCTCTGAGAGCAGTATGTCTTTTCAAAACATGTCCCATGTAGCATTTTTATTTTAAACGGGGAGGGGGGGGGAATTATACAGCTGTGCGCTTGACAAGCTGAGTTGGGACTCATCAGATTGATATAACATACGTGTGCTGACAAAGCTCAATGGATCTGATAGGTCTGAAAAAAAATACTCAGCTCACTGTAGCTCATTCTCTTTTCCCCACACAAACACTTGAATAAAAGGAGAAGGAGAGTGGAGATATGGGTTGTTTCCGCACTAGCTGCAGAAACCGTTTTAACGCTCCCCCAAGCCAGATTAAGAACTCTATGGGTGTTTTTCCACTGTCACTAGAAGTACCCATTAAGTACCCATTAATGGGTACGAAATGGCATTTTTGTACCCATTAATGGGTACTTAATGGGTACTTCTAGTGACAGTGGAAAAACACCCTATATTACATATGTATCTGTGCGAATCTCATACGTATCTGTATGCATTTGCTCTCATAGTATGGGACAAAACCGGGACACGTACAGGACATAATGGGACACGTTCAAAATGTGTACAGATACGTATAACACATATGAGTGTTGTCAACATTCGTATCTTCAGATTTGAATCTAACATTAGAATGAATATATTCAAATGCATTCATTTCGAATTGGATTTTGTTGCATTTGGATTCTAAACATTCGCATAGAATCAAATATTTGGATATTCAATTTGAATTCAGATGCAAAAAAACAAAATAAAACAAAACAACCTCCCCCCCCCCCCGCAAACCCACTTTTGTGCACATCCCAGCCATAACCAATGCCTAGGTAACAAGTAGCTCCATTTCTGCCATTTTGTGCAACAAACTGCCAACAGCTGCTTGATTTCTACCTTCAGGAGTGTTTTTCTCATTGGATTCGACTTAAATACTATTTTGCCTATTATCAGGAGAATGAAAAGGTTTAAAATTGTTATGATTCTCTCAATACTTTATTTGTGTCCTTAGGTAAAACTGACTGACCCCCTTTTTGCACGCGCAGTCAAAGATCTGGATCTTCACACAAAATCCTGATTTAAGGACCTGAAGGACCCGTTAAATCCAGATGTTCCCTGGCCTCATGGGGACAGGGCCTTGCAGATGTGGCCTTCAGTTGGGTCCAGGTGAGGACAGGGCCTTTCTGATTGGTACCAATCAGGTACCAATCAGGTTCCTATTGGGGTTTTAGGCTGTTTCTGCACAGGGGCAAAAAACACACACGGATCTACGGCACCCGGATTTATTAAAACCGGTTCCCTCTGGAACTGGTTTTAATAGCTCCGGGTGCACGGCAGATCCAGATTAATGGGGTAGATCTGGATCTACCCTGCACCCCTGCCACCGCACACGTGGCGCCAATCCCAGACAGAGGGGCCTCCCCCAGCCCGCCATGATTGGCTCGCCGGAGCCAAGCATGGTGAGCCGGGGGACCTTTCTGCCACGGCTCGCCCTGGCCCCAGAAGTGGTGGATCGCCGCTTCTGGGGCCAGGGCGAGCTTCCCAAAAGCCCCCCCTAGCCCACCCCGCTGGGACGGTGGCGAAACCCCTCCTTACCTCTCCGTGGTCATCTTCATTGTGAGGGTGTTCACCCAGGATGCAGCACGCCTGCGTCATGCACGTCCCCTGGGTGGCTGGGGCTGCCAGTAGCAGCCCTTGCCCTCAGGAGGTGTTGGAGCCAGCCAGAGAATGTGCACAGGCTTTGAAGCTTTGAGTCTTGGGGTACCCCTCCATACCCCCCCCCAAGCTGCCCATAGACCCCATTGCCCAATAGTGGTGGAAACAGGCTCTGTATAATCCAGATTTGATGCCTGAAGACCCCATTGTAGACCCCTTTAATGCAGTCTACACGAAATCCAGATTATAGGTCCTGAAGGACCCATATGATCTGGATTTCCCTAGAACTAGTGGAAAATGTGGCCCTAATGGGGTCTGTAGTGGAAATGGGGTCTTCCTGCTCTGAGCGAAATGGGTCCTTAATGGGCACTTAGTGCTAGTGGAAAAACACCCTTAAAAGACCCCCAGTATGGAGTGTGTTCCTGAGAAGCTAGATATTCTTGCTATCCCTGTCTCTTTGCAGGGTCTGCGACAACCGGAGCCCTGTGTTAATCCAGTAATGCACCAATGTCTTCAGTGGAGCACTTGACTATTTTGCTTACCTCTGTGTGCTGGCCTGATACTTTCAGATCAGTAGCATGTTTTCGTTGAATAGGATTTGTTTTATTTTTCTTCCCCTCCGTGCTGCTCTATAGGTCACGAACCTTACATGAAATATTACACTATTTAAAAATGCTTCTGAAAACTGTAAGCATTTCACTGCGCGACCACCTGCTAGTACAGGCACAATTATATGTGACAAGAAAAAAAAGGTTGTATTTGTTTAAATCAGAAATACAAGTGGACAAGGATAGCTAGACCTTTTCTTTACCCTTATTACTTGCTTCAGTTTTGTTGCTGGTGTTTTTTATGCCATCTGTTTAATAGGCAAGGCAGCTGACAACTGAATTAGCACTGTCTTCTTAGCATGCCACTGACTCATGACAATAGCCTAAGGGATAAGATATAGATAACTGAGAGGTTTTCTCACTGTTGTGATATATTTTTTCATATGGCTAATAAGCCAATTGAAATGACACTCTGTCACAGCAGTACAATACGACTCAGTGAGATTGTGATTTCCCTTGCGCTGTAGCAAACCACTAGGAGGAGTTGCATGTTCTATGTAATTCTTCTTTCCTCCTTTCCTTCCTGCTTGCAGGATGGGGTTGTTTTTATTTTATTTTATTATTTTATTTTAAATGAATGCGACAACTCACAAGCTAGGTGTGTCTTTCAGACTTGCTGCATATTAACTCCTGTTTACTTGGTTAATGGTAAAGGCTATGGCTCATCACTGTCTACTCTGGCAACATTTCCCATTTTTATAGCTTAACAACGGTACTTATAAAGGGCCCCAGCAGCAGATCTTACTAATGAAACTGGCTCATGTATAAAATGGGGTAACTGGGGTAGAGTAGTGGAGGGTGGCGATGGGAGGGGAGGGGAGGGGAGGGGAAGAAATTCCACAACCAATCTACAACCACCTGTACTTCAAAATTAATGTTCTACACCTGCAACAAACTGTTTTGATCACTTTGCCAGAGGCTGACTGCTTTCTGGAGAATCCAGTTTTCTTGCCCTGTATCATGTATCAAGGAAGGAGTCCCCCCTTTGGTCTCCAGCCCCCCCCCAAAAAACCCTTGAGTTTAAAAAGCAGGAACTGTAATTTCATCCTCACACTCTGCTCATTTTAGGAGAAGAAGTCAGTTAAGGCAACAGTGAGTCTCTTCAAGGACCTGTCTTCTAGGGATGTGCACAAATTTTTCTTTTGCATTTGAATTCGAGTTGAATTGAATATCTGAAAATTTGATTCGATCCAAATGTTTAAAATCCGAATGTCCAAAAATCCAATATGAATCCGTAACATTCAAATCCTTACGTTCAAATGTTAGATTTGCGGTCTCAAGGGGGAGACTATTCCACAGCCTAGGGGCCACTACTGAGAAGGCCCTCTCCCAGGTACCCACCCCTTTTGTTACTGAAGGTGCTGGTACAACCAGGAGGGCTTCCCCTCCAGATCCTAAGGTATGGGCAAATCGGTGTGAGAGAAGGAGTTCCTCCAGATATTTAGGGCCCAAGTCACCTTCTCAATGCTGCCTCTGTAGCGGTCAAGGCAAAGGGAAGGGGACAGAACTAGGAGTGTGCACGAATGCATTTTTTGCATTCGAACTTGAGTGGATTTGAATATTTGATTCAAAATTCAAAAATCTGGATTTTCGAAAATCTGATTCAAAATTGGATTATCTGAATCCATACTTTTGGAAATTTGATTTGAACTCAAAACTACGAATGTTGGCAATATTTGCATCCTATTTTTTAATTTGCACGCATCCCGTTTTTATCGTATTTGCATCCCGTTTGCAAATTATAAGCACAAATAAACATGATATTTGGATGCAATATACAACATTCTATTTGTCGGATTAGTTGAAAATCCGTATCAGATTTTCAAAAATCTGAAATCCATTCAAATTTGAAAATTCGGATTTTTGGAAATCTGATTCGAATTTGAATGTCGATGTTCATTGCATTCAAATCAGATTTTTGAATTTTCAGATATCCGTGTACATCCCTAGAAAGAACAGGGAAAGAGCAGAAGCACTGCACGAAACCTACAGAGTGTTGCAAGAGATCTGAAGTGCTGGATGTGCCCTTTCTTTGGCCTCCTGGTGGCCGTTGGAGGACAGACCAGCTCAGCAATGTCCTTCTTTCCTGCCAGGACCATTTCATGAGTTGTGCCCATGAAGTCCTGGGGTTGAACTGTGTCTCACATCCTTCTGAGCTAACTGTGAGTGACTCTTCATCTGAAGAATAGTCTCTTCTTATATGACTGTTTTGCATGGCATGATTTAGTTTTGGCAGAAAGGATTTCCCAATCAACCTCATAAAGAAATGTGTGGCAAAAACCTTTAAAAGTACATTATCAGTGACCGCTTGTGTGTAACTTATACATTCACCTATGTAATACATAAACAAGAAAGAAGAGCCATTTGATACAATGTAGGAGAAATCCAAATCAGAACCCTTAGGATTCACTGCCACCCCCCCCCCCAATTCCTCCCCTAAAATAATAATTGGCAAACCCACATTAGCCAGCAGAGGGAGCAGGGACACTACCTCAGGTAGTATTTTAAGCCATCTGACACTATGGCATTCTTTTGAGTGGAATATTCCAATTTAGTGTTTAGTCAAGAGGGATAACTTGGCCTAGTTTGCTCTAGTGGTTAGGGAGCCGGTCTCTTATCTGGAAATTCCAGGTTTGATTTTGCACTCCCCCATGAAGCCAGCTGGGTGACCTGGGGCTAGTCACAGCTCTCTTCTGAGCTCTCACAGCCCCACCTACCTCACAAGGTGTCTCTTGTGGGAAGAAGAACAGAAGGTTTGTCATCTGCTTTGAGACCCCTTAAATAGGTGAGAAAAGCAGGGTAGAAAAGCCAACTCCTCTTCTTCCTCTATGAAGCCAGCTGGGTGACCTTGGGCTAGTCACATCTGTATTCTGAGCTCTCCCAGCCCCACCTACCTCACAGGGTGTCTCTTGTGGGGAGAAGAACAGTAAGCTTTGTTAGCTGCTTTGAGTCCCCTTAAATGGATGAGAAAAGAATGACAGAAAAGCCAATTCCTCCTCCTCCTTCAACAACCTCTGGGCTGCTGCTGTGAGGGCTGCTATGCTCTTGTCATCCCCATCCAATATAGATTCTTCTCACTTCCAAATCTCTAGAGACTGAGGACTGTGGAAAACAATGTGCTAGGTAGCCCAAGACGTCATTCAGGAATGTCCCTGTTGTTTTTAAAATATGGTTCCATTGTTATGTTGGGGATACATGGCACCAAGTCACAGAGTTCTACTGCCCTGCATGACAACACTACTCATCCTTCAGGTAACTCCTAACTCCTTTCCATGATCATATAAAGCTGCCACCTAGAACCCTTTCTGCCCTTAGCCTTACTTTGGAATATATCTTGGGATAGGGGTCTGTTGTCCACATGCTACTACAGAATATGGCAAGCCTTACCTGGTGCCTACCACAGCCTGACTGAGCATGCGTACAGCAGGTCCCTAACCTGAGTTATATTCCAGAATAAGGCTGAGTGCAGAAAGGCCTCTGGTCTGCTCACCCCTTCTTCCAAGACAGAATAGCCTTGAAGGTCATAGAAATGGAATGATATAGCTCTTTCCTGATGTAGGTTCACAGCTGTGCATAAGGGTGCTGTGGCAAAACCACGTTAAAACAGCCCACAGCACCTTCACTCTGGTGTGGGATTGCCATAAATCATTTGAAAATAAACAAGTATATAGTCTGAAACAATTAAAAGCAATGGAATTATTAGCAATGAATCCTTTCCTTAGGGCAGGTGGGAGTGGGATATTGGATATCATAAGAGGTTGGATTGGGTTACTTGGAAACCAGGAACCACTTTGAATGGTTTACTGTGTAATTTATGGGAAACAACATCTCCTGCAGGAAACCTTGTAGTTTCAGCTTTTAACTAAGCCAACTAGTGAATATCTATAGCTGCCATTCTCCAGTGATCCAAACACTCGGCAATTCTAAAGGCATTCGCTGTTGGAGGCCTCACTTTTGAACCCCTACTCTCTGATCTTTGATAATCTCTCCCCCCCTGAATTCTGAAATATTTATGTAGTTTTGCCTTCCTGAACATGGCAAGATAATAGGCTCTACAAACTGATTACTCCCAGGCTACTATTTCCCAGACTATCACCTCTATATCCATCTCAGTTTCAGATAATTAAGGAAGGAAGGAAGGAAGGAAGGAAGGAAGGAAGGAAGGAAGGAAGGAAGGAAGGAAGGAAGGAAGGAAGGAAGGAAGGAAGGAAGGATTCATTAGAAAAGAAAGTCTGAAACAGTTTGCCTTTTCAAACTCATTCAATGACATATTCAATAATATATCAATTTGACCCCAGACTGAATACATGTCAGTTGTGGTATTACAAGAAAAAAGAAATGTAACTTTGATCTGCTCCAGTAGAGGTATAGTATAATCTCCAAACCATAGTTTTATTTGATTTGTCATTAATTTTAAAATGTATTCAAATAAATTGGAGAAGATTCGGAGTTAGGCAACAAAAAAATGAAAGGGGCCTGAAATGAAATCCGTTTGAAAAGAGAATGAAAGATATAGGGAAGTTTAGTCTCTTCAAGATGTGAAACCATGCCCTAAAGAAGAGGGTTGAGAAGATCTCTTCTCTATCATCCCTGAATGCAGCACCAGGGAACATAGACCTACTTTACAAGAACAACTAATATCCTGAGCAGGTGAGAGTATCTCCATAACTGGATATTTTTCTCTGGATATATTCAAGTGTAGTCTGAACGTCCAACTACTGGAGATGCTGCTGCTGCTTTTTCTCCTTCTTCTCCTCTTCTTGCTACTCCTACATCTTGCTAACTGTTGAACAGTCCTCTGATAGAGCTACAATGACAAGGAAAAGGGAGAAGGAAACCCCTGAAAGGAATAGAGGTATCATGTATCCAACTATAAAACATAGCAGGGGGCATTAGAACTAGTGATTCTGCAGCGCACATCTGCAGCATAGCGTCAGAACAAAATTCTCTTCCCCATCATAGGGCTAGGTTGCACAACAGAAGTTATAGGATTATAAGATGTAATCTACCATAGTAAATATTCTCTAACAATAGGAAATTAATATGCGTTATATAAGAATTTTAGCTTCTTCTTTTTTCTCCTTAACAAGACAGTGCAGTCAGTGGAGGGGCTTTTGAATGGGCACTTGCAGTATTCAGTAATGGTCCCATGCTGAATCAGAATTATGCAGGGATGCTTGACTTGATATATTCTGAATTTCCAAGTGCTAGAAGGCAGTGACACACTATTTATTGGGGTGCTTTTTCCATAGTCATGTCCAAACAGTGGTATTTCCCAGCTTAACATGATCATTCCTTCCAGAAACATAAATTAGTGTAAAGGTTGTTCCAATACAGCTCTGTAGCTTAGCCTTAACCTTTTTAGTTTAGAAATTGTATTAGAATGGCAGTTCTTCTTATTCATCCAGCATAGTCAATTGCTTCTTAGCGAGAAAGCAGTAGATGCTAAATTTTATGCACAGGCACATATTGTTCAATCAGGACATGATCAGGATATGTGGCTCACTTCCAAGGAACTCCAGTTTTATGTTGCAGTTTATTAATCACGGTAGCACATGCTTCAATTGTTCCAGCTCAGAGTGAAGCGTAATTTCTACAATATTTTTTTTAAACATCTCAATGCAAACACTAGCCAGTTGGTCTGGTGGTTAGGGAGCCGGACTCTTATCTGGGAATACCGGGTTCAATTCCGCCCTCTCCCACAAAGCCAGCTGGGTGACCTTGGGCTAGTCACAGCTCTCTTCTGAGCTCTCACAGCCCCACCTACCTCACAAGGTATACTTTTGTGGGGTGAAGAATAGAAAGCTTTATCAGCCACTTTAAATGGGTGAGAAAAGCAGGGTGGAAAAGCCAACTCTTCTTCCTCGTCCATGAAGCCCAATTGGGGCGGTGGGAGCCCACGGGACCCCAACACACCCCGGGCCAGTCCAGTCCCAGTCTACTAGCTGGCATGGAAGAATGTGTCACCCATGCATGCAGATGCTGTTCCTGGCAGAGAGGCAAAACTGGAAGTTGTGGAGGAGGCTCACTGATTCCTAGGCAACTGTAATGGTTATTTCCTGAGTTATATGGTTTTGCCACGTATAAAGCTCTTTTCACACATTAATATTTTCAGTAGCTTCCATTTGCTTCCACTGAAGACAGAAAAATAATCCTTTGGTGAAAAATTGGAGGATGGATCAGTGCACATTAGTTGGGGCATGTGAGGAGAGCTTCTCCTATTTACCCTCCAATCCTGCTGCTATTAAATCCCTGCTTCATTTACTTTGCTTGGAACAAAACATATCCTGCTGGGAGAAATGAGGTTGGATGAAGGAGCCCTTAATCCATGTTGAAGAGGTAGGTGGATTGTTGGGATCTGTTATGGAACGAGAAAGGATCAGGTAGACTGATGATTGTTCTGAAACATTCAGTGATAGACGGCCTGAAATGTTGAATTTGCTGAATAGGGAACCACCCTCCCCGTCATATCTTAAAATCTTTCCTGCAAATTCATCTCCACATGACATTATGGAACTGGATTCTGAAGTGACTGATTTATCAAGTACTCTGCAGACTTTTCACCCTATACCCCTTTTATCTGACCCTTTGGACAGTCATCAAAACCTGATCCAGAGTAGAATTTTTCTCTTGAACTTCATTGTAGTCTTGAGGTTGTTCTTTGTTTCCATTTGGTCAAACTTCATTGGCCACATTTGTGGAGGCAACTATGCTATTGGATGGTCCAGAGGAGCATCAGCCACATGCACAGAACAACATACAGGGGGAGGAAAAGGGTCAAGAGAGCAATTTGGAAAATCCCATTTTATCTTCCTCGTGTGTATAAAACGTGTACATGGAAGACAGCACTGCTAGTTCTACTCCTGGAGAGAACCTGTCTGTCCACGATCTCTTTATAAAAACAGTCGTGTATGCTGTGCTCTGAACGCACACACCACTGACTCCATCCTTCCCCTTGCTTTTCTGGCCAAATGTTTTGCTACGTTGCTAACTCCACATAATTATTATGCAGACAGATGCCTGGGAAAAGATATACATGGATGAATAATATAGAAGCAAGTCCCAGGCTAGGAATAAGAAAGGATACTGAGCCCACAATTCTGTTGGCATTGGGAAAGAAAGGGAGGCTGATCCAAAAGTCCTTGGAACCAGGACCTTCCATGAACACGGTTGAACAAGTCCTTTGGATATTTCTTTGGACTGTTTTCCACAAACTTCAATAAACCATAATCCTTTATTTATTATTATTATTATGTAAAAACATTAGTTACACACAGCAAACGAGATCACTATGCTGGATTTTGTATTATATCACTAGTCGGGCACTTCCCAAGCACCTAGGACTGCGTGATGTATCAGCGAATTGTGCAAGCAGACCCCAGTAAAGTGGCTTTTTGTAGTTGGCAGATGGATATTTTGTCAATGCCAATGGTTTTTAGGTGCCCGCTGAGATCTTTTGGCACCACGCCCAGTGTGCCAAGGATGACTGGGACCACTTTCACTGGTTTTCGCCAGAGTCACTGAAGTTCAATTCTCAGGTCTTCATATCTGGTGAGCTTCTCCAACTATTTCTCCTCAATTCTGCTGTCACCTGGAATAGCAACGTTGATGATCCACACCTTCTCTTTCTCAACAATTGTAATGTCAGGGGTGTTATGCTCCAGTTTTCTGTCAGTCTGAAGCCTGAAGTCCCAAAGTAGTTTAGCCTGTTCATTTTCAACAACTTTTTCTGGCTTGTGATCCCACCAGTTCTTTGCCACTGGCAGATGATACTTTTGGCACAAGTTCCAGTGGATCATTTGTGCTACAGATTGTGTCTCTGCTTGTAATCAGTTTGTGTGATCTTCTTGCAGCAGCTGAGTATATGGCCGATTGTTTCATCCACTTCTTTGCAGAGCCGGTACTTTGGATCTTCTACTGATTTTTCAATCTTGGCTTTGTTCTTATTGCTTGTTCTTGTGCAGCGAGAATCAGTCCTTCTGTTTTCTTTTTCAATGTTCCATTTGTAAGCCAAGACCAGGTCTTTTCCATGTCCACTTTGCCTTCGATGTTCTCCAAGAACTGTCCATGCAGTGTTTTATTGCGCCAGCTGTCAGTTTGGTGTTGAATTGCAGTTTTCTGGTACTGGTTCTTGGTTTGCTGCACTTTGAGAAGCTTCCGGTTGTTGACTTCAATCAAAGCTGATTCTTTGCTTTCTGTCACGTAATCTGCTAATGCACGCTTCTCTTCTTCCACTGTTTGCTTCACTTGCAAAAGTCCTCTACCACCTGCTTTCCTGGGCAAGTACAGCCTGTCGACATCACTACGAGGATGTAGTGCATGGTGGATCGTCATCAGTTTTCTGGGCTTTATTATTATTTGGTGTAATTTATAAGTATTCAAAAACATCTTGAGAGGCTGGGCCCTTCTTTACTGTTGAAACTACCTTCCCATTTGAAAGGCTAGGATGAACATGTATTTATTTGTTTGTTAGTTTTCAATGTATGCTTTATTTTTAAAACTATGAATGCATTTATTTCCAGATTCTGACTGCGTCTCCAGAGATTACAACTTCCCCCTTAATAGAAGAAAAGGAAGGAGGGGTTAGGGTTAATTCTGTACTGAATTAAGGCTATGAGTGTATGACGTAGACAATTAATGACTCCATTCTTGAACTGTGTGATGAAAACAGTGCAAAGCACTGCGTTAGGCTACAAGGAAGATGCCGTATTAAATTATAGCAGGTGAAATATCGGCAACAAAATGCATACTTCAGGCACAGTTTCATTAGCAAAATTAATTGGTGAAATCAGAATGAAATGGGTAGCAGATGAATTAAGTTCTTGTGCAAGCCTGCACAGCTCTCACTTGTTTGTCCAACATTTTATTGGAAATTTCATTAATAATGACAGTAAATAGACATAAAATAAATAACTAACATTAATATTCATAGCACTCCATGAGCTTCCTGACAAGTCCTCTGTTGGATCAATCCAATCATTTATCTTTTTAAATAACAAACAAACAAACAAACAAATAAATGAAAGCCATTATCTTTCTCAAATCTAATTATACTGGGATGTGTTTGGTAGTATAGGTCCTATTTGCCAATTGTACTGTTCTGGGACAGGAAAATGCTTTTGCTTTAGTTTATGAGTGTATTTGATGTAGTAGTTAATACGCCCCAACTTGGTTTTAATCATCCCCCCTAAAGAAAAGAAAAGTACCCCAAAGGAATGGTCCACCCCCTTAGTATGATGTCATATCTGATATTCTTTTTCATAGATTTTATAGTACATTTTCCCCAAAGGCTTTAGCATATTTATATCTTTACCTATAGCTGGTACCTTCATAATGCCTCAAGCATTCACTTGCTACATCCTAAGTAGCTAGGATAAGCCTCCTTCACTTCATTGTAGCTTTCATACAGGGAAACTTTGGGGTGACCTGTGTTCTCACTGCAGAAGGACCACAAGAAGGGATTTTGTTATCTGCCTCTTTCCTATGTTGTGAACTAGTCATAATTCCTTCAAAGTGCTACAAGTTTAAGGAATAAGACAAGAACTACTCCATTGATTCTATTGTGCTGTTTTAGCCTTCCTCCTCCATTTATCCCTTGCTCAGAAAAGTTCTTTGTTTTTATGTTTTCCTTCCTAGCCCCTCCACATGTCTTTTTATTTTCATCTGCTTTGAAGTAGTAAATCCTGCAGATGACCAAACTTTCATCCATAATCTGTTGCATTCAAATTAAAGGAGTGGGCTATAGATTGTAGGATTTTCTGCACACCCTGTCTAAATCCCACCAAAGTCCCTTATGAATGAGTAAATCCAGAGGCAGAGTGTGAAGCTAAATTGATCCAATCAATGTTGCCACATGGAATCATGTTGTATTCATTGCTGGTCAACAAATAAGTCAAAACTCAGATACTCCCCCTCCCTTTTACTTAATTCATTTGCTAGCTGTAGCTATATTGCCAATCTAAATGAGATGCTTGGACATTTTCATTTGAAGCACAGCTTCATAGCCTTCATTAATCGCTGAAAACTCTTTGAATTTTTCCAAAATAATAGCGTCGGAGCATATCTGTGCTTTCACAGTTTACTCTTGCATCACGTTTGTGCAGACCTGTGTTTCAATAAGAATAAATATGATCATTTTTCAGACCAAACTCAGTTATGACTGTAAAGGAATTAGTAGCGAAACGTGCATTTTCCTTTTGCAACATTAAACAAAAAGGTTAAGCTCCCACTGACAGGAAAGATGTATTTGCAAGTGATTAGTTATATTTCTATCACCATGCTTGTCTGTGTTCTCCTTTTGATGTTTAAACAAAGCTCTTGAACACACTGGGTTGTAGTCTCTGATGTTGATTTATAGGTAGGACTGAATTCCAAACACTGAGCTAGAAGAAGGTCTTTAAAAAAATAATAAAGGGGGAAAGAGGGGAGGGGAGGCTAAGGCTGATTTCCTGCTGGCTGATATGTGACTAAACCATCCAGTCTGGGGCTATCAAAAGTGGATATATGGTGGGGGTGGGGGTAGGGTGGGATAGAGTTCTTCAGGAACAAAGACTAAACTTGCAGCAAGTGCTGAAAGATAGATTTCCATCTTTTAATGCGGATAAAAAAATCTTAATGTTTGGGAAGGCAAGACCAGCAGAGCAGCAGTCCAGTCCAACTGACAAGGGGTGTGTTCCCACCTGAGCTTTTTAAAACGCTCTTTGAAATGAAATGAACAAACCCTGAAAACGCTGCAAAAACGCATTGGGGAAAGCAAATCTTTTCCTCCCCACCATTTGCCAGCTGGGGTGCCCACCCCACTCTGTCGACTGGGTTCGATCCCACGATGACGTGGCCAAGGGTGGGGAATCCCAGCTCCCCCTCCCATTCTGCTTTTGCTTCTGCCATTTGCTTCCTCATAACAAAGCCAAACCTTCCAGTGAACACGACCATGGGGATAGTTTCCAGAGCCCCCTCATCCTTCCTCCAATGCCTCATTTTACAACGTTGCACAAGATCACCTCCCTAAGCCTTTCCCTCACCTTCTCCTTTATCACACCTTTCTGACACCCACCCACACAGGAAGAAGCCAGCCCAGGAAAAAGAAGGGGAAAGTTAGGGGAAGCATGGGTGGGAAATGAAACTTTGTTATCAGTGTGAAGTGGAGTGAGTTAATTGTTACTTGTTATCAGTGTGAAGTGGGTGAAAATGAAACTGTGAAGTGGTTTGCTGAGGGAAAACAGCTTGAACACTTTAAACTCTGCAAAGGAGGGGTGGCAAGGGGCTGTCCTACTGGGTTAAAACCACCTGTTTCATGACACATCTGCCCCAATACTGTGGTAATGTTCCCAAAGGAATAAAGATAAAGTGTTTTAGATCCAAAAATGGGAGTGAGAGCTTTTTTTGGGGTGTGTGTGTTTTTAATTGTGGTTTTTAGTGATTTACTCCTTGGAAAACACGGGAAATCAATCTATAATGGGGACAAATAAAATTTGGAAATGGAGTGGAAACACAGCCAAGGAGATTTATGTATAGCATTATGGAATTTGGCCCTTTCTGCACTGGGGCTTCTCCTGGGAGACATTGCAGAACAGGTGCATGTCAGTGTAGACTACACCTTGGCCAACAACCGTATTTATCACAGGATCTGTACTCATAGAATCACTATCCCTGCCCTGAAGGTTGGTGTGCCAGAACACGTCAAACTGGATTCAGCGCCCTAGTGAAAATGACCGAGTAAAAACACACTTGTGGATTTTTTGTGGTTTATTAAAAGAAAATGGGCAAAAAGAGCAAAAGCACAATAAAACGGAGTTGCAGGCAAATAAAAAAAATGTTCTTCATGCAAAGTACCTGAGGTTCAGCCTTAAGTTTCAAATGCAAAATTCAGTAGCATCAAACTTGCCTTCAGGACATCAGCCAAAATACAAAATCAGGAATCAGGAACAAAAGCATAGACAGAGGGTGTTTTTCCACTGTCACTAGAAGTACCCATTAATGGGTACTTAATGGGTACTTCTAGTGACAGTGGAAAAACACCCAGAGTGCATTTCTAAGCATTCTCTATATTCTATGGTTCTAATCCCCTAAAGCGAATACACAGTGTTACTGTATCCTAGTCCTAGCTAATCACGTGTGACCCGCTTAGCCAATAAAGTGCAAACATGCTGAGGTCAATTTAGGAATGTTTTGGAAGTCATCCTCCCTTTTAATTGTCTCCAGTTGGCACCAATTTCATTATCTTTGGTTTCTGAGCTTCCCTGTCAGATGGCGTCTTATCTCTAGGTTAAAGTGTTTTATAACCCAAGGCCAGAGTACCTTTTACAACTTTAGCTCCTTCTAGCATTCTTGTTTAGAAAAACATTTTTTAAGATTTCAGGTCTTACCCATCTTTTAAATCAATATGGAAGGACTTTGGTTCTTTATGCTGACATGAAACAGGTTATCCCACTACAGTTGGAAAGCATTGTTGGAAGGGCTTTTCCCTTGGAGCAGAAAAACGCACACACACACACTGTGGCAGTGCAGTCTGGTAGTCTCTCTCCCCACCAGCACCATGCAAACATAACTCAAATTGTTGTTGTTTTCCGTAGCTGCAGTCTGCTTGGCTCTATTTTTGAAGACCTGGGCAAAATCTTTGCAGTTGGGTAACAAAAGATGTCAGGCTTCAGGGCCAATGCCGCTGCGAGCAGAGACGTGCATGGGCGCTAACAACACACTTCCTACTTCCCCAGCTCCTGTAAGTGGAGGGTTATGTAGATCCTGTCTTGGTTAGAATAGTTAACACAAGTTGATCTGAGGCCTTTCTGCACTTGGCCCCTCAGTGCACATTGGGGGAACTTCTGGAGAGGATGATCTGCACTTGCAGGAGCCATTTCCACACCAGAAATAGCTCCTGCCATCTTGGATGCTGCCCCAACGTCCACTAACAATGGGACAGGAATTCCTGCACCACACACGGCCAAATCCTTACCTTTCCCGGCCACCAAAGGGACCATTTGCACCTCATCCAGATGCTGGGGAAGTCATCTGCTGTGGTGCGCAAGTGCGTTGGCATATCAGGTGACCGAGGAAGCTAGTGTGCATGTATGGCCCATCACTGTTTTCCTGGTGATGCCACCAGTGAACGCGCACTAGCACTGGAACCCAAAGAGAAGATGGCAGCATTCAGACACACATCCTGACTCAGGTTTGTGTCCGGGCGCATGAGTGGTTGGTTTGACGTGTTCTAGCATTCAAAAATGCAAATGCAAGTACACATTAATGGAAGGGCACTATTCCCATCTCCCGGAAATGACAGGAAGTGCAAAAAGACCCCTTTCTTCAGAGTGAACTTCCTTAGAAGTCTCCTGGAATGGAGTATGCTTAAACTGTTAATCTCAGAGCAGAAATGCTATTGGAAAGTGTTTGCAATACATTGCCAAGAAAATAATCCCAGTATTTGCTGGATTTTGACTTGAGTATTTCTAATTAAAAGGGCATTAGTTATGGCGAGAGGCCAATGCATGGGAAATGCAGAGCACGGAGAGAGGACAAGGCTCCAATATGAAGCCTTCATTTGATTTTGTAATTTGAAAAGATAATCAAGGAGAGACCAATTTTAATTGCACCTTTTCTTCACTCCTCTGTAGTCCTGGGGTGATTTCACACTTCCCTTCTAGTCCACTGGACAGGAAAGGAGCATGATGAACCAATGCACTTGCACTTGGAGCACTAGTCAATGCTAGCCGTCCCCCCTCATGATCGAAGACTTACCTTGATTTGATTGGGGGGCCGGTCCTCTTCAGGGTGCCACCATTTTGGTTGTGGCACCCTCCGTGACTGCACGTGCATCATCACCATCACCATGACAACGCTGACACACTGTGCACGTGCAGTTGCATCTATGGTCATCCAAGGGGCCAGTCCATTTGTAATGGAGCCAGAGAGAAGCATCAGCAGGCCCTGGAAAGCCTGCGATGATGGAGGCTCTGGCCTTCAGGTGACATCAGCAGGTTCCATGGAGCTGTGGCCTATGAGAAATCCTCTGTGAAGCATTTATATATGAGGAGAGATACACACTGAACTTTGCATGCTAGTGCAACACTGTTTTACCCCCTGTTGTGGAAATAATAGCAGCATCTACATGGTGAAGTGAGAAGGTGAGTTTTCCACACAATTTCCTCAGCACTCATCTAAGGCCTTTTCACACGACGGAGTTCTGAATGCGTGGAGAACACGCGGGCAGGCTGCATTCGCACATCGGGGCAGCTGGATCCGTTCCGGACCACCCCAAGCATCCCAACGCTCTCTCTGTGCGTTCCATTTTCAGAGCAGAAAAACCTGCTCTGAAAGCATCTCCATGTGTTCGGTGCGTTCCCAGCAGTTCCAGAAGGAGAGTGTTCGCATGCTCTCTCTCTGCAACAGCTGGGGCCCTCCCCTGGCCTCCCCCGATTGGCTGCCTTGCAGCCAGAGGTGGGGAGGCCAGTTGGGCACCTTCTCTGGGGTCCTGCCACCTGCATCGGCCAGGATCAGGCCGATGCAAGTGGCAGGACCCTCACCCAGCACCCCCCAACCCACCCCAGGGTCACATGCATGCGTGAACGGTGCTTACCTTCTGCTGCCGGCCTGATTCTGGCTAGAATAGGCCAAGGACGTTCTGCGCATGCTTGCGGGATGGCCCCTCATTGGCAGGCACCCACCTTGCCTCAACTGGCCGTGGAAAGATAGAAAGATTAAAGTTGGAAGGATGTTTGTTTACTTGCTCACTCTCTCCATCCGGGTTTGTACAAGTGTTATTTTTTTTTCCTTAATGATTTGTTGTCCTCCTCCTTGAACCTTCCTCTTGCACTCAGAAACACTTGTTGTAAGAGTTGTTATACCTTTTCTCATTTGGATTTGAAGGTGTGTGTGTTTTAAAAAACCTTCCCACAGCTTGTCTGGATCTGGAGTTAATACAGTGTAGGTTAGGTTCAGAAGTAGAATTTTGAAGCTGGATGAATAGCTTTTCCTTCTTGTTCAGCATTTATTTGAATATACAAATAGGAGAAAGCTACACCACTTGAACCCTCCTTTCACCTCACCTGCGCTTACACAGATTTCCTGCTCAACTAGGCTTGAAAAAAAAGATGACTTTGGGGTTTAAAAATCCAAATAACAATAATCTGATCTTTCAGAGTTTCAAGACGGAAGTAGCCACATGCTGACAATTAATGTTTGTCAGTTCAGACTGAAAGTTGTTCAGAAAGCAACTCTTTAACCATGACTGATTGTGCCCTTAGGGTTGCCATAAGGGTGGCACTGTAGAAATGTGATGTCCTCAGGCTGACTCAGTTATCATAGGGTGGCTTCAGAATTATGCTTCCCAATCTTACAGGAATCTGCCCTTTTCAGTCATTGGGTTGGAAGGAGGCCACATCATGTGCAGAGACATGCACGTGTCCCATCTTTTCGTTGACCCTAGGTGAGTCATTTTTTGGCCATTGGGGTCCAGCCTTAGTGTGCCTACATAAATACACATTACGGATGTGCAAAAATATTCATAACATTTAAAATTTGTACAAATTGGGCCAAATTTGGATATTCATATTAGAATCAAATGTTGGCACATTCCTATTGGAATTAAATGTTTTGATACATCCATATGAAGTTTTGTATGGGATTCATATGGGAGTGAACATTTGTATTGAATTCAAATGTCACTTCATCTGAAGGTGATCTATTCAAACAAATACATGGGCATTTTTCCACTGGCAGAAAGTACCCATTTTTGCACCCATTAAGGACCCATTTGGGTGTGAGCCGGATGATCCCATTTCCACTACAGCACCCATTTGGGACCCAATTGTTTCAATTGCCGCTGGGGAAATCCGGATCAAATGGGTACTTTCTGGCCTTTAATCCAGATTTTCTGTAGACCTCATTAATGGATCCATTAAAATCTGGATTAAGGGGAGCCTGTTTCCACGCTTGTGTGGCAATGGGGTCTAGAGGAGGCTAGGGGGAGGGGGCACCCATGGGGGGGGGAGCCCCAAAACCTAAGCTTTGAAGTCATTTCAAAGTCATTTTGAAGTCACTTCGAAGTCTGTGCAAAATAGCTCCGGAGCGTTTTTGAAGTCTGTGCTGATCTTCAGAGTGAACTTCGAAGTGACTCCGAAGTCACTTCAAAGTCACACCGAAGTCACTTTGAAGTTCACTCTGAAGATCAGCTCAGACTTCAGTGGAGTTGTTTTGCACAGACTTTGAAGTGACTTCGAAATGACTTCGAAATGACTTCAAAGCCACTTTGGAGATTGCACCCCCTGTCCTCCGAAACACCTGGGGTGACAAGCAGACCCCTCATGGGTAGATCCGGATTTCCAAATGGGTGCTCCGGTGTTTCCATGGCAGGGAGGTTAGTACCCATTGCTATTGGGTGCTAGACCACCCATGGAAATACATTGGGTACTTCCCTTAATCCCGATCTACTAAATCCGGATTAAAGAATGTACCCATTCCTTAGATCCGGATCTTCTTAGATCCAGATTAAAGGAGCGCTGTGGAAAAACACCCCATGTTTTCTTGGATTCGATTCAATACGAATCAAATACAAAAAACACTCACACACATCCCTAATACATGTTCTCCTAATCCTCTTGTGTAAAATGACATTCTCCTAATTCTTCCTCTTTTGTAAAATGACTACAAGCCCAGCTTTATACCTGGTTGAAGGCAAATATTTTGTTGTCTTTAATTTGAGGGGGTATAAGTAAAAATGCAACATGCTAAAAAGGAAAACTTGTTTTGCTCTAGAAGGCAGATTTTTTTAAGCTCTGGACTTTCTTAGGTTGACTACTGTGGGTATCTCTTCCATTTTTAGCAGGTCAATGTATCTGTGTCCACTGGTGACTTTGTTCTATTCTGTGAAGAGCTATTCCCACAGGGAAGAAAGCTATAAGCTGCTTTCTATAATATACTTTAAATCATTTTATAACTTTCTATCATTTTCAACTCTTCAGAAAGTGAGTTATTTAGGATATTCTCCCTGAAGGAAAATGGTGTGACCCAAATGTCTCTTTAGCTGCAAGAAGGATAATAATAAAATAGTTATTCTGTCTGACATACTTGTGAAACATTCACAAATGCAAGGAAGGCTTCCCGTCTTCCATTGCAGGTCACAGTAAAAGTACACTGTACGCACAGAAGCAGAAAAAATTGTTTCACATTGCAACTTTTTATTTGCTGTAGGTGATTCCTAGACATATAATAGTGTGCTCTTACATACCCCATTAACTTGTAAAGGTTGAATGTCATGAAGGGTCTCCACTCCCTCAAAGAGAAGTGATTCCTAATAGATGGAAGCCTTAAGGGTTTCATATTTCAGTCCTCATTTGGTTTGCCTTTAATGTGTCTCTCTTACTGTGTAGGACATTGGGGTGGTTACTCTGTTTGGAGCCAATTTTAGGGATCTAATTCCCTGGAGTTCAAGACTTGTTAAACTTCTGGTCTGTAAGTTTCTTTTCACAAGTATACATGGCACTCAAATGTGTGCTTGCCTTTCATATATATTTAGCTATTAGGTGTATATAAGCACATGTCTAAATGCATCTAATGTACATTTCTGTACATTCATGGAACTGGAGAAAAATAAAATCTGGTTCAGTGGTGAGACTGGAAGTGGGACAGAAGCTATCTACTTCCCCCCAAACTTCCCCCCTCCCTAAATAGAAAGACTTTCCCTAGTTGGATATATGTAGGCCTTCACAGCTGGATTCAATCTCATTTGTAGCAGTTTTGGGGCTGTTATGCTGCAACATCCATCTTCAGTAAACAAGTTAGCCTCAATGACCCACTATTAACGCTTCCACTCAAGGAAACAATGCCAGCAGGGTGTAGCCAGGGAAAGACCAATGACTCATTAGCAGTTCAACAAAGGAAGAGCTGACAAACAACTTGTAGACATGTATAAGAAGAGAAACAAGAGCAAAGACCTCTGAAGATGGATATCACAGCTATATCCAAAAGCTTAGGTTCTCAGAAGAAGAAACCTGGAACACAGCATAACAGCCCAAAAACTTCTACAAATGAGACTTTCCCTACCTATCTGTCACATCTGAATGTGACTAAAATTAGCTCCATGAGATTTCAGCTCAAGGAGCTGGAATTATAACTGAATGGAGACAAGGCTAGAGCTTTGCGGAGAACTTATAATGCAGATTATTACTGAATTACACCTCCTAAGAGAGCAGAGAGTGGTTACATTCTTGAATGCTCTGCAAAATAATGGCTAGAGGAAAGCATAATTTTATTTAATATCCAAACCACATCCATATTGCTACCCAATAAAATGCAACATCAACAACAACAATAATCAGGCCTTAAAATATCTGGGTGAACAAAAAGGCTTTTACTCAAAGCCTGGGAACACCCAGTGTTACTGCCAGGTGGACTTTCCCAGGAAACCTGCTCCAGAATCTGAGGCCTATTTGCACTTGGGCCTCTGGCAAGCAATTAGGACAGCACTGGGACAGAACATTCACTCTGCCCCTGCCCCCAGGGCCCAGGCTTGTCAGATTGAATCAGGTTGTCTGCGCAGGTGAATGCTGCAGTGCAATCACAGGCTGCAGCATGCGCCTGGGCACAATGCTGCAATTTGAGCTCACAAGCCCTGCCCCCCAGGGCCTACCAGTCCGAACCAAGCATCGGAACAGGTAGGTCATGTGCAGGGAGCTGGGGGCAGCACAGACTCCTGGGTGGGGATGGCAGAAGCCCACAGGACCCCAAGATGGGCCAGAACTAGGCTGCCAGCCGCTGGGTTGATATGACCCAATGGCAGCAGCTCGAGGTGGGGTGTCTCACCCCCATAGCACCCTTTTCAGGCTGGGACACAGGGTGGTGGGTGCCCCATTCTCACTTTGGCCATTAAGGGATGTGTGGGAATGCATCTCTTACTGGCTGAAGAGTGAATGGGGGATCCGTTCCCAAGTGTCCCAGCCTTAGTGCCCTACAGCCATCTGACTGTTGTGTGAAAAGGCCTCTGGTTGTCACCACTGATAAAGCCCTGCTATAGTGTTATACTTTTATTGGGCTCAAACACAAAATTGCCAGAGTTGTTTCACTTTGTATATTAGTGTCATCCAAAAACAAGATGAGTGATACTTTGCAATATTGTCCCTCCAAGCAAGGAAAAGTGCAAAGTAAAAAGCTGCTAATTGAACAGCAGCTTTTTACAGCACACGTTCCCAGCAGCTGTTGCGCTGCCAATGTCAATCAATGGTCACTCCTGTGACCAGTCACAAGACTTCCAGGGCCACAGCTGCTGCAAAGCTTATTGCCGTTTCTGGAGGCAGCCTAAAATAAAACTCTCAGTAATGAAGAGCTAAAACAACACAGAAATATAAAACTCCAAAAAGCATACTTGCCGTTTGCTTAGAATCTGTCATGTCAAGGTTACACATATAGTTTATTAACAATCTGTCCACCCTATGACCCATAATTCTCCTCTAAAGCCTTTTCCTTTGATTTTTTTGTAGGGTTGAAGAAAGTGAATTAACCTTAGCTGAAGTTCTCAAAGGATGTTAATTAGAGTTTGAATATTTGAGAAAGGAAACAAATAATTGTATTTGATTTGCAAATATGTAAAGGAGCTTGCATTTCAGCTCTAGGGTAAATATATCAAAGAACTTAGATATTCTCTGGTGGTAAAGTACCTTTTTAAAAACAGACCAATAAAGCTGTGCCCGTTTGCGCAAGCACATGCCTAGCTCTTTTTATTAGGATTTTATGATGGTAATGAAATTCAGGGAAAAGTCTCTTCATTATAAAATGTTTTTTGAGTTTGTCTATTTATTTATTTAATCAATCATATTTTATCTCAGCCTATCAGCCCCTAAAAGCATCCATACAACATTTAAGGATAATCTCCACCAACAAAATGTAGTAGCCTCGGGAAAGTTGACCAAGGTTAACTTCAGGTTGTCCTGGTTAAGGGCTTAGGCAGCAAAGCAGCAAAATGAGAGAAGGAGCGTTTGCTCATCCTGTCCTTCAAACGAACAGAAAACACACACAAATCAACTATCTGGGTGGGCTTTGTTCATAGGACTGCTGTTGTAGTCATAGATCTAGGACTTGCATGGCCTCATCTGATCAAAGTGTACTGAAGTAGGGATGTGCACTTTTTTTTGGTATTTGATTCGTATTGAATTGAAAATCCATATTCGTTTGAATAGATCCCCTTCAAATGCAGTAGGATTTGTATTCGATACAAATGTTCAATCCCATACAAATGTATACACATAGCATACAAATCCCATACACAAATCCTATATGAATCCCATACAAATCCCATACGAAGCTTCATACGAATGTATCAAAACATTTGATTTGAATTTGAATGTCAGTCTTTGAATGCGACAACATTCAATTTGAATTCAGATGTCCAAATTCAGCCAAATTCGGATGAATTTTGAACGTTACAAATATTCATGCACGTTCCTATACTGAAGCTGACCAGATAACACTTTAAGGAGATCAAAAGTAATTATGATTTCTGGATAGAAGTGTTCCTGTGTGGACAACATTGGCCTAAAAGTGTGAATGTGAAAACTTGCATAGATACTTGCTATAGATCATAGACCATGCTCTAGATTCTTGACTATCCTGTTTTTATTTCTGCTGCTGCTGTTTTACCTTGGGCAATGGTGTCACATCCACATGCCTGATATAAGAATTATCAAGAACAGTTGAATGGCTGAGCAAGTTTCCAGCCTACAATGAGGAGGAAAAATAATTTGAAGGAATAGATTTGAAAATTTGAAATTCCTTAAATGTTTAAATTCAAATTCCTGGGCATCCGATTCGAATTTGACTGTTGAAATTTGGACAGATTTGATCAAAGTCTGAATGTCTTCAAATATTTGTGCACATCCCTAGTCAAAATACATCTTGCAGGAGTAATGACAAGTTGAGTAAAGTAAATGGAAACTTTGAGAATGGATATTGATCCAAAATAACTGCAGGACCAAGTTATGGACTACATGTTTTATATGAGATTTTACAAATGTTTTTGTATTGATATATTACATTCTCTAAAACCTATCATTATATTTTATCCAGTTAAATCTTGGCCTACAGTTGGGATTCATGCATGTCTACAAATGCATCCATATATACATGGCAATATGTTATTGATATTAACAGGTACATAAAATTTCATATATATATATTTTTTTGCAACAGTACTGTACTGCAGTCAATGCTGCTTGTGTTATCAGTTCTTCTGCGGAACATTTAATAGCCTGCAAGCTTCCAAATAGAGCCAATCATGCACACTTTTGCTGAGAGGTAGACCTGGAGGATATGGTCTTCTGTTGAAGATCTGCATTTTTCAGGCGATGTCCATGTGACAACTTTATGGCACCATGAATGGGCCATCAGTGACCAAGGGCAGCAAGGCATGTTGGGTGATCTGGAGAAGTGTGGCTTTTGCATTGACCCACACAAAGTGCTTCTTAGAATGTTTAAATGGCAAAGCATTAGGAAAGGCTTTGAGAGGTTTTTCCTACCATTTTCTGTTGGTGCCTCGCTATTGCCATATTGCTGCCACTACAGCAAGCATTCCTGGTTGGCTGCCAGGGGCAAAGGAAACCGCTTGTGTCGTAGCACTTTCCTTAATGTGCAGGAAGAAGAACACTATGCTGGTAGCACTCTTCTCCATCCCGTGCGGCTTCACTTGATTAGCATGCTGCTACAAAATTTTAATTCCATTTTAATGGCATCTTAGTTGGTTCTCATTGATGCTTGAATCCCCCTTTAAATAGCTCGATGTTGTCATTGTTACACTATTAATGTTGCTGCTATTATGATTATGATTATGATTGAGTCATAATAGCCAATGGATGGCAAAGAAATCCACTTTTCATTGTTAAAAACCAACCTCTCTCAATATGCAGTTGTCTAAAATCAACCCTTGATGACTTGCTAAATTAAAAAAAAGAAATATATGATTATCCAGTGTTTTTATATTAGATTATGGTTACTATTAGAGCTCATCTTTTTATTGTTATTATAGTTGCTTTTTTGTTTTTGGTTAAACTCTATGTTTTTCATGTTTATGATTGGCTCTTGTATATGTTCCTCCTAAAATTGAATAATAAATAAATAAATAATTTTAATAAGAGGGAGAGATCAATGGATTGCAAGGAAATCAATGGACTGCAGGGAGGCAGAGTCAGTCAATACTAAAGGAAATCAACCCCGACTGTTCACTGGAAGAAGAAATACTGAAGCTGAAGCTCAAATACTTTACCACATAATGAGAAGACAGGCCTTATTGGAAAACGCTCTTGAGCTGAGAAAGATGAGAAGCAAAAGGAAACAGGGATGGGAAAAGATGAGATGGACAGAGAGTGTCCTGGAAGAAAAAAACATGAACTTGGACAAATTTCAGGAAGCAGTGGAGGACAGAAGAGCCTGGTGTGTTGTAGTTCATGAGCTCCCAAAGAATCAGACACAACTTAACAACCAAAGAAGGGCAACATAGTAGCTTAAAGTTAATGAAGCCTCTAAAGGTGCAATTTGGGAAGAGGAATTAAAGTGAAGTGATCATGTACGGAATTGCATTCCAAGGACGAAAAAGCCTGATAAAGGGAGGGACAATGGCTGCTTTCTCATTTCAGTTATATGTTGCTTCTAAACAACGTTACCAACAAACCAGTGGGATGATCCCCCAGACCGTTTTCTGCTCAGTCTTTGTCTGCGTCATCTTTTTATCCTTTATTAAACTTGTTAGGCAGCAACTTGGAAGAGAAGAAATAAGAGCTGTTTGGGGGAATAGGGATGAGGAGTGGAAAGCAGAATAATAATGAGAAAGGATGCCTTAGTGAGCAGCAAGAGCCATTTTATGCAGAGTTCACCCCTCTAGCAACCATATGGAACCCAAACAAGCCCCATTTCTCTGAAAACTTGCTTTCCTTGCTATTCTACCCCTGCCAGACATCTGTAATACCATCATAAAACAGCTGAGGATGAAGAGCTTATTCTGATAGAATGCTCAACACTCTTAAACTCTAGATATTAATATATCCGTGAATCTCACACTTGAACCATTTTAATGCAAACTTGCCATTTTTTCAGGGAATTGAAATGGTTCGCCTAAATAATTTATACATGCATCTCTTGTTCTCTATATGTATATTATAGGAAATCTCTCTCTCTTTCTGTATGTGTGTGTGTGGTGTGTGTGGATTTATAATAGCAGCAAGTCCAGAGATGTTTTTTACCAGAAGATAATCACATCCCATGGGTGTTTTAACACTCAGCTGGGGCTCTCCTTCCCCTACTCATTTTTCTGCCCCAGAGGTGTGATCTTTTTCATGATGATAATTTTTATGGTGCCTCTGTGGTTCGTAATTTGAATTAAATATATTTTATTTGCAGCTCCTCCAACTTTTCAGCCATGTCTCATTTCTCTGCTTCCTTTTCATGATTAGGAGGGGTTGTGTTTTTTTGCTTGACGGGAAACGCACAAGGCTGTTGTGGCTATATTGATTGAGCTGAGAGTGCAGCATTACAAATGAGTGTGGCTCTCCTGAGAAATATGCACCAAAGATCCATACCTTCATTGACATTTTATAGAATGTCTAGACTTTCTAATCCACTGTGAAAAATGCAGGCTTTGTAGTAGAAAGGAAGGGTTGGGGAGCTGGACCTGGAGTTGAAATGGCTGCTATTCTCATGGAAGGGGACTCTCATATACCACATTATACGTGGATTTAATCAGGCCCTCATTGCAACTGTATTCCTAAGGCTTGAATAACAGTGTGTGCATTCTAGAAGACAAAAATGTAATTGGCCTTAAGCAAGTAGATGTGGGAAGCATAGATGCAACACAGTCCACCCTTCTTGTCCATCTACCCCCAGCTATTTGCTGTTCCACATTTAATCTGCAAAGAGATTCAGAAAAAAATATTGGAAATTATTCTATTGCCAGTGTCCCATTAAACTGAGAAGCTCAGTTGGTTAATTATGGTTAATTATGTCAAATTCAGTCATAAAATATCCTGCCCACTACACCTTTATTTTTTAAGCAAAACAAGTATTGCTTTTATGCAAGGTAGGAATACAAATATATGCAAAATGCATGTACTGTGCAGTCTTCTGGGGTATTTTCGTTTTCCTTGGAAGCTGTCAATCCAAAATTATAGAAACTCAGTTGCAGTTAATCTCAAAAAATTAGCATGTCCAATTCCCTTTGAATTAGAAATAATTCTCCACTAGCATGACTGTATTACAAGCAATCATTATTAGCTTCTTCCAAGTGTTTCTCATGGCTTTATTCAGTATTATCATTATTATTTGTGGTGGTGGTAGTAGTAATCCAAAATATGAAATATAATTAAAATATTTCTCCTTCTTCCCTACTGGTCCTCATTCTCTATTAGTTCTTCTATTTCCTTTGGAAAGTCTCTTATTCTCTCCAGAGATGCGTGCAAATATTTATCATATTTGAAATTTGTATATTTCCATTCTAATTGAATGTTGGCAACATTTTTGAGTGCTTGTTTTGTGCTTCATTATATTTGCAAACATGGGGAGGCAGCAAGGTGGATGCCCACTCACATTTGCAGCAGGGGTCTGCACGAATGCAATTTTCAGGATTCAATTTGATTTGTATCTGTTAAATTAGAACTTAACCAAATTCAATTCAAATTAAGCAAATTTAAATCTATTGGTCTGAATTTTTCATTTGAATCTGCTCTTACTAATGTTGACAATGTTCGCAGATGCCTGTACGCATCTTCCCCAGGTCTGTACACATCATTACACGTCCTTAAGCATCCCATATGCAACCCATTTTCATCCCGTACAGATCGGTACAAATGCGTACAGACATGGGAAAAGTGCGGATCTTCAAGTACGCATCATGTATGAACCTGTACAGATACGAATGTCCAGATAATTCGAACAAATAGATCTGAAATTCAAAATTTGGATCAAAACTTTAAATTCTAATTTAAGGACATTCGATTTGAATTCAAATGTTGAAATTCACTTGATTTGATTGAATTTTGAATGCATTTGAATATTTGTGCACATCCCTAATCTGCAGCTGATTCAGAGTGGATTCAGATTTAAAGCAAATTCAGAGGGAATTCAGAGGCACAACTAGTGGTGGGGATTTGAGTTGGATTTGAATAGAATTTGGAGAACATTAGCGGTGGATTCAAATCTTACCACATTTGAATTGGTTCTATTTGCAAAACTGTGAACACACACACACACAAATCATGCTCATCCCTGATTCTCTCTGTTTCAACTTGGCCTCCCCTTATATTGCAACTACATTTCCCACCTACAGTATGTCTTATTTTCTTTTTTACCTGGCCTCTTCATCCTTATTCTGTTATGCCCAATTATATAAACATAAACAGTTCCCAGATCATCTTTCCATCTCTTCATTGTCCATTTGCATTTATCTTTTCATTCATATTACTGTATATCATTTGTCTTGCAGCCAATAACAATTTGAAAAGTAGATCTTTAATGTTTATTTCTTTATTTCTTCCCACTATTCTTCCTGATAGACATATCTCATGTATACAATGGTTCCCTTAATATCCATTCCATTTCCTCTTTCACTTGTTCCCAGAACTCTTGTATCTCCATCCATCACCCTCATGTATGCAAATAATCCCTCTTTTTATTGCAACCATGTCTATGTACTGGAGTTCCTATATATGCAAGATAATTTACTTAGAGTCAGATCCTACTAACAAATTCATTTCAGTATCTTTTCCATGTAAATTAGTGTGCTTAATATCCCTCCCATTTTCTTACCAGTTCACCCCATCATCCTTTTTCATTCATTTGTGTTCCTAAATCTTGATTCCACATTTGATATATTAACTTATTATTTTGGGTATATATTGTAATTGTAGGTTTGTATACTTTTGCAGTCAGATCCTATTTCTCTTGCTTACTTTACGATTTTTTTTTCAATATTGCTTACCTGTATATATATCATATCCCTATATACTTTGTCACTTTAAAAATACAATATGCTTCTCCATTGAGACCAATCTTGTTCTGGAATTAACAATCTTGATTCCAAGTCTCTCCCCCCCCCCCAAATCTCCTCCATTCTTTAGTTCTAGTTTTGTATTCCTTCCAAACTTCTTTCTTTTAACCATTTAATATTTTCACAAGTGATCACTTTTTGATACTGAATTATTACCACAATTGGTGTTATTACTGATTTTTTTTATAGCAACCACTCTTACCACTCTTTCCATATATTAAAAGCATTTTCAAATATATATTGTCAATATTCTTAAATATACTTTTAGTGTCTACTTACTCTTAAGTAAATATTACTTATACTCTTGTCAGAATCTTTAAATATATTTTCCCCTCCCTTCTCACTTTCTATTCCTTTTCTTCTTTGCTCATTCAAGACTGATATTACTCTTGTAATTTGTGGCATATTTCTAAGAAAGGTATGCCCCTTCCAGTTTACATTTCACCAGAATATCACATATTATTCTTGGCTTCTTATTGCCAAGAAAAATAATATTGGTATCTGAAGCAATGCCTTCTCCCATATAGACCTGCCTGTACACGGAGATCTCAAGGAGGGGGCCTTCTTGTAGTTCCTTCTTTTGCAGAGGTACGAGGCGTAGGGACACACAAGAGGGCCTTCTCTGTGGTAGCCCCTAGACTTTGGAACAGCCTCCCTCGTGAGGTTCTCCAGGCACCTACATTATATACTTTTCCGTGCATGTTCTTTTCAAGCAGGCTTTTCCCATCTAAATAGCTTCCTCAAGGTGCTGTCCTGTTAGGGAGGGAGGGTGGATGTGGATGTGGGAGGGAGGGAGTGGTGATATTTTTAATTATTATTATTTCTTTTTATATGTTTTATTCTTATTGTAAGCTACCCTGGAACCACTTGGTGAAGGGCAGGGTATGTTTATTAAATAAATAAATAAATAAAAATTTGATTAATTTCTGTCCCAGTTCCATAATTTCTTATTATTTTTTATTCAAAGCATCTGAAATATGTATAAAATTATAGATATTCTCATTTTCACAGCATATTTGTTCTTTCCCCTTTCCATTCCTTTATTTCATTTTGCTTGATCCTATTAGCTAATAGTTCCAGCACCAGAGCAAATAGTGATGGTGACATTGGGCAACCTTGTTTTGTTGCCCTATTAATTTCTTTTTCTCTAGATGGGTGGCCATTAACCAATATTTTTGCCCCTTGATAAATATTTTCTTAGCAGATTTCAGACCTTATTTTGTATGCTTTCTTTATCTGATAATAAATTTGTGAAACTGTTATTTGGGAGTCTAATCTGTATTCCCCATATATACAGAGTACAGAGTACTTTCCCTTTAAGTTCCTGAGCCCAATCAAAACACAACTATAACTTCACTTCTTCTTCTTTTTTGAACTGCTGGAGAGCCGAAATAATAGGAAGGAAACAGGATGAAAATCTGCATGCTTCATTTCCAGGAAAGAGAAAGAAAGAAAAAGAAAAAGAAATTGTGGAACTTTTGTTCATGACCCAGGCAACACCTCCATTTTAATCCAAGTTTGAGCCATATTAAGAGTGAGAGAAACAGCAAAGTGAGATACAGTTTCCTTATTAACTAACCTAGAATTAACATCTGGGTTTGATAATGTAAAAGAAAAATGGTTAGTCATTTTGCTCATGTGGCATCACTCTGAAGGTGGATTGAATGTGAATTCAACCATAGGTACCCGGGTTCCATCAAACCAGTGCTAAAGCCAAAGTGGTACAAATATTACTAAACGGGACAGAGATTTTGGTGCCTTCCTGAACTCCAGAAGCTAACCCCCCTTTTCCACACACAGTCAAAGATCTGGATCTTCAAGATGGGGTCCCTCTGGAGATCTGGATCTTCAAGATGCCTGAAGACCCCACTGTGGAGACCTTTAATTAGGTTCACATGAAATCCAGATTTAAGGGCCTGAAGGACCCATTGAATCCAGATTTCCCCTGCCCTCGTGGGGACAGGACCTTGCAGATGGGCCCTTCAATGGGGCAGAAAAATGAGTAGGGGAAGGAGAGCCCCAGCTGAGTGTTAAAACACCCATGGGATGTGATTATCTCTAGTAAAAAACATCTCTGGACTTGCTGCTATTATAAAGGGCTCTCGCATCTCTTTTTAAAAATATTCCCTATTACAGCCCCTATAGCCACCTGACAGTTGCCCAGCTGGGTGCCCTATACCCACCTGACAGCTTAATCACCCAGGTAAGCCTGACAACTGCCCTGCAATCAGCTGTGCAACTGTCAGGGGGTTATAGCAGCTCTCAAGAGCAGAAGACAGGAAAGAGGAGCTAATTAATTATGCACCTCTTTCCACTTGGATGAGTCAGCCTCCCAGCAAGGAGCAAGGAGCTAATTAACAGGCAGCTCCAAAGGGTTGCAGGGGCTTGAAATTTCTCCCTCTCCTTTTCACACATGCATGCACAGACAGCCCCTCTCCCCACCTGAAAGCTGACAGTTGCCCTGCATTCCGCTCAGCAACTTTCAGGCAGGGAGAGGGGCTATTGTGCACACATACAGACCACCACTAAATGAGAACAGTGGCTTTCATGGCTCTTTTAATCATTTTATCTGGGCTCTGACAGGGATTCCACCCTCTGTGTGTGTGTGGATGAGGGAGAGAGAGAAAGAGGGAAGGGGAGGAGGAAGACATTTCTCCAGGAGGGATTCCACACTGTCTGTGCATGTGTGTGTGTGTTCGCACACTCAGGCAAGGAGGGAGGGGTGGAGAAAAATGTGGTATCCCGATGCAGGGATTTACCACAGTTTTCATGGGGATGGGCAGGTTTGCCTGGAACCCGCATTGTCCCTCATTACCATGGGGAGAGCTTAATATGAATTAAGATTCACATTAAGCTGTCTTACTTCCACCCCACTTTTTTTTAACTCCATGGGGACGCACCCCAAGGATTGATCATGAACTCCCACCTCACATTTGAAGCTCAGGTGTCAGTGGTGGCCAGGAACACCTATTCCCTTTTGAAGATAGCTAAACAGCTGAAGTCCTTCCTCAACTGAGGACACCTGGACAAAAGGATGTAGAATAAAGTACTGCTGTTTGATCTATGTAGGGCTACTCCTGATGCAGATCCAGAAGTCAGAATTGGTGGGAAATGCAGTAGCTAAATTGTTTCCGGGCATTTCCAGCAGGACTCATATAACGTCAATTCTTAAAGAGCTTCATTGGATGCCACTTGACTTCTGGATCCAACTTAGGGTTCTGTTCTTTTAAGGTCCAGAATGACTTGGGGCCAATGTACCTAAAGGGGTGCCTTCCGCTATATAGATTTGCCCAAGAACTAAAATCTGCTGGGGAGTTCTCTTTGCTGTTCCGCCATTCAAAGAAGTGTGCACGGCTGAGTCAAGGAGAAGACTTTTCTCATTCATAGCCCACAAGTTATCTATCATTGATATATGCCAGGAACCACTTAAACATGTTCTAGTACTTGCTCAAAGATTACCTTTTAAAATGGGCATTATGTGAGTGATGTTACCATGTTTTAAGATTATTAATTATATTTTATTATGTATTTTTATTTCTGTATTCATCACTATTTTTCAGTATTTCATATACTGTTTGTACTTTTAATGGCTCATGTACACAGAGAATCTTTAAATTTCTAAAGCCATCTGGTACTGTGAGTATTGTATTATAACATTCAGTGTTGTGTGAAAGAAAGAGAGAAAGAGAGAAAGAGAGAGAGAAAGAGAGAAAGAAAGAGAGAGAGAGAAAGAAAGAAAGAGAGAGAAAGAAAGAGAGAGAAAGAAAGAGAGAGAAAGAAAGAGAGAGAAAGAAAGAGAAAGAAAGAAAGAGAGAGAAAGAAAGAAAGAAAAAGCATACAGAAAGGTGTATGGAAGTTCATGTGCAAAATAATGTTACTACCTTATTACTTACTAATGAGAGATGCTTCAGAGTACCAGCTACTGCTTGCTGTCATATGTAGGGCAGTTAGAATGTGTAGCTAAACCAGTTTCATGTTTGCACCAAAGGAAGAACGTGGAATAAAAATATATAATACAAGACTGTCGGTTGAATTATTAAAATCCAGGCCTCTGAGAGAGGACAACATATATAAAAAGTCTCAGTTAGTATCAGGGTGTAGTGGATCATTCTGACATTGTGAATAGTGTAAGTGTACAAAATGGGAAATATATTACAAGGTGTAACATATGCTTAATTTTTGCTTGGGTGCTTAAACGGAATAGCAACTGGAGACCATATTCTTTCTGTTGACATTACATATGGAAATGTAGTTCCTCGAGGCAGTTAGAATGAGGGATTAGGGTTGCTTATCTCATGATCGGCAAGTTTATGATTCCATCGTAATAGATCACTTGTTCACTGAATTAGACCTGTGGTTGCTGGATGAAGAGGAGAAAAAGGTAACAGCTAGTGGAAAAGACTAATGGTAAGTGATATCATTATTAGGCAATAGCCACAATACTTGCCAAACTTTCATATAAAAGGGGGGGTCATCAAAAGGAGGAGCTAGAAAAGTGAAGGTTTTGAGAGAAATATGGTTGGGATATACCAGTTACAGTATATAATGTTACTTGTCCACATGATGCACCATTTACTGGCCTCAAAGTTACTTATTTTCTTCTCCAAAGTATTCAGTACTGTCAAGTTGAATTCTATCTTCTCCAATGTTTGCATTTAGTAAACTTTAAATGTAAGAGTACCAGACCATGCAAGCAAGACTCTTGATAATCATCTCTGTCCCATTTCACAGAGAACTAGTGTGTAAAAAATGAGGTTAAAGATTTACATTAATCATTAGTGCAATACACGGAATGGAAAATGGGAACAGCACAGAAACAGTTCATGAAATTAATGGGGCAATTTAGTTTTCCTTTTCCTTATTAATTCACATTCATAACACTCATGTACCACTTTACTGGTACAGTACTTCACACTTATACTAATTGAGCTATACAACACACCTGTGAAGCCTAAATGGAAAACATGATGTGGAAGAAGCTGGGGGAAAATAGGCTAAAAAGTGAGGAAACTTAAAAGTTTCCTGTTGTTAAGCTAATGAATGTCTAGATATGGAAATTAACTACCTTCTTAGGTTCTCTTCTACCATGGGTGTTTAGATCAGAAGTACCAAAGGTCCAGTATCCTATCAACCAACTCTCCTAAAAGTTTGGTTGACCAGCTGCCTGGCTGCAGGCCGCCATTTCTATCAACCTCATCCTCATCCTCATCGCCATCATTTAAATAACATACTTTGAGAAAGAGGCTCTTGTTGCTGGTGTTTCTGAAGGCTGAGAAGAGCATTGATCCTGGTGAAGGATGTCTTGGATATGGGTTTAGAGGAATCCAGCAAGGTGGATTGTGGACTTTCTGATCCATTCTGAAGATCAGCTCAGGACTTCATGGCCTCCATGACAAACATGGGGCTGTCTCAGTATGTTATGTGCCAACGCAGGCTGCAGGACATAGTCTTGACTCTGTTTTGCTGCAGAGTGTGAGGGTGAATACCCATTGGTAGGTAGACTTCTAGCAACCTCGTCATTATGGAGAAATAATTTTCTGGTGAAGTTTGGGCTTATGATGTCTGTTCCGCACTGCAGAGGTTATGGACCAATTGATATTATCCTCCTTGGAGACTTTTGGAATCCAATAGATTCTTGATGTCTCTGGGGGAATTTCCAGTTGACAGGTCCATTTGGTAGAACTGTTCTGGAAGATTAATGGGCTCTTGTCATAAGGGCACGAGGACATGTTTGTGTCACTTTGGGAAGCTTGCTATTATAAATTTCCAGAGAACATTGAGGGCAAAATTGCTCAGATTCACATGAAATTGGACTTCACAGTCAGAAGTGGTTTGATGATTATATCAGATCAGCTTCAATTACTGGAGTCTGAGAAGGTAGCTCAGCTGCTAGCAGGGGTTCAGCCAACTACTTGTCTCCTTGACCCCTGGCCTTCATGGCTAATAAAAGCTAGCTAAATGGGAATGGCTGAGTAAGGATGTGCAAAAATATTCATCACATTTGAAATTTATATGAATTTGTTCAAATTTGGACATTTTTATTCAAATCAAATATTGGTGTATTAGAAGATTGACATTCGGTAGTGAATCAAGTGCTTCTATACATTTGTACAAAGCTTTGTTTCATTTGTGAATCTGGGGAGGTGGGAAGAGGTTGCCTAGTCACATCTGCAGGGGATCCAAAGTGGATTCAAAGTGGATTCAAAGCAGATTTGACGTGTTCAGTGTGGATTCATAGGGGGTTTGTAGGTGCAACCGGCAGCAGGGATTGAAATCATATTCAAATATCATTCAAAGAACACGCATGTCAAATTTGAACCCTACCTCATTCAAAGGGGCTCTATTCAAACAAATGTTAATTTCCGCACATTCAATCTGAATCAAAGATGAAAAAAAAATTGTGCACATCCCTATGGCTGAGTCGATCCAGGGAATGACAAATATCTCCTTGTGGGAGTGAGAGGTCCCAGCAGCTCTTAATGAAGCTGTGGTATGTCCCCTCCTTAAATGGACTTCCCTGGATCCAGAGGTATTAAATAAATACTACCCAGTGGCTTATATTAGAAAACAACTTCAGAAATGCTTAGAGGAAACTGACTATCCAGACTCATTCCAGTCTGGGTTCAAGCGAGGGTTTGGCACTGAGACTGCCTTGGTTGTCCTGATGGATGACATCCTCCTGAGAGGATGGAGGCAATGCAGCTCTGTTAGTTCTCCTTGATGTCTCAGCAGCTTTCAATATTTATTGATTCCAATATCCTGCTGGAGTGGCTCTGGGAATTTGGACTTGGAGGTTCTGTTTTACAGTGGTTCTCTTCCTATCTTCGTGGTGGGTTCCAGAAATTAGCAATGGGGGACCTTTGATGCCCTGGGAACTTTCTTGTGGGATCAGTCTTGTCTCACATATTCTTCAGTGTCTATATGAAGCTGCTGGATAAGGTCATCAGGAGTTTTGGAGTGAGGTACCATCAGTACGCTGGTGAAATCCACTTCTCCCTCTCCATTCTTTCTAAGTCAGGGGAGGCAGTTCTGGGGCTTGATTGTAGGGGTGGGCATGATTTTTTTTTTGCATTCAAATTCAAGTCGAATCAAATGTCAAAACATTCAATTTGATTCAAATGTTTAAAATCCGAATGCAACAAAAACTGATTTGAATCAGAAACATTTGAATCTGTTCAAATGTTGGATACGAAATTAAAGATATGAATGTCAACAACATTCGTATGTGTTATATATATCTGCACACATTTCATATGCATCCCATTTTACCGTATGCATCCCACGTTTGTTCCGTATTATAAGTGCAAATGCATACTGATACATATAATATTCATACAGATATGTATGTATTACGTAAGTAACTGTACATTCAAATGATTAGAATCATTCGAACGAACGTTTCAGAACATTCAAAATTTGTTTGAATGTCTAAATTCAAATGTGAAGGCATTCAATTTGAATTCAAATGTCCACATTCAAACGAATTTGATCAGATTTTGAATGTTTAGAATATTCGTGCACATCCCTACTTGATTGCTGCCTGGAGGGAATGATGGTCTGAGTGTGTGGATCAATAAATTGAAACTGAATCCAGACAAGATGGAGGTACTGCGTGGCACAGGGTCCTGAGTCTAGGAAATTAAGGGGCACTCACTTCTTGATGGGGTGGTTTTGCCCAGAAAAAACAGGAACATGATTTGGGAATGCTCCTGGATTCATCACCGCCGTTTGAGTCACATGTGGCTGTGATAGCCAAGAGTGGCTGCCTCCATCTTTGACTGGTTCATTCACTGCAGCCTTTCCTGGATAGGGATAGGTTGGCTAGAGAGATCCATGCTCTGGTAATCTCCACATTGGACTCTGAGCCTGTCATCCTCCACTTCTTGTTTGTGTTGAGTCACTGAAAACCTTTGCAGCCAAATAAGACTTACACAAGGGAGCCCAGACTGTGGAGATTCTGGGGACACTGGGCAGGAGAGCCTACTGGTTCCAGAACCATACCCTCTTCTATGTCAGACAGGTCAGACCTGTCCTCAGACCAGCTCAGCTCAACAGGTGGAGAGCAAAAATGTGGGGGTAGATCCAGGTCCCAAGAAACAGAATCTGATGGGCTATATTTAATTGTGTTTAAGATTAATACAATTTACTTGGATAATCTTTAAAAGTCATCATTTGGTAGTTTTTGTAATTCTACTCTACTTCTAGTAGGCAGATCTAGGGAGGCAGAGAGGTAGGGAGGAGGAGAAGGAGGACACTCTTTTAAGGGCCTTGGTTAAGTGATAGAGGAAATGGAAGATACGTCCTGGTCTGCAGCAACCATAGAAAATTGTTGGCAGTCAATATAGACAGCTTGTTCCAAATGAAACCAGAGATTTAAGGAGTGTGATTAGATTTCCCCAGAATTAAGGCCCTATCTAGATTAAGTGTGGTGTCTATCCAGTGGTCGAAAGGCACAGCTAATAATGCTATCTATTCTCCTCTTCTCCTGCCAATGCTTCTCCATAAACTTACATATGACTTCCAGTCTGGGGTCTTTATGCACATGGCTGACTACTTGCAGAGCATGATAAAGTGTTCCATGTGTACACCTACCTTAACCAGTCCTGTCCTTCCCTGTACACCAGCGAGCCCATTCACACCTCTGTGGTGCATGGAGGAACAACAATGGTACGTCACACATGCTTAGTGGTGCCAGCATGTCATGGAACACACCAGCACGCTTGCATGGTGCATCACGTGCCCCTCTGTGCGCCACAGAGGTGTTGATGGGGGCGCCATTGGATGCCACAGGTAGTGGTAAGTGTTCAGCACGTAGTCTGTTTTCAGTGCCCTTCTGCACTGAAAACAAATTACGTGTTGTTTGTAGGGAGCGTCTGTAGTGGAAGGGGATGTTTTCAACTCGGAAATGGCCCCTTCCATGCACAAAGGCCCCTGGTTTCTTCCTGTCTTGGATGGTGAAGCCAGGATGATCATCATTCCGGCATAATAGCAGCCTAAAGGGCCAGTAAGGGAGGACTGCATTGGCTCCCTCATTCTGCCATATTGTGCCAAGCTTTCCTTTGCTAAAAGACATGGCTCTTCCGTGTCTTCTAATAGCTCAAGTTACAGGGCGGTTGTCTTGACTTGTGTGCCAGTGTTGTTTGTGTGCGCGTGTGTGGGTGGGGAGAAACCCTGTCAAACTGAACCGGCCACTTGTCTCTCATTTTTGCCGCAGTCGTCCTCCCAACTGGCACGCTGTAGCCGAGTGTGCCACGTTGATAGAAGGCACCGCTCTTTTTTCAAAACCCAGCCCTGTGCCCACACTGGCGAAACAATGAGTTTTAATGGGGCCGGGTGTCTCATTAGCATTCTGCTGGTGGCCTGGCGTGTTCCCTCTCCTCTTTAAAGGTCAGGCTGAGGTCTGTGCTACATTGTAATGGGCAAGCAGAGCTCGCCATCCACCCCCGCTACCACCTAGGCACTTAGTCCCCGTGCATCAAGGCTCTTCCCCTCCCTCTGCCTTGCAAATGACTCCGAGGAACTGGGCTGCTGGCTGATTTAGATGGGTTGGGGGGGAAGAGGAGAAAAAGCACTCAGTTTTATTTATTTATTTTTATTTTTTTGAACTGGGCTCCCCGAGAGCACTCAGGGCTGCCACGCCGAGCGCAACGCCTACCTGCTCAACTGCAGGGAAACAAGCTTCTGAAGGCTTTAATGGGATTTTGCCCGAGGCTGTTTTATTAAGATGTCGGCTTTTTCTGCTGCCTCTGCAGCTGACACCATTCACTGTCAGCCCCCCCCCCTCCTCTCCCAACAATGCACCAAATTACTCGCTTCATTTAGTGCTCATGGCTTTGCACAGGCAAATAAGGAGAAAGCGCTTCACTTGACCAGATGAGCCTCAGAGAGGGGCGGCGGGGAGGGGCGGCGTTCCTTCCCTGGTGGGGGCGGGCAAGGTTTTAAGAGGGGAAAGGGGGATGTCAGGACCACTGGGGCTTACTCCCAATCTATTAGAGGGTGGAAAAAAAAATCATAGTTTTGCATTAACAGAGCCAATTTGGAAGGCGTATTTCCATTCCTGATTTGCATCTAGACTTCGGAAGCTCTTCTGCAAATTATCTATCATCTTGGCATTACGGTCCAGACGAGCTAGTGACTGACAGGTTAGCAGGGAGGCAGAGGCTGTTTCTAGGTTAAACAAATTACGAGCCAGTTAGGAGGATGTTAGCTGGTCACTGAGTCCCTCCATCACCACATAAAGAACTGAGGGATGGAATAAATGTGTGCGCTGTCTTTCCAAGGCAAAGAGATGGCACGGTGATCGGAACCGGTTCGCAAGGACGCCTCTTCCTCCCTTGTAGTGCACGGCTTGTAACGGCAAAGCAAGTTCTGCGGCGAAGGCGGCAGGCAGGAAATCCTCTCTGGTGGTGGTGGTGGTGATGGGATACTTGTGATTTCACTCGCAAGTTCTTTAGAGTTTCCCTCCTTCTCCAAGCTCAAGACAAAATGAGATGAGGAAAATAATGGATGAGAAGAAGGTGCCACAGTTTCCATGTTGAGCTTTTCATACATGTCTGTTTTACATCATGCACTGCCTTGAGAGTGGGAATGTGGGACACCAAATCTACAAGGAGAGACTTCCGTGGCTCAGGTTTTTACCTTACGTGAGGAAACGAAGTAGGAAGGAAGAGCGCAACAGTACTGCGTGTATGCTAGATGTGTGCTTGTGGAGAGTGAAAAGTAAAGGTTTTGTTTTTACCCAAGGGCAAGAGCTGAGAAGAGGCATCCCTCCCCCCAAAAAGAGCATGACAGTAAAACTAAAATGCAGGATTAATCCAAAGTTGAATCCACAGACTAGGGTTACCACATGAAAAGGAGGACAGAGCTCCTGTAACTAACCTTGTACACAAGAAAGGATTAAAGGACATGATTATATGTGCATGTTTCAGTCTGGCTTCAGGCCTGCTCATGGCACTAAAACTGTCTTGGTCACCCTGACTCTTTCCACATAAGACTATTGGATGAAGCATGGATCCAGCCAGGGATCTCAAAATGGCAATCTCATATATTATAATTGTAGACCATCCTTAACGCTGAGGTCTACAACTGGTGGGGACGCGTCCCTGCCTGCCTAGGTGCAAAAGGGGAATTTGTGCACACATGGCCTAGCCTGAAAAGGCTGGTGCGGGGGTGGGCCGCTGTTCCCAGGCCTGCCACCATTGGGTCGAATTCGACCCAGGGGTGAGCAAGTTGATCCTGTCTCTACCCTGGGTTCCTGTGAGCTCAAGCTGACCCAATCGGGTCACTAATGCAGGAAACCCCCTGGGCACCCCCACCTCAGGCTGGGGCCTAGTGGGGATCTTCATGCACACAACTTACCTCGTCACTGCTGGGTTTGAAGTGGCGGGCCCATCTGCGCATGCTGCCAGCTCTGATTGCCCAGTTACCAGCATCTGTGCAGAGCTGGCGGCACGTGCAGATGCATAACACCGCCAACTGGCCCCCCCACTTCGAACCCAGCGACAATAAGGTAAGTGGATCCAGAGTGGATTCAAAGCAGATCTCGAGTGGATTTGAAGTGGATTCAGAATGGATTTGAAGTGTTCAGAGCTGATTTGTAAGGGATTTGTAGGAACGACTGGCAGCAGGGATTTGAATCGGATTCAAACAGCATTTGAAGAACTTTTGCAGCAAATTTGAATCCTACTTCATTCAAAGGGGCTCTATTCATACCAATGCAAATTTCCTCTCGTTCAATCCAATTTGACTCTAATATGAAAAAAGAAAGTTCATGCACATCTCTAGTTTACATGGCTTGGACAGCCTTAGTGTTGACAAACTCCCCCGTTTACTTCCTTTTGCCTGCCCAAAGAACACAGTTTTCTGCCTGTTCCAAGTGTACTGTAGAACCGAGAGTGGATTTCCCTGCCCACTCAAGAGTTCTTTGGCTCCATCAGAATCCTCATCTGTCTTCAGTGTCTCCAGTTCACTCCGAGGTCTGCTACATGTCTTTGGGTATAGTTTAGCACCCCAAAGTCTATTTCTCTTTCATCTTGACCATGAATGCAAGAGCTGAAACTGGGACCCGTTATTTCAATGTGAGCTGAATGGCCTTGAGTGCCGGAGAGCTGTGGATTGGAAATCACTCTGGAGATGAGATTGGAATCAATCTTCCTTTCCCTCCCTAAAGGACTGTTGTGTGATGCTGGGTCAAGGTGGCTCGATCTTCCATGTACCATTGCCATAAAGAAGCAATGGCTAACTTGAATCCAAGCAACTAATTAGGCATACTTGATGTCTCCTGAGGCTGAACCATGGTAGCAAGCAATACCAATCTGTAATACATATGTTTCTGTACATTCAAATGAATGTTTTGGAACATTCAAAATTTGTTTGAATGTTTAAATTCAAATGTAAAGACATTCTACTCAATTTGAATATCCACATTTGATTGAATTCAATCGAATTTTGAATGTTTAGAACATTCATGCACACCCCTACTATGGATGAAGTGATGTTTGGTTCTACAATATAAATACATCCAATTCACACAGTTCATGCACACAGTATATTTTACATAGGCACATAGCTATTTTACAATGAGTGTACAGTTGTCTCTCACATAATATGGTGGTTTGATTTTTGAGAACCATTGCCTTATGTTAAATTACACCAGGGAAACAATAGGCCTAGTCGCACGAGGTCCTGGGACAGAGAATATGCACAGCTGGGCTGGTGGTTCCATTCGGAACCACCCCAGTCTGCCCCAGAGCGCCCACTTGCATTCCGGGCTCAGAGCACGAAATCACACTCTACGCCTGGCCCAGCTCGTTCCCGACCATCCTGGGCCATCCCACAGCTGTTCACTCTCTCCTTCCGGAACAGCTATTGCTATTGGTAGACCTGCCCAAGCTGTCGGCGCTTTGGAACAGAGGCACTAATGGCATGGGGGCCCAGTGTACCACAAGGAGTGGCACAACAACCCAGCTGGCCACATGTCCACCAAGGTAAGTGGTTGCATGGCTGGAGGGAGGGCACCATGCCCCTGGGTGCAGTGGGCACTTAGGGGGGCCCTGGCAGCTGGGGTAGCCCAATCCCGGCAGCCCCAGCTGCCAGTGCACGGGGACAGACCTTTGGCCTCCTTGGGCTCTAGGTGACCCAATCAGATCACCTGCAGCTTGCAGGAACCCCCCTGGGCACCCCACCAAGCTGGGGCCTAGCTGGGATGTGTGTGCGTCCATGCGACTTACCTTGTCGCCACCAGCTGGCAGCGTTGTGCATCTGCGTGCGCTGCCAGCTGGCCAATCGGGGCTCACCACTTAGAACTCGGTAAGTGTGCACGTGTCCCCAGGTTGGCCTGAGCCCAGGAGGTGCCTGGGAGGGGGTTCTGCAGGCTGTAGGTGACGCGATCGGGTCACCTAGAGCCCAAGGAGGCCAAAGGTCTGCCCACAGGAACTGGGGAAGGGACGAGACAGGCCTGCCTGCCCCTGGGTTGAATTTGACCTAATGGCAGCAGGCCTGGGAGGAGCATCTCATTCCCGCCCCAGCCTTTTTGGGCTAGGCCATGTGGGGACGGATTCCCTTTTTGCACCTAGGCAGGTAGGAACACATGCCCACACGTTCCTAACCTGCCTAGCTGTGAATAGGGAACTCATCCCTGCGTGGCCTAGCCTTAGTTCACTACAGCCATTCGGTTGTGGTGTGAAACGGCCTAATATCTTTTACAGTGTAGTTTTCCCTGATGAGGTGAAGTAAATTTTTGCTGGCTACACATAAGCCACAGCTGTTTCAGAAGTAACAAAAGAGCATCTCACAGGGGTTTCAGAGAGACAATTTGTGGCCCTGGTGTTCCCAAGTCTTCTCTAATCAATCTTCTCTGATCAAACTGTTCAGGAGAAGGTGAGGGGCAGACTGGTGTGTGAACAATCCCATCTCAAAGACTTCTCAAAGCTACCTCAGAGGTGCTTGCTTTTTTGCTATGTCCGGTCAGAGCCCAAGAGGGGAAACTGAAGGCCTGTTCACACTCGCTGGCTTGGTATGGTATGATATAATACTGACAAGGATCCAGTACAGTGGTGGCCATTCATACTACAAGCATTAAATTTAATCCCGCATCTGGCCAGCTGTGCTTAAGGTGTCCAAGTCCTGCCTGATGCTGGCAGGATTGCCAAGGTATTGTCTGGGGCAACATTCTGTGCATGCTCAGACATTGCTGTGGCAATCTGGACACTGTGTGCTAACACAGCCACAGGCATGCAGCTACAGCCATTAGCTGCTTTGCACCTAGAAGATAGTGTGGATTAGGGGTGTGCATGAATGGGGTGTTTTGCATTTGAATTCAAGTCGAATCAAATGTCAAAACATTCAATTCAATTTCAATATTTAAAATCCGAATGCAACAAAAACTGATTTGAATAAGATACAATTGAATCTATTTGATCGCATGTTAGATACTATTTGAAGATATGAATGTCAACAACATCTGTACGCATTTCGTATGCATCCCGTCATCGTTCCATATTATAAGTGCAAATGTGTACAGATACACGTGATATTCGTACAGATAAGTATGTAATACGTATGTATCTGTACATTCAAATGATTCAAATCATTCAAACAAATGTGGAACATTCAAAATTCATACGAATGTTTAAATTTGAATGTGAAGACATTCACTTTGAACTCGAATGTCCCCATTCAAACAAATTTGATCGGATTTAGAATATTTAGGATATTCATGCACATCCGTGGTGTGGGTGCAGCACCCAGGAGCAACCCAACCACTCCTGGTCAATGTGAGGACTGCCATGGGTCCTTGGTGCATATAGGCCTGACCACTGAGTGGACAAGAGCCCATTACAAGGTTCGTGCGAACAGGCCTTGATGGTCTTGTCTGCATGTTGTCTGCATGTCCCCCATCATCAGCAACTCTAATTTCAAGACCAGGGAACAAAGGTTCTGTGGCCTCAAAAACTGCCTGGCTCACTAAGTGCTGGACAGGAAATGACCCTGGAAGTAGGGCATTATCTGTTCAATGCTTTATTCTGTTAATCAGAAATGGAGTCCGGTAAGTTGTCCATGGCCCTTTCTGCACTGGGTCTTATTTTGGATTATATTCCAGAATGGGGACCTGCCTTCTGCATGTTACTGCAGCATACCGCAAGTCTACACACCAACATGTGGCTGGCAAGCTCCTGTTCTGGGATGTATTCCAGAATAAAGTCCAGTGCAGAAAGGGCCGTGGTGCCACCACCAGACATGTGTGCAATGCAGTGTGGGTGAAGCATGTGTCTTGCAAACTTTTTTCTTTTTTTTTCCTGCTCTGCAAAAGGTCACCTCCTGGGGCAGTTCCTGTCCTTGGAGGCAAGTTACAGGCCAAAAAGGGGCACTGGGATGTATCCCTCAAGCCCTTAACATGTGCCTGCCTTGTTCTCATTATACGGATGCAGCATGAGGCTTCAGTTTTTCAGTCACGAAGGGCACATTTTAAAGATATAGTCTAGCTTAGCGAGTTTCATCCATGACACTTATCCTCTGGTTTCTCTTCAGATTGTATCCTATAAATCTTTTGCTTTTGCTGTCTATGTGATGCTCATTTTTAAAAGGGAAGGTTATTCTCAAGCAATATGAAACCTTTGGTTAGACTGATTTATTTTCTACTGTTCTTGATTGGTTCATTAACTTCTCTTTTTCAGGTTGTTGCTTCCCACTGTTTTTCCCTCCTTCCCTCTGATTCCAGTTTTTCTAAGATCTTGCAGGCCTAAATTTTAGATACAACATCCTAAAGCCCTGACTAGTTGCTTATAAAGCATTAATGTGTCTTGCCCTGTTAAATACTGATGCATTCCTATGTATTTCCAGCATATGCATGTGTTCATAGTATTTATTTTTATGTAGCTAAAAAAGCACCACGTACTTATACACACACACATTACATTTTTTTTCAGTTAAAATGAAAGATTTCCCTTTAGGTATCTAAAATTAATGAGATGAAACACCTTTCGTATGTTGTAACAGTTGCATTGAGTTTTGTTTAGCATTTTGATTATAAAACAGGGAAATGGTACATTAATTTTGTTTTGAGGGAAAAAAATCTAAACACTCTGTTTATTAAGCTGTTACTGCAGAGCGATTTGAAACATATGTTACATTTATAATTGACTTATTAAAACTTATACATACTAAATGATTTCAACACTGCCCATGGGCTATGAAATCATCAAAATATATAACAACATTAAACCAGTTGTATTCAGAGAAAGGAGAATTAGTTTAAACATTACTGTTCCATGTTCTTAGTCTTAGATCCATAATATTTTCGGGTATTTCGTCTGTTGCTAAAAGATAGACATGATATGATTGCTTAATTAGCAGGGTAACCAAGACTTTAATTGATTAATCAGCAGAAACCAATTTTCACCAGTATGCAGAAGTATTAGTTTTGGGGTTGGAATTGTATTTTTTAAAATGTATTTTATTAACAAATTTAGTCCAAATAAGTCTCTTCAATATTCTGACCCAAAATGTCTCTGCTAAGAAATGCAGTTTTCTTTGGCTAAAAAAGCAAGATGAAAAATATGATTTCTTGTTCTTAAATTAGCATTGCTATATACTAATAGCAGTTAGTATATTAGTGAATATATGGTGAATTTCTTTTTTGCATACCACAGCACCTCGTCTGTCCCAGAGCTCTCCAGAGCATGTGATGCTATTCCAATCCTCTGTACATTCACATTAAGTCCCAGATGCAGCATTGGCACTATTTCATAGTTTAGATTCTGCATGGGGGTGGGGCAGGGCAGCTATGGCTGTACAGTCCCATGCTGCATCATGATCACCATAGCAATGGCCCTTCACACACTGGATGTTGTCATAGCTGTTGCTATGGCAATGCCGATGATCTGGGACAGGCCATCCACACTGCAACAGCTCATAGGTAAGTTGGATACAGTGTTGGCACTTGCAATGTGAATGCCACCCACTGACCCTGAACTTAACTTCAATGGGACTCTATCCCACATATCTTAAGTGTGAAAAGTGTGAAAAGAATGAAATAAAATCTGTCACTCAGCTTATTAAGACTATTCAGTATATTGTTCAACCACCCAATATACTTCTTTTCTATCCTAAGTCTTAAATACTGAATGTCTCTTCAAACATCATCAAGGTGCCACTGTCTCTCCATTTGCAGTGGTAGCCAGTGTCTCTCGGAGATCATGCTAACACCATCTGAGGAACCATTTTCTGAGGCTGCTCCCATCTGGGAATCATGGGAAATCTATATCTAGAAGATACTCTACATAGATGATAGATACATGTTACTGAGAGACAGAGAGAATTGATCCCTCAGAAAATGGTGATAGCACCTGGCAACAGGGCAGCATGATCTCTCAGGGCCAATGGCTAATTAAGCAATCATATCATGCCTATCCTTTTAGTGGCAGACGAAATTCCAGAAAAAGCACTTCTGGGTCTTCTGCGTGTGCAACTTTCCATCCAGGGATCACATGACGGAGTGGGAGCTGTGCGTGCAGACCCGGAAGTGCTTAGAAAGCATGCTGCAGTGCAACAAAAGGTATGTGGGGTGGGCGGGAAGGGGACAGGTAGGGTAGAGTGGGAGACTGACTTCATCTTGTGCATGAATATTTGTATGAAGCTGAATTTTCCCACATTCAATTCCTATCAAACCAAATGTGGGAAATTGGCTTCATACCCACTCCTAGGTGAGACCATGGCCCTAATCATTTCTTTGGTCCAATTCTGGATTCTTCTTTTTGATTTGGCGTTATTTGTACTATTCATTATGTTATAATTCAGTGTTGTGCACGTTTCTGCTTCTGGTATGGTGCCAAAGGCAAATAGGAAGCATTTTAATCTCAAGGAACAGTAATGATGGTGACGGCTGGACTTGTAAGGGTTCATGATTTCACACCTTTCTGATGGTTTTGGTTTCAAGCAAACAGGCCTGCATGAGGATGCATATACACATGCTAAAAAAAAAATGCCCCAAATATTATTTTATTTTATTTTTAAATCCACAAATTAGAATTGGAAACATTCCAAGCCTGACTTTCAAAATGAGCTTTGATTTGCATTAGTTCATGTTGGGCTCGTGTTGAGCCTGCCAAAAATCCTCGCTAGATCAGAGCTCTTTTTGAAATAAGCACAGACCTAATCTGATCCCAGGTATATCAGAACTCCCACTGCTTTGGTTATAACATCATCTGTTGCTGAATGATTTATAAATCATTGCTCTACTGCATTTTTTTTTTACAAGACTAAGGGTGATAGATATCAACCTCAGGACATAAGGACATGGCTCACTTCTGTTTTGCAGTTAAGGTAGACTCTACACTGGGAGCAAAACTCTTTTAAGGACAAACCGTGGCCTAACTTTGTGTAGAATTCTGGTTAACCTTCTTGTGCTTACTTGTCAAGACTGGAAAAAGGGATGTGTCCAGGTGCTTAATATTTTCCTTTCTAACAATTTCAGTCCTTAGATATGCCCTTTCCTCAAACTATTGTTATTTTCACAGGGGAAAATATTTGTAGGAGAGAAAAAAATAAAAATAAAAATTACATTGTATGAGTGCATTGTGATTCTAATCATTTGAAGAAGGAAAGGCCCCTCCTATAAATATACGTGCTAGGAATGTAGGGCATCTGATCTGCAATAGACAACATTGGTCTTTGTTGTGGGAGTTCAATGCATCAGACTAGGGAAGTGCAGGAATGTTCTAATCATTCAAAATTCAATCGAATTCGATGGAATGTGGACATTCAAATTCGAATAGAATGTCTACACATTCAAATTTAAACATTCAAACAAATTTTGAATGTTCCAAAACGTTCATTGGAGTGATTCAAAGCATTTGGATGTACAGATACCCATGTATTAGGTATGCATTACATGTCAAAACATTCGATTTGATTCAAATGTTTAGAATCCAAATGCAACAAAAACCGATTCGAATCCAATACATTCAAATCTATTTGTTCAAATGTTAGATTTGAACTAGAAGGTACGAATGTCAACAACATTTGTATTTAAAGATATGAATGTTGACAACATTCTTATGTGTTATACATATCTGTACACTTTTGTACGCATCCTGTTTTATCCCGTATGCATCCCATTTTTGTTCCATATTATAAGTGCAAATGCGTACAGATACATATGATATTCGTACAAGATTCAAATCATTTGAATGTACAGATATGTACATATCACGCCTTCTGAGGCCTTGTCTCCAGCTTCCGGAAAGCCTGACTGGCGTTTTGGAAGGCCCAGAAAGAGGCTGGAGAAGGTAAGGGGGGGCTGTGGGAGGTCATGGGCAGGGAGGTTTTGGGGGTGGGTGGCCCAGTTAGGAAGTCCCCGGGTCATCCAGTATCCATAGAAGCTCCGACCAAAGCTTTTACGGATACTGGATTATCTGATTCATGGGCAGATAGGGCCTTACAAATAGGGCCCTATTCTATCCATCCATGAATGTCAGAATTCGGACACAATTGTCTGAATTCTGAATGCACAAATTATTGGTGCACATCCCTACACCTGAGGCATCCAGCAGCAGACTGCTCAAATAGTCCAGGAACAGCGAGCAAGTGCAACTGCATCCTCTTCTGGGTGCGGCACAGTGAGTGGCCATGGTAACATGATGGCAGCTGCACAGTCAAGCATAGCATCCAGACTGATTTGGCAATCTTTGAGCACGTGCTTAATGCTCCTCAGATGTTGCCATGTCTTTCTGACCTCCCCTTGTCTGGCCATTCACACTATGAGTGCTGCTAGCCTCGTACAGTTCTTTGGTAGCACTTGAAGGGTGAATAGCTGCCCCTGCGCTAGGTCTTTACTGGCGAAGTATGGGATTGTCATTAGGGGTGTACACAAATAGAGAGCCAGGTTTGTGATGGGCGTGTTGACCGCATGGTGACTTGCCCCCCTGGTGCGAAGGTTGCAGACATCATAAGACATCTAGATAGGTTAGTAGACAGTGCTGGGGAGGAGCCAGTGGTCATGGTACATGTCGGTACCAATGATGTTGGGAAGGCAAGACGGAGCGTCCTGGAAGCCAAATTTAGGTTGTTAGGTAGAAGACTAAAGTCCAGGACCTCTAGGGTCGCATTCTCAGAAATGCTACCTGTTCCACGTGCAGGACCAGCCAGACAGGCAGAGCTGAGGAGCCTCAATGCGTGGATGAGGCAGTGGTGTCGCGAGGAGGGGTTTAGATTTGTAAGGAACTGGGCAACATTTTGGGACAAGCGAAACCTGTACAAGAGGGACGGGTTACACTTGAACCAAGAGGGATCCAGATTGCTGGCGATTACCATCAAAAAGGTTGCAGAGCAGCTTTTAAACTGATCCCTGGGGGAAAGCCGACAGGAGCTGGGCAGCATCCGGTTCGGGAGAGCGCACCCTCAAGTGAGGAGGGCTGGAAACATGCAGAAAATGCTGAGCTAAGTGTGGGATTAGTTTCACATGTTCTTCAATGGAGGAATTTGGACAAGAGGAGTGAATATAAATGTATATATGCAAACACCAGGAGCCTTCGAGCCAAAATAGGGGAGCTAGAAAGCTTAGTTATGGAAAATAGGATTGATATTATTGGCATAACTGAAACCTGGTGGACCAGTGAAAACCAAAGGGATACAGTCATCCCAGGTTACAAACTGTACAGGAAAGACAGGGAAGGGTGACATGTGGTGTAGCCTTGTATATTAAAGAAGAGATAGAATCTTATGAACTGGAATGTCCAGGTGAGTCTGACTCTTCCACAGAAGCAGTGTGGGTAAAAATACCAAGCCAAAAAGGAAGTCTAACAATAGGGACATGCTACCGTCCTCCCAACCATACGCCCAAAGGAGATGAACAATTGGAGAAGGAGGTATTCCATAAAGATAAGGTAGTTATAATGGGGGACCTCAATTATCCTCACATAGACTGGGTGAACTCCTGTTCAACTCAGGAAAGAGAGAGAAAATTCCTAGACCTGCTAAATGACTGTTCCATGGAACAAATGGTCATGGAACCAACCAGGGGAAATGCAGTCCTGGACTTGATCCTAAGTAATGCTCAGGACCTGGTAAAGGACGTCACTGTAGCTGATCTAATTGGGAACAGTGACCACAATGCAATAACCTTCAACTTAAATACAGGGAGTAAATTCTTAATAAAGTCTAACACAGAGACCTTAAACTTTCATAAGGGAAACTTCCCCAAAATGAGGGAATTAGTAAAAAGGAAATTGAAAGGGAAAGTCAAAAGAGTTAAGTCACTTCAAAATGCATGGAGACTACTTAAAAACACAATAATGGAAGTGCAACTAGAATGCATTCCTAAAAGAAGAAAGGGGACTTCTATTTCCAAGAAGAAACCAGTGTGGCCCACAAATGCAGTAGATGAAGTCATCAAAAACAAGAAGAGTTCATTTAGGAAATGGAAGGCTTGTCCAAATGAGGAGAACAGGAGGGAACATAGACACTGGCAGCACGAATGCAAGACAGCCATTAGGAAAGCTAAGAAAGATTTTGAGGAGCACATTGCTAAAAACATCAAAAGAAATAACAAGAACTTCTATAAGTATATCAGAAGTAGGAATCCAACCAGGAGAGCAATTGGACCACTAGATGGTAAAGGACAGAAAGGGGTAATTAAAAAAGACACGGAGATTGCAGGGAGACTAAATGAATTTTTTGCTTCCGTATTCACGGAGGAAGACAGAAGACACATGCCAGTAGCTGAGCCTGTATTTTCTGAAGAGTTAAACTGGACAGAAATAACCAAGGAAGAGGTCCTTGCATGTCTTAATAAACTAAATGTGAACAAGTCACCGGGACCAGATGGTATTCATCCAAGAGTCCTTAAGGAACTCAAATGGGGAATTGCCAACCTTCTAGCAAAAATATATAATCTTTCCCTAACATCAGGCTCCATACCCGAGGACTGGAGGGTAGCAAATGTAACAACAATCTTCAAAAAAGGATCCAGGGGTGATCCAGGCAATTACAGACCAGTTAGCTTAACGTCAGTTCCATGTAAGGTGATGGAAACCATGATTAAAGACAAAATTAGTGTGCATATGGAGGAGCAAGCATTGCTGAACAAAAGCCAGCATGGCTTCTGCAAAGGTAAATCATGCCTCACAAATTTATTGGAATTCTTTGAGAGTGTCAATAAACACGTGGATAAAGGTGAACCAGTAGACATTGTCTATCTGGACTTTCAGAAGGCTTTTAATAATAATAATAATATTTATTTGTATACCGCCCTGTGGCGAACCAATCCGGGTGGTTAACAACAATAAATGTAATAAAAACATCATATAAGAATAAAACATTATAGTCCCTCCCCCCCTTAAAAAATAATTAAACAATATGACAAATTAAAATACAGTATCAAAAATATAAAACATAATTAAACGGACTAACAGCCCGAGTGTTGCTCCAGAGCTCCTCAACCAACACTTATGATGGGGCCACAAGGGGAATGAGGGGGTCAGGGAGGGGGAGGACACCATGGGTGTTTTTCCACCGCAACCCTTAGATCCGGATCTAAGAAGATCCGTATCTAAGGAATGGGCACATTCCTTAATCCAGATCTAGTTGATTCGGATTAAGGGAAGCACCCAATGTATTTCCACAGGAGGCGTAGCACCCCTGCTGTGGAAACACCTTTGCACCCATGTGGGGAATCCAGATCCACCCCCAAGGGGTCAGTCTGTCATGCCAGGTGTCTCTGGGGACAGGGAGATACGATCTCCAAAGTCCCAGCTTTGGAGTCATTTCGAAGTCCCTCCAAAGAGATCGCCAAGGACTTTGGAGAGGCTCTGGAGCTGTCAACGCGGTCCGTGGGCTATTAGCACAGACCGCGTGGACTCCCCTCCGAAGTCCCTCCGAAGAGACCAGCCGAGACCACGAAGCCGCTGCGGAGTCCCCCCAGAGCGCCCCAAAGCCTGCGCTGATCTCCCTAGAGAGACCGGCGGAGAGACTCCAATGTCTCTGCCGATTGCTTTGGAGGGACTTTGGAGTCTCGCCGCCGGTCTCTCCAAAGAGACCAGCGCAGACTTCGGAGGCGCTCCGAAAGGACTCCACAGCGGCCCCGAAGTCCCAGCCGATCTCTTCGGAGGGACCTCGGAGTCACTTCAGAATGATTTCGAAATGACTCCGAAATCACTCCAAAAGCAGGGACTTCGGGGCTCCCCCCCCCCATGGGTGCATCCCCTCCCCCTAGCCTCCTCTAGATTTGGATTTCCCCCACGGCAGTGGAAACAATCGGGTCCCAAATGGGTGCCATCGTGGAAATTGGGTGATCCGCCTCACACCCAAATGGGTCCTTAATGGGTGCAAAAATAGGTACCTTTTGACAGTCGAAAAACACTCCATATTAGTACCCTGTTTTGGAACCAAGTAGATTGCTGCGGATCAAGAACTAAGTACTGTATTTTCTGGCATATAAGACTACTTTTTAACCCAGGAAAATCTTCCCAAAAGTCAGGGGTCGTCTTATACCCCGGGGTCGTCTTCTTATAAGGCGAGTATATCCCAAACTCTATATTTTAACTGGAAAGTTGGGGGTTGTCTTATACACCCAGTTGTCTTATACGCCGGAAAAATACGGTAGATTGCTGAGGATCATATTTAAGTTGATAGCTCTGTGAATCAAAAAAATCTTGTATGGTCTTTCTGTGTATTCTCACCATCTCTTCTTCTACTTACCAGTTTGGTCTTTTATCATGCCCATTTTTGTATGAAGCATTCCCCCCAAAATGCTCAATTTTCTTGAAGAGATCTTTTGTCTTTCCTATTATTTTGTTTTCTTCTATTTCTTTGCACTGCTCATTTAAGAATATCTTCTTATCTTTCCTTGTTATTTTCTGGAAATCTGCATTCAGTTGAGTGTATGTTTCCCTTTCTCCCTTGCCTTTTACTGTCCTTTTCCGATGTTTAATCACGGGTTCCACAATCTCCCCTGGAACAAAGATTAAGTTGACAGGCCTGGCATTTCAAGGGACTCTTCCAGTCCTCAGCTATGGCAACTGAGCTTAATGACAAACTGCATAAATTTGCTATAAGGTCTCCAATCTTACTGGGAATTCTCTAATTACTGTTGGATGAATGTCATTCAGGCTTGGTGATTTGAGATTTTTGTCATCACTAAATCATAACACTTTTCTTACCACAATTGTTTGCTATGGTTTGCCATTTTCTGCTTTTAAAAAAACAGATACAGGTTTAGGAAAGACAGATGCAAGGCATCCATTCAGTTTCTCTGTATCTTTCTTCTCCTTTTTAGCACATCCTCGCCTTACTGTGGACCCAAGTCCACCCTGGACAACCTCCTGTCTCTAATTTATTTATTTATTTGTCCACCTTTGTAGTACTGGCAAATTCTCTCTCTGCCTGCATTATTTCTGCCAAAACTGCATTTCTTTCTTTTCTCCTCTAGATAGAGATTTGCTACACACCTTCCGCACTGATGACCCCATTAGGACCCCATTAGGAATGCGTTGTCCTCACAAGTGTTGGAGAGTTCTGGATTCAATGGGGTCTTTGGAGCCTTAAATCCAGATTAGCAATAGACCCCTTTAAGCAGGTCTTCAATCCGGTCTTGCCCATGAAGTCCAGATTCCAGAGTGTGCTTCTACATGCATGCTGGGCCAGTGGGGTCCAGGGGCAGGCCTGGAGGCTGCCATTTGCAGCGAGGTGGCTCCAGCTCCACCCCTCTATTCACTCTCTATGCAATTTGTATCCAGCTCTGTAGCTGCTACATAGGCAACTACGGAGCCATGTCTCTCTGGCACACCCACTGCAAATGGAAGTGACCCCTGATTGTTCTTCATATAAAGACTATAACAAAGAAAGGCTTTCATTCATGTCTGCTATATCTTTCCTTTTCCCAAAAACCAAGAATCTGAGTTCACCCATCTTAGCTCAGATACTCCTGACACTGTCATAAAAATACTGTACAAATCTTTTTCTGTAGTTTTTGGTCTTATGCCCTTCCCCCTGCTTTGCTTTACTTTCTTTGAGCTGTCCTTGTATCTGACTATGTTTCATCAACTGCTTCTAGATTTAAAATAAATCTAGAAGGGGTTGCAATGCCTTGGAAGGGACAGGTACGTAACTTGGGAGTACTCCTGGACTCTGCGCTAACACTTGAAGCTCAGATGGAGGCCGTGGCCAGGAATGCTAGGAATGCCTATGCCCAACTACATCTGGTACGTCAACTGAGGCCCTCCTGGTTGTCCCCCCGCCCTCAGTAGTGAAACAGGTGGGCACCCGGGAAAGGGCCTTCTCGGTAATAGCCCCCAGGCTATCGAATAGTCTCCCCTTTGAGATGTGCCATGCCCCTTCTCTGTATATATTCAGGAAGGAGGTGAAAACGCACCTCTTTGCCCTAGTCTTTGACTGATGTGAGGATGTGATTATACTTTCCTGCCCACGGCAGATACTATTTTAGTATTTTAATATGCTGAATCTTTTAAATGTTTTTATGTATATTATTAGTTTTAATATTGGTTTAATTTGGTTTTAATTTTGACAAAGTCCCACATCAAAGGCTACTGAGTAAACTCATTAGCCATGGAATAAAAGGACAGGTTCTGTCCTGGATTTGTGACTGGCTTAAGGGCAGAAAGCAGAGAGTAGTAATAAACGGCAAATTCTCAGGGTGGAAAGAAGTAAAAAGTGGGGTCCCTCAAGGCTCAGTACTGGAACCAATGCTTTTTAATTTATTCATCAATGATCTAGAACAGTGGTTCTCAACCTTCCTAATGCCGCGACCCCTTAATGGAGTTCCTCATGTTGTGGAGACCCCCAACCACAGGGGCGGAGCAGCTGGGAGATGGGAGGGAAAGGTGGTGGGAGACTCATCGCGACCCCACTGAAAGGGCAGTTTGACCCCCAAAGGTTCCCGACTCCCAGGTTGAGAACCACTGATCTAGAAGAAGGGGTACATAGTAAAATAGCCAAGTTTGCTGATGATACTAAATTATTTAGGGTAGTAAAATCTGAAAGAGATTGCCAAGAGCTCCAGAGGGATCTCTTAGCATTGGGTGAGTGGGCAACCAAGTGGCAAATGTGCTTTAATCTTAACAAGTGCAAAGTAATGCACATCGGGGCCAAGAATCCAAATTACGTCTATAAACTGATGGGGTCTGAGCTTTCTGCAACACACCAGGAAAGGGATCTCAGGGTTTTGGTGGACAGTTCAATGAAGGTGTCAACCCAGTGCGCGGCAGCAGCGAAAAAAGCAAATTCAATGCTGGGAATAATTAGGAAGGGAATAGAAAATAAGACAGCAAGTGTCATTTTGCCCCTTTATAAATCTATAGTGAGGCCACATTTGGAATGTTGTGTACAATTCTGGTCACCACACCTCAAAAAGGATATTGTGGAACTAGAGAAGGTGCAGAGAAGGGCAACCAGAATGATTAAGGGTCTGGAACACCTCCCTTATGAAACCAGGCTGCAACATCTAGGCCTCTTCAGTCTGGAGAGACGGCGTTTAAGAGGGGACCTGATTGAAGTATATAAAATTATGCACGGTATAGAAAAGGTGGATAGAGAAAATTTCTTTTCTCTATCGCACAATACTAGAACCAGGGGGCACTCTATGAAGCTGATGGGTAGGAGAGTAAGGTCTGACAGGGGGAAGTATTTCTTCACTCAGAAGGTCATCGGCTTATGGAATGTGCTGCCGGAAGAGGTGGTGACAGCTGCCAGTCTAGGTGGCTTTAAGGTAGGGTTAGACAAATTTATGGATGACAGATGTATCAATGGCTACTAGAATGAATGCCTAGGTGCCTAGGTGGGGTGGGGAGGAACTGGGGCGTTTCTAAGGCCATCTGCTGGGACTCGAGAGCAGGAGAAGGTTTGTCCTTGTCTCTGCTTGAGATGCCCATGAGTCTCCTTGCGCTGGGCAGAGACACATCCTCGACTGTGTGTGACAGGATGCTGGACTAGATGGGCTGTGGCCTGATCCAGCAAGGCTTCTCTTATGTTCTTATGTTCTTAAATCCAATTTTCAGGATTTGATTTGAACTGAATACCCAAAAATTCAATTAGATTTGAATCTTTAAAATTCGAATTAAACCTTTGGGTATGGGGCGGGATAGAAATGTAAATAAATAAATAAATAAATAATTTGATTTGAGTTAAAATTTGAATCTATCCATTTGAAATTTCAATTGAAATTTGCACTTACGAATGTTGACAACATTCATAGATGCCTGCACGCATCCTGTAGTTATCTTGTCTGCAACACATTTTTGACCCGTACTGATCCATACAAATGCGTACGGATGCAGGAAAGATGCAAATCTGCAAGTACATATCAAGCATGAACCTGTACAAATGCAAATATCCAGATAATTTGAACGAATAGATCCAAAATTCAAAATTCGTTCGAATCTTTACATTCAAATTTATGGGCTTTTAATTTGAATTTGAATGTCGAAATTTGGCCAGGTTCAATCGAATTTTGAATACCTTTGAATATTCATACCATCCTAGGATGGTAGACTTGTGCAACTGAAAACATCTCTGCACTCCTTCATAACATGGTGTCAAAACAGTTTACATATAACTCTTAAATAATATTAAAAACAAGATTTACTTGTGAGTGGATTTTGTCTGGAAACTTCAAAGTCCTTGCAAAAGAAAACAACAGCCCATTGGCTCTTTTCTGGTAATGCTGGATATCTGTGATGATTATTGTCATCTGGGACAACTGTTGAAAATATTTATTCAGAAATTGTAAGCTAACAAGAGCCTTGTCATGTTTGAGAATAAAGGCTGAAAGAAAAAGGGGAAATATTTAAGAAAACTAAAGCAGTTCAGGCATACTTCTAAACGAACTACAGAGTATTAATCTGACGAAGGATTGATTAAAAATGAAAATGCTGAACTGTTGTCCTCAGATAACTTGAACTTGTCTCCATGCCCATGATGGGAGACATTCAGGGTGTCTCTGTTTGGTCTAGTGGTTAGGGAGCCAGACTCTTATATGGGAATACCAGGTTCAATTCTGTCCTCCCCAGTGAAGTCAGCTGGGTGACCTTGGGCAAGTCACAGGTCTCTTCTGAGCTCTCACAGCCCCACCTACCTCACAGGGTGTCAGGTGTGGGGAGAAGAACATAAGGTTTGTCAGCCGCTTTGAGTCCCCTTAAATGAGTAAGAAAAGTGGGGTGGAAATGCCAACTCTCCTCGTCCTCGTCCTCTTCTTCTGTGTTGGCACCCTATTCACAACATTGCTGCCCTCAGGTGCCTCAGAAAGATGCCACACATTCCAGTGGGTGTTTGATGCCACCAAATGTGGACTCTTGACGCCTCAGCTGGTCCTCTGTGGTATCTGGGGGCCTGTGTGGAGACACATCCTCGACTGCAAAATGGCACATTTCTGCAGGATTCCTGTGCGCTCTATTTTGGTCTGGAGGGTAAAAGGAGGAGGCTTCCCCCCTTTTTGAAATGAACAATGCTTGATTGTTTAATGTGTGTCAAGCATGAGACTTGTTTTGGATGACATTGGAGTTTCCTGATGAATTGCGTGCTAGTTCTACCCTGAAATCTGGATATGTTTCAGGATATGACATCTCATAAATACAAGTATCAGTTGGGATGTAAAACAAAGCAAAACAAAACCCTACACTGTCTTTTACTCCCTTGTAACCTATAGCATTTTCATTAATGAATATTATTATGCCTCTGAAAGGTGGATTTGCCCAAGGGCAGCTGAGACACCATACCTCTCCTTCCTCCTGCTGTTCCTGAGGTTGCCAGCACATCACAGTTCAGAACCAAGAGATAAAGCTCTCATAGTAGGTGGTGGCTGGAGTGAGCTTCAACTTCCTTTGCCTTGTGGGAGAATGAAGCATTGGTTATTCTCTTTGAGGCCATTGCCTCCCTCTGACTAGAGCAAGGGGCAGCTGTCACAAGCATCCCAGCTCACCAGATACCCTTATAAAGGGATGCTGCTGTGTCCTGGCTTTGTGCAGCCAGACAGCAGAGAGGTGGCCCATATAGGGGGGTAAATCAGCACAGCAAGAATAGTTTCAAGGTCAGCAGGTTAATTCAGCCTGATGTTCCATGGGGTGCTAAGCAACCCACCATCATTCTTGTTGCTGTGTGAAGTTTAACAATGGCTTAGCTAAATCATATCAATTGGAAAACTGTACCGTCTGTACCATATGAATCAAACTCATGAACTTAGAGACTTTCTGCACTTGCTGATGTTAGAGGCACTACCCACACCTAGCACACTTCATTCACCAGCTCGGCCCAGTCTGGGGAGGTGTGTAGAAGGCATGCCTTTGTTTTCCGGGCTACCAGCATATCCATTTCAGTGGTGCACCAAACTGCACCACCAAAATGGGTTTCCTTTGTGTTCCAGTGCTGGGATCATTTATTCCTAGCCCTTTGGAGCCCACTTTGGGGCCGGTGAGATGGCTGGTCTGGACCAGTACCACTATGCAGACAAAGCTCTTTTGGACCACGTCTTGCCATGGTCCAAACCAGCTTCCTCACTGGCCCACATCCAGTGGTTTCAATCAGACGAGGTAAACTATTTATTTATTATTTATTTATTTACATTTATATCCCGCCCTATACCCTAGGGTCTCAGGGCAGGTAACAGCATATTTAAAAAACAAAAATACTTAAAATAAAACCATATATAAAAACAGTATAAGACAATAATATGTGCAGTGGGGAAAAACCGTGCCACATTTAGCCAAAGGCCATAGCAAGGAGGTGCATCTTTACCCCCTTCCTGAATGTGAGGAGACCTGACGCACCTCAAGGAGGAGGCTATTCCACAGCCTGGGGGCCATTACTGAGAAGGCCCTCTCTCTAGTGCCCATCAGTCTTACTAGAGAGGGTGGTGGAACAACGAGAAGGGCCTTCCCCCCAGATCTTAGGGCATGGGCAGGTTGGTATGGGAGGAGGCGTTCCTTCAGATATTTGGGGCCCAAGTCATTTAGGGCCTTATATGTTAAAGTTAACACCTTGAATTGGGCTCGGTAATGAATCGTCAGCCAGTGCAGCTCTTTTAAGACCAGTGTGATGTGCATCTGGCCTGATATCCCTGTAAGCAGTCTCACAGCTGCATTCTGCACTAGCTGTAGTTTCCGAACCGTCTTCAAGGGCAGCCCCATGTAGAGTGTGTTGCAATAGTCCAATCTAGAGGTTACCAGAGCATGCGTGACTGTGGCCAAGTTGTCTCTGTCCAATAAAGGCTTAAGCTGACGCACCAATCGTAGTTGGGAATAAGCACTTCTGGCCACGGCCTCCACCTGAGCTTCAAGCGTCAATGCCAAGTCCAGGAGTACCCCCAATTATACACCTGTCTCTTCCAGGGCATTGCAACCCCATCCAGGACAGGATATTTCCCAACTACACGGACCCGAGACCCTGTGACACACAGCACCTCTGTCTTGTCTGGATTCAGCTTCAACTAAAGAAACTATAACTTCCAAAGGCAGATTCAGCCTAAAAATCTGAAACCGGGAGTGACTCAAGTCTTCCTTTCCCTTTCCCTCTTCCCTCCCTTTCTTTTCTTCTTTCCTTGCCCGTGTTTCCTTGGAGCATCACACCCACACAGCAGGCCAGGCTATTCGGGCATGAGGATGCCCTTCAGAAGGTTGTTTTTGCAACATATGAATTGTTGGTAGTGCAAAAATGCTGCCACAGCCCATTCAAGCCATGGACTATTTGTTAATGGTCCACAGAACATGCAACTTGGTATACTGTAACAAAATATGTTCTGGCACTTTGTACATGCTCATAGATATATGGGATCATTTGCATTGGTCTTGGTAAATCTTAAGAACTTTACCCAGCAATCACAAAGAGAGAGAGAGAATACACCGTAATAGGGAATTTTACTAGTTAAGATGGCATTTAAATTGAAGAAATTTATTACAAAGTTTACTGATTCAAATGTTTTATTGACACAGACACCTAAGTGGTTTTAAAGATGCAGGAAATCAGAAGGAAGAGAGGGAGAGATTTATGAAAGGAAATTAAGATGTGGACCATTCACAAAAGCATGGGAAAGAAATAGGTGTGAGATGCTACATTTTCAGACCATCCCAGGAAGCAGGAGAAAGAGAAAGATACCTGGCCATTAGAATGATTCAAAACATTTGAATGTACAGATACGTATAAGCAGATACGAATGTATACTTATGTATCTGTATGCATCTCATACGTATCTGTACACATTTCTGTACGAAATGTGTGCAGATATGTATGAGACATACAAATGTTGTCGACATCTGTATCTTCAATTATGTTTTTAATTATTATTATTATCAATACAAAAACAAGAATACAAAAATAACAATAAAATACAAAACTGTGACTAACATGCATCTTCCCTACCAAAAAACCTGTTTTGGATTTTTCTTCTCTGTCTCCTCCTTCTTTAGTTGGTCCAAAGAAATAGTCTTATTATTTCTTCTCTCAAGAATTCTGGTGCTTGGGTAATGTAATAAGTCTTTCCAGTTATCCTCCACCGTAGATTGCAGTTTCAAATTTTGGCTTACAAATCTTAATTCCCTTACTTTTTCAAATCTGTATTGTTCCATTGGATATTTATACCTGTTTTCTATCGTCCATTTTGTACTATCCTTCCATCCCAATACTACTGTAGATTGTGCAGCATATATTCATATCTTCAGATTTGAATCTAACATTTGAATGAATAGATTCGAATGTATTTTGTTCGAATTGGATTGTGTTGCATTTGGATTCGGTTTTGACATTTGATTTGAATAGAATTTGAATGCAAACCCCCCTCCCCCCAAAACCCACATTTGTGCACATCCCTAGTCCATAGTGAGTGAAGCTGCTTGGAAGGTCAAGTATGTGAAAGTGAAGAGGTAAATTTCCCAGCAGTTCCCTGTGTCCATGTGTGTGTTCACGCGTGTGTGTAAGGATGCCTCCAGACACACTTAAAGCTCTGCCCTTCCTGCACAGCCACTTCCCTTCATGCCAATGGCGTGAGGGCAAGCCTAGCAGATAGTGCTCCGCTGCTATCTGGCCAGGGGACAGTCTGACATATGCAGAGCCACTTCTGGAATGAAATTGACTCCACATGGTGTTGATGGTCTGTGCTGGAGCATCACCCAATGTTCTCTCTAGGCCAGGTGTGAAAAGAAGAAGAGTTGGATTTTCTACCCTGCTTTTCTCACCTGTTTAAGGGGACTCAAAGCACCTGGCAAACCTTCTGTTCTTCTCCCCACAACAAACACCCTGTGAGGTAGGTGGGGCTGTGAGAGCTCAGAAGAGAGCTTTGACTAGCCCAGGGTCACCCAGCTGGCTCCATGCGGGAAGGCAGAATCAAACCTGGTATTCTCAGATAAGAGTCCAACTCCCTAACCACTAGACCAAAAGGCCCTCTGACATTCTTGAAGCAGGTAGGTGTCATTTACTTGGAAAAAGAGCTACATATTAAGTATCCTGGAAGAGGATGGGCTTGAAGTAGGGCTGACAAAATGGGATTAACATAATAAAAAGGAGAGTGACATGTCACCTTGTTGCTGAACACCTTGTCATTTCTTGGGTGGCTAGGAGGAGAAATCATTCTGAAAAGTTAAATTTTTAGCACCTAACATTCAATTAGGCCAGTTATACTAGCTGCCGTAGAACATGACTATCTTGGTCTGAAATGACAAATTGTTCCTAAACTCCTGACAGGCTAAAGTTCAGTTCATCAAAAATAGCAACAATTATTTAGTTAACAAACTTCTGCCCACATACCTGAGAGTTTGAGCCCTTCCGCATTTACCTGTGGTGTTCTGTCGTGAGGCAGGCCACCCTGTCCCACAGCCAACAAGCCATCCTCCTGAGATAGGTGGCCACTGGAGTGAAACAGGGCTGTTCACATTTGGTAGCTCTGTCCCACTCCATGCCCAGCTGCTGCCTTTCAACGCCCTTCAGAAACAAAGTCAGTAATGTCTTGTTCCAAGCCTTTGGAGTTACTGTCCAGGCCCTTCTTGGGTTAGTTCCACTTCGAGCAGTGTTTCCTGGACCACCACCAAAATGCCCACCCAATGGGGAATACTATCTGCATGCGTCTGTAGTCCAGTGTAGACCTCAGGCTTCATCCAATGCAATCAAAAGGAGACAAGGGGTTGGGGCCTGCCATGGTCCACATGGGCTTTATTCCTGAACCAGTCCCAGTGGAGAAAGGGCTTTTGTTTCATTGGACTAAATGAGAGTGTTCACCTTTTTTAGACTGTTCCAGCTTTGAATAAGGCATTCTGAGGTAGTTGTTGGGAGATTCAAAAACAAACAGAGTGTGTGTCCCCTGGATCAATCTATTACTTCCTGGATAGAGTGATAGCTCACACGCAAGCTGACCTGCTTAGGGATCCCCTAGAATTCTCCTCATAGGAAAAGGGAAATATTCACCCATCACAGTAGACAGAACACTTAGAATGGTCCAATTGTTCTTTCAACACAACCATTTTTTATTTCTGAATAATGGCAAGGATTTTCTTCATTGTAGTAAAAATCAAAAGGCACCTAAAAAGTTATATACCCCTTCATAATCTTTCTCCACCCCTGAATAAGTGTGCTGTTAATTTTATATGCATTGCTATGTGCTTTCTTTGTCTTTTGTGGCTTCATCAGCACAAAGGTTCCATTTTGGTCAAGTAGAAATATGTGCAATTCAAATGACAGAACTTCAGTAGTAGCTTTTTAAGGTGCTTAAGGAACTAGCAATGAAGACCCCATTAGGAACCCGATTGGTATGGATCAGTCTTGCATTTTCTGCACACAAGACCCCTTAAGGACCCCATTTGTCCACACTAGCACCAGCAAAATCCAGATTTAATGGGGTCTTTGGGCCCTGAAATCTGGATTAACGGTAGAGCCCTTTCATGGTGTCTTCAATCTGGTCTTCCACCATGAAGACTGGATCATGGGTCACATGGCGACTGGGACAGTGGCTCCAGGGGTGGGCTTAGCAGCCACTATTTACAGTAAGGCAGCTCTGGCTCTGCCCCTCAACACACACACTATGTCAGGTCCTTTGTAGCAGTCAATGAAGCTGAGCATGGGCTTTAAAGAGGTCCACAACAGGGCTAATGCTCATACTACAGACTATGAAAGGTGCACAAACAGCAAACCCTTGTAGGCCAAAATATGCTGCTGGAGCCTTTTTAGCAGTGCTCCAGGAAGCACCACTGGAAGCACCACTGGAATTGGCATGCTCCAGAAAAGGGCCCTCCTGGAAACTAGTTGGAGTCAGCCACGGGGGCCAGGTCAAAGGCGAACAGCTTTGGGGACATTCCACTGACTGGTGAGAGCTCTGGTCCACACTTAGCATGGGCTAGAATAGCCTACATAGTGTGGAAAAAGCCTATGTGCCAATATTTACTCTGATCTAGGACCATTTGCCAGTTGTTAAATGGTGTTTCTGACTCTTTGTGACTCCATGGGCCCTAGGACAACAATCATCATAAGTAACTTCAGAAAATGATGGGGCTGATTATGGCATTGGAGAAATCAGTACAATATTCAGGATGTTCATTCCTTCAGAAATGAACAGAAGATAGCTGTTAGATTTTTGGTTCATCATAGGGGTTTTTTGCTTAGAAAATATAGTGCTTTGATATGTGAAGCACTTTAGCATTGTGGGTGGAGGGACTGGTGTAACACAGTTTGCACAAATGACTGAAAGCACTCAGATGTTCTTTCAAGTTGGTGCCAAATTCCTTTTTGAAGCTGTTTTCATTTTGACTCTCCCACCCAAATGCTATTTGCATTTGCTTTAACATTTATGCAGAAATTCTTCTTTTATGTTTAGGAATCGTAGAGTATTACAGAGGTTTTTCAAAGAAGACACATTAGTATGCTACAATATAAAGTGGGAAAGTATCCCCTGCTCCCTTTGGTTTGGTAGGACCTTCTAATTTCCCAGCCAAAATCACTGAAAAGATATGTAATATCTTAGCAAGTCAAAGTAACTTATAGCCGGACATCTGGCTTACCCGTGAACTGAAATAACATTTTGAATGAACATTGGCCATTTTCAATATGTCAAGCAATGTTACTGGTTGTGCCTGGACTAGGAAAGTGCATGAATGGGTTTTTCTGCATTTGCATTTGAGTTGAATTGAATGTCAAAACATTCGATTTGATTCGAATGTTCAGAATCTGAATGCTAAAAACCCGATTCAAATCCAATACATTAATTTTTTTTGTTTGAATGTTAGATTCGAATTTGAAGATACGAATATTGACAACATTTGTATGTGTTATATGTATCTGTACACATTTTGTATGCATCCCATTTTATCCCGTAGGCATCCAGTTTTTGTTCCATGTTATAAATGCAAATGCATACAGATATGTATGATATTTGTACAGATACGTATCTGTACATTTGAATCATTTGAACAGATGTTTTGGAACATTTAAAGTTTGTTGGAATATTTAAATGTGAATGTGAAGACATTCTATTCAAATTCAAATGTCTACATTACATCAAATTGGATCAAATTTTGAATGTTTAGAACATTCCTGCACATCCATAGCCTGGACCAGGTAGGCTGTTTGGGTAGCTGCCATCTTTCCAGCTGATGACGGTGCCCTCAGAGGTGGCAAATTCAAATCTTTTTTTTTTACTTTCTCATTTGAATTTGCATTTACAAATGTTGACAACATTCGTAGATGCCTGTACTCATCTTCCCTGGGTCCGTGCACATCCATATGCATCCTGTAGTTATCCCATATACAACCCATTTTCATCCTGTACGCATCTGTACAAGTGCGTATGGATGCGGGACAGACGCGGATCTCCAAGTACGAATCATGTACAGACCCGTACACATAGGAATGTGCAAATAATTTGAACAAATAGATCTGAAATTCAAAATTCAAATTGAATCTTTAAATTCTAATTTTAAGAACATTCAATTCAAATTCAAATCTTGAAATTTGGGCGATTCAATCAAATTTCAAGTGCATTCAAACATTTGTGTACTGCAGTGAAGAGGGTGGTGCACTCAACTGGTCGGGATTTATAAAAGAGTCCATTCTCATGTGTCTGTTGTGCTGTTCCTTTCTGTTGTCTTGTTGAAAAGACTTTTGGATGGTGCATTCAGAAAAGAGCACATTATCAGGAAGACATTGTAATGCAACAGGAATAATCCCACCACTTGTCATCAGATGTAAAGGCAGGAATATCCCAGCGCTTGTTACCAGTTGTGTATTTTATATATACACTAAATGAGGTTATTCAATCCACTGCCACCAAGAAATAAATGCTGCCACCACCAATTTGTGAATTGGAACATTGCTATAATGCTTCCCTTTAGCATTGTTTTCTGTTTCGTGTAGCGTGTGTGTGAATCCCTAACAAGGATTCTGAATCAGAACTTCCCATTAAAAATAAATATTTCTTCCCTGCCCCTATAGGCTGAATAATAATGTAGCAAAATGGAGTTCAGTAACTCTAACCCTCCCCCACTGGTTCTCTCTCTAGCCAGTCAGGGATACTGTAGCATTAGACTGAGAAATCTGGGTTGCTTAGAATCCCATGACAACGGAATGAACCAACCAAAGTCCTTCTTTAATAAAAAGAAAGTATGTTTATTATTTACAGTTTAAGCTTTCAATCAGTTTCCTTTCAAAGTTGCAGTCCGTTACTTTGAATATCAGACTAATAAGTCTTTAACTTCCACATTTAGACCAATAACTCTCAAATGTCATGAATCAAACTTTCAATCTGTATAACATATGCTAGCTTGCCTTCATGTATCTTCAAAAACAGAATAAACCATGTAATAATAGACTCAGGACCCTAATTCTAGCTTCCTCAACTAAGAGCCCGTTTCTCCCCTTAACGACCAAAGGCAGAGAACACTAACAACTCCCTCAGGCTCCCTTAAATATGGGCCTGGCTGGCTAGCTTCACCCTGATTGGTTGAGACTCTGCCAGGAGTTTATTTCACACTCCCTCCTGGAGAGCTTGACTAGCCCCTCCCTTAAGCTACTTACCATTACTAAAAATCCACTTTGGTGACACTTTTGAATGTCTGGACATACAGTTTTCATCACACTTTGTATTTTAACAAAACTAATTTTTGAGGTTGAGGGGTCCTAGCGGGCACCACAGATATATATTATGGGAGTTACGCATGGTTGCATCCCAAATCTGAAACAGAATCATGAATGACTGAGATGGTGACTTGTTTAATCAACCATTCCAAATAGCCACATCAACTTCCCTTGGAGAAAAAAGAGGCGAAAGTAGATGGGTAGAAATGAGAAAAGAGAAAGTGATATCTGGTTACTTCCTGCTCCTCTTCCTGACTCTTTTCGGACTTTATGAAGATAGTTTTTCTCACTCTTAAATGCTCCATAAGTTATGCCTAATCTTTGGCCAACTTCATGGAGGTAACCAGCTTTTCAGGATGTTGGGTATTTTCTCACTCAAGTAACGTTTTAATATCAAGTCCAGCAAGGTAGTTAGTAGCACTCGGAGCCTAACAGGAGAAGGGTTGGTGGCATGAGCTTTCATAGACACATCTACTTCTTCAGATGCTAGGGGTCCCAATGGGCACGTCTCCTTCAGATGCTAGGGAGCCCAATGGGCATGTCTACTTCTTCAGATGCTAGGGGACCTAATGGACACGTCTACTTCTTCAGACGCTAGATGGGCCTCCTAGCATCTGAAGAAGTAGACGTGTCTACGAAAACTCATGCCACCAACCCTTCTCTTGTTAGTCTCCAAGTGCTACTAACTACCTTGCTGGACTTTTCAAATTAAACTAACACAGCTATTTCTCTGATTTTGTGATCAAGATCAACCTACGCTTAAGGTTTAATGACTTAAAAGGCATGGATGATCTAGTGATGAAAGTTGGAAGTTTGGGATGCTCTAAAAGAGGGATGTGGACAAATGCTGAATTCTCCATTTGCTTTGCAGCGAAGTGAATGGGGAGGCAGCTCACATTCATGTGAATGGAGTCTCCATGAATGTGGGAAGCTCTGCCTTCACTGAGTACCTTCATTGAAGGTTTGTAGCAAAAGAAAGGGCTCCTCACACCCATGGTTCTGCGACTGCTTGGAACAAGACCCAGCTGAGTCCCAACTTGAGCAGCTGTGGCTGCACAGCAGTGATTGAGTGGCCCTCCTTCCTGGACGTGCCAAGGCCCCAGGAAAAAGGGCTGCTCATAGCTGCACTGCTTGGGACAGGAGCTGAGTCTTGACTCAAGCAGCTTATTTGCACAGAACCACCACGGTTGGGGAAGTGCGCAGCTCAGCCATTTGCAGCTTCTTTGCCCAGAGTCACCACAGCTGGGGGAAATGTCATAGTCTCTTGGGATGGGAGCTGACTCACAACTTGAGTGGCTGCGGAGGCATCTATCTGCTTCTTCTGGGGGCACTCCAGGGGGGTGGCCACTGACTGCTTCCAATAGCTTCGCTTCATGTGTAAGGCTGGCCTATAAAAGCAGGCCCTTTTGCCTTTGTGTGCAAAGACCCAAACCTCAGCATTCATTCACACATGAATGCAAAGGTGATGAAGATCTTCAGCACATGCCTACTCTAAAATAAATATTGCATGCTAGACATTCTAGATGAAGAGTGCAATTAATTAAACTGTTGCTTGCAGCAAAAAAACATAGAGTCTCTTGTGGCACCTTAAAGACCAACAAATTTATGCATTTTAACAAGTAGGTGCTTGTTGGTGTGAGCTCTTGCCATGATAAATTTGCTTGACTCTCAAGGCTATAAAAAACCTCTGTTGATATATTTATATACAGTTTACAATCTCTCCAACTCATCCCTCTCTCCATATCTTAATATATCAAATAATCTTGTATTTTCCCATGGAGATGATAAATCTGTGGAGGTGAAGGAAATGACACGGTTTCTGAAAAATGGTTGGTGAAGATACAGGCACAGTTTCTCCTAAGCTCTTTCTTTTGCTCACGCTGTCAGAAGCTGGATGTGCTAAGAAGTAACAGGGAAGGGAAGTATATTCTAGAAAATGTCCTCTGGAAGGTGATTGAACTGGTATCTGAGTTATGACTAATTTATTCAAGATTCAGATTTTTGGGGGGAAGGGAAGTCACATCACCCTTCACAAATAATACTCGGAATCCCTGTGATGCCAGAGGGATACTTCACTTCATTTCAATTGTTAAATTCTAATGGTGCATTTACATGGCTGTCTTTAGGAAAATCTTGTAAAATAGGTTTTCTGGAGCTGGTCTTAGCTCACCTAAAAATATAAGTTGCTGGACAACTCAGTATTTGCTGTGAGCCTGGATGGTAAGATTTTGCACACCAAAGTTTGCATCTCTCCGGCCAGGTGTTACATTCCAATATCAAAAAAGTGGGATAGAATCTGAAAATGCATGACACACCTGTGTCAATTTACCATACAGAACAAAACAGTCTTTATTGATTAGGCAGTTGACCGTATCAGATTGGCACCACGGGATGGCATTCAGCACCCCAGAAGTGCATTTTCTTAAGCAAAAGAAACAATGAAGTTGAGAAAAGTCAAAGGATGGTTCCTAAATGTTGGCAGCATCTGGGCACATGCTGGATGTGCAACAGCCATTGTCATGGCAATTCCCCTGGCCTGGCCATCTGCTTTTCAAGTACTGATGGGTTAGTATGGGGCTTTACTAACACTTGGACGTGCAAATGGATGCTGTAGCACCTCAACCCATTGGGTTCTGGAGTGTGGAGGCATGCCATTCACATGCCTCCATGATCCAAGATACTGGACCTCACCCAGGAATAGACTTCATTAATGAGGTCTACAGGTAAACCAGGCTAGGACATCATTTTGGGTAGTGTAGCACAGTCCATGCTCCATCATGTGTGGACAGAGTGTGCTAAGAGGGGGCAAGGCCTCTCTAATCCTGCACCGGCATGTGAAAGGTAGGACATGGCCTCTGTCACCTAGTGCTTGGGGAAAAAATTTCAAATTCATGAACCATTCTAGTAAACTTTTGCTAAAGATGTTGTCAAGAATAGAGTGATACATGAAGAAAGGAGTATCTAAAGAAGCCCTTCATTTAAGGAAGTCTGCCAGTGATTCATGACTATGTTGTTCAGATGGATTGCAGAGCTTCCGGCTCTTGTGTAAAAGCCTGCCTGCTCCCCCTTTTGCCTCACTCCTGACATTCCGTGCTGCCCTGATCTATCAATCTCACAGAAAACACCAATATAAGAAGGGGAAGTGATAATTAATCTTCTACTGCCTTGTTAACATGAGAAATAAGCTGTGCTATGGTGGGGGGAGAAGCGGTGAACAAAAACTGCTGCCAAAGGACTCCATGATCTCCAGGAACAGCTTTATATAGAGGGTGGCATTTGAATTCCCCATCCCACTGAAGTCAGGGTATGATGGTATCCAATTGCTGACTGCAAGGGGAGGGGGTTCTGTGGAGGGGAAGAGAGAGAGGAGGGGTTCCTCCCCTGCCAGGCACAGCAAAAACCCAGACCTCACTGCTGATTAAAAAAAAAACCTGATTTAAAACGGGAACCTGGCCTTCAAGTCTGTGCCTTTTGCTTTGTCCTAAGAATTACACTGTACTGGTTGACTGACTCCTAATAACTGACCATTAGGGATGAATGTATGCAAAGGGAATTCCTACAATGCATCGTCTACTTCCTGTGTAGCCTTCCCTTTCAGCCGTCTTCCACTTCAGCTTCAGCTTCTAGTCCGTGAATAAGAAAAAAGATGCCGATTCTTTGTACAAATTGCCACCCACTAATCTCTTATCAAATTGGCTAATTTGTCCATTTCTGCAAATTCCATCACCTTAATTATCCATTTCTGTAATGTTGTGATAATTTCTATTTTCCACCTCTGAACATGTATAACAATAATAATAAAGTTGGTTTTTCTACCCCACTTTTCTCGCCCATTTAAGGGGACTCAAAGCGGCTGACAAAGCTTCTGTTCTTCTCCCCAGAACAGAACACCCTGTGAGGTAGGTGGGGCCGTGAGAGCTCAGAAGAGAGTGTGAGTAGCCTTGTTCTGTTTCAGGAACCATCTGAGCCAGGTTGGGATGGATCGCCTGTTCTTACAGCGGGTGCTTCATCCTGCTCTGGAGTAGCAAAGATCAGTTCAAAGGGAAGGGAAGGACAATGATGTGACCTACAGATTTTTTTTTTATCCCGAGTTCTTCCTCTATAAGCGCTACTCGGTATTTAAAAATCAAAGTGGAAGAACCATGTTTTCTAGTCATCCAGATTATGTTTAAGCCATGTTTCAATGTACTGTTTTCATGTTGCTATGCTGGTTTGCTTGTTTTATAAAAGAAAGGGGGGAGAATTGACCGTTTTTCTATTTTTGGATTGCATGTGCTGATTATGCAGCAGCTAATAGATGGTAAGCCACCTGACAAAGAATACAGTGGCATTTTAACATCAATACTTCCCACCGGAGACATTATACCTTCAAGAGATTGGAGGGAGGGAGGGAACGCATAATGGCATGCCAGGCAGGATGTCACTTACACTCGATTGGCCGCAATTGTCAGGGTTCACTTCCATTAAGCTTCATGTCAGTTCAGTAACTGTACATGTGGGGCTGTGTGAGGCATTCTACCACTGCTGACTGCCTGGGGCTAGCCCACAGAACCAATCTTGTCTTTGGTTTTCCCAGAAAGCCTTGCTGAGAATTAGTTGCATATGTTGGCCAGCCGAACCATTTGAGGCAGGCAATTACAACTGGCCTTTCACCAGCCACTTAACGTTTTGTTTAGGGGCAGAAAAGAAGAAGAGGAAGAACGGGACGAAACTTCACCTCAAAGACTCGACCTCCACTGATGGACGTAAGGCAGGCGTGGGATGAGGGAAATGGCCCTCCAGCTCAGAATCGAAATATTGTTTTAAAATTAGCGTCTCATTTAAACACTTTTTGTTACACTGTAAAAGAAAGTCCTTTGTTTTTCTTTACAGGTTAAAATTATTTAAAAACCTTCATTCTAAGGGTGATTAGAAAAAAAGAAGAAGAGTTGGCTCTTCTACCCTGAAGAACCTTCTGTTCTTCTCCCCATGACAGACACCCTGTGAGGTAGGCGGGGCTGTGAGGGCTCAGAAGAGAGCTGTGACTAGCCCAAGGTCACCCAGCTGGCTTCACGGGGGAGGGCAGAATCAAACCCGGTGCTCCCAGATAAGAGTTCAGCTCCCTAACCACTAGACCAAGCTGGCTCACAGAATACATTGCAAGCAAAGCAGGGATTTTTGAAAACAAAAGCTGCAATATTATACAGGAACCTATAATGAATAGTGCCACAAAATAATCTTCATAGTTGGTTGGTGGAATTCTTACCTGTTTTGATCGTTTCTCTTTCATTTTCAAGAAGTTTTACCTGCAGATTTTCATCTGGTCCAGATCGTAAACTGAATTCAACTGCATTTTGAATGAAAAAGCAGCAACTAAAGCGATACCTTTATAGATTCACATCCATATTTCAGTTTGATTATTAGAAGTTACGGCAGGATCCATGAAGCGTTCTAGTGATGCCATAGGTGCAATTGATGGGTGCAAGGTCAGCATAGGGAATACAGCTTGGTATAAGCACTGTTAACAGAGCTTTAGTGGTAAAATGGGGGGAAACACGCTGAAAACACTTTCTCCTGTTCTTCCATCCCCTCCACTATCACAAGAGTACATCTGCATATTCTGGCACACAGAGGACGTGGCCAGCTTAAAGGGGCCCTTCCTGTATTCGAGAAGTCAGTCCTGGCCCAACGCTGTGACTTAAGCACTGCTCAGAGTAGCTCTTGGGGTTCAGACAGCTTGCTCTCTGCTTTGTAGTGATGTGCACACATGTTTTTTGTCATCCCATTCCATGTGAATCAAATACCTGAAAATCTGATTCAATTTGAATCTTTTAAATTTGAATTTAACAAGATTTGATTTGTATTTACCAAATTCGCACCTATTTGTTTGATTTTTTTATTCGAATCTGCACATACGAATGTCGACAACATTTGTAAGTGCAGTTACGCATCTTCCCCACATCTGTACACATCTGTGCACATCCGTACATGTCCATATGCATCCATAGTTATTCCCATATGCAACCTGTTTTCATCCCGTACAAATGCGTACAAATGCGTACGGATGCGGGAAAGACGCGCATCATTGACGAACCTGTACACATAGGAATGTCCGGATAATTCAAATGAATAGATCTGAAATTCAATTCAAATGTTTACATTCAAATTTCAGGACATTCTATTTGAGTGCAAATGTCGAAATTTGGCACATTCGATCAGATTTCGAATGCCTGTGAATATTCGTGCACGTCCCTAGTGCTTTGTGCTGAGCACTATGAGAGGGATCACTATTGTGTGGATCACACTCACGTTCAAAAGCATTCAGTGTTTGGTGCTATGAATCACTGCTAAAGTTTCTTATCCTGGAAGAGCAGTAGTGAAGTCTTAAATGCCTGACTTAGTTTTGTAGCAAGGAAGGATTAATTGTAAAATAGTTTGGGCTCTCTTAGAAATAAATAAATAAGAAAGATACTGTCCTACCAAATGTTCTAAGAGAAAGAAAAAAGCATAGCTAAGCTATGCTATGCCATCAAGGAAAGCCCATAGCAACAACTTCCGCTTGGTTTAACTGTGTGACAGCGCTATTTAGGAAAAATAAATAGTGGCAGTGGTCACAGAAATGACAAGTTGCTCTCTAGTTGGCTAACCAGACATTTGTGTCCCCCAGGGGTTTAGCATACTTGTCCCTCCATTGCCAATCTGTTAAAGCTACTGATGCTTCACTGCATGAGGTCAGGAATCAGAATTTCTCACATTCCAGCCAAGGAGACCAGCAAGACTTACCTTCTTTAAAGTGAAGAATGAATACATTAGGTGGAGATTTGGTTAGAATGATAGTAGATGTCCATAGTTTCTTCGCACATACACCTGCATGATGTTTTAGGGAATATTTCTGCACAACAGAATTTCTTTCTTGAAAACAAATTGAAATCGAAGGATTACCTGCCCAATGATTTGGAGGTGACATAGCATTCAAAGTGCATTTCAGAGCATATAAGGTAGCAGATGACACATCCGACTGGAAACAATGAGAGCTGGATCAACTTTGTTCACTATAGTTAACTGCAGCCAGTTCCATGTCCTGGAGTTCTTGTAAGCATAAACAAGAATATATCCCTGCCACCCCCCTGAATGCTATTTCTGAGTTTGCTGAAAGAAATATGGACAGATACATGGTTTGTAGAAAGGAAAATAGAATTAATGCCTTACATGCATCATCTCAGTAGCCCTGTTCAATGTGCCAACATTATTACCCCAAACTGCTAGTGAATGGCAGTGGCTGAGAGAATAACAGGTTGCCTGAGGCTACCAAGTGGTCCCATGACTTGAACAAGGGATTTCCCAAGGCGCAGCACTCTTCCTGACAATGCTTATAAAGTGGATGGCAATGCAAGGCAAAGCAAAACAAAGCAACACACGCTGACCGCGGCTTATTACGGCATGCATATTCAAGAGCTAGAAGTTGCGCCCTGAGACCTATCAATGCTAGGATGACTATGTGCATATTTTTATCGCTCGTATACAAAAAGGTGTGCAATACAAAAACTCAGAGATTAATATCCTACGGCCATAGAACTTAACCCAAAGAACAAAGTCTTTCTTAATGAAAACTGGAGTAAACTTTGAAATTATAAATATATAATTAACACTGAACAGTAGGTTACACATTGTTAAATCAGCATTCCTCCCTCTTTCCTCTCCAGAGTAAAAGATGTCAGATTATGACAGGAGAGTGGCTATGGGGTTTCGTTTTGCTAGACTTGGTCAAATCCCAGCCCAACCAGACATTTGTTGGGTGGCCGTGGGCAAGTATCTCAGTTTCAAAACCTTCCCTGTCAAGTTGCAATCTTGTTCGCTTGCATTTCAGAATTTATTGTGATACACAGGACTTTTAATAGTTTGAGCACAGAGGATTTAAAAGAAATCAGATGGTTTCTTATTGCAGAAATGTGGTCTATCTTATTCCATGTCAGAGACTAAAAAGTACTTAACAGGGAAGTGCACAAATGGGTGGGGTGTCTTGTTTTTTTTGTTTTTTTGAATGTGTTTCATATTGAATCAAATGCAAGAAAATTCATATAATTTTGACTAGATCCCCTCTGCATGTAGTGGGATTCAAATTCGATACAAATGTTCAATTCAATACGAATCCCATAGGAATCTGATACAAACACATACAAATCCCATAGGAATCCATGTGAAGCTTCATATGAATGTATCGAAACATTTGAGTCAAATTTGAACGTCAGTCTTCAAATGTGCCAACATTCGATTTGATTGTCCAAATTCGGCCAAATTCATATGAATTTTGAAGTTATGAATATTCATGCAAAGGCATTTCCGCACTGAATCGCGTTCGAAACCGAACGCGTTCAGGCGGAAAGCTTAAGCCAGCTTCGGGCGCTTTCCCCGTTCACACACAGACGCGCCAGAACGCGTGTAAACGCGTTCCGGAGCGTCTGGGTGCGAATGGTCAAAGCGCCCGAAGCTGGCTTAGCCGGCAAACGCCGGCCAGGGGCGCGCCGGCAGCCGCGGAGGCAGATCGACAATCAGCTGTTTGATTGTTCGCGCGGCGAACGCTTCTTCTCCCGAACGCCTGCGGGCGGCTCGTCCGCGTTGGAACGCGTGTAGAGCACTTCGAAGTGCTCTACATTTCGAACGCGGAAAAGGCAGCTGCGGACACGTCGGGACGCAAGCCGCGCGTGGCCAATGCGGATGACGTGTCCGCAGCTGCCTTTTTCGCGTTCCGTTTTCCCCCGTGCGAAAACGTCTCAAATCTCTAGTACTTAAGGATTTTTGTTTTGTTTTGTTTTTCCAGTTCAAGAACTGGGACATTTTAAAGAAAGGAACATTTCTGAAAGTTGCCCGGTAAGCTATTTTTATCAAGTTTCTTGCTGGATTTTATGATTAAATATTCACTATAAAAATGAATATTCAAGTTCTATTTTTCTGTAGAATTTAAGCCTAGCTGCTCTTGTTAATAAAATATGTCAAAAGCTGTTGAGAAAATATTGTCATTTACTCCTATCGTGTTTTTCCTTAGCATTTTTTCAATAGTGAAATTGGGTGACTGAGTGTCTTTTAGGGCCATTCTGCACTGGTCAGTGTTCAGACCAGCAAACATACTAGGAGCCACTCTGCTGTGTGCCAGGGTAGAACCACTCGTAGGCCCTTTCTGCACGGGGCCTTGATCCTGATCAGAGACTGCCGTAGTCATCTTCTGGTATTCATTGATCTCTGTGATAATTCAACTCTGTGAGGTCCCACCTTTAATAGGAATGCTCTGTCTGCGTTAGACAAAGCGTAATCCCAATCAAGGAGACCCTGACTGCAATCACTTCTTTGTGACCACATGACTAGCAGGAAGCCAGAATGCAGTTCAGAGGCACATCTCTGTGTTCAGGACTACTGGGGGAGTAATTTCAGTGACACACCATAGCAAGGCATCACAGGAATTTTAAAATGCCAAAAATAATCACTTCCAGGAAAACTGAATGGAGGTGTAATGAGGAACAGGTGCCTACCAACACTAACAACTAGGTTTACCCCAATTAAAGATGGATGACAAGCTTCTGTTATCTTTGTTGTTCTTGATATCATTACTACCACACATTACTTCAGGACTAGGCCAAACTCAGTAGCAATGGAAATCCACCATAGCTGTTCCATTCCACACAACTGACCTTCCCTCCAGGGCACCAGCCACACCTGCCATCAATTAGCCTGGATCCCATTGTTTGTACTTTGTGACTGGTTCACAAGGACAGGACTGAAACACAGCAGTTGCTGAAGGTAGTGTGACTACTTCTGTGGAAGGATTTCATAAATGACCTTTGGAAGCTTGCGTAAGCTTCAAAGATGAGGGTGTGGCATTTTCTTTGTTCCAGGTACAGAAGCATGGAAAGGTTGGATTGGTTGTAGAAGAAGGATAAGAAGAGTTGGCTTTTCTACCCCACTTTTCTCACCCATTTAAAGGGACTCAAAGGGGCTGACAAAGCTTCTATTCTTCTCCCCACAACAGACACCCTGTGAGGTGGATGGGGCTGTGAGAGCTCAGAAGAGAGCTGTGACTGGCCCAGGGTCACCCAGCTGGCTTCATGGGCAAGGGCGGAGTCGAACCCAGGATTCCCAGAGTCCAGCTCCCTAACCACTATACCAAATTGTAGGTCTCTTCAAGGGGCCTATCTGCATTTACCTCTGTTCTGGATTTTGGTTGTCTTCTGGATCTGCACACTGGAGTGAACTAGAGGGGCACTACCCCCCTCTAGCCATTGCTGATCTGCTCTGTCTGCATGAGACTTGGAATTCTGTGATGTTTGTTGAACAGTTTGCCTTGGATTCTGTTATTTTTGAGATTCTTATCTAGTACTTCTTTTCTCACCCTTTTATTGAGTATAAGGCTCCTAAAGGATTCTAGATGACAGTGGTAGATGTAATGGTCATCATCATTGCATCTTACAATTCCAATCTATTTTAGTTCAGTGGCTTGCAAAATTACATTGCTTATTCTTGACATCTCTTCTTGACCACATCCAGCTTTGCTTGGCCAATGGATCTTACATCCCAGGTTCCTATGCAACATGGTTCTTTACACTATCCTACTTTCCTTTCACCACAAGGTGAAACAGCTGTGCGTCCCTTTGCCTTTAGCTCAGTTGCTTCATATTATTATTGTTATTTCTGGAGCTACAGTACTTGCAGTTGTTTTCCTGCAATGTATTGGACACCTTCCAACCTGGGGGGCAAAAAATATTCACCATGTTTGCAATTCATACAAATTTGTATGAATTTGCACATTTGCAGACGAGTCGAAAGGGGTTTCCTGTCCCCAGTTGTGCCCCCTTACCTGTAAATCCAGGTGCTGCCACCATTACCCCCTCCTTCGAGACTCAACTAGGCCTTCTAGAGGTGTGTGTGCAGGTTTAAAGGATGCCCCCACCCAGGAATTGTGGGAAATCTCACACAATTTTGCAAGGTTTCCTGTGGTTCCCAGATGGAGGTAGCCTCTCCATCTCCACGTGCATCTCCAGAAGGCCTTGTTGGGCCTCAGAGAAGTGCACCATGGCAGTGGAGGCTGCAATGGAGATGGTTGAGTGGGTGGGGTGGGAAAGAAGGGATGGGGGGTGTGATGCCCGCTAGGACCCCTCAATCCCAAAAGTATGTTTTTTAAGTTTAAAATGCAAAGTGTGGCGAACACGGTAAGTCCAGATGCTTAAAAGTGTCGCCAAAGTGTATTTTCACAAGGGTAAGTAGCCTAAGGAAGGGGCTAGTTGAGCACTCCAAGGGGAGGGGTTGAATTTGCATCCAGGCGGAGCTCAGCCAATAAGAGCGAAGCTAGCCAGCCAGGCCCATATTTAAGGGGGCCTGAGGGAACAATTTCTGTTCTCTGCCTTGGATCGTTAATCCTGGAGGGAGGATAACGAAGGGGAGAAACGGGCTCTTAGCTGAGGAGGCTAAAGTTAGGGTCCTGAGTCTTTTAGTATATGAATGCTAAGCTTGTGAAGTTATTTAAAAGGAAAGCTAACAAATTCTGAACTGATTGAAGTTTTATTCTTGAACTTGTAGAGTCTTTTGACTTAGTGTAAAAGTGAAAGGCTGAACTGCTTGACAGCAAAAGTAACCACGTGTAACTAACTGTGAGAAGAAGCTGACTTTAAACTTCAACTGTATTCAATAAACACATGTTCTTGTTGTTTCAAAGAAGCTTCGTCGAGTTCTGTTTATAAAGGGAGCCAAATAGGGCCAGAGTTCTAAACAGTAACTGTATCCCACCCACTGCTGGAGATTGGCAGAGTGGGGGCAGGGTGCTGTCTGCTGCAGCATCAGAAGGGAGGCAACATTATTATCAAGCCAAAGAGTAGAGAAAAGGAAATGGAAGGTGCGCCTCTTGGAAGGAAATAACAGAGTTTGATTCACAAGTAAACACAACGCTACCACACTACCAAATAAAGATAAATATATATATGAAATAGATAAGGGTGGAGAGGCGGCCTTTACAGGGGGTTCCCGTCATACATGAATATTTGTGGGAGGTGTCACAAGAAGCCAAATATTCCCCCCATGAAATGGGCTTCATGCACATCCCTACCAGTGTTATAGCTTTTGGCCTTTTGATGCTGTCCATAGGGTTTTCTTGGAGTGGTTTGCTATCTTCTTTTCCAATGAATCACCTTTTGTCAGAACTCTACGCTACGGCCTGCCTCTCTTGAGTGGCGCCCCACAGTATAACTCATAAGTTCCTTGAGCTACACAGACCCTTCCATCATTACAGGGCGGTGATCCATAAACAGAAGAAGTACAATTAGCTACAGCCCAAATTGTCAGTCAAACAGAAATAAGCAACTCTGCTTATAGAAAGGGGAGGCAAAAATCATTGCAACTTCATTTATATCCATGTGCTTTCAGAGAGAAGTTTTCATTAAGCCAAAGTGAAACCTTGATCACAGGAGCAGGGAGACACTGGCAGGATCTACATAAGAAGTGGAGTAGTATGGTTTCACGTGAACAGAATGGTGCTACAGTTGGCTTCAAAACTGACATTGGGGATAATGATTTGAAGAGCTATGAGGGTTTTTTAAAGCACTCCACAATTAAAGTGTCATAGCAGTGATCATGGTGGCAGCATGGTGGGGAAGGAGCATGGCATCAATGCACGTGCTGCAATCTTCCCTCAAAGTGAATACTCACCAAGGGGAAATCACACTGCCAACTGTGTTATCTGTTAAATAACATTGAAACAAATACCCTGTGGTAGGGGTGTGCACAAATGGGATTTTTGTTGTTGTTGTTCAATTTGTATTGAATCAAATGCAAGAAAATTCATATTCATTCAAATAGATCCCCTTTGAATCTGGTAGGATTCAATACAAATGTTCAACATGAATTTGATTCGAATTCCCAAATACGAATTGCATATGAATCCCCTACATGTCCCATATGAATTCCCCACATATCCAATATGTATTCCTTACAAATCCACCCTTAACTCATCAAATCCACCCTGAATTCACTTTGAATCTGCTCTCAATTCACTTTGAATCCATTCTGGATCTGCTGTAGATGTGGCTGGTGCAGCCACTTTCCCACCTCCCAGGTTCACGAATGTAACAAAGCTTCGTGTGAATGTTCTGAAGCATTTGATTCAAATCTGAATGTTAATCTTCAAATGTACCAACATTTTATTCAAATTTGATGAACGTCCAAATTTGCATGAATTCATGCAAATTTTGAATGTCATGAATATTCATGCACATCCCTACCCTGTGATGTTAAAGATTCTTGATAGTAAGCATGATAGTTCTAGTTCTATCTCTGGTAAATTCCAAAAAGTGGTCCTGAAAGGAGTTTATTTCTCTCCTTGGGAACTCATATGGAGTTCCAAAGGATCAACCTTATCCTCCATGCTTTTCATTATGTACAAAAGACTACTGGCAAACATCATCAGAAGATCTGGAGTGAGGTGTCACCTGTATGCAGATGACACCCATCTCTGCATCTCAATTCCATCAGGGTCAGGTGATGATGTTCAGGTCCTGGGCAGTTGCCTGGTGGGAGTGAAGGGTTGAATGAGGTCCAATAGATTACGATTTATTATGAGTTCTGGGTACTTAAATGAATTAGAGGAGCCAACTTCCTTTTCTTGATGGGGTTATACTCCCCAAGAAAAATCTGGTGTGACACACTTGACAACACTAGACTCCTGCTCTCAGCTTTAGTAGTAACAAAAGTGATTTATTCAGCTCAAGTACAAACCAGGACAACTTACTTTTGACCAGAGTCTCTCTCAGACCAGACTGCTTACATTTATATTTACCTAACAATAACAAAATAGCCAATTTGCTGTACATCCTTCAAATATCCAGTCTTCTTCCCTAAAAATAGTTTCTCCTGTGAGTACCCAATGCAATTGTATACAAGAGTTGTGCCATGCTTGACATCAGGTTTGGAGATTGGGTGTGTTACTGGTTCCTCATCTACCACTTGAGGTTCAAGTGACTACAATGGCCAAAAGTGTCTATGCAGAGCTTAGATTATGTACATGCCATTGAAGACAGCCCAGGAGTTTTAACTAGTTCTACATGCAGCAGCTAGACTTGGATAACTGGTCATGTCCATATAGCTCCTTAAAGAGGTGTGCTAGATGTAATTTTTCTGTTGGGGTCAATTGAAAGTTTTAACATTGATATTCAAAACCCTATATGAACTGGGTCCCAAATATTAACTTGGTTTTCAAATATTTGATGGGGCATCTCTATTCATGCATTTTTTATCTTACTTTCTACTTGAAGGTCTCAGGCCAGGTTACAACCATAAGGACAAAATATAAAATGAAGAGACGATGAACCTGACAACCACTTCAAATTTTACAGTGAAGCACTCCTAGTGGTTCCATTAGCTCATGAAATTGCCTCTGGAGAGAAGGCTTTCTTTGTGGTGGTTCCTCCAGAGGTACATCAGTCACACTGCATAAATGCTTTCTGGTGATTCCTATTATTTTTTTTTTAAAGCAATTTTATGGGATCTTCCTTTGTTTCCTTTTCTTTTTAAAATTTTTAACATCTTTCTTTTAAATAGGTTTTTAATGCTTTTAATGTATTTTAGTGCTCCACAGCTATATGGCCGGGGTATGGTCCAGCACATGCAATGGAAGTGATTGCACACAGTGCATATGCCCCATGCTGGGGTATCTCTGGACCTAGTGTAAAAAGGGCCTTAGATAAGACTGGAGGACTTTAGTTTGGGTCTTACTTTTATCTGTAAGGGTTCCCTTGGGTAAGTACCTAACCCCAAGGATTGTGTCACAAACTAATTTTAAAATTTGAGGAAACTATGATATGCTGTGGTCTCATTCTTTGGGGAGGGGGGATGTCAGAATTTTGACAGCGTGTATTCAAATACCTGCCCTGACTTGTGACCTGCATTTGCATCTCACAGACAATAAAAGTAAAAATTAGCAACTGAGTTCAGAAATCGAGAGTGTTTTGATAAACTCTTATTGTGGATAAGTGAAATTGCTAAGCGGAAGCTGTTATGGTGGTCCAAGGGAGATGATAGACAGTTCAGCACATTGCTTAAATAGCTGGGAGCAAAGCCAATTAAAGTGAGATTCTCTTGCTCTAAACACCACATTAAAATCCCCATAAACAAACTGACAAACCCAGAAGAGTTCATGGGAGTTCTATGGTGTGGAATTTTCAGTTTTGAACTTCTGAAAACTGCTAATTTCCTTTGAGACATGCATGGCAACATGACATGCAGCAAAACACTTTCTCAAACAATGGACCTGATAGCAGGAAAAAGTCAGGCTGTAACAACAGGAAGTTCACAATTCTAGTTGTTCCCAATGACAGCTCTTGCTCGGTTAGGTTTACATCATTATCTAAATAAGGAAACAAGGAAGTTTGTGCACTTACCTCTCCTGGCTCTGCCCAGCAGGGCCAGGCTAGGCTAGAGAACAAGCCATCCACATTTGGGTGGCTATTCTGAGATAGACTCCACACTGACCCCTCTAAAGGGGCCCCTCTCTGCATCCACCAATGGCTAGGAACTTAAGTTCCAAGCATTGGAACAACTGGGGAACCACTTTAGGGTTGCACTGTTGTGTGCTTCTGAAATTAGTTTCCTCGATAAACCAGCAGCCTCCTGGACTAGTCTACTCACAAGTAAGACTGTGGTAGTCTAAGGAACCCATTCTGGGCTATGCTCCATCCAACATGGGCAAAGTGTGTTGGGGGGGGGGGAGGGCATGGCTTTCCTGATCTGCACTAGAGTGTGGAAAGGGGATGCCCACAAGCAGGCCATGCTGCACCCTGGAACAGGACACCAGTAAATGCAGAAAGGCCCAAGAAGTGTCTTGATAGATCAGAACAATGTCCTCCTGTCTGACTGAAGATGGACTGTTTGAAAACCAACAGGATAATTTCATAGTATTTATCATGTTTCCTGGAGTTTGGTTTTCAGGCTTATTACTTCCAATTCTGGAGAAAGTAGACAATTATCATATTAGCCACTGGAAATATTGTTCCATCATTAAAATGTCTAACTCTTTTTAAAATTAATTTAAGTAGATTACTACATCCTTAGGTAGCATATTCCATAGTTATGAGCCCTGTGGCACACACACACAACCCAGCCAAGGTGGATCTCTTTCCCCTCTCTGGGTCTGGCAATCATTTGAAATGAATCAAATGCCCGCTTATTATAATCCTCATTGCTGGCCAAGCCTCTCTCTGGCCCTGAGCCAAAGAGCACACCACTTCTCCGGCCTTCCGTTTAAAGATACAAGCGGAGAGCGTCTCTAACGCCAGGCACAGCACCCTCTATCTCTCTCGCTTTCTCTCTCGCTTTCCCTGTTCTTAAAGCTACAGGCTCCCTTTACCCTGGTGAACCTCAAAGATTATAATAAATATTGCAGGCAAATGTTCTTCTTGAAATTATGAAGAATAATCCTAATTGTTTTCACAACAGTTGCTTTTGTTAGAATGAATGAATGAATGAATGAATGAATGAATGAATGAATGAATGAATGAATGAATGAATAAGAGAACAAGGCTAGTATGAACAATCAAGTTCAAATGAGTGAATTTGTTTCAGATCACACACAGCTTTATCAACCTAATCCCCTAGGCTGCTTAAGAATTCTTCCCCTGGCTCATCCTAGCCTAGGAATTCTGGAACTGTGAGAGTAATCTTTCCTCAGGTACAGAAAGGTTTCATCCAGACCTGCCTCCTTGAGAAAACCCAAGCACAGAACCCCCTTTCTTCTCTGGAAGTGCTTTTTATACCTCCTGCCTGGCACTAGCCAACGCCTGATTGGCTGTACCTGTGGGCATTTCTCCCCCCCCCCCTTTAGCATGCTAATCAAAGAGTTCCAGCCCACTGTTTTCCTGTTCCTAATACTTACTATGTAAAAGCCCTACATCAATAAATACATTTGAATGCAACACAAATAATTTACAATAAATATGTTTAAAAATAGACATGGGCATCACAAGCTCCATGAATAAATAGTTAATCTATCCTTCCTGAATCTTTATTCCTCAGAGTTTTGGAACTGAATTTTGAAAGAAATTACTCTTCTTATTAACTTTCTATCCCCTGTATGGACTTTCATGAGCTACTCTATCATATTTCCTCTTTACCTGTCCGCCCCCTTTTTTTAAAGGCCAAAATGCTGCTATTTAGAGCAGACATTGGCTGCTGCTGTCAGTGGAACTCTAACAACCATAGAGTTCTTCTTAAACCAGCAAGATGTGTCCCCATACCTGTCCCCATCCCAGCGATGCAAACATTGCAACCATTTCCTATTTTTGAAGACTCTCAGCTGGATGGGCTGCTTTAAACTATGGGCACTTAGGCATACATGAGTAGTGCTGGCGTCACTGGAAGTATAGACATAACTACTGGTAGGATGTTTACATGCTCTAGGGATGTGCACGAATGCATTTTTTGCATTCAAATTCAATTTGAATCGAAATTCAAAAGTCCGTATTTTTAAAAATCCAATTCAGATCCAGATTATCTGGGTCAGTATTTTCAAAAATCTGATACAAATGGAATGATACGAATGTCAGGAGCATTCGTATCCAATTTTCAAATATGTTCGCATTCTGTTTTTTCGCGTTTGAATTCCGTTTGCATCCCGTATTATATGCGCAAAAAGACCCGATATTTGGATGCAGCATATGATGTCGAATTCATTTGAATCATTTGAAAATCTGTATTGGATTTTTAAAAATCCATATTCGATCCGAATTCAGAAATTTGGATTTTTGAAAATCCAATTCAAATTAAAATGTCAACATTTGTTGGGTTTTCAAATATCCATGCACATCCCTAACACATGACGCTTGCTAGTTGGATGTGAGAGTGTAAGGGCTTCACACTCATCCATTCAAATATTAGCTTTGTTATTCATTCCATCATATAAAAGTTACTCTGTCCCTTTGATTATTTTGGTTTCTCTTTTCTGAACCTCCAATACTCTTTTTGAGATATGGCAACTAGGGATGTCCACAAATCTTCCAAACATTTGAAATTCGACTGAATTCAATCGAATTCAGACACTCTAATTTGAACTGAATGTTTCAAAATTCAAATTTAACATTCAAATTAATGTTCTAATCTTTTGAATCAATTGTAAGAATGATCCGGACATTCATATATGTACGGATACATAGGCATTACATACGTATCCGTATGCATCTTATTTGTATCTGTACGCATTTGTATGGATACATATGGGACAAAAACGAGATACATACAGGATAAAAACGGAATGTGTACAAATGTGTATGGATGCATATGGACACATTTGAATGTTGTCGACATTCGTATCTTCAAATACAAATTGAAAATTCATACAAATAGATTTGAATGTATTCTATTTGAATCGAATGAGAATACATTTGAATTTTAAACATTCGAATCAGTTTGAATCTTCAGATAGTCAATTCGAATCTAATCAAATCTCAAAAATTTGATCCACATATTCAAAACTGTTCACCTATTCCAAGAACAGCTGCAGCTTCACATATGAAAATGCCTCAACAGTAAGAGCAATGATCTCCAGTCAAGATGTGCTTTTTTGCACAACCACCGTGATTTTCAGATCCTGCTGGTAGCTATAAACCAGGAGGGAATATCTACTACAGGGGTTCTTTTGTGTCTGGCAGGGAGAATGTGAATGCTCTCCCTGCTGGACAGCTCTGGGATGGCCGGGGATGGCTTGGGCCGGGTGTGGAGCACAATTTTGTGCTCCACACTCTGGACAAATTAGGCCAGCCCTAAGATGGGACATGACAGTTCCAGACAGAACCGCCTGGCTGGCAGAGCAAATGCTCTGTCCCAGGGCTGGCCTAACTGTGTCCAATGGCCTAGTGCAGATAGGCCTCAGGTCTCTCATCAAAGTTTGTGTGTTCAAACAGCTCCCAATGGAAGTGTGTTTGATTGTTATAGTTCTAAAAAGGCATTAAATTTGGACAGGACCCACTTCTGGGGGGTTTGCCTACTCAAGAATGAATAGTGAAAATTGTACATAAAACTGAGATATGTAGACATTTCACTGGGAATTCTGGGAAAGATGAGCTAATGGGAGAGAATTTCCACCCGCATCATCATCATCATCATCATCATCATCATCATCAGTTTATTTCTACAGCGCTGTCCATGTACTCATTATTTCTAACATTTCTCTTATTGCAAACTGTACTGCATTTATACACTGACCCTTTAATTTGACAATTCCCTATTTTGATAGGAACTGATATCTGTGTATATGAGAAAGAAAAAGCATCTGCTGGTGTTATTTCTAGCAGAAAATTTAAAAGGAGAAGGAACTGTGGGGAAGAAGTAGTCAAGCATGGTATCTTGAAAACTGTGTAGCTCCAGGAACCTACAGAATGAAGTGAGTGGTCACAGTCTAATTGCACAAAAGCCTTGACCATTACATGTCCGGACTCTGAAGTATCTTTGGAAGTCTGGGATCATTAGTATTGGTTCACTGGTTTAGCCTTGGAGGTTCCTGATGAAGGGGACATAACGTGAGATTAGTCTGAAACTAATGGGGGACAATGCACATCTGTAGGCTCTGATGTGGCTAATCCAGGGCCTGCTGAGGATAGACTATTGGAGCAGGGGAATAGTTTTGAAGCCACTGACAGACAGAAGGTGAGGATTAGGAGGACCTCTTGAATTTGAAATATTTATTTAGTCTTCATTGGAACCAGTTGTGCATAGAAAGTGGGGCAAAGGAAAGAACTTCCTTGCTTTTAAAATGTTATGCATTGTTTTAATGTGAGATATTTAGAGTCCCAGATGGCTGTCAGTATGCAAAAGGGAAGGAAATAATTTTTGAACAATTATTTGAATTATTAAAAGAGCAGTGTCTTCAAAGATATTTATAAAGGAAGGAAGGAAGGAAGGAAGGAAGGAAGGAAGGAAGGAAGGAAGGAAGGAAGGAAGGAAGGAAGGAAGGGCACTATAACGAAAGGTACAATTTTTCAATGATCAAAGATAATATGTTGATTGTGCCACATACAAAATGTCTCCTGAAGCAAAAAAGTATAATATTTGAGCTCAAAGGTAGGTTTAAGTTTGCTAATTCTTTCGATTAGCCTGTTTTCTTTGTATTCAGTATTTGTGGTATGTCACAAAGAACAGGAAAACTCTTTTGGAAGATTATTTTTCCTATGGCAGGAAGATTTAATGGCAACACAGGTTTGTTTTATTTGCTTTATGAATTATCAAGAACTATAAACTGGCATATCTTGAACTAGAATAGAACCTTGCCCAAGAAAAGCAGAAAACCTTAAAACCTTAAAAATGACCTCTTAGAGCATAGCCAGACCAGAATGAACAGACCTCATCTTAATCTAATCATGAACATAGGTTTAGTATATTGCTATATGTATGAAAAAGATCCTTCTTCAAGCCCCAAATAACTTGTACCAAGTTTTATGCAACTTAACTAAAGGCCTTTTCACACTTACCAGACTAGTATGGTATAAGAATAGACCACTGTGGGTGCCATCCATCCTTCAAGTGCTGATAAATTCCCATCCTGGGCCATCAGCTCTTGAAGTCTGATCAGACAGGGCAGGGTAGGAGAGATTGCCATGGCCATGACTGAAGTAAAATTTGGTGTGTGTTCTGACATTGCCGTGGCAATTTAGATGCTGCGTGTGACTGCACAGCCACGGTTGGGCCACCACACCCACTCACCATGCTGGGCCACACTCATCTAGTTGCTGTACACCACTGAGGAGCCTACAGCCACTCCCAGTGACCTGCAGTGACTGGTGTGTGGACTATGTCTCATCAAGAGATAAGTGTGGACAGGCCCTACATTAACCTTCATGGATAGTGCTTTTGAAAAAATGAATTCTCAGTTTAAGGAATTATTTAACAAACCATAAGATCTAATTATGATAAGGTGAAATGAGGTTAGGGTAATTTTTGTGAGTATCTCTGGATTTTGTGGAAAATGTTTGGCCTCATGTTCTTTGGTAGTGTCACAAGAATCTAGAGTAGGGATGCGCACAAATGTATTTTTGACATTCTAATCTGAGTAGATTTGAATGCCATAAAATCTGATTCGATTCGGATATTTAAGTTTCAAATGTTTTAAAATCCGATTTGAATACGTAACATCCGAATCCGTACGTTCAAATGTTGGATTTGTATTTAAAGATACTAATGCTGACAACCTTTGTATCTGTTATAGGTATCTGTGTGCATACTGGAAAAAACCATATGCATCCTGTATTATCCAGTATGCATCCCGTTTTAATCCCACATTTTAAGCGCAAGATATGGATAATTTTTGGGCAGATTCGTATATGATAGATATGAACCTACACATTTGAAAATTTGTATTCAAGTTCGAATGTCAAATTCGGATTTTTGAAAATCAGATTTGAGTTCGAGTGTTGGAATTCGTCAGATTCAAACATCCCTAATCTAGAGTAGATAAACACTTAGATCAAAGCTAGCAGTTTCACCATGCCCCAGGAAGGAATTTGCAGAACAGGAAAAACGCAGAAAAGAGCAACCAGCATGATGAAGGACCTCCCTTATAAAATCAGGCTGTAACCATCTAGGCTTCTTCAGTCGTAAAAGACAGCATTTAAGAGGTGACTTGAATTAAATATATGCAATCATGCATGGTGTGGAGAAGGTGGGAACTCGATGCAAGGGAGTTGGCACTAAAAAGGGGAAACATTGTTTTACCTAGTGGGTCATTGGTCTATGGAACTGACTACCACAAGATGACAACAACTAAACTGGGTAGCTTTAAGAAAAGTTTAGACGAATTCATGGAAGACAGGGGTATCAGTGGCTACTTGGATTGATGCCTAGATACCACCACCAGGTTGGAAGGTCAGGCAAGATGGCTCTAAAGGCCATTTGCAGGAAGTTGAGAGCAGATGGAGGTTTTGCCCTCATCTTCTCATTGAGAATGCTGAGAAGCAGTTGGTGGGCCATTGTGTGAGACAAGATACTGGACTGAATGAGCTGTGGCCTCTTCTTTTGCTCTTATGTAAATTGTCTGCATGCACTGAAAAGATTACCTAGTTTATTCTGAGCTTGAGGTGGGCCTGAACAACTTGTTTTACTATTGAATCCATGCACGAATACTTGTCTTTCTATTCTGAAACATTCTTTTCCTAGACATTTATCAAAGAAGTTCAGTGCTTTCTGAAAATGCCTTATTTGAATCAGCATGTAATCAACAGATAATGACCACCTCTAAGTAAACTTAATCAGTTTTTGCATAAAGGGCAGGGAGTTGGACAGATCATTTTGTGGGCATTCTCTGGAGTGGCCTTCCACTTTGTGTTTGAGAAGCCTCCACGGTGGCATATTACTGACACTTTTTGAAAGTATACATTTTCACTCACATCTTTTCCTGTTGTTACCACTTGTTGACAGCCCAGGCAATGGCTGTGTTTTCACTTTTATCAGAGGAGATGCCTGGAGGTGGGCGCCTTGCTTTCTGCATCAAAGGACACTTCCAAGTCTCCATTTTGGTGTGGGAAGGTGCCTGCATTGTGATGCCCAGGAGTTCCATCGCCTCCAGATGCCTACAGGCACTGTGCAGATCTTGCCTTAAATACACCCTATGTACCTTTGAGAATTTGATAGGATAAATAAAAGCAAGAAATGTGCAGGGTTCCTTCTATATAAAAGTCTTTAGGCTTATCTTGGGATGTGATCACACAGAACAGTTTTTGGGTGTTCGTTGATTGTTGAGCACCTATCTGCAGAATCACTAAAAATAAGTGCATCACACACATTTAAAAATAAATAAGCCTGTTTCCTCCTCCACTTAACACCACACGCCCTTGCCTTCTAATTGGATTGGCTGCTGCCAGCCCAATTTTCTATGGACGTGATTGGTCAGCTGCAGGAGCAGGTTCCTATTGTCTAAAAAAACATGGAGCTCCGTCTCCTTGTCCCAAACTGCAACTCTCCCCAAGACAAGAATCATTTAGTGGCATCAGCAAAAGGGGCACACAGTGTTTGTCCCATTGGTCTCAATTTCGCCCTGGAGCATCCCAAAATACCTGTGTGATCACAGCCTTAGAGTACATATCACAGAAGAACACTTCCAAATAGACATGCATGGGATTGCACTATTAATCATCTATGTCATCTGTGTAAGAGATATCAAACAGCAGACACAAGTAAGTTTGAGCACCTTCTTTATAGTGTTAGAAGTAAACCTCAAGGTTTTCTTTGTTTTCTTTGCATTCTTTTCTCTTTCTGGCTTCAGCATCTTTTTTTTTTTTAATCCCTTTCATCTTTTCAACATTGTGGGAAGAGACTATCAAGAAACGACTTTTCCTGCTTGGTGCTCCCTTCCTTTCTTTTGCTGAGCTGAGCTGACTCCTAATAACTCAAAGATCTCTTTCTATCTCAACTCACACTTTCTTTCTCTGCAAAGTCAATGCCAATTAGTGAACTGGAAATAGATTGCAGTTCAGAGGGCACAGGCCAGCCTAGGAAAGTTCCAGTTATTGCTCAGCAAGTGATCTGCGGCTTGACCTTTGAGCAAGTCGTCTTAAAGTTCAAGGCTACCAGTCACTTGCTGAGCTATAACTCGGAGCTCTCTCTGCTTTCTCTTTTTCATCTCTTTCTATCCTTGTTGGGATGTGCAAATTTTTCTGGGGCAGACTTCAGAATAAATTGCCAGCTGCAGACTTTGCAAAATCCTACCTACAAGCCACTGCAAGAAATTGTTACTCAATGAAGAAAATTAGACTCAAAAGTTTCATTATTGGGGTCTTCCTCTAAATTGTCTAAAACAGGATCTGCATAGCACACCTATGATGCCATGTAGGATCTGCTGGCGCTGTTCCCTGATGGCTGAATTATTTTGCTGGAAGGGTGCAGGTCCACAAGGACCAAGCACCAACATATTGTATCTGCTGGAGAGGTGTGAATGCAGAGGGCAGTAAGCACTGCTTGGTCCACTGTCACCACCACTGCGATCCGTACTGTGTCTTTGGACACAGGGAATGGTCGATAGGTTCATTTACTGGCTTCAAAGAACCTCAGCTGTGATGCGAGCACAGCTAGGAGCAGCCACAGAGGTGCAGAGACACCATGTTGCCACCTGAGTGCAGTTCCTAGTGGTGTTTTAGTTAGAGTGCCACCAGGAAGAGCCCAGTGCAATCCTGCCTGTGGTGACTCAGCCCATCCCATCCCTCCTCGTCCTCCGCAGAGCAACACAGGGGAAGTGAGTGAGCTGCTGAGCATCCAGGTTGCCTACCAGCTCTGGTGGGGCTGTGTGCGAACAGTTTCCCCCCCATGGGTGTCCTGCTTTATATATCTGTGTATCAGACTCCCTTAAAGCAGCAAACTGACTCAGTTGTAAAACACTTATAGCTTATTGTTATAAAAGGAAAAATAAAGAAGCAAGTTCACAGTTCGACTTAAATGTTCTTCAGTTGCTTGAAAAGAAAGTTATTGTAATTAATAAACTGTTCCGCTCCCTTCACTAAGCCCCACTGTAAGCCAACAGTCCCTGGTAAGTTACACAGTAAGCACAAACAGATCTTAGTCCTTCCCTCTCAGTAAGATAAGTTCCCAAAATAATAAAGATAGCCTTGCAGCAGTCTCAATCTGCCTCCCCAGGCTCTGCTCCACTCTGTTTCCAAGAGGAGAGACCCACATACGCACACGCACACATGCCTTAACTTGTGCGTCCCGATCTCCCTCTTCACGAGAGGAGAGACCTTCTTCCTCTCTTCTCCTCTCTGCCTGAGAGGAGAGGTCTAACACATGCTGGTTTGGAGCAATGCTCCCCGATCCCTCTTCTGGCCAAGACGAGAGACGAAAAACAAGACGAGCCACTGCTTTTTATAGTCCATGATTTGGCGATTCTCATTGGTCCAATTTTGGCGGGCTGGCATGGCTTTTCTGATGCTCTGCCTCTGCTTTCACTCTTGGAGCTCAGAAAGCTCACGAAATGGTTGCCCTGTCACTCCCGACCTGGCATGAATACCACACTACCTAATATGTTCCCCTGCTCATTGAAATGGTCTTTAGATTGGTCATTACTAGAGGGCATCACAAGAGGACCAAACTACTTTTCTGCCAGGTCCCAGCAGTTCTCATCAATCCCTCTTTAAAAAATGGGCATGTCTACTTCTTCAGATGCTAGGGGGCCCAATGGGCATGTCTACTTCTTCAGTGCTAGGGGGGGCAATGGGCACGTCTACTTCTTCAGATGCTAGGGGGGGCAATGGGCACGTCTACTTCTTCAGATGCTAGGGGGCCCTATGGACATGTCTACTTCTTCAGATGCTAGGGGGGACAATGGGCACGTCTACTTCTTCAGATGCTAGGGGGCCCAATGGGTATGTCTACTTATTCAGATGCTAGGGGGCCCTATGGACATGTTTACTTCTACTTCTACTACTACATGTGAAGAAGTAGGCGTGTCTACGAAAGCTCATGCCACCAACCCTTCTCCTGTTAGTCTCCAAGTGCTACTAACTGCCTTGCTGGACTTTTTGAATTAGACTAACATGGCTATTTCTCTGATGATGATGATGATGATGATGATGAGGGGGAGGAGGATTTGTTGAATGCAGATTGGTCAAATATGCCTGAGCCCTCTGTCCTTTATCTTGGTTTTATATTAAATATGAAGTTACTGTGTGAAACTCTTCCCAGTTTGGGGGATGTCCAGGAAAGTTGAGAGTGCTCTACCTTCATAAAGCATTAAATAGAACTAATGGTGGAGCATGCCTCAGCAGTAGATGTGTTCAGGAAGCGTGTGTGGACACCACAGCTGCTGGGATTTGTGCCATCCTGAATTGCAATGGTTTGGGCAGAGCTGAGTAAGGCTGTGGCTTTTGTGTACTGTCTCATCATGTGTCTCCTGATTTATTACTGGCAATGGACTTTGAAGATCTCCTCTTCTTTGGTGAGACTGGAGAGAGAAGTTTTCACCTTTCTCCCTGTACTTGTTCAAATGAATGAATGAATGAATAAGCTTTATTGATTAGTTGCCTGACCATATCAAATTTCAAGTGTACAAAGATTAAATTATAAAACCATACAAGAATAAAATCACAAGGTACAGGAATAAAACAGAGTCTGTGTATACACAGTATCATCATTACTTATCCTCATCACTCCTGTTCGAGTAATCCAAAGTCCTTCACCTGCCAGGTATGGTTTTGTCTGTGACACTGTATGAAAACACTCTCAGGTCCACAATCAACAAACATAACCTCTGCTTATACTTATCTCAAAGACTAGAGAAAATCACAGTCTTAGGGGGAAACTATGAATGTCAAACCAAGCTATACAAACTATCTCCACAATAGTGATCTCAAGTCTGTTGAGACATGTATCCTGGGTGAGCCCAGAACTGAGTGTCCAGGCTGTTCCACATAACATGCCACACATTTATGCAAGCACAACGTGGCAAGATGTAGACAAAATTTGGGATACACAACAACAGGTAACACTGTGCAAGCTCAATATAACAGCTTCTTTCATGGGTCTGAAAAGACTAACACTGAACCTTACTCAAGATTATTCAGAATAGAACAGACAGCTATGTTAGGTTTGCTTCTTAAAAATCAAGAAGGAGTCCAATAGCTCAAGTACAGAAGAACTCCTGACTTTGACTAGAGGATAAGTGTGCAAGCAGTTTGAATAAGGGATGTGTTTTCAAATTACTCAGTTTTCAAACATTAGGTCTTTTCAGTAGCCACTTCCTTCTCAACTAGTAAGTTCTGCCCATTGCTGGGACTTCCCACAAGTCAGGTAACAGTGCCAAAGGGAGTCAGCTCTGTCAGGTAAAGCCTCTGACAGTTCCTGGCCTCTGCTGTCATTCGTAGAAGCACAAACTGCAGTTTGTCGGCACATCTTACTTTGAATACACTTTGAAAAACATATTGCCATCCTTTGAGCCATTTGCTCTGCGAAAATGCCATTTTCAGGGAGAAAATGTGTTTGTTTTTGTTTGGAGGAGTGTCTCCATTCATATGCAGGTACGTTCTTGGGCTGGAAGGTAAAATATTATGTTAAACCATCACCCTCCCATCACCCCATGCCCCCCTACTTTAAAAAGTTGTCAACATTTCATGGCACTTATTGTTTCTGAGTTTCATTTGCAATCTCTTACTGACTCATTTATAGTGTCTTATAAAAGAAGGTAGGTTGTGCCTAGCAAAGAGATCCCTGAACACATTTGCATAATTTAAAAAAACAAAACTCCATCATGCTGACTAATGTCAGCTTTAAATAGACTCTCCTAGGATATGCTAGACATATTCCCTATTGCCGTCCCCTCAGGCAAAAACCTAAGAACATCAAGGCGCTCCATTCTCTGCCCTGCAGGTCAATTGACTAAGGCTGAAATCCCATGCAGTCGAGCACAATGGGATTTCCAGGTAAACAATTGTAGGGGCAAATTATAAAAAGACTAAATGAAAAGAAAAAAAAAAGTTCCATGGTAATGGGGTTTCAGACATGGCCCCGTTAAATATGTCTGTATCACCATGTCAACTAGTCTTTTGAAAGATTCTTTCTAAAAGATTGACCCAATGGACCCTCAGCAGCAGTATGTAGAGCACCATGGTGACAGCAGAAGCAGAGGGAGAAGGGTCCAATTCAAAACCTCCCTCCAATTTCCTCAAACTACATTTTGATCCAGAGCTCAGATGGAGGCTCCCAAATGGACCTTGGCCCTGTGTTTCCTGCTGTCCTGATCCTGGTAGCTCCTCGTGATGGTGGTAGGATGCTATGATCACAGGGCGGATGCCTCCCTGTTCGTCAAGTTTCACCATCACGAGGAGCTACCAGGATCAGGACAGCAAGAAAAATGGGGCCAAGGTCCATTTAGGAGCCTCCATCTGTAGCTGTGTTCTACACCCTGTTCCACTCCCACCAAAAGCCATGACTTTTTGACCTTCTGGAGGTTTGATAAGACAGGCTGTTCATTTTATGCCTGGGTTTATGCTGGAGTTACAAATATAACAACAATATCATTTTAATTTAGATCTCATGTGTGTGTGTGTGTGTGTGTGTGTCCAATCAGAACCTCCAAGGAGTCATTTAAAGAAGAAACAACCACCCCACAAATGATACTGGGTTCAAGGGATCATTTCTGTGATCCACACAAAGAGACCCTATTTCCATGAGAACGTGTATCCTGTCTGTAGTCACAAGCCCAATGAAGAATAGCTCGGATCTGCTATTTTCTTTTGTGATTTTCCATTGTAATATGTAGCTTTCAAGTCTAATACGTTCGGCAGAAAAACCTTCCTCCTGACCTCGCTTTTAAAGCTGAAGCAAGAGGCGATATCTGACCAATTAGGATTGAGATGCAAGCCAGATGCAAATGTACCGTCTCTTCATCTTTTTATAGAAGTTAAAGCCATTTCCCTTCATGTTTAAATGGATCCTTAACCACTTGGAGATTAAGTGGAGATTTGAAAGGGGGGAAAGGGGGAAAAACTTTAAAAGGTGTTAACTTTATCATGTGGCATAAAAGGGAAGATATTAAATAAGCCACTAGTACTTCTTGGGAGCTTTTTTAGTTTAGTTTTATACTTTTGAGATAAAAAGATAATGCAAAAATATGTACAAAGTACCTTTTAGAAACTTTGGAAAAGGTCAAGGAGAAAATAGCTATATTTCAAAAGCTGAACTTTTCAAGGATTTCCTCTGATTTCTCTAAAACAAGATAGCCTCATCTTCCTCTTAATAGTTCTTCAATGCCTTTTTGGTAGCCAAAATCTTTGTTCTTTTATTTTTTTTAAGCAGCTTTGTAACAGAAGAACTAAAAATTAATTATGGCTATGGAACTTTTTACACAGAAGAGTTTAAAAAGCACAGACGTAAAGAAGGGAAAAAGATGAGGGCCCATTTATCTTATATTGACAGGACTAGCTTCAAAAGATGACCTTGAATCATAATCATCCTAATGAGCTCAAAATATTTCACTTTAACAAGTGAAACTATAATCAAATCAGTTTCTGAAAGCTCTGCTAATGAGCGTTTCCTTTGATGCAAACATGGTTAACCGTCTTAGTCTGCAGGAGAGCTCGGCTGCTTATAAGAGGCCAGCCCGCGACAACTCATTAGCTGACCTGCGGAGAGACTCATTTGAATGCTTTTGATAAAAATTTCAAGGCTTTCTTTTTACAACTTAAATTACATTTTGTGCACTTTTATAAATACTGTGATGCCCCTCCCCCAAAATTGGGGGGAGATGGGAAGACTTCAAAGTTATGAGCAAAGTTTGTTTACAACATTTAACACGGGACACAGCAGAATATCTAAAAGGGAGGGAGAAGTTGGTTATCATCATCATTACCATCATCATCATCATCCTTATTAGCATTATACATAACACAACAGTAACACAGAGCAAACAAGATATTTACGCTGGTTTTGGTTATTATTATTATTATTATTATTATTATTATTATTATTATTATTATTATTATTATTATTATTATTATTATTATTATTATTATTATTACTGCTGTGTCCTTGCAAACACAATGAACAAACCAAATATAAATAACTCAAGGTCCTCTTTATTCAGATAATCTTGCAAGTATGCAGCTTTACTCCAATAGCAGCAATGCCCAACTCATACAAACACGCTATATATACAACTCCCACAGACATCATTTCCCCAATTAGGTATGGATGCTCCATTGGCTCAATACACAACAACAACAACAATTATTATTGTTATTATTATTATTAGTAGTAGTAGCAGCAGCAGCAGCAGCAACAGTAGTAATATTGTTTCTTCTTCTTGGCCCCCTTTCTTAGCAGGAAAAAGAATGTATCAAACCTATTCAGTTAATAATTGTCTCACTCGTGTGCCTATATCCCATGTTCCCTTTTCTTTCTTTTGCTCCATTATGCAAGAATACCTAACTTTACAACATCTAACCCTGAGCTATACTTAAAAGCTGTTCTTTCTTATTGGATGCTCCTTGATCAATTCTCCGATAAAGTGCAATTCTTTCCACTACTGTAAACTCAGCTGATAGCACAAATGGGTTTACTATTGCACCTTTTTCCCTCAAGAGTTTCTTTATTAGGTGTATGTTATCTCCTGTTCTGCTAGATGTCGAAAACCCTGTCTTCCACAGTACTGCTGATTTGCTGTCAAAGGCGTGTTTTCGCGGAAGGATTCTTCATGTGTTTTAAGTTTCAGTCACAGTCAGATCTTGATTTCTTCAGACATTTTCTTTCTTTCTTTTTTTACATTAAAGCTTTTCCTCCCCTGCTACAGACATTTGAGAAGCATCCTTTCCCTCTTCCTGCTTCTATGTTGTGTCAGTGTCTTCTCCTCACCACCTGTATTCTGTAAGATGAATGTACCTGTGAGTGCAACATCTAGCTATTTAGTCTACTCCCTTTAGTCAAAACTGTGGAATAGAAGTGAGCATGACACCTTGGGTCCCTTCCTTTTCTTCTTTTCAAAGTGACAGCCAATGAGAAATGGAGGCAATTTCTGGGAACTGTTCCTTTCTCCTGCAAGCCATCAACATGGTTTGACTTGGGCCTTTAACACTCAAGGATGGGTCTCTTACATGTAAGTTAAAGGGCCTTTGCTGACAGCAGAACGAAGTGACGTTGCTCAGAGAGACGCTAAGATTGTTTTCTACAACATTTTATTGTGAAGTCAGTTAGAACGCTTTACGCCAGTTCTGGTAGTCTTTGGTGGCCTTTGGTTGAGTGCTGTAGATATACTCAGCACATTACAAGGAACCATAGACATGAAGGGAGGTGTTCATTTAGCTTGTTCAAAGCTTGCTCTCTTTAAAGCTGCCTATTTTAAATGTTCCAGTAAAACAAAATTAGCAAACTATGGTCCTCCAAATGGCAGAATGCAACTGCTAAGGAAGCCAGTCACTCTGGCAGATATTGTGAAATGGTGAAAGCTCCAGTTCAGCAACACCTGGGGGGCAAGATCCACCCCCCTTGGATAGGGATGTGCATGAATAATTGCTCACTTCCTGGATGGGAAACATAAGTTTTGGGTCACTTTTGGTAAGGGTTGGTTTGCTTGTGGTGCACAATTTTGTGCACCACATCTACTTTGCAATTAGTTAACATCAGGGCATGCAGGGGGCATTTGTAGGCTGTAAAGACTTCCTGCAAGTGCAGATGCACCTGCCTGGATCTTAGCTAATTACAAACTAAGAGGCCAAGTGTGTACTGGCCTTTGGAGTCCTTGTCTGTGAAAAAGTGGGCTAAAGACTGACTTTAACCTTTGCTCATGGCCATATGACCTACATATGGCCTGTAGATATGGCTGTTGGGCTAAGCGATGTAGTACTGCTTTGCCTTGAGGTTCTGGGTTCACAACTGTTGACCCAATGGAAAACCATATACACCGATCTGTTCCATATGATGGTCTGCATCACTTCTGGCTTGCTGCATCACTTCTCTGCTACAACTTGCATGCATATTTATGAATGAGCATTCTTACTATTGAACTGTGTTGCACATTTAAATAATAATGATTCTTAAGGGTTATGTCTTCCTGAGTCAAATGTACCCCTTTGTCTTACTTTTTCCATGCCTGCTATACAGCACAATTTAAAAACACACATATTAATATGTCCTTGCAGACCACAACGTAGAGAAGTAACAGTAAAACTGGGTATCCCTGCTTGAGACAGTTTGGTCTTGCGGTTGAGTGCTGGACTCATATCTCATAGTCACTGGGTTTGATTCCTCACTCCTCCACAAAGCCATGGGTAGCCTTGGGCTAGTCACAGCAATCTTCTGAGCTCTCACAGCCCCACCCACCTCACAGGGCATTCTGTTGTGGGGACAAGAACTGAAACCTTTGCCAGTCACTATAAGTCCCCTTAAAAGAGTGAGAAAAGTGGGGTAGAAAAGCCAACTCTTCTCTTCTTCTTGAGTATACCCAAAATCTTCAGCCTCTCCAGATCTTTACTTGCTGATAAGAATGAAGAGCTCAGGAGTTGAACTTCTGCAGCTGACACACACTAGGGTATTTATTCCATTTTGACTTGAAAGAGGGATTCCTGCTAAACCTGGGACCAAAAATCCATCCAGATGTTCTAAAAATGTGTATATTATAGTTCCTGGTATAACACGATTGATTGGTTAGTCAAAAACAGTCCTTGATTGTTACAGGAACAAATTATACTTTATTGTACCAATACCTTGTGGCCAAAGGTAGCCATGATCTATATGGTGTAATACTAGGACACATTTTACTGACTGTAGCGAGAGCTGCATGAAAGTGCAAAAGGATGCATTACCTGGTTCAGCCCAGGAGCCTATTCGCACTTCGCTTTATTCTGGAATATATCCTGGAATAGGGACTTGCTGTTCATATGCTAATGGCGGCTTCAGCAGGCCCAAAGTGAGGTTTGCTAGAGTCTGCATTAGCATGTGGACCACTGACCCCTATCCTGAGATATACTCCAGAAAAAGGCCAAGTGCGAATAGGCCTCAGATGGGAAAAACAGACCACCTGCATTCCAGTCCATGTAAACTTAAAGGCCAGGAAATAAAAACTTCCCTCTAGGGCCAATACACAAAGTGATGGAAATTGCCTAGCAGGCCATTTTGGGACTTTGTCCTAATGGTACTCAACAGGTCGGTCAGCTCAACACCTATTGTGGTCCCGGTTCCCCTTTGACAGGCCCTGAAGTGACTGTGTAGCTATTGATTAGCTCAAGCATATTGTGCTAAACTCACTTTGTGCTTTGTGCTTAACTACTAACAAACAGACAGAAGACTTTAGAAACAAATTCCGCCTCAAAGAAACACAGGGTTTTTTTTTTTTTGCATGTGTGTAAAAACTGGGAAAACTGCAGAACTCTACACTTTTCTTTCTCTGATGTACTTGCACACATAAAGTAGAAACATATATCTTGCTTAATGTCTTTGAATGATTGAAATTGCAGCATGAAAAATAAGTAGGAATGGAAAAATGTTTTAATAAGGATTTACTTATTATTTGACTATGTTTAAGTCCTTCCGATGAGGACAGAACAATATTAACAGCTTTATGTAATGCTGCTACCATATACAGCTTTCTAAAAAAGAGTACAAAAGTGACTTAAAGTTGGTAGCATGTGGATGCTGGGGTTTCCATCCCACTTCTGATCTGTATTAAACATCAGATCATCAAGTGAGAAAATGAAGTTACGTTTAATTTTCTCAATGTAGTATTATGAATTGTGTAGACTTTTCAATGTATTGTATAAAAAATTTGGAATTATGTATTACCCATGGGGGGAGGGGCATTTAAAGCAACTGTAAAAAAAAACACTAATAAAAAGATTTTTTTTAAAAAAAAAAGTCAGATCATCCATTCTGGAAGTCTAGTTTCTGCCTTTTAATGTGCATTAACACAGTACCATGTAGATGCTACCACCTCTACGTAGAGTTGTACATGAATGAACATTGTGCGTTTGGTTCTTCAAATCCAGTGGCTCTCAACCTGGGGGTCGGGGCCCCTTGGGGGTCGAATTACCCTTCCAGAGGGGTCGCGATGAGCCTCCCACTGCCCTTCTCTCCCACTTCCCAGCTGCTCTGCCCCCGTGGTTGGGGGTCCCCACAACATGAGGAACTCCATTAAGGGGCCGCGGCATTTGGAAGGCTGAGAACTGCTGTTCTAATCTATTTGTTCACATTTAATTTGGAACTTTTGATTTTGATCTAGGGATGTGCACGAATATTCAAAATATTTGATATTGGCATGAATTTGGACGAATTTGGATATTCATATAGAATCAAGCGTCCAGACATTTGTACTTTAGTATTCCTACGAGTGCAAATATTTTGAGTTGTTTGTATGAATAATTTGGACATTCGTGTGTGTACGGATAAGTACGCATCACATATGTATCTGTACGCATCTTATTCATATCCATACACAAAGTTACAGATATATATATGGGATGAAAACAGGATGCATATGGGATGTGTACAGGATGCATACGGGATTCGTATCATTGGATATGTATAGAATATTTGAACAAATAGATATGAATTTATTCGTATCAGTTCGAATGTCCAGACATTCATTTTTCTTTATTCATATGAATTCAGATTTTTGAATATTTGATTCATTGTTAATTGAATGTGAAAAATTGCACTCAGACACACCCCTATTTTGAGCCAGTTTTTCCAATGGAGAGAAAAATCTATATTTTCAAGTGCCAAAACATAGTGAACACAAACCAATTAGATTGCTCAAAGTGAAGGCAGAGGGTTCAGAAACCTCCATGCCTCTTTGATCTGGGCTGCTGAAGCAAGATGCCATGGGTGCCTGATTAACCATTCAAAGCCCAGCTAAATGTACCAGTGCCCATCAATTTAAGATTAGGTTGCTTAGATCTTAACAGCAGCAAAACAGCTTTGAAGCTTCAGAGAGCCTTATTGCACCTTCTCCTGGCGTGAAGGCTGGCTCAGTTTGAGGATGCATCAGGCATTCACCTTTTGTGACATCCAATGGGTCTGATGACCATTCGTGGTGCTGTTGACATGGCGACTGTGGCTGTGCTGCCCCTGCCCCAGGTTCCATTTGCTCAGAAAAGATGCAAACAAAGCCTAGGGATGTGCACAAATGTATTTTTCACATTTGAATCTGATTCTATCGAATGCTCGAGCATTCAATTCAAATAGGATTTCGAAAATCCCGATTTCTGAAAATCTAATCTGGATCCGGATTATCCAGATCCGTACATTTGTATATTCAATTCATATATATATATATGAATCATACCTAGGTAGGTAAGGAATGTGTGGGGACTCCGGGGCAGCTGGGAATGCCCTGGGCTGGGTGTAGAGCGCAATTTCATGCTCTACACCTGGAACATGAGTGAGAGCCCTGGGACGGGCTGGGGCGGTTCTGAACAGAACTGCCAGCCCAGCAGAGTGAATGGTCCATCCCAGGGTGTCCACCTTACATTCCTGGGGCCCCATGAGTTTTTATGGTACATCTATTGCATACTGTGTATTTTTAACCTCTCCTTGCCTTTTAATTTTTCTTAATTATTTTTGTATCTGTGTGTGCATTGCCTTGAGTATATTTAAGAAGAGATCATTTACCACTAGGCAGGGGTATTTATTTAGATACTTTATATATTGCCTTATACTACAATCTCAGTGCAGTTAACAAAGGAAGGTAAAGAAACTTAAGAATAAGAAATACATACTAAAATATCATCAGTGATCAATCACCAAATTAGATCCCAAATATCCCCAATAGTCAAATGCCAAATTAGGATATAATAATAGATAGGATACTCTGTATACTGAAGTACATAAGAACATATGTCAACCCACAAATACCAAATGTATTTGATGGAAAAACTCTCTTTCCCCATGCTTAAACAGATGGCTAATTGAATAGCATGACTAATAAAAAGATACATTACAATGGCTGAGGAACATTAAGGGATAAGCATGGGAAGGATCCTTCTTCGCCCATGTCACTCACAAACTCCTTGGCACTCTAAAGCCTATGAGCATGCCATAATCAATATCCCTCTCAATTTCTCCCCTTTTCTCCCTTTCTTTCTCTTTCCAATTCCCTTTTAAGAACAGCCTTGAAAGTTAATAAATAATTAGCCAACTTATCGAAAGGGGAATAACCTCAGGTTCAACTTTCTTTTTTAAAAAAAGTTAAATAAAACATAAGGTGGTTTGGCATTTTCAGATTTCAAAAGCTACTTTCAAGAGAGGAAGCTCAGTACGCTTAGATATTAAAGTCTCAGACCTGCAGTAATTGCCAATGGGTTAATGTAGAAGGAGAGGTAGTAGGAAATTTAGAAGGCATGGATTACTATGATAATTTGGTACAGTACTTCTAATAATGTGGAACTGCATCCCTAAATAAAGGCTGTGTATCCATTACTCAACAAAGACACCTTAGGTGTAGCCAGTTTCCAATACTCCCAATGGGACCCACTTGGCCTGGGGCCTGATTAAGTTGTCTTCACTGCAAAATGGAGACACAGTCAAAGTTAGGTCTCTTCTGGATTGCCACCCACCCACCTGCTAGTAAACATCTCTTCCAATTTACCGTCTTGAAGAGTATGGTGCAATGGAAGGGCACTCCATGTAACAGCGAGAGATACCATCAGGCCATGTTCAGAAATGGATTAGTGGCTCCAAGTAACAATGCAAGAAATGCTTATTTAACTTGGAGGTCATCTACACAACTAGAAAGGATCACAGAATCATAGAGTTGGAAGGGACCTCTAGGGTCACTTAGTCTGCTTGAAGACCTCCAGTGAAGGAGAACTCACTACCTCCCATGGCAACCTATTCCATTGACTGATTGTCCTCACCGTCAGGAAGTTTTTCCTAAGATCTAATCCGTTTTGACTCCCCAGAAGTTTCATACCATTGTTTCTAGTCTTCCCATCTTGAGGAAGTGAGAATAGGGACAATTCCTCTGCACTGTGACAGCCCTTCAGATACTTGAAGACCACTATCATGTCTCCTCTCAGTCTTCTCATCTGTAGGCTAAACATTCCTAGGTCCTTCAACCTTTCCTCATGGGTCATGGTTAGCAAAACACTAACCATTTTTGGACAAACCAGAATGTGGATGATTCACACATTCCACTCTGTGGGAAATCTCCAGTGCCTTGCAAAAAGACTGTTTAAGGGGAGTCACATGAAACTACTTGAAATTTGACTGAAAGCACCTCTCCTGAAAGGTTCATTTTGGTTTGCTGTATGTCACTAATAGGTTGCATCTACGCTGGGTAAAAGCAGCACTCATTGAGGGCCTGAGGTCAGGGCATTCACCTTGGACTCTATCGCCCACTCTCAAGTGGTGGTTGATGCCCTCAGAAGCATTCATCCTGCTGACTCTGAGGGTGTTTTGGTGTCTTTAGGCATTTATGCTGTGCATCTGAACACCATGTTTTGCATCTGCGCAGCACCCACTCCAATCTGTCCTTTGGAATCTGTCCTCCCCATGCGTGTGTGGATGCGCGGGGTTCCCTCCGACCAGTCACAAATAGTGATGGATCTTCGGGAGGATGGATTGCCGAAAAGCAGATCTATTTAGATCCACTTTTCAGCTGCAAATGCGGAAGTACCTTTCGTCACACTGGATTCCACCTACTACAGAGAGCTCAGACAGTTTTCTGTTCTCTTTTTAAGTAATGTTTAACCTACCAATACAATGGGGAGGAGATACTCATCTTTCTCCACTTTTTTTTTAAAAAAATTCTGTGGCTGACGATGCTCTGAGTTTTGAGCTTTGACAAAGGGTTAGAATGAGAATGATTCATTAAAATCCACCTTGCAGCAGAACTTCCTGGCTAAACTGTCGCTTGACCTTGCTGCTTACTTGAAGGGAGGAGGGAGGAAGTAAAAGGACGGAGGTGTCCCCATGTTGTTTTCTCATCGATCATGTTTTCTCGCCTGATAAGAGCTGTCCTTTGAGGTACTTAGTTTGGGAATCGCCTGGCCAGCAGAGTGAATGCTGTGTTCCAGGGCTGTCGTAATTGTTAGCCAGAGGCCCAAATGTGAATAGGCCTCTTGTGTACAGAGATAGCCAATTAATTTTATATAAAAGGGGAGGGGCTCCAACACCCCTTCCCAGACTCCAAATAAATGGTGTAGCAGAATTGGGTGTGTAAATTATGTCAGAATCCAGCCAAGAAGATTCGTAAGCGTTGAGGAGTTAAAACTAAGTGGCAGGCAAGCTTTAGCCTGAGTAATGGAGAAGAGTGCAAAACACCTGTAATCAGTAAAGACTGCCTAAGGAACTAATTGCTTTATGGCTAACCCAACGTCTAAAAATGGCAGTAAGCAATTAATGCCCATTAGAAATCTGAGGCCTTTTCGCGTGTGGGATTTTCGACGTTGGGACCGAGCACTCGCTCCTCTGGGCTGGCGGCGCCATTCCAAGCCACCCTGTCCCATCCCACAGTGTCTACATGCGTTCTGGAGGGAAAGCATTTGCATGCTCTCCCTCTGTGACAGCTGGGCCCCTGCCCCAGCCTCCCCCCATTGGCTCCTGTGGAGCCAGGGGTGGACAGCCCTGGCGCCTCCCTTCCCTGGGGTTCCATGCACTCCCTGGGGCCAGATCGGCTTTCCAGGGCAGCAGGAACCCCACCCAGCACCCCCCAAACCACCCCAGGGGTGCCAGTGCACATGTGCCAGTGAACATGAACAGGGCTTACCTGTTTGGTGCAGGGCAGCAGCTGGGGCGAGGAGGCCGGCTGTGCTCTGAGCCTGCACGCAGGGGGGTCCCTGATTGGCCAGGCACCCACCTGGCTTCAACTGGCCATCTGTGCAGGCACGGGTACCTGGCCAATCAGGGACCCCCCGGTGCACAGGCGCAAAGTGCGGCCAGCCCAATGGTGCCAGTAGTGACTGGGCAACCACCAGGTAAGGAGCGGGCATGCATGTGTGGCCCTGGGGCGTTGGGGGTGTTGGGGTGGAGTTCCTGCCATCTGCAGGAGCCTGATCTGGGCCCCTAGAGCACACACGACCCCAGGGAAGGGAGGCGCCAGGGCTGACAACCCGTGGCTCCAAGGGAGCCAATGGTGTGAGGCTGGGGGCAGGACTTGTGCGTCCCAGGACGGCCGTTCAGCCTGAACGCACCTAAGACAGTTTTCCATCTGCACATAGGTAGGTAAAAGACACATTTGCAATGCGTCCTTTACCTGGCAGTGCAGATGGGAAACTGTCTTAGGCACGTTTGGGGCAAAGCACTCTACAGCGTTTTAGCTGTAGTGTGAAGAGGCCTCTAGAGTCAATTACGGATGGGCAAGAAGTTAAGCCTAGCTGAGAATCTTCTTAGTTTCTTAGATTTCTGTTGGTCAATTAAGATCACGAGATGTAAAGTAAAATGTGTATAAAAAGAAGGTGTCCAGAGCCATCAGGGTGGAGGTGTCAGGGAGGTGCCAGAAAGATCCCGAGGACAATCAAGACAGAGTGGCATATTTTTCCACAGGAAGTCAAGGAAGACTAAATCTTGAAAATGGTATGAGTTCCTTTGAAGAAAGGATTGTTTTACCGAAGAAGTCTTCAGTTCATTTTTTGTACCTGGGAAGTTTCTGCTATATTTTGTGTTTTATGTTTGTTTGTGTAACTACAAGTTCAAGCCTCACTTTATTATGAGGATTGCTTGATTTCATTTTTAAGCAAAAGCCTTTTTAAACATTCTTTTGCAGAAATAAACTTTTCCCATTTTTTGGCGTGTCTGCTTTAAATCACTGTTGTGCACTCAAAGTTTTGAAGCATTGAATTAACACATACCAGAACCCGCATCAAGATTTATTACAAATGGGTTTGGTTTCCATACTCTTTCCTTCCCCATCAATATCTCCTAGCTAGTAAAGGTAACGAAAAGAATTTAATGGAAAGGAATTTAAGGGTGTTTTCCCACTGTCACTAGAAGTACCCATTAATGGGTACTTAATAGCATTTTTGTACCCATCAGGGGGTACTTGATGGGTACTTCTAGTGACAGTGGAAAAACACCTAACATTCCTTCCTTCCTTCCTTAGATCTTGCATGTTTGCCAGTGGACATGTGACCGTGAATGCCCTGTTTCCATGCCTCAAAAAGAATTCTGCAGTACTGAGAAAAGTTCAGAAAAGGACAACCAAAATGTTAGAAGAGCTGTATCCAGTTTCTTATGAGAAAAAAACTTTTTCTTTCTTTCTTTCTTTCTTTCTTTCTTTCTTTCTTTCTTTCTTTCTTTCTTTCTTTCTTTCTTTCCCTTCCTTCCTTTCCCTTCCCTTCCCTTCCCTTCCCTTCCCTTCTTTTCCCTTCCTTCCTTTCCCTCTCACCCTCCTTTTAAAAGAAATATAAAAATGTTAAGTGAAGATATGGGTGTGGACAAACTATTTAATTTAAGCTTTAAATAAATACTTTCTGCATATAACCCATGATCTTCTAAGTGCCAATTTTGGTTTTAACTGATTATGGTCACTGTTGCAATGTGCATATTTACTGGTGCACTTTCTTTGAGCCAGATAGCATGGTCCTGTTTTGCAAGCACAGGAAATTATTCACTTCTAGGGCGGAACCTGTCCTGGAACTTCCCTTTTGGTCCTGTGGATGGGAAAGGTGTGCAATCAACTAATGTTGACTGGTTAATGTTAGCCTACCCCATGTGACCGATCACTTTCCTTTGATTGGTCTCCCCGGGCAAAATCCTCTTCTGGGCACCACCATTTTCAGTATGGCACCCTCTGCGTGCATCAGCACTGACACTATGACGACACTGATGCTCTGCAGAGTCACAGTCATGTCAGGGGGTCATTGGAACTGCCAGTGTGCTTGCGCAGCAGCTCCAGTGACCTTCCCACCCAGCAGAGGTGTGCCTCCTCACTGGATGAATGCTTCAGGTAAGGGTCTGGGGAAGGTTAGCATGTTTGTAGAGCACGATTTCATGCTCCACAGCTAGTACACAATTAGGCAACCTCTGGGCAGGCAGGGGGTGTTTCTAGGCTGTAAATGACTCCTGACAATGCAGATGCATCTGCCCAGATGTTGCCTAATACTATGGGCTGAAGTGTGAATTCAACCCTGGCTGGAACTTATTCCAGCCAGAAACAGCAAAGCTATGAAACAGTGCTCTATGCAAAGAACTACAAATGTAGTGCTCTTTTTGCTGCCCTTTCTGGCACTCTTCACTGTCATGGTATTGTTGTTTCTTTTCTCTCTCCCTTTTATCTGTAGCAAGATGACTGAAGATATAGGGTTGTCTACCCATCGTATATTTCAAATCCCACAAAGTGAATGAATTCCAAACCCTTCAAGATGCTACTAAAGACTAACGACAAGGGACTGTAGCCATGTATTTCCCAGGCCTGAGAGAGTTGTGCCAGCCAGGTCAGAGTTTTGCCAAGGTACAGACACCTCCAGATCACTGTGATGGACTAATAATTGGCTATTAATTGGCATATAGGTTGTGAGTGCAGACAAAGGACCAAGGCAGCAGGAATCGCTATACCAAACCCAGATCCAGTCCCACTTCTAAAAGTAACTAGAATCTATTTTTAAACAGTCAAACGCTAATTCAAAAAGACCAGCAAGGAGGTTGTGAAATAATCAGCTGTGCTCCAAGCAAATCCATGTAAGAGCAGAGACCCAGAGAGATAATCTCTTCAAGTGATAATGTCAATAGTCCCCCTGGTCAACACCAGAAGGGCATAAGAGTTATTTGGCAATCTAGTTATACAGGAAACATCAGGAAAGACTGTCAGGTAGAAATAACAAATTTAAAACCAAGGTATTGGTTGGCGTTATCAGAAGTGGATGACACCCATTATGCACAGAACACACCTTTGTGTTACTAGGGCCTGCAGACATAATCCCATCAACCATCTTCAGGGAGTGGAGACTTCAGGTCATGTTTGCCCAAGAGGAAGAAAAAAAAAAAAACATTGGGCAACATTGGAATAAAAATGGCATCCCTTGTTCCACAGCTACATTTTTGCTTTTCACACCTCTGTACTAGGAGAACAAAGAATTTTAAAGAGGGTTTGAACAGACCCTTACTTATTTTTGTTTTATCGCATATGCATCCCATTTTCATTCCGTATTATACGCACAAATACATACAGATACGTATGATATTCATATCTGTACTTTCGAATGTTTCAAATCATTCAAACGAATGTTTTGGAACATTCGAAATTTGTTCAAATGTATGTCCACATTCAATCGAATTTGATCGGATTTTGAATGTTTAGAACATTTGCGCATATCTCTAGTTTGGTGTACCTTTTGGTGCAGGGGGAAACAATCACCTGGCACTTTTTAAAAGAAGACCTGAAAACAGGAGCCCTGATTTTTTTTTTTAAAAAAAACTTCTTTATGTCTTTCTAAAAGGCAAAGTACTAAGAGGCTTGCTGACACTGACAGCAATTTGCTTTGAATGAAATTTTGTGAGTTTTACCAGAAGTAAACCTTTTTTTTTTTTTACCAGAAGTAAACCTTTTTTAAATAGTACCCAATGGTGGATAAACTGCAACTCCACATTGGAGAGAAAATAAACTGAGTGGGATGCTTTGCAGAGTTTGTTAAAAAAAAATTGAAAAACCATTAAGAGGATTTCTGTGTAATTTGCACTTTGGGAAAGAGAAGCTTGTGCTGGAAAGAAAATTTATTATCAATCTAACACACCCTTTCAGTGACAGGACAATGAAGATTAGGTTTGAGTAATATGTAAATTCGGAGTAATTTACATAACAATCAAATTGCTTGCCACTAACAGCATAACGGCAGCTTGTACCCTATAAACAATAAAGAGGGACAGAATGTCACTCCGGGGAACCCACCCACACACACACGTGTGTCCTCCAGATAATCAAACTCCTGCAGATATAAAAAGTAACATTTGTTGGTCCAGTCCTAGTCTGGAGAGGACTAATTCAGTATCATGCAAGTCCTTCCCTAAAGCCTCAGTAAAAGATATCATAATGCCTCCCTGTTATTTATGACATACAGACAGTAATTTATTATATATATAGACTGTGTATTTTTAAGAAAGAGGAAAATAAATCAAATTATCTTCAGAAGAGAAGAAAATAAAAAATAGAGTAAGCCCTTCCTTCCCTTGCCACCCTGTGATCTGGATCAGTGGATCTGGATTAGCCTGACCCGCTGATCTGGATCATGAGAAGGTGTAGTTGCCATGTGTTTCCCAGAATCCCCAGCTTTGAGAGTGTGGTGCCACCAAATGCAAGGCTGCGTCAAGGAATAGACACCTCTAGACTCCAGTACTGGACCCAGTAATTGGTGTGTTATTGGACTCATAGATTGCAAATACAGGGAACGACTAAGAAAGCCAAAATCTATGCATCAGACCTGAACCAAGGTCCAAATACACCATTTTAAATATACATAAATTTTCACTGCAGTGAGAGACAAGGGAAAAGATTGCAAAATAGTTGTTTTGGCCAGAGCAGAGGCTTGGAAAAATCTGTGTCTGAATAAAGGACCAGACCGCCATGAAATAGTCTCCTCAATGCTAGAATTGCAGCTTTTGATAACCCTACAGGAAAAACCAGACAGACACAATATAATAAAAAGGGACATCTTTATCAGGAATGCTGGACAGAATTGAGAAGCTCAAACTGAATGGCTGGGTTATTGTCTGGAGTGGATGTCAAGCCACCAGCCCAATGTTGCCAAATTCCCTTATTCACCTGATTGGGATGCCCATCTCCTGCCCCCTGGGCCAGACTTCAGGAAATCTGTCCCCAAAACTAAAGTATTCAACAAAGGGTCACCTGAAGCAGCCTGGTACAGTTCTCTTCTATCATCAATTTATTTTATTTTATTTATTTATTATTTACATTTCTATCCCACCCTATACCTGAAGGTCTCAGGGTGGGTAACAGCATTTAAAACCAAATATATTACAACAGATAAAAGCATATATTAAAACAACAGTGTCTGCAGATGGGAAGGGAGAATGTATCCTCATTTAACTGAAGGCCAGAGTAAAGAGGTGCATGTTCACCGCCCTCCTGAACATATACAGTGAGGGAGCCTGACACACCTCAAGGGGGAGACTATTTCATAGCCTGGGGGCCACAACTGAGAAGGCCCTCTGCTGAGTGTCCACCCATTTAGCTGCTGAAGGTGGTGGGACAACCAGGAGGGTCTCCCCTCCAGATCTTAAGGCATGGGCAGATCGCTATGGGAGGAGGCATTCCTTTAGATGTTTAGGGCCCTATAAGTCAAGGTTCGCACTTTGAATTGGGGTCAGTAGCCAATGCAACTCTTTTAAGCCTGGTGTGATGTGCATCTGGCTAGTTGTCACACATAGCAACCTATTAGCTGTGTTCTGCACTAGCTGCAGCTTCCAAACCATCTTCAAGGGCAGCCCCATGTAGAGTGCATTACAATAGTCCAATCTAGAGGTTACCAGAGGGTGGATAACTGTGGCTGAGTCATCTCTGTCCAAAAAAGGCTTCTTTCTCCATTGCTACTATGGTTCTTTTCTCATCAGCTCTGTCATCTATGGCTCCTGGTCCTTTCTCCACCTTGCTATTGCCTGCTGTCACACTGCTGGAAGAAGCTTCTCCAATCTGCTCTGCCCTGGCTTCCCAGTTCATCCCTTGTGGTATCCCTTGTTGCTTCATATTGAAGCAGCCTGAAAGCTTTCACCAAAACCCTGTTTGAACTAAGCTGCAGCTCTGTAATTCTGCTGACTCAGAGCTGCACAATCCTCCATTTCTGTGGCCCTGTCCCCATGCAAATTTGGTACGGTTCTGAACACGGGATCGGCAACGTTCGTCCCCATGTGTTTTGGATTTCATCCGTGAAAAGTGTACCAAATCCCCCCAAACCATGCCAGAAGGGTGCCAAATACCTGAAAAAAGAAGTCTTGGCATGGTTTGGGGGACCAACACATATTGCTCAGGGAGCCAGGAACGCACATGGGGATGATTGTGGGCTAACGGGGAGAAGATTGGGAGGTGGTGGGACGTGCTTGCTATCCCTGCCCTGGCCATTGAAGATTACGGCCGCTGACTTCCTGAAATGCTGACCACAGAGACAGGCTGGAGAATGGCTTGCTTTTTAAATTTTCTGCCATTTCTACAGAGGTAATTCCAACCCCGTTTCAAGAATGCCAAGGCAGGCTGCATAATGGTTTGATTTTTGCTCCATTTGCAACCCCCATTTCCCTGATCGGCAAGGCAGTCATAAATAAAGGCTTGATTTTCTGCCTTTTAAAGTTGACGGGCATTCTCGCAGTCCCCGATGGAGTGGAGGTGTGCAAAACTGCTCAAGCGCCTACTGCTGCTAAACCTCGTAGCAGCTTTCGGTGTCTTAATTTTTTAAAAAAATATTTTTATGAATGAAGCTTTATTTTAACTTGTTTCTGTGCCTCCCACCCCAGTCCCGGCTGTCAATGCTGCTAAGGGAGGGGGGGATGTAGCACAGGGGTGTGCTGATGTCAATCTGGCTTCCAATGAGGAGAGAGGGGGCAGAGAGGAGGTGGCGCTGCTTCCCTGTACCAGGGTTCAGCACGGTTCTCATTGGGACAACCCCATCCATGCCCAACCCGTACCTGTCCCACATTGCCAGGAATGTCATGGGGACCCCCAAGATGCATTCCCGGTCCCAGTACCAGTCCTGACCCATATGTGCCTAAACAGTACCCAAAGAGTGCCAAACAGCCAGCATGACGAAGCAGCATGTGACTCCATCAGAGAGGTTTCCTGGCTCCAAGCTCCGTTCCATCAGCCCAACTAGACTCTCAAGTCCTCCTTAGGGCTGTTGATGGTGAGAAGCCAGCTGCTTCCCCTGGCAGGGATAGATTTTCTGGGGTTCTTTGGGATACTTTTAGGCTAAGTTCCTTCTTCTTTTCTTCCACTGCCACTTGTAACGTGGAAAAGTTCATCTTAAGCACCCCTTCCGTTCATTAAAAACTGTGTGCTGGGTCACCTCGGTTTATTTGGGCAGCTTATGGGTGCTCTGTGCTGTTGAGTAGGGATGTTGACGAATGTTCTAAACATTCAAAATTTGACCAAATTTGATCAAATATGGATATTCAAACTTGAATAGAATGTCTACACATTCAAATTTAAACGTTCAAGCGAATTTTGAATGTTCCAAAAGATTCGTTCGAATGATTTGAATCATTGGAATGTACAGATATGTATCTGTATGCATCTCATAAGTATCTGTACACATCTGTGTACAAAATGCATACAGATACGCATGACGCATACGAATGTTGTATCTTCAGGTTTGAATCTAACCTTTGAATGAATAGATTCAAATGTATTTGGTTCAAATTTGATTTTGTGGCTTTTGGATTCTAAACATTCAAATTGAGCTAGGCGGGTGGGCACCCGGGAGAGGGCCTTCTCGGTAGTGGCCCCCAAGCTGTGGAATGGTCTCCCACTCGAGGTGCGTCAGGCCCCGTCTTTGTTCCTATTTAGGAAGGCAGCAAAAACATTCCTTTTCATGCAGGCCTTGTTAAATGTTCCCCACACTTCCCCCATTGAAATCACTGCTGTTCTTAACTATTCTTGTATTTTTTTTTTAAAGCTGCATTTTTAAACTTGTTTTGGTTTTAGGGCTTATATAGTTTTTATATGTCTGTTTTTAAATGTTGTAAGCCGCCCAGAGACCCTTGGGTATGGGGCGGCATATTAATGTAAATATAAATAAAATAAATAAATGTCAAATCGATCTTTTTTTACACAGTGGATACAGCTTCCAGTGCTGCCACTGCTGTTCAGCTGATTGTTATGGGTAATTCCTCCTATGGCTGCCACCTAGACATCTGATCAGCAGTGAAGGGTTCTCTCCTTGCTGTTACCATCAGATTGCTTCTAATTTTCCATTAATTAATGAAAGAATGGTCTGTCCCCATCTTATCTGCTCTCTCTAAGCAGCCAGGCTATGCACCAATAGCATAGGCTCAGCATCATGGACCTGGAACATAGGCGGAAGAACATCACATGTTTCCCTTTATCTTCACTGATGCCTTTGTTGTCTAGCAGCAGCTAGCAATAAGTTATTGCAATTGTTACAGCACAATACATGGATGGATGGATGGATGCTAGAAAGAATCATGGATGGATGGATGGATGGATGGACGGACAGACGGACGGACGGACGGATACCCTTTCTATACTGGGCCTTATTCTGGATTATATTCCAAAATATGAACCTGTCATCCATATGCTAGTGCAGAATACAACAGGGCCAATACAGAGCTTACTATCATCTGCACCACTATGCAGATGGGAGATCTACATTCAGGGTTATAATATAAAATGAGGCTCAATGCAGAAAGAGCCAAAAGTCTAGCTACAATAGGTCTATGTGGCAAATAGTCTTTTCAGAGGCCTTAAAATATATCCTACCAATAATTCTAAATCCTTTTGCAACCATTAATTTTCAGAGGTTCAAGTAAGCTGAATTTTACTGTCAACATTTTAGTATTTGATTGACCGGGTAGGAGAAAGCAGAAGTGATAACTAATACAAACTCCTCAGGATAGTATGAAGATAATGGAACTTGAACAGATTCAGCACAGGAATTATTTGTTTGCAAATTTGTGAAGTTATATTTCATATCTATTGCCATGTGTAGATCTTCAGCTGAGGCCTGTGATAAAGAAAGCTTTTCAGCAGCACCATCTAGTGTGAATTGTGAGTCACTAGATTTCGATCTGACAGTTATGATTCATAATTTGGTAAATGAAGTCCATTTTGCAGCTTTGGCTCCTAAGAATCATAAAATATTATTTTGAAATGAATCAATGAGAGTGGTTTATCAAGTATCCATTAGATAATTTTCCTATATGCACTGGCTTTTCATACACACATATCGAATTTTCTCCATCCATATTCATATTACATATTTTCCCATCAGAAAACATATCCAAAAATGAGGGCCATCTATTGCATTTTCTGCTATTAGCAGGACAAAATGTTCTAGTCAGAAACTGGAAAAAGTTAGAAACATTCAACATTCAGGGCTTTAATAAAGTAGTAGAATATGCAATAAATGAGGCTATTACCTCTCAATACTGCAGATTTACAAATAGAAAAGAACAATATGTGTTTCTAGAAGTGTGGAAACAGTTGTTAGACTTCCTGACATATAATATGGAGGAATTAACATTATCAGAAAATGCCATAAATTTTTTTTTGAAATGATAGTATTATTATATCGTAATACTATAAGATGTATGTTTCTCATGTAAATTTTGGTCAGTGCCAATCCAAGGTTTATACAACTTCATAACTTACTTGTAACACAACTCAAGATTTGATACAGTTTTGTTTATTTTATTTAAATCTGTGTATTAAGTTGTATTACAATTGTTAAATAAAAGTTCTTTATTAAAAAAAAGAAAAAATCAACCCACAGTTACAGAAGTTCATGACACAAATTAAGGGCTCATGATGAGGACAGAATCGTAAGTTGCTTAAAGCAGGATAAGACAAAATAACAGAAGACAGGTTTCTCAATATCCAAATTATGTGCATTTCATAGAAGAGCTTTACAAATATAATATAATATAAAACAGTACAAAACAACTCAAAAGTTGCTTTTTTGGAGGGGGACGGCATACCTTTTCAAAGTACAATGGATCCTCATAGTACAATCTCACAACACAAATTCGCCATACTTACAAAATGTGACCATGGCAGGATCCACAAAGCAGCTGTACAACACTTTGGATGCTCACTGGGAAGAAGAAGAGTTGGCTTTTCTACCCCGCTTTTCTCACCCATTTAAGGGGACTCAAAGAAGCTGACAAACCTGCCGCTCTTCTCCTCATAACAGACATCCAGTGAGGTAGGTGGGGCTGTGAGAGCTCAGAAGAGAGCTGTGACTAGCCCTAGGTCACCCAGCTGGCTTCATGGAAGAAGAAGAAGAAGAATTGGCTTTTCTACCCCACTTTTCTCACCCATTTAAGGGGACTCAAAGTGGCTGACAAAGCTTTCTATTCTTCTCCCCACACCAGACACCCTGTGAACTAGGTGGGGCTGTGAGAGCTCAGAAGAGAGCTGTGACTAGCCCAAGGTCACCCAGCTGGCTTCATGGAGGAGAAGGGAATCAAACCCAGTATTCCCAAATAAGAGTAAGTCTCAGTGGCATCTCAGTGAGATTGCAGTGTCAGCAGGAGCTCTTCAAACAGCTGAAGTCGCATCTTCCACCATCATCACTCCAGGGAAATCACTGGTCCCCTATGTGACGTTTTGGCCCATTGGGCCCATGTGACCATTCTCTGTATTTGAAAACTCCTCATGCCAGGAGGTTAAACCTGGGAATTCCCCTACTTTCATTCTGAGCCCTGGGGAGCCTTCCCCTCCCCTGTTGGAATGCAAGTGTGGGAATCCCTAGGTGTGATTTTGGTCCTTCCCCCTTGCATCAGGATCTGGGGTCAACATCTGGCAAGGAACATCTGCACTTGCAGGAGGCTTTTTCAACCCAGAAATGCCTCCTGCCTCCAGATGTTAGCTATTGTCTACTAGCAGGCACACATCCCATCTCTTACCTGAAGCTTGCCTTTTCTATCCAGCGCTGTGACCATTCACACAATTTCTGGTGCTAGGAGTCATCTCAGGTGCTGCACACGACTGCACATGTTCAGACTGTCCCTGTTGCTGTGTCAACAACAACAATGCACACACAGTCACACCGGGCTCTGCAAAGAAGATAGCAGTGCCCAGACATGAACCCAGACACAGGTACATCTCCGGGGCCTGTGGCGCCTAGTCTGGTGTGTACTTGCATTTCCAAGTGTGAATGAATGCTACTACACATGAGTATGAAATGCACTTTTCCTGTCCAGCAGACGGGAAGTTAAGGGCAGACATGCCCCACCTGTCATTTTGATATAGGAGAGAAGCTTATTTACAGGTTCCATCCTCTAGGTGACCTATATCTTTAAGAGATTTAAGTTTCAAAAATGAAATCTTGCAGATACTGTTATTTTGATATTCATGATGCTGTTTTTAATTGTGTCATTTGAAATGTTTTTTATGTTTTTTTAAGGAGATTATTTTGTTTTATAGTCTGTTGGTTTTGAAGTTGGTCATCCTCCCTGAGACCTTCGGGTATAGGGCGGGAGAGATGATGGATAGATAGATAGATAGATAGATAGATAGATAGATAGATAGATAGATAGATAGATAGATAGATAGATAGATAGATAGATAGATAGATAAAAAATTACACACCAATTTTGTTGTTGAACAATGATTACAAATTAGGGACGTTCATGAATGTTGTTTTTTCTATTCAATTCATGTTGAATCAAGTGCAAGAAAATTCATATTTGTTTGAATAGATCCCCTTTGAATGTAGTGGGATTCAAATTCAATATGAATGTTCAATCCCATAGGAATCCCATAGGAATGCATATGAATCCATACAAGAGTGCACGAATCCCATAAAAATCCCATACGAATCTCATACAAACCTTCATACGTATGTATTGAAACATTTGATATTCGATTCAAATTTGAATGTTTAAATTGGGCAAAATTTGTACAAATGTTAAATGTTATGGATATTCATGCATTTCCCTTTTATAAGTCATTTGCTATGTTTGGAATACTTGGAAAGGTGGATATGGGAGAACAATTTATAAAATGCGGGAGGGCAATTTATAAGTCACAATCAGAATGGAGATTTGGCAGATACAGAAAAACATGAAACAAGGTCACTCATTGTTATCATTATTATTTACACTAATCTTAACATTTTTTAATCAGGTTATAAAAGGAATACAAATTAAGAAGATAGAATATAAACTGAGACCCCCCTGAAGGCAATATGGCAATCATATTAAAGGATCAAAATGAAAGTACTGAAATGCTGAAAGAGAAATTTAAAACTTTTGGAATGGCAGCTGGATTTAAGATGAATGGAAAAAAGACCAAGATACTGAGGAAGAATAAAATTAGGAAGAGCAGAATTTGCTTAAAGAGAAGGCAGGGTCCATGTTGGAACAAAAAAAGGCTGAACATCTGAGAGCTGACAAATAAAAAAATGCTTTTTCAAAATAATAATGTGAGGCTATCAGCAGCAGTTAAACAGGATATAGAAAAACGGCAAAGTTAAAGTTATCATTACTGAGCTGTACATCTGTAATTAAAATGAATGTGCTGCCAAAAATGATGTTTCTATTTTAAAGTGATACTAATTTTGATTAATTGTAAGACATTTAAGCCATAACAAAAAGAAGAAGAAGTTTGTGTGGCAAGAATAAAAACCAATGATATTATTTAGATTACGAAAAGATGCAAAAGAAAGGTAGGGGTATGGGCCTACCAAATCTAAAATTGTATTATGAAGTCTCTTGTTTGTTGTGGAAAATAGATTGGATATGGTTGAAAGATCTAAAGTTACTGCAGCTGGAAGCATATAAACTAAGGTACAGATGGCATGAACACTTGTGATATCATAAAGGTTAATGTGATATTAAAAAATCATTTTGTAAGAAATTCATTGCTAAGAGTATAGAATAGACAGAAAGATAGGCTGCCTCCGGACTAGTGGAATAAATCCGCAGTTAAATTTAAAAGCGCAGTATACTTACTGCTCAGCAACAATCAGGTGTCCCGACTGGAAATGCAGCTCTGTAGCTTCCCCATCGGAGCTGCCAGAGCTGAGTCGGCACGTGCCGTCATGTGGGTTGAGGCAACCAATCAAATTTGAACTGCCCTTCCTCTCTCATCTTTCTGTTCTTGCTGTTATGCCTGGACTGGAGGGAAACTTTGGGTTTTGTTTATACTGCGCAGCAAGTGTTCTCTTACCAGCTTTAAGGTAAGGGCACAGTCCCGATCTGATAATGTGACACCATGATGATCCATTGACGTCTGTGTATGACGTGTCGATCGAGACTGCAAATTTCACTGCATGGCATAAATGTGACTGGACACAGCCATAGATTCTACATGAAAATACCTCTATGGGTGTCTCCACGTGGTGTCCTTTTCAGGTAGGGGTCAGGACTGTGTGGATGCCAAGCTCTAAAGCTATCCAGATGTGAGCACACCCAGGTCCTGGTTTGTATGGGAACGTGCTCAGCGCACCTATGTGGATGCAGCCAGATACAGCCAGATTTCAAGCTTTTGCCATGAAGTGCCATCCACTTGTGGAGATGCCAGGATATGTCAATAAGGTGTGGGATTTATTATGAAGTCACAAGTGCACAAAGTCTCTTTTGAATTATTTTCTGGAAAAGCATAATTATAATGAAAGCTAATTTTCTCCACTTTTAACACTGCATTTTTAAAGTTTCTTTTCATTTGAGCATTGTTGATTTTCCTCACTTAACAAAAGAAAGCTAAAGTTCTGGCAAAGTCAAATCTGGTTCATTTTTGAAAGCATATAATTAGAAGAGGAAGAATAATGTTCAGTGATCTATATTTGAGCACACTCTGCAGGTCAAACAATTTCTACATCAAACTGAATTCTTTTCTATCCCCCCCCCTCATTTTTCCCTGAAAGAAGTTACCGTTCATCCCCTAGTCACATCAGTCAGTAACATGGGATTTAAGATGTCAAAATGATGGAGAACAGTTCAATTTGTTTTAACATTATGACGGCACTCCTGTACGTATTAGACAGCCACAGAAATCTCACAGTGACAGAACCTAAAATGATATGTGTTAAAAAGTAGCAATTAATGGATAAGATAAAATGAAAGTTATCACTATTTCACATCTTAATTTTTAAAAAAGAAAAGAAATAAAATAGCTCAAATATAATTTCTATGTTAATTGGGGGGGGGACTTTTGGAGGAAAGAAAGAGAGAAACTTTTCCAAGCTAATTGCCTGGGTTTAATTAGAGAATGTAACCTTTGGAGAAATAGTGGCTGTTGAAACTTGATTTTATTTGCATATATTAATATGTACATGGCAATTACACCCCCAGAGAAAGTACAGCCTATGCCCCAAAATCATAGTTTTAAATATAGAACCAAGGAAAAAATTCTAAAGCAACTTAAATACCGTCTACTGGCACTGGGAAACCAAGAGACATTTTATAGAAGGCTTGTACTGTAGTGTTGAAGTGGGACTCAGCTGTCCACTGTCATTCTCCAGTTGATGTGCGATTCCCATGCTTGCATATCACCAAGGTCTAAAAAAATGCAGGGCTGACACAAATATCAGATACAGAAATATTTATTATAGAAAAGAAAGTTGTTGTGTCTATTCATATATTTTGGAAAGATAGTTGTGGCTAATTAAAATGATGTAAGGACCCACACACGTATAACATATCTGCTGCAAATGCTTGGCAAATGTTTGCCTAGATGGGATTTGTCTGGGTGCCACTGGTGAAAGCAGCCAGATGCCAGGTTCCGGACCTCATGAATGGGTGGCATCAGCACCCAGTCGCATGATTTGAATGCTTTATCACAGCTGGCCACTTTCATCAGCAATATTTTTTGCATTCAAATGTGATTCGAATTGAATATTCAAATATTCAATTCAATTCGAATTTCAAAAATCCGTGTTTTCAAAGATCCGATTCAGATCCGATTCAGATCCAGATATATGAATGTCGATAAGATTCCTATCGCGCTATACGAATTTGTACAAATACGTATTTATTCCATATGAATCCCGTTTTCATCCCGGATTATATGTGCAAATATGTATAATTTTCGCACATATTCATACATGATAGATACCAATCTGTTCATTTGAATTTTTCAAAAATCTGTATCGAAAATCCAATTTGAGCTCAGATGCATCCCATTTTAATCCCGTATTTTAAGTGCAAGATACGCATAATTTTCACGCAGATTCGTATACGACAGATACAAATCTACACATTCAAATTATTCGAATTATCCAATTCGAGTTCAAATGTTCAAATTCGGGTTTTCAAAAATCTGATTGAGTTCGAATGTCAACATTCGACGGATTCAAATTGAATTTTTGAATATTCATGCACATTCCTAAGTCTGAATATGTGGAGATAATGTGATTACATAAGAAGAATAAGTATGAGGATATGGCTAGTATTGATGTAAGTTTCTGAATAAGCAGATCATGCCAGTCTTAAAGAAGCTGCACTGGCTGCCAGTTTGCTACCAAGACCAATTCAAGGTTAATCTATAAAGCCCTAATTGACTTGGGCCCCAGGTATCTAAAGGAACGCCTTTTTTTCATATTGACCTGCCTGTGTCCTAAGATCTGCAGGAGTGGCCCTCCTGGTGAATACCACCACCCTCAGAAGCGAAAGGGGTGGGCACCCAGGACAGGGCCTTTTCAGTGCTGGCTCTCATATTGTGGAATTGTTTCCCTTACGAGGCTTTTCAAGTACCTTCACTCTGTGTGTTCAGAAGAGCTGTGAAGATGCACCTCTTCGCCCTAGCTTTTGCCTAAGTAAGGAAACAGCTTTTCTTCCTCACATCCAGGCACTGTTATGGTTTTAATATGTTCATTTTATACGTCCATTGGTTTTTAAATGTAACCAGCCCTGAGGCATTTGGGTATAAGGTGGGATAAAAATTCAAATAAGTGAAATAAAATAATTTATTATCTTACTCTACAATAATTACCCTATTGCAGAACTACTTCAGATTGTTGAATGGATCTGACAGCGTCTGCAAGGAGCTGAGAAGTAGGGGCTTTGTGTGGGAAAGAAAATAAAAGAGGGGATGGAAACCTTGCAGTGATGGATAGAGTATGAAACTAGACTCAATATGAGATGAATTGTCATAGTTATAAATCATTTGAACGTCTAAATTCCATTCAAATGTCTAAATTCGAATGCTTTTAAATCTGATTCGAATTTGAATGTCAACATTCATTGGATTCCAATCAAATTTTCAAATTTTTGAATATTTGTGCACATCCCTAACATTTAGACTTCTTTCCTAATTAGAATGCCCTGATATCCTCCTCCAGGCTCTATCACCTTTCCGACTCTCACAGCATTCTGCATTAAAAATAAACCTTAACATGTTATTTGGTTCTTGTCACTGGTAACCATACCAGGAACGCTGCTGAACGTGCTCTCAGCAATATGGCAATTGTAAGCAAGCAACAAAAAGTCTGGCATGTCAAAAAAAAAAGAAGAAGAAGAAGTTAAAAGAAGTGGTTGATCTCTGACTATCAGAAATCGTAAGTCTGAATTGTGTCAAGGTGATGACCAGGAATGAAGATATTAGGTAAAGTAGAACCCAAGTTCTGTGGAGCAGTGGTGGCATGTCAGAAATCTTGATAATGATGCCGTTGCTTGCTCCCAGGCTTGGGGTGAAGACATGTCAGGGTCCCTGTCATCCCCGTCTAGCCCTTCTGGAATCTGGCTGTCAAAGAGATTCATAGGGTTCTACCATGAGTCCAAATTGCATGACATTCTGCCACAACCCACACAAGTTATAATATTTTCCTGACAGATTCCTGTGGAATATTATTATTAATATCAGAAGTGTGAGAATACTCCTGCTGCATCTGATATGATGTTTAAGCTCTTTCTCACTCTCCCAATCATATAACTTCCTTCTTTAATTGTAGGGGTGTAAAGGACATCATCTACCTGAGACCTAGCACAGCACTTGGCATAGGATTAGGTTGTATTCTGCCAAGGAAGGTGATTAGCCACAGTCTAGATGGCAACATGTTTGGATGAAGGCAGAGTCACATTCAAAGATTGTACATCAATGGGTCCTTGTCAGAATGAAGGGAGGAGATAGACGGTATTCAGTATTTGACCTCTCTCTCTCTCCAATCAATCAGTCAGTCAATCAATCAATCAATTAATCAATCAATCAACCTACCTATCTCATCTGTCATGTTTAGTCATTTAGTCACAGCTCTCTTCTGAGTTCTCACAGCCCCACCTACCTCACAGGGTGTCTGTTGTGGGAAGAAGAATAGAAAAGCTTTGTCACCCACTTTGAGTCCTCTTAAATGGGTGAGAAAAGTGGGGTAGAATATCCAACTCCTCTTCTTCCTCCATGAAGCCAGCTGGGTGACCTTGGGCTAGTCACAGCTCTCTTCTGAGCTCTCACAGCCCCACCTGTCTCACAGGGTGTCTGTTGTGGGGAGAAGAATAGAAAGCTTTGTCAGCCACTTTGAGTCCTCTTAAATGGGTGAAAAAAGCGGGGTAGAAAAGCCAACTCCTTCTTCTTCCTGTATACTTTGCTGGTGTCAGCTGTTCTGACAGTTATGTGCTTTTTCTTTATTTTAAAGCATTTCTTCTGAGTTTTTATACTTCTACTTTATTTTTAATTTTTTTAATTTGAATTTTTATCCTGCCCTATACCCAACTGTCCCAGAGCAGGTTACAACATATAAAATGAACACATTAAAACCATAACGTAGTAAACATAGGAGAACCATAACAATGCCTGGATGTGGGCAGGAAAAGCTTGTCCTCTAAGAATGGATGGGAAGGAGATTTGTTGCCACCTGCTAATAGTACAAAACCTGGCCCTCTCTGCACAAAATAGGGACCCACTGTCTGCATGCTAGTGCAGACTATGGCATGCCCCGGGCAGGACTTGTGGAAGTCTGCACCATCATGCAGATGGAGCCTATTCTGAGATACAATCCACAGTGAGCTTCAATTCAGAAAGAGCACTTATGCCTTTATTTTGTTCATTCCCAGAATCCAGTATTCAAAGAGCCAAAGGGGAAGTTTCATTAATAGACAGTGGACATGGATCTTTGGTGAGAAAACAGAATATTTCATGTAACTCATCTAACCCATGTAACCCATCTAAAAGTTGTCTAAAAAGGATCTGCAAAGCATTGTTATATTAAGAGTGAACTTACTTTGGCTATGGACAGAAAAACTAAGTAAACATGATTCTGTACATATTTCTGAAGACATTGTTTTAAATGTTTTAAAAAGCTGTCCTCTTGAGTGGGCTCTCTCTCTCTTTCTTTCTTTCTTTCTTTCTTTCTTTCTTTCTTTCTTTCTTTCTTTCTTTGGGGTGGTGGTGATGGTGGTACCGGTTGTTATTGTTTGTGACCCTAAAGAATGCAATGATGTTAGCTTTTCCAATAAGTTCATTTCTCCACTAGATAGATATAAGGAGAGAAACATCTATTTCATTTTGCTAAATTGGCCATACTTATAATAAATTGCAGCAATATAGGAACCAAACTGCACAAATAGTCAAACCCTCACAGAAGCTTATCTTCTTATTATTAGTATGTTTAGCTTCTCCTTAATACCTTGAGTGTTGCCATTAAAATGGAAAGTACAGCAGTGTTTTAGCAATTGCTATACCTACAAGATTTCTTTATTACTTTGTCCATGGATGTTTGCCTTGGGTGACTGGCTGACAATATCTAAAAGATAATTTCAGGTCTTGAAGAATTAAACACAGGTCTATTTTTATGAGGCAGGAAAGATTGGAAACCATTTTTTCGCCTTGTTCCAATGAAATTGGAAACAGAAAGAATGTGAGTCATATGAGGGGCAAATGTTGTGAAGCCTATCTGAATTATGCTTCATACCCTACTTTATAGCCTAATCTTCAACTATATCTCTTTCTTTTTTCCTGTAGTATTCTGCCCATCAAAAACAAATTATTGACATTTATATCTTGAACATAAATCAAATCTGGCAGTAAAAGTAAAGGCAGACGCTTGTCCCAAAGAGGAGGCGATGGGGAGTCTAATATCACATTTGTGTTTCTCCCCTCACCTCTAGGATATCGCTTTAAAATGATTCAGAAACAATGGCGAAACTCATTCCAATTAAAGGCTCTTAAAATATGAGACGTAAAGCGTATTCAGGTGATCTCATTCTGTCATGTGTGTCAGAGTAGACACCACAGAACGGAGCAGAAATAGTTTTAAATTTAGCTGTCCTAGCATATGTGTTCAAGGAAATTGGATTTGCTTCACTGGAGTCAATTAAGAAGGGCCTCTCAACAAGGTAGGGCTGAAGAGCATTGACAGGGCACAGGGAAATGGGAATACCTCTAGTATTGATTGGCAGAGGCTTGGGTACGAATAAAGCAAAGCAGTCTCCTTTCAACCACACGTTTCCCCCCACAACTGAGAAATTAGTGCAAGTCACACCATGATAATGAAACTGTTCAGAGGCAGAACCCAAAACCAGAGATAACCCATTTCAGATACTGGGCTTATTCTTCCCCCCTGCCAGATATTTAAATCAACTTTTACACGTGAGCATGAAAAATAGTCCTGCGCGCCTAAATTAACTGATGGAATTTAGTTATGTGCTGTATTTAATCTGGCAGATAACAACTACTGATGGCACTGAATTGTGCTTCGTCCTCAAGTGGATAAAAGTCACTCATTTTGTTCAGCTTCAGCACCCAAAGACTGTCTGGGAGGGGTTAGGTGAGGCTCCAGCTGAAAGCCTCAATATTGTTCCTGGGCCACATTTCAGTCCTTGGAAAACAAAAAACACAGTTTGATAGTATCACATTATCACATGCCCACCCTTGTGAAGTTTGTAAAGCACTGTTTTTGTGAAAGAAATATGTAAGATTTGTGTTGTTGTTTAGTCACTTAGTCATGTCTGACTCTTTGTAACCATAAGACTATAAGGGTGCTTCTGCATTGGCCACCAAAAAACGGATCTAAAAAGATCTGTTTTTCGGTGATTCGTCCTCCCCCTGATCCATCACAAATAGTCATGGATCCAAAGGGCCCTCGCACATCTGCACACACATGGGGAGGGCGGATTCCGGAGGATGGATGGAGTGGGTGCTGTGTGGACGCATGAGCACCCATTCCAAAAGTCCCCCAGCTCGTGTGCTGGCACCACCGCCCCCAGAGCTGTGGGACTGGAGCATGCAGCTGCCAGCCACTGTGTGTTTCCGGCAGCACCTGGCGCGCAGGGGAAGGGCTTCGGAAGCAGGCAGTCCTGCTTCCGCCCTTCTCAACATGGCGGGCGGAGGGAATCCATCCCTTCACCTGGCCATGCACAGAAGTGTCCTGCTTCTGCACACATCAAGACGAAGAGACGGATGTAAGACTTGATTTTTCAGGTCTTATATTTAATCTGGATTTCAGCGGCAAAACCGGTTGTAAAAACCTGTCTTGCACGCCGAAATGCAGAAGCCACCTCTGCAAAGGCTCACAGAAGAGGACTCCAATGTGGAAGCCGCTTAAGGTAAGTGTTCTTAATCTGGCTTGGAGGGGGAGGGTAAAACAGTTTCCGCAGCTAGTGCAGAAACACCTTAAAATACCAGGCCCATCTGTTCTCCACTCTTTCTCAGCCTTTTCCCAAGCTCACATTTGTTGCCTCCATAACACTATCCATCCATCTCATCCTCTGCTCTCCATTTCTTCTGTCTTCAATCTTTCCCACCATCAGTGTTTTTTCTAGAGAATTTTGTCTTCTCAGGGCTTCAGGTTTTGTTCTTCCAGTAAGCAGTACTGACTCATTTGATCCTCTTGAGGTCCGAGGGACTCACAAATATTTCTTAGGCATAAACATTTCAAAGGTTCTTTGTAGGGATGAGCACAAATAACCGTAAACTCGAATATTCAATTTGAATCCAACGAATCTCGACATTCAAACTTGAATTGGATTTTTGAAAATCCAATATGGATTTTCAAATAATTTGAATGTGTAGATTCATATTTGTCGTATACAAATCTGCCTGAAAATTATCCGTATCTTGCGCTTAAAATACAGGATTAAAATAGGATGTGTACAGGATAATAGGGATGCATACAGATTTTTCCGGCATGCACACAGATACGTATAACAGATAGGAATGTTGTTGACATTCATATCTTTAAATATGAATCTAACATTTGAATGTATGGATTCAAACGTTATGGATTCAAATAAGATTTTAAGACATTTGCATCTTAAATATATGAATCGAATAGGATTTTATGGCATTCAAATCTACTCGGATTCAAATGTCAAAAATACATTTATGCCCATCCCTAGTTGTTCCTGCAGACATAAGTCACTACTGGAAAGACCAAATAGCTTCAACTGTGCAGATCTGTGCTGACAAGCTTATATCCTTGATTTTTAATATGCCACCCTGGTTTGCCATAGCTTTCCTCCCAAGGAGCAAAGATCTTTGAGTTCCATGGCTGCACTCCCCCTCTGCAGTGAATTTTGATCTTACGAAATTAAATTCTGTCATTCCTTCCGCTGTTCCCCTTCTTTTTCGAAGGAGTGATGGGACTGGATGCCATAATCTTGGTTTTTATTTAATGTTGAGCTTCAAACCAACTTTTGCACTGTTGTAACCGATGCCTGAATGAAGCCCTTGTCTTACCCTTTTCCCTGTGCCTTTCGCTTTCCGTATTAGCTACTTGTAAAGTTTTGTCAAACAGAGACTTTTGCTTTCTTTCTTTCTTTCTTTATATTTATATCCCGTCCTATACCCGAGGGTCTCTGGGCTGGTAACAACCGTTAAAATCCAACATATCAAAAACTATATCAACACAATAATAACAATACAACATTTAAAAACCAACATGATAAAAACAATGCAAAAACAGTTAAAACAGTAACGTTTGCTGTGGGGGAAATGTAAGCAACATTTAACCAAGTGTTAAATGTTGCTCCCTTCTTGTTCACCCCAGACTTCCACTCCATGTTGGTTGTTGCCTAAATGCCTTATCCATGCTAAAATTGCCTGCAAGCCAGGGCTGCAATCACCCTGAGAGTAATGCTGGTGGAAAATGATCATGGGATGAAGAAAGCATGTTCTACTTTCTATGAACTATATAGTGTGTCCTTCTGTGCACTTGAGAAAGACGCTGTGCCCTTTTATTCCAGCCCTATCTGACCGGTCACATTTTCTTTCCTTTCTTTTTTGGAGATTTCATTGATCTATTTAAGCCTGGTCACATTTTCAATTCTCATAGGTATTTTGACTGCCACGTACACTGCTGTCCCCGTTAAAATATAGCAGAACCACCTAATTGCAGTGTTTGTTTCCACAGACAGAAACACTCAAGGTAATATAAACAGCTAAATTTTCATTCGTAATAACTACATCCTGGGTTGTTATTGTTTGTGTGTCATTTTCTGAGCCATGCAGATAATGTCTTTGTACTTGTAGAAGCCCATCTAGCATTATCCAGGGGAAAGACATTTACTACTGTGGCTCATGTATACAATTTGCATTCAAGTGGCATGTCCGATCTGGGCTAAAGTTGGAAAGCACAAAACTGATTGGCAGACTAGCTTATTTGGAAATGTATTAACAGAAGTATCATTTTTATTTATTTGGAACATTTAGATGTACACAAGTTCATAGAATGCCTTCAAAATTTTCAATCACACAGGAAAATTATTGCAGCAAAGATGACAACATATGATCTCACAATACTTCCAGCATGGCATTTCCTCCTCTCTTATTTTCATGGACCTACCTACCTACCTACCTTCCTTCTTTCCCTTCCCTTCCTCCCTTCTTCCTTCCTTCAAATTGAGGAACAAACTTTTAATGAGTCTCAGGTGTAGCACTTTTTATATTGTAAGATTACATATCTAGACAATTTATGAGTTTTAACCTGCTAAGAGATTTAGAAGTCCAAAGACCTAATTTAATTTAATCTTATAGTTTTAGAGGCATTTTTCATTGCTTTTAATCTTTCTTTACCTTTAGGTAAGAAGCAGCATGCTGAGTATGTGCCTTTACTACACTGAAGATAAAGCTGAATTCAAATAATAATATTAAAATTTGATCGTTTGAACAAATTACCCTTTAAATATTTAGGTGGGTTATTTTAAGGAGAGGGACACTAATAGCTCACTTTCTTGTAAAGGGTAGATTACCTTTGATCTAACATAGTTTGGCCAAATACCTTTGATCAAAGAACATCAACATATAAAAAGCATCTTATACTGCTTCGTCCAGGTAATGTCAAGAAAGCTGAGTACTTTTCAGTCTGAAAATTATGCTTAAGGATGCTGATGATTCTCTGCTGCTTGACCGCATAGATGCCACTTTCAAACAATAAAAACAAATACCCTTTTCCTACTGTTGTGATAACCAGGGGTGCATTCGCACTTAGGCCTCTGGTATGCAACTGGGACAGCTGGTACCATTGCATACCAGTAGCCTAAGAGCGAATTCAGACCAGTAGATCTCAAAACCAAGAACAGAACAGTATTATTCAAGAACCTGTTCACACTTACCTGTTGGAGTGGTTCCATCCATGTCCTTCTGAGGTCTGTCCGCACTCTGCCATTGCTGCTGCTGTTCCATAGCTTGCCAAGCTCTCCCTGGTCCTAACTGGTTGTGGGCAACAAAAATGTAGTCCATAGCTGGACTGGGAGCAGCAAACTAGCTCTTGGGCAGCAGCATTTGCATCCTTTGCCTGGTGGCACGGCCGTGACTGCAGTTCTGTGTCACATCTGATCACCGGGGCAACATCTGGGCATATGCCAGATATTGCAGTAGCCTTTGCCATGGCTTTCTGGCCTACCTTGGCTTGGCCCTCCACTCTTCAAGCACTGGTCAATCCTCTTTGGGACTAGGCATGTGCATGGATGCTCTCCCCCCCCCCCCCAGTTGGATCTGAATCAAGGTGAATGAGAAAAATACTTTGCATTCATGTGAAAGAAGCCCCATGAATATGGGAGGCTTTGACGTCACTTAGAACCTTTTCTGGCAACATCTCCAGTCTTTACCACAGGGAGGCGGGCAGGTGGGGTCATTGTGAGCCAGTTTGGTCTAGTGGTTAGGGAGTCGGACTCTTATCTGGGAATGCCGGGTTTGATTCCACCCTCCCCCATGAAGCCAGCTGGGTGACCTTGGGCTAGTCACAGCTCTCTTCTGAGCTCTCACAGCCCCACAAAACTCACATTCAAGTGAATTTGATCAAACTTTGAATGTTTAGAACATTTGTGCACACCCCTACAATGTACTTGCTGTGTCAACAGTTTAAATGAGGTCATACTTGCTAACATCTCCTCTTCTACACAAAGGTGCAGGATTATGGTATGATTATGCAAAATGGATTGGTCCAGTCCTTCAGGTGGATCTGGAAGAAGTCCTGTTGAGAACTCTGCTGCCATTCAGTTTGGGAAGCCATACAGAATGTTATGTTTCCATTTGATGGCGAGGCATATTTATGAGGCCCCAGGGCAGCCGATCTGAAGCATCTGGGAGTCGCTGAGGGTCAATAAAGGTATTTGAAGCAAGATTAAACCTCTCAAAATGTGATTTCCTGCCTCAATGCAGCACAGAGCCTTGCTCTGGCTTGGCAACATGGGCCACAATGACTCAAGGGGGCGCTGTGCATGCAGCTGTGGGCCAAGTAGCCACTTTGGCCAGCTGTAGCAAAGCTGCCACCTTTCTCCAGGAGCCTTTGGCAGCTTCAGAAGGGCTGCAGCCTAGGAATAGTAGTATGTTGTAGAGCTAGCGTTAGCAATGTATGGTGTAGAGTTAGGGTTAGCAATCTACTGTTCACAAGGTTTGGATCCAATGTCTGCAACAAAAGGAGGAGATACATTTTAGTAAATGTGTTGTGTGCACACAGCAAGTCTCCAGAATTCCCACTGAGGCCAAAAGTTTGGTGCCCCCCAAACTGTGAAGGATATTAACAGAATATAAATGATATACTCTATATTTTGGGAAGGTTATCCTTATTCTTCGGTACAGCTATACCATGTGAATACTTTACTCAATGTGTTTCTCTGTCTCTTGCTTTTCCACGATAACTGTCCTGTTTTCAGCTTCAGGACAGTTCTATCCAACAGAGATTTCCCTCCTTTTTCCATCTCCCTTTCTTGTGAAGTTTCGATATTAATTTGTGATTTCCATATACCCAGAAGCAAGCATCTTTCTGGTAGAAAATGAGGCAGAATTCTCCAAGTAACAGTAGAAAACCCCTGAAGGTGTGGGCTAGGGGAAGAACCCAAATGTCCCACCACCTCCCACACATGAGAGGGAGGTGGGAGTGGAGAGGAGTGGGGGTGGGGTGGCAATGGGTTGGGGTGGAGTTGGGATGGAGATGAGCAAAGGAATTAATCAGTGCTATTTGGGGACTTCTCTAGGGTTTATCTTCTTATTGCACATGCACAACAAAGAGAATTTGCATATGCCCAGTTTGGGCAAGTAATAACCATAATTCCATTTTAAAAAAAGGTTTATGCCAAATAGTTTGCATTGCCAGACTGTAAAATTTGGAAAGTGGACCTCTATAAAGAACAATGGGGAAAAGCTCCCTGGCTCCTGCATACTTGCTTGGAAAGAAAACTGTTATTTTGCTGCCAGCGGAGCTGAATATTTTTTGCATTTGTTCCCCCTTTTCTGTTCTGTTCCGAATTGCAACCCAACTGACAAATAGTAGCCATATGATTACACTGGTGTTGTTGTTTTTTTCATAGCCACTTGGAAAGCTTTGTTTTCAAAATAAAAGCTCCACCAGGCACATCTGGGAGTAGTTACTGAAGGCAAACTAGCATTCCCCAAAAGATTTTCAAGTATGTTGTACTAGAATATGGCATTTTAAAGGATTTCCCAGTTCATATAATTACATGCAACTAGCATAGAAAAAAAGAAGACTATTTCAACAAATATAAGAGTTAATGTAATTTATTTCAGGGGGTCTCACAAGGAAAAATATGGATTTTTATGCAAAATTTTGCAGAATAAATCAGTTGGGGGGGGGGGTGATGCGTACTGACCTGCATTTATAGACAAGGATGGCACGTGGAAGAAAAAGCAATTAATATTCATCCTGTGGGCCAAAATAAGCAGAGCTTTCACTATCATGTGGGAACAGGGAAAGTCTATCCTTATAATTTCATGAGACGTTTAATCAAATAATTTATTTTTACATAATATGCATAAAATTATTGAGTGTAAGCAACATTTTGAAGATTTTATTGGATAAGGTAGATGGCAGAGTAGATGCCTGCCTTTGATACTATTCAGCTGAAAGTCCCTAGGACCAGGATCAGCAGAAGAGTTTAGTGATACCAAGACATCTTGCTTTTTAAAAAGGACTCACCCTGAGACCTTTGGTGTAGTGTGAGATTAGATGACAGATAGATGGTAGATAGATGGAGATGGTTGCCTGCAATAGCCACTTTCATTAAGAACAAAAGAACATCAGAGGAGTTCTGCTGGATCTTGTCACAGCCCATCTAGTCCAGCATCCTTTCTCAAGGCCATCCTGCCTCCATCTCTGACTGGTTTGCCAACTTTGGCCTCTCCTGGACAGGATTAATTTGGTCACAGTCATCCATGCTTTGGTAACTTTGGTCTAGTAGTTAGGGAGCCGGACTCTTATCTGGGAATACCAGGTGTGATTCCATTCTCCTCCAGGAAGGCAGTTGGGTGACCTTGGGCTACTAACAGCTCTCCTCTGAGCTCTCAGAGCCCCACTTACTTCACAGGCCGTTCTGCTGTGGGGAGAAGAGTAGAAAGTTTTGTCAGCTGCTTTGAGTCCCCTTAAATGGGTGAGGAATAAGGGGTAGAAAAGTTAACTCTTCTTCTGTCAGGCTGTGTAGTGGATTTGGACTGGAGTCAGATCACTAGGCAATCTCAGAGAATAGCTGGTCAAATAAATCCAAATAAATAAAATAAATCCAGAGACAGAGTATTTTTCTTTCCTCGCTGGAAGGTTCAGCAGCTTTATTTCAGAGTCCTCCTCTGAGAGAGAGCCCTCGCTCTTAAACAAGAAGCCAGTAACAGCTTTACATCACAGAGATACTTACATAGCCCACAATCTGCAAGTCATCGTGAGTTTTTAGAATGATGTCATCTAATTACTGCTGCAGCATGAGACTTTGGGTGCTTCCGCATTGGCCACCAAAAAAAGGATCTAAAAAGTTCAGTTTTTCAGCGATCCATCCTCCCCCTGATCCGTTACAAATAGTGACAGATATGAAGTGCTCTTGCATGTCCGCACACGCGCAGGGAGGCTGGATTCCAGAGGATGGATGGAGTGGGTGCTGTGCGGACGTGTCCTCACCCATTCCAAAAGTCCTCCAGCTTGCGTGCCGGTGACGCTGCCCCTGGAGCCGCGTGACTGGAGCATGTGGCTGTGTGTTTCCAGCGGCACCCGGCATGCAGGGGAAGGGCTTCGGAAGCAGACAGTCTTGCTTCCGCCCTTCTCAACATAGCGGCCGGAGGGAATCCGTCCCTTCGCCTGGCTGTGTGCGGAAGCATCCTTCTTCTGCTCATATCCAGGTGAAGAGACGGATGTAAGACCTGATTTTTCAGGTCTTACATTTAATCCGGATTTCAGCAGCAAAACCATTTTTAAAAACTTGTTTTGCATTCCGAAATGCAGAAGCAGCCTCCACAAAGGGTCGCAAGAGTGGACTCCAATGCGGAAGCCACTTAAGGAAAGTATTCTTAATCTGGCTTAGGGGTGGGAGTTAAAATGGTTTCTGCAGCTAGTGCAGAAACACCCTTTGAATCATAAGACTCTGAGTCATGGGTTGCTGACTCATTGTGACTCTTTAGTTTCTGACCAAGAAAACCTTTAATTTTGCTTGACATCTTCTTCCTAATTAAACTATTGTAATGCACTTGGAAACAGCCAAGAAGCCGGAACTAGTGCAAAATACAGTAGTTTGGCTACTGATGGGAATCTCTGGTTGGATACACATCATGTTGGTCCTGAAAGACCTACACTGGTTGCCTATTCACTACTGAGTCCAATTTAAGGAGTTGATGCTGACATATAAAACTGTGGGTATCTGAAGGAGTAAATTCTCCTATCTAGACCTGTCTATGTATTGAGATCTCAGGGAGAGGGCCCCCTTGTAGTTCCTACTCTCTCAGGCCCCCAGACCATGGAACAGCCTCCCTCTTGGGGTTCACCAGGTGAGTTCACTGCATGTTTTTTTGGCCCTTGGTTAAAGCACACCTCTCCATCCAGGTCCTCAATGTTTCACTCCCTCTGGCTGCTGTCCTGCCAATGACACTGGATGGGTAGGTACCACAGAGGGAGGGAGAGAACGTGATATTTTAAATACGTTTCATGTATTTTGTATTTTACTATTTTGCTTCTGCCTTATTTATTGTTAATAATTCTCCTTAAACATACAATAAGAGATACAGAAAGAAAAAAAACCAAGAAGAAAAGTTTGGAAAAGGGCAAATAACAAATAAAAATGGCTTTTGATCACTCCCTTGATGACTGTGCATATTTTTAATATTCTAACTTCCCCTAAATGTATAATTCTACTTCTTTTAACTATTTCAATTTATAAACCCTCACATCCTATTACAATAAAGGGCTCTCAATTCTTGAGAAACTATCTTAGTGTTCTGTCTCTAATCAAGCACCTTTACGGCTGTTTTTGCACAACCAACGAAGACATTAGGAACCCAATAGGTATTCTTTTGGTATGGATCTGTTACATATCGTCCACACACAAGACCCCTTAAGGACCCCATTCAGACCCAATTGCCATTGGGTGCTAGACGGCCCATGCTGATACACGGGGCCCTCACCTTCATGTGGATCTTCAAGGACCAGATTCAACAAGTACTGAGTCTCAATGACCCGGATCTTCTAAGTCTGGATTAATGGAGGTACATCCAAAAAGAGCCTACACGTCCATTTCCACCTGTTCTGTCAATCTCAACAACTAATATTTAATATCTGGTATCGTTAGTTTCTTCCATTCAGATTTTGCCTATGCCAAGGTAATGAGAATCCTCTACCAGGCCTGAAATGAAATCAAAATTCATTTGGATTACAATGTTAACACAGAGATTAACTTTTACAAATACAAGTTCACTCCACAGTCCCAAACATGCCAATTTTTATCTTTATCACTGGGGCAGAAATCCTTTTGCACTTTCACCAACATTCCTGACATTTGACTTTCTGTTAGGATCATGAGATTCTTCAGAGGAGAGAAATAAATAACCAGTCTCATTGCAGAACAAAGGATGCAGTGAAAATCTTTAAAAGCTGTGCTGTTTTTTGATGTTACTATAACAATCAAAGTCATTAGAGCATAGTACTCAAGCAATAAAGCACAACTTCAAAGGAAAAGCTGAGTAAAAGCAGTATGACAGCTATAGTTAGGGATCTAATTTATGATATGGTATGTGAAAATTCACAGCAGATACACACACATGATGAATGAAAGTATTGCAAAGTGACTTATGTTTTATTTGAATCCAGTGTTGGTTTCTGTTAATGCAATACACAAATTGTAAGCTCAGCATAAATCTCACTACCTTATAGGTAGTGCCCAAGTTTGTTTCAAAGTAGGAATGCACACAAATATTCAGAAATTTGAATATTCAATTCGAATCCACCAAATGTTGACATTCAAACTCGAATTGGATTTTCAAAAATCCGAATTTGAACATTTGAACTTGAATATGGATTTTCTAATGATTCAAATGTGTAGATTTGTATCTGTTGTATACAAATCTGTGCAAAAATTATATGTACCTTGCGCTTAAAATACAGGATTAAAATGGGATGCATACGGGATAATACAGGATGCATACGGATTTTTGCAGAATGCGTTCAGATATTTGTAACAGATACAAATGTTGTCGACATTCATATTCTTAAATACGAGTCTAACATTTGAACGTACGGATTCGAATGTTACAGATTTGAATCAGATGTTATAACATTCAGATCTTAAATATCCAAATCAAATCGGATTTTATGACACTTGAATCTACTCAGATTGGAATGTCAAAAATACATTCATGCACATCGCTATATCAAAGTAGAATATTTTTGCTGCCTTTTTAAAAGCTTCATTTACTTTGAGGTCATTTTTCATTTATTTTGCCTTCAACATATTTATCTTTTAAATAGTGCTTGGAAGATATCCAAAAGAAAAAGAATGGTGACGTTTCCATGAGTAGGTACGCTGAAGAATTTTAAAGTGCATTCCACTCACCTTATTTAGCTTATTCCTATGGAGGTAGTAAAAAAAAAATCATATAAGATCATCATGTTTCCAATCTAAAGTTATGTTTATCCCATTTCTATATCATACCTTTATGTAGTGCAAAGTAGTTTGCGTTAAGAATGTGCATGAATTTTTTAATTTATTTTTTGTATTAAATTCATATTGAATCAAATGCAAGAAAATTAATATTTCTTCAAATTAGGGATGTGCATGAATGCATGTTGTTGTTGTTGTTTTGCATTTAAATTCAAATCAAATTGAATATCCAAATATTCTATTCAATTCAAATGTTTAGAATCCGAATGCAACAAAATCTAATTCAAATCGAATACATTCAAATCTATTTGTTCAGATGTCAGACTCGAATCTGAAGATCCGGAGGTCTGATGAGGTAAGTGGGTCGCACGGACCTGGGGGGTGGCATGAACCCATGGGTAGGGGTGGGCACCAAGGGGTTCCCTGCTGGCTGCTCCTAGCCTGATCAGGGCATCAGCAGCCAGCATGACACTAGGACAGCCCTGGCCCGGTCTTGCCTCACCCCCAAAAGGGGCTGCCAGCCGGCGGGCTGATAGTGGCCCAATGGCAATAGCCAGGGGTGGAGCTCTAGAGGTGTCCAGCAGGGAGAGTGCAAATGCTCTCCCTCCTGGACAGCTCTGGGACAGCCGGGGATGGCTTGGGCCAGGCGTGGAACATAATTTCATGGTCCACACTCTGGTCACAATTAGGGCAGCTGTGGGACAAGCTGGGATGGTTCCGGACGGAACCACCCAGCCCACAGAGCCAATGCTCTGTCCCAGGGCTGTCCTTATTGCATCCAGAGGCCTAAGTGCGAATAGTGTGAAGGCTGTGAGGAGAAAGTTTCTACTATAGCAAGCCAACCTGTACCACATAGTAAAAAAAAAAGAAGCAACAATAAGCAAATTAACAATGCACAAGAAGTTAAAACTTGCTCTTATAGTTTTTAAAAATCACTGTCTCTCTTTTCTTCCTCCTTATCAAGGAACAAGCCTGGGTTAATGTTAGTGCTACTGGCCGTCTTGCTTTTATGGATGAATCATTTAAAATCATGTAAGGTCTCCAGCTTCGGTCTTTTTTTGCACCGGGTCTTATTCCCAGGGTCTGCCATTACCTGCGCTAGCATGTGGATGGCAAGGGTCTGGTAGGGCACAATGCAGAAATGGTCTTGTACTGCTGGAAATGGTCCAGATGTGGATAATTTTTGGTACAACATGTTAGCACTGATTAGGAAAAGTGATTCAACCTCACATGGGGGGGGGGTGCCCCAAAATCAAAACTCCAAAGTCCTTCTGAAGTCATTCTGAGGTTGCCTTTGGAGATTAGCAAAGGCTCTGAAGGGGTTTTTCTGCAGAACCTGTGCTAATCTCCAAAAGCAACTTCAGAATGACTTTGGAGGGACTTCGGAGCCTTTGCTAATCTCCGAAGGCACCGCCTTGTCCCCCAAAACACCTGGGGTGGCAGGCAGACCCCTTGTAGGTAGATCCGGATTTGCAAATGGGTGCTCTGGTGTTTCCACAGCAGGCAGGCTAGCACCCATTGCTATTGGGTGCTAGATCCGGGTTAAGGGAAGTACCCATTCCTTAGATCCGGATCTTCTTATATCTGGATTAATGGAGCGCAGTGGAAAAACACCCAGGCACATCCCTCATGTCTTAATCAGCAAGCATGCTTGGCAGCGGGATGACATGCTCACTATGGCTGAATCCAGATGTTAATTATTCTGCTATATTTGAATATTCCAGAATAAAACAAGGATATTCTGAAATATCCATCCTTCCAAAATATCCGAATAAGTAACCAACATCCAGATGAGGCCTATTAAGGTGCCTGCTGCCACCACGAATGAAAAGGTGGCAGCAGAAGACATTTTACTGGGCATATTGTCCAGTGTGTGGTGATCTGCCCTAGTTAAAAACAAACAGAAAAACAAAAGCTTTAAAGAAAGCGGTGGTTCATATGAAACTTGATTCTAGTTTTTTATTCTGTTGTGAGTCTCTAGAAGCAAAGGATTTTTCTTACACAAAGAGATGTGAAAGTACTTGAAATGAGAAGCAGTACCTCTAAAAATCAATTCATTTCTATTAAAAGTACTTCCAAAGATATTGCAGTCTCCCAGCCTAATTCCAATGCACTTATTGTGTGTCCATTGTAGAAGACCCATGTCTTCAAATCAATCCATAGAGTATTTCCAGCAATAAATAATATAAATGTAAAGATAAATCTTTGTGACTATATTTTTAAAGGTAGTTCATTGTACAATGAACTGATAAGGAATGTTTTTCTCAATTTATTCAGTTGTCATTTTATAAAATTACTAGCAATTAATAATTTTCGATCTTTGCTGGTGACCGTCGGCTTCATCATTGTATGGCATATCATTATTTTCGGATAAAACATGGTCAGGAGTTAATATTGGGCAATGAGATGCATATTTGCACACTGTGGATTTTAGAATTAGCAATGACATTAAGCAAAATCTAATAAATAATTCATATTAAATAAATCCAAAACAATTTTCCACAAGGGAAAAACTTTAAGGAAGATGCTACAATACAAATTACGCTCCGACACATTTCAGCAACAGAAAGTTTTTCTCCCATGATGGATACTTGGGCTGCAATCTATACACAGGATGATAAATAAACTATATAACTGAACTTTTGGGCAAGAACGCTGATAAAGTGCATTGCAGAAATATAAGTAAGATGTATTTAAATAGATTCTGAGAGTAACACAAAGAGATGTGATAGACGTGCGCGTGTTAAATATTACAGTACTGACAATAGTAAACATGCCTATTACAATGGATGGCATGGATCTCATTTTGTAGCTTGGGTACAGCCTCAATTCTTGTTGAAATTAGGATTTGTCTTGTTTTCATTCTATGTGTCAATTGCTTTGTCAGGATGTTGTGACATCTTGATATCAGCTCAAGCATCCCAAATGCAAAGCGATTTGGGCAAGCTGTTCCTCCACTTTACAGAAAAGACGCCCAATGGCATCCCTTCTGCTGCTGCATTTCCACTTGAAGGGCATAAAGAACTTCATAGGAATAGCTGGCACAATCACCAATCAAGGCGCAAACTCTGAACCGCGTGATATTGCTTTTTCAATGGGATGCCACCATGAGCCTCTCCCTTCTCAAGTGCAGACAAGGAGGTATCACTTGGAGCAATAATCCGGGTGGTCGCCCCCATAAGCCCATTGCAAAGCTATTGTCATGCCCTGCCCAGCCTCATCAGAGGAGGAGGATATGCCTGCAATGCAACCACAGCTGAGGAGCAGCCACAGCAGGGCATTGCAGGCGTGGAAGAGCCAAGGTGAGCAGCCAGACAGTTCTGGTGATGAATCCAACTACAGTGAGCCTAATCAAAGGTTCCCTCATAGCCTGCTTAGGCAGCAGAAGCAGGTGAGATGGAGGTCGGAGCGATTAGCCCAGCTGCACCGTGGGCGTGGCTCTGACTCTCCTATATAAGAACAAGCTCAGCTTGCCTCAAGTTGCTGCAGACAACGTCTTAACAGCCTCTTGTGAACTGAGCTTGAAATCCTGGATTTCTCGTGACCTGCTGACTCCTTGGACTACCTGACTCTTGCTGACTCTCTGGACTCCTTGACCCCGGACCTGACCTGACCTCGAGACGCCTGAGACCCTTGGGACAAGTAGCTGTGCAAGTGTTTGCCTGTTGCCCAACCGGCCTGCAATGCGACAGCTATCTCCACTTTGAAGACCACACTAGGGGTGTGCATGAATGCATTTTCTGCATTCGAATTCGATTCAAATTTTAAAAATCCAGATATTTGAAAATCTGATTTGAATCCGGATTATCCGAATCCATACATTCACAAATCCGATTCGAATTTGAAAATACTAATGTCGGGAACATTCGTATCAGATTTTTGAATTTGTGCACATCCTGTTTTCATCCCATTTTTGTCTCGTTTGCATCCCATTTTTATCCCACATTATAAGCATAAACACGCATGATATTTGTATGCGAGATATGCGGATCTGTTCATTCAAATTGTTCGACAATTCTTGAAAATCCGAAATTCATTCGAATGCTCAAATTTGGATTTTTGAAAATCCGATTCGAATTTGAATGTCAATATTTGACAGATTCTAATCGGATTTTTGAATATTTGGCGCATCCTTAGATCACACACAGGCTGGGCTGTGTGTGATCATGCATGCAAGATCTGCATGAATGCAAGTTTGAACCAAACCTCTGAGTGTGGCTTGATCTGGAACCAGGACCAACAGTTTGCTAATAGTTCACAAATAGTTCAAGGTTAACGGGAAAAGACAAAACACTGGAAATACATTGATAAAAGCCATTTTTAAGGGATAAGATGCAAACTTCTAACAGGGACTGGTTCAGTTTGAAGTGAGCTGACTTGAACCAAATAGGTCCATTTAAGCAGTTCAAATTCAAACCAAATTTGCACATCTCTATGATGGATCCTATATTGGACAGCCTTTAAAAATGGTTCAAAAACTCCAGCTAATCCAGAACGCAACCACAAGGCAAGGGCAGTGCTTTTCCAACTGTGGTGGCTTCCAGTCAAACTGAGTCCAAATTAAAGTGATAGTTTTAACCATTAAAACCTGAAATCGCTCAGGACCAGGCAACACAAATTCCCTTTGGTAAGGCTGGAAAAGGCTCTGTCCCAAGTGAAGAATGGAGACATTATCATTGCCAATGGATGGATTTCCCATGTTAATGAACCATTTCCTTCCCCTATTTTCCATCTCCCTCTCACTATTTTAACTTTTGCTTTAAAAAAAATGTATAGTTTTTATTACTTTGAGATTGGTACAGGCCAAGTGATAAATACATCAAATAAATGAATAAATAAATATTTTCTTTCTCTCCCTTTTTCCTTTCTTTAAACATGTTTGACTTGCTTGCTCTGTAACTCTCAGACAAGATTAGTATTATCAATAAATCACCACTTTCACAGATGAAAACAAGACAGAATGCCTTGTTTCCAGGCTCATGTAATGACACCAAGTGCTGCAGCAACAGTTAGATTGTGCCCTAAAGCGCTAAATATCCTGCACACAAGAGGTTATTCAGTTCTTCTTCTGGAGGGAAAAAATATATAAAAAAGCATGATTGCTAATGTGCCTTTTAGGCGAGGAAACAAACAGAGAGCAAGCGTGAGGAAAGGATTGCTGTGCACCAAGGAAGGACTGGGGGGAAAAAGCACTTCTGCTGCTCTTAGGTTTCAGACAGTTCAACCAGCTGTCGGTGAAATCAGTCAGAATTATACCAGGTGAAGCATCTTTGAGGAAATCACCTGAGCATGCTACATAGCCCTGCTCGCTCGTGGCAGTTATTGGTCTGATTAGTTTGCAAACGGCAGGCCTCATTCTTCCTGCGTCTCAGGAACAGCTCCGTTCCAGGCCGGTCCCTATTTAAGACAGTGAGATCTCTACGTTTAACTTGATCAGCAAGAAGGCCAAGCACCAGGAGGGTGCCGGCCGGGAAGGAGAGCTGTTCATCTCAGGGCTTGATGCACTAATGTGCTACTTTACTTTGCACCTGACTAACTCAGTCAGGAATTATATTGCCTTAGAAATGGAACGCCGAGACAGTGATTTGTGCAACTGATGATGTATGTGGAAATTCAACCTTAATTATTACTCAGTATACGGAACAAAACACCAGGGTGAGTCTGAGAGGTTTGGTCAGCCTATTCACATGACAGCCTCTAGTCAAGAATTAGGGTACTTATGGTGAAGAGCATCAGTATGTGGAAGAGGCTGTTACAGCCTCCAAGTGTACCCACCTTCACCAGGAGTGCACTAAGTGTTGGTTAGTAAGGCTGGTTAAGGTATGGAGGATGATTGTGCTCCGCAAATTTATTTATTTATATTTATATTTATATTTATATTTATATCCCGCCCCATACCCAAGGGTCTCTGGGCGGCTCAAAACATTTAAAAACAAGCATATCAAAACTGTATAAAACAATACTAAAACCAGTATGAGGTTTAAAAAACCAGCATAATAATAATAATAATTTTTTAAAAAGATACAAAAGCAGTTAAAAAAACAGTAGAGCCTGCAATGGGAGAAGCGTAGGGAACATTTAACCAAAGGCCTGAGTGAAGAGGTACGTCTTCACCGCCTTCCTGAACATAAACAGAGAAGGGGCTTGACACACCTCCAGGGGGAGACCATTCCACAGCCTGGGGGCCACTCCCGAGAAGGCCCTCTCCCAGGTGCCTGCCCACCTAGCTGCTGAAGGCGGTGGGATAACCAGGAGGGCCTCCCCTCCAGATCTTAAGATGTGGGCAGGTCGATATGGGAGAAGTTGCTCCTTCACCTGAAAGCTTACCTCAAGCATCAGGGGCAGCAACCATTCACTCTTCTTCCATGGGTCCAGGGTCATCTGAGGTAGGGATGTGCATGGATATTCAAAAATCCAAAAATCCAATTTGAATTCAACAAATAGCAACATTAGAATTCAAATCGGATTTTTGAAAATCTGAATTTCTGAATTCAGATCAAATCTTTGAATAATTTGACTGAATTCAATGTCGTATATTGCCTCCAAATATTGGGTCTATTTGTGCTTATAATACGGGATGCAAACAGGATGCAAACGGAACACAAACATGATAAAAGCAGGATGTGAGCAGATTTGAAAATCAGATACGAATGTTCCAGACATTTGTATCATCCGGATTCAAATCAGATGTTTTAAAATATGGATTTTTGAATTTCAATTCGAATTGAATATTTGAATATTTGATTCAAATCAAATTTGAATGCAAAAATGCATTCATGCCACACCCCTAATCTGAGGTACAGAAACAAGCAAGTTCTCTGGCACCGCGGACGACCATGCGCAGAGCATCAGCCTTATCAGGGCAACGGTGCTTATGTACGTGCCATTGCAGAGCTTGCTTCAGCCAACATGGCGGTGCCCAGATCAAATCAGGTAAGTATTCAATTGCAGGGGTAGGGAACAGCTGAAGTTGGCTAGTGCTCCAAGTGTGAGTTCCAGTCCACAATGGTTAATCACACTCTTTTCCCTCCAGCACACAGGAAAGGAAGTATGAAAACGCCCCTTGTACAAAGCTATCTGGCTATCAAGAATAGATGTAGATTTATTATTTCTTCTCATTTTAAAATCCTGGGCCTCTTATTATCTAAATGCAGTGCTATTCAATGCAGCTTCAAAACTGCTGTTAGGTTCTATGTTTTATTCTGTATTAAGTATTTATGAAATCAGGGGCCTGTTTGCACTTCATTCACTGGAATGGTATACAATAATATCATTCCAGTGAGACAGAGATCAAGCAAGAGGCGGCAGTCTGCACTTCAAGTCCCAGACCAGATCAGACAGGCCAAACCTGCATGCCAATGGTGGAACAATATCAGGCATGTGCCTGCACATTGCCATGGCAAGTAGGATGCACTGCTATGCCACTTGCTAGGATGCACCCATCTTAGTTGTCCACGCCTAGTGAAGACTGTGGCAGCCCTAGTGAGTTCTGGGACAGTGGCAATGGAGCAGCTGGGAACCTCTCCTTTGAGGTAAGTGCAAACTGGTCCAAATCTAAGAAATAAATGAAAATTATGCAGCATCCCTATGAAAAGGGAAGCCTTTGTAGTGGGGTTATCCTGCTGCTTACCTGTACAAGGTTCACTGTACAATGCTGGTGCCAGTGGCCATTTCTAACCTTAAGCATGGGTCACCCCTGGCATGGGCCAGGTGATCACTGGCCATGCGGGCATATGCTTTTCTTCAGCACACAAATGCACAAGATGCCCAGGGGCCAGTACATGGTTTTGTGTCCTTCAATCACCCAGCCTGCACCTGCAGTCATCCATCCTTAAATCTATCAGCCACTATTGGAGTTCTAGAGCTTTGAAGTTTCAACCTGAGGCCTATTCACATGAGACCCTCTAGCATAATTAGGCCAGCCCTGGGACAGAGCATTCGCTCTGCCTGGTGGGCGGTTCCATCTGGAACCGTCCCATCCCATCCCAGGGCGGCCTAATTAAGGCCAAGCTGTCCCTGGCTGTCCCAGAGCTGTCCAGCAGGGACAGCATTTGCACTCTCGCTGCTGAACAGCTCTGGGCCACACCCTGGCCTGCAGCCATTGGGCCCTATTGGGTCCTCTGGCTAACAGCCCCTTTCGGGGGAGGGGTGAGACCATCCTATCCTGTCCTGGAGTCCTGCAAGCTTTAGCCGACCCAATTGCGTCAGATGGAGCCCGCAGGAACCCCTTGCTTCCACCACCACCCAGGGGCCTGCACTGCTCCCTGATGTGCCTGTGCAACTCACCTGGTTGGTGCCCAACATTGTCGTCCCTTACCTGCCTAGATGTGAATGGGGAATCCATCCCCAAGTGTCCTAGCCTAACTGCACTATAGCCGTTCGGCTGTAGTGCGAAAAGGCCTCTGCTGTGGGTTGTGGCCTCTCCTTTGAGAATGAATTTCTTGAGGCCTGCTGGGACTGTGACATGCAGTTCCCAACTGCTGGAAGCTCTCACTGGGAGCCCTATTATTCTTGTATAGAAGCCACCATAGAATGCTTTTCAAAACGTTGCATGTTTAATGAGCTAGAAGGCAATGCTAATAAAGGAATAATGTATGAACTCTCAGAATAGCCCCCATGAATATGTATTAAACAATAAAATAGATTATATATATGATATAATAAGGCTAGCGAAGATTCTTGGACTAGCAGTTCAGCCCAAGTGAGTGTATTATTCTGCTTCTAGTAAGTCAGAAATACTTGACCAACAGTGAACGTCCTTGACTCAGCTCTGCATTTGGTTTACAAAAGAACTCCAAATATAGATATCCGATATTTACTAGCTTTACCAACTTTCCCTGTATTGAATTTAAAATTAGACAGGTGAATTGTGACCTGGGAAAAGTAACCTTGATTCTCTTTTTGTTATGCATTCAGCTTTGCCTCCTTAAGTTTTAAACTTAAAAATTAATGAAGGGAAGAGGGAAAAAAAGACAAGAAAAGTGAAAAAGAAAATCCCTGAAGACTGTGGAAATCCATCACATTTAGCTGATGCCGGTGAAATTAACCGAATTTCTAGAGATATATGCTCCTGAGCTACTTAAATATAAGCATTATTTATTTTTAATCTAAATTTCCTTTTTCTCTCTCTTTTCCATAATTTTTAATCCTACGTTGGTATATTTTGAAGATTGTGGTTGTGATTAAATCCCCAACAAGGCCAATATTTTCAAGTAGTGGTATGCACGGATTTTTTTTGGCATTTGAATTCAAGTCAAATCGAATATCTGAAAATTTGATTTGATTTGAATGTAAAAAATCTGAATTTCCAAAAATACGATTCAAATTCGGATTATTTGAATCCATAAATTCAAAATCCAATTCGTACTTTAAAGATACAAACGTCTACAACATTTGTATTGGTTATGCGAATCTGCACACTTCCCATTTTATCCCGTATGCATCTTGTATTTCATCCCCTATTATAAGCGCAAATACGCATAATTTTTGTGCAAATTCAAATGCGATAGATACAAATCTATACATTTTAATCATTCAAATATCCATATCAGAAGGCTTAGAACCCTTGTAAGACCCCATTAGGAATCTGATTAGTACCTGACTGGTACCAATTGGGAAGGCCCTGTCCTCATGTGGACCCCATTGAAGGCCCCATCTGCAAGGCCCGGTCTCCATAAGGGCAGGGGAAATCCAGATTTAATGGGTCCTTCAGGCCCTTAAATCTGCATTTCGTGTGGACCTGATTAAAGGTGTCCACAATGGGGTCTTCAGGCATCTTCAATATCCAGATCTCCAGGAGGACCCCATCTCAAAGATCCAGATCTTGAAGATTTCCCCTGCCCTCGTGGGGACAGGACCTTGCAGATGGGGCCTTCAGTGCGGTCCAGGTGGGCATAGGGCCTTCCTGATTGGTACCAATCAGGTACTAATCGGGTTCATAATGGGGTTTTAGAAGGGTCCTAAGCCCTAGTGGGAAAAGGCCCCAGGTTGCTCCAATGACTTTGGAGATTGTAGTTAGTTATTTTAATTCTAACAACTTCTCTTATTCTAGATTTTGAATTTCCTAGATTGGAAGTACCCAGCAAAAGTACTTTCTTACTTTATAACTGTAATGTTTCTGTTTCAATTATTAGTCTCACCTTCATCTTAGAGCTACACTGTCTGGCTTATCATTTCTTTGCTGGACGCAGCTTTCTTCCTCTCTTGGCCCAGTGCTGTTATTGTTATTCATCCTATCATGGTTTACTGAGTTCACAGTACTGTTGCTGCTGTGATTTCAAGTATTCCCTCCTATTTTGCAATAGTCTCTTCATCTTTCCTAGGCTGCTAACATTTTCGAATTGCAGAGGATAGTATAGCTTAACACATTTGTTTCTCTAAACTGCTGCACGGTGATGCCTGGAGGCAAATCTGGATCTTTTTATTTCTATATAGCACTTGCAAGCAATACAGAATATTTTTTTCTTTAGAAAAGTTGACTTGAAGAGTTAGGTTAATCCTACAGCTGGGCTATATTATATTTTTGGAAGATAGTGTCATTACGATTGAACGGCTATCAGCACTAAGTCTTAAGGATCCAATATCATAACATTTCTGGTAATGATGGCAATCATCCTAATCAATAGTATAGTATGATTTCTATAGTTTTTAACACAATTACTGCCTTCGGCTTGTTGTTTGCAGAGCAATCAAGTGGCTGAGAATATTGCCAAGTGCAATGGTTTATGGAAAACACCAAGACCCTATGATACAGACGTGGAAACAACCCGAAGCCGGCAATGTATGATTGAGCATTAAATGAAAATATAAGAGAGATGGTAAGTATAGGGCAAAATATTTAACCCAGCTTAAACCTTAAGGCTTTAAAATACCCAGCTGAAAATAGGGGTGTGCATGGAGCCAATTTCCACATTCTATTCAGGATATTAATAATTAATTAATTAAGCAAGCAAGCTGATATGGAATGGGGTGAGGTATGGGCTATTTCTTGTTAGAACTGTGCTGAATTGGTTTGAATTCAAATCAAA